>BJKM01000201.1:0-692500 GCA_015082035.1 Chaenogobius annularis | reverse complement strand
TTTGCCAGAGGGATTTGCGGGAAAAAAGTTAAAAAACACATGTAAAAGTTAAATTTCTGTAAAAGTGGTGCTTTATAACGTTTTCAGAAACAAAGCCAGTTTTTCCTATTGATTACATTGTACTTTGCCGTGAATTATCCAATAGCAAAATTCCCAAATGTTGAACCTGATCAATTCCTCAGTGACTAGACCTTAGAACTCACTATGTCCCCCGCCCCAAAATAAGTTACCCCCATCTGTATTAAATGGTATTCTTGAATATGATTGGCTTATATTTGGCTTGTAGAATGTTGCGATGTCCTCTGAAAGCCAGCAGTATTGTTATTAATATTTTTTATTGGTGGTTTTCAGACTCTAGAATGTGATGATGTCATACTCTCAGATGGGGGGGGGGGGGAAGAGACAGTTTTTCTCTATAATAACACTGTATTTTGCATGAAATCTAAGCTAAAACATTAATTCACTAATGTATAACCTGATCATTTCTATAAACCTTCTGTATTGCAACAAACATCTGCATTTTAACAGTATTCATTATAGCTGCCCCCTGTGTTAAATATTATTGGCCTACTGAAGGTCGTGATGTCATCTGAAACCCACCCAAACCTACGGCCTGGTGCAGCTGCGACGACAGTACAGTGATGGAGAATGCACTGTAAATGTTACGTTACGTTTTCAGTCACAGCTCCACGCGTGAGCATTACGCCCCTCGTAGCAAATTCCCCAACAACACGTGCGCCCCATTGTTTGAATCCTTCCCATTCGAGCAGACTTGACCGAGCGCCCTTATTACATGACGTGAGTAAAAGCCGCCCGCTCGCTTGACAATGAGCGCGTCCACATGCGCTCTCCCAGGACTGATCACTCCTGGATACGTTTGTGCGCGCGCTGAAATCATATACGGCCATTTGAGCTGATGATTCCCCGGAGGTGGCTTTTATTAACTCCCGTCTCACGTTGATAGGTGTGATGGCACTGCTCGCAGAATCCAGAATGTAGAATGTGGGCGGGTGGGTGGGGGGGGCTAAGACTACGACGCAGCTGCCTGGACAGACACAAGAGGGTGGAGTGTGTGCGTGTGTGTGGGGGAGGCTTTGAATGAGGACCGCGACCCGCCTTTTAAAAAACAAAAACGCCCCTCTCTTTTAGCTCGCACAGGCCTATCAAGCCCGAAGGCCGTCCATCCACGTGTCACCAGCTAAATCAATGTTTTTCAATACCGCCTCCTTCCACTTGTCCCCTCGTTATTATTTTAATTAATCAGGATGGCTGCACCTGTCTGTTCAGTTCTGAGGGTCGTCGTTTCATGCAAAAAAAAAAAAAGGGGGAAAAGTAATTAAAGTGGCTGGTGCTGGCAAGGCATGCTGGTGGGGGTTTGGTTTGGGGCAAGGATGGTGCGGGGAACATTGACAAATCGGATCCAGATGCCAGAGCTTTCATTAAATCGTCTCTCTCTCCCTCTTCTTTCATTTTTTTTTTTTCCATCTTTCCTCAAGAACAACACCTGAAGGCTTTTGTCGACAGTGTCCAGGTAGGAAAGAGTTAATAAACGATCTAATTACAGAAGGATAATGAATGATTGCTCAAGGATAGTGAGAAGGCCTACTTAAAACTCCAGTATGTATGTAACTTTTTAGCCAAAGAATAGAATAGAATCAGATAAAAGCACATTTTTGCTCTTGAATTGAACGTGGAAAAACATGCGTCCTTACTGGGAGTGGACTTGAATCGCCACAAACCTGACTCATATGTTTGTTTCCATAGATTCCTTACAATCATTCAGGTGATACTTTAAAAAATGAGCTCTTCAAATATATTACAAAATATATTATGAATATGACATTTCCGTATTGTAAAATATTTAAAAATGAGTTTTATGGCATGTTGCATTGATTTGTTTGAAGTTATGCATCGCAAACTTGCTCAATATCTGCATAACAAACAACAATTTCAAAAGCATTAAACATTCATATATGTTATGGGGAAGATTCTGACTCGTTAATGTGTCAAATTTGCCACATGAGGGTATTTACAGAAATATCAACATCAAATCAATATATATGTTTACTTTTACATCATTAAAAACTGAATTGGTCAGATTTGTGGATTTGGAACAAAACAAACACAAATGTAATTTTCAGTTGTCATATGGTTCCAAAACTCCATTAATGGATCTTGTAGAACTGATGCAACCTGATGCTAATGTGAAATGGGACCCTCAGCTCCTGTTAACTATGGCACTTACATTAACTGCAATGCCAGCTGATCTTTTGTCATGGTATGGGCTATACTTTGACCTCAACAGACGCACAGATAGACACACAATGTAAAAATAATTACTAGACTACGGTAAGATGAAAAGGAAGGATCAATAACAATAAATAATAAAAGGTTGGCATGCATATTGATTATCTTATGCACCCTGAAGTTTTTCCACTATTTCTGCCTGCGACGTTCACTGCAAAAATGAATGTCTGTTTATATATGAGTTAGAATTACTTGAATTCTGAATATTAATCCTGATTTGTGACTTGTTTCATTATCAAGTTAAAATAGCAGTCCAAATTAAAACGTCATCGTGACACACATGGCTCTTTATTCCAGATTAGATATTGATCAAATATTTTACAATTAGGTGCAGGCAGTACGCAGCAGTCTGAGAAGTTATAATCTAAGTGATTTGTATAGATATCTAAATCACCTGTACACTAAATATTGATTTAAAGTTGGACAGATCATTATTATTTATTATTATAATGTTTTAGTATTATGTATTACACTAACACACATAGATTATGAGTTTACGGTTTGATAATTGTACACTGCATCTAAAACAGTTTAGTAATAGTATTGACTTCCTGTTGAAATGAGAGGCCCCGCCCCCTCACAGCAGGATTGCACAGTAGCAAACAGCAGATTTTCATTTTCATTTCATGTTTCTATTGTTGAAAAATGATATGAAGGTGCCAGAATAAACTGAGGCTGGAAATACATTTAGCAAATGTATTTAACAATAAATAAATAATAAATGGGCCATAGGCAATTTAGTAAAGAGGTAGATAAAATGTCCAGTGCTTCTTAAAATGTTGAATTGTACACAAATAAAAAATGCCAAGAAACACAAAGCATGGCAAACCAAAAGAACAAGACATTTTAAATAGTTCAACCATTAGGCCACTACACTGTGCCATATTGCACAGTTTTCAAAGTGTCAATGTGACAGTAATAATGGACCATACAGGTTTATGTAAGCTATTTATTCATATAAAACACATAGTGCACTAAAAAACAGTGATGGGTATAAAAATGCAGTAATTACAATTATATAATTATTATATTAATGAGTAAGTTCCTTTAAAACACACAGACTTTCCATTTGTATCAGTTCATATGCCTATTAAATAATATATCAAATCCTTAGATCGATACCTTTACGCCAAAAATAGTTTATACTGCTCTTTCTCCAGCTTGACAGCAAAGATTGAAATATTTAAAAACAAATTAGTATTTGTATAAACACCATTCTGGTAAAAGTGCAACAGCGCATACAAAACTCACATCAAGGGCCGTATTTTGCCCCCAATCTTAGCAGTAATGGGAGCTTTGAGGAGTTACTCTGCTGATATCTTGTGTCGGTGCAATTGTTGAGAGCAAAAATGAAAAACAAATGTTGAAATACAACTTCAGAGCATGGTTTCTTTATTTAATTCGCCTTTATGTGTTTTGCGCAACGCAGAAGTTTGTTCTGGACTGTACCAGTGGGCCAGAGCTTGACTGAAATGACCGGACCGGGCTCCCCGCACTGTCACAACCATCGTCGAGGGCTCAAACCTCAAAGGCCTGGCACTGGGACTGTGTTATTTGTATTGATATTAGCCTTTAAACATGCTCTTGAGTCCCGCCTCCGCTGCTCCAAACGCAGGATTCGAGCCGCAAAAACGCTGGATTCAAGCCGCAAAAACGCAGGATTTGAGCCGCAAAAACGCTGGATTCGCAGGTCGCCTGTCCACATAGATTTTGAATGTAAACTGCCCGCTTTGCCGGAGCGGTCTGAACGTGGCTTTAGAGCTCTGCACTGTGTAATTCCCTCTGCAGCCAGAAGATGGTAACAACACAAACATTTCACTGCATACAGCATGACCTCTCACTTTCTGGTCTGGAACCCAGTTGTACTGATCGTGATTGGATGGGAGAAATTCACAGAAAAAGTTTTTCAGTTGTCGAGGAGATTCAGAGAGGACTGTTTCTTGACGCTCGGAGGGGGGACAATTTTCTAACCAGGATTCATCAAACTAGCGTGAATGCGTGAGGGAAAACTGTTAGAACATGGTTAAAAGCACAAAGTCCATTTTGTATAATATGTGCCCTTTTAGATTAGTGTACTCAAAATTATTATGTTCAATCAGGTGATAAAGGATAATATAATGTATTTTATTAAGTCATCATTTCAGTTTTTGAATGTCCTTCACACAAGATTAAAAGACAGAAAAAACATTTGCCCCTCATAAGGCCTTTTATTTCGATCCCTACATTTGACTTGGCACACCACCACACTCACATCCACAATCATACCAGTCCTTTTTATGGCTCCACGCCTCAATAACCTACAGTTGGTAAGCACCATGACTCGGAGGAGATAAACATGTTTGTCGTGCGTATTAACAGTGCCTTGTGGGGAAACTTAGTGTCAATAAACTGAGGATATGGCAGCCTGGAATGGACAATCAGAGCGTCTGCGGGCCGACTATTGGGAAACATAACACAGTGGGGACTTTGGGGTCTCCGGCATCATTCTGGGTAATGATCTGCATTATGAAGCATGCAAGCACTTTACGAGGCTCCCTGTGACTCCGGTGGGGCTCTGTGACGCCATGCAGCCGGCTCAACAAGGCCCCAGCTCCTGCACTCTTTCAACTGCAACTGTAAAACATGTCTGTGAATTAGGGCTGCGCAGTAAATGAAGTAAAATATACTTAAAAAAAATATATTTTTTATTTATGTATCTATTTATTTTTTGTTTTGACATCACAAATTTTAAAATGGGTGATCTGATTTTTAACACTGCGTAAGTAGGAAGTACGTATTTAAGTTCCTAGCTCTCACAACACAACACAAATAACGCTGAAGTGAAACTGGTGTAGACCACCACAAGCACAGCCAATCAGAGCACTGTTTTGACTAATACTTCTGACTTGACGAAACATAAAATACTCAATTTTTGTTCAAAAAGTCCTGCTTTTGCAATCTTCTTTTTTTGGGAAAACACAACTAGTCTTAAGTAGTCCATAGTCAAGAGGCCTAAATGAAGATCATGAAAAAAAAAATTACTTTTGAATTTGTACCTGAGTCATATAAGCACCTTCCGTTCCCACACAGTTGTTCCTCTCTCCTGGTTCTATTGTAGAAGAAAATTGAATTCTGTCAAAAAAAATTTACAGTGACATTTTGCCACTCATGCAAGTAGCTTCTACAGATCTGACAGGGTTCTCTGAACCGTTGTGAACTCTGAACTGTCATCTCTGTCATATTTTTCGTAATCGTTCATGTGTCATCACTCATAGTTCAAAATCGGCTCCAGGACCTTTAAAAAATGATTGTAAAAATGATGGCTCCCAACCCTAGGGTTGCCAGAAATTAGCTATTGGGTGTGCCTCCAAAAAGTGGGTGTGCCCAATTACTTACCAATATTCTAACAAACCACATAATAATATAGTGATACCCCATTTATGTAGTCGGCTACACTTTCTCAACTACTATCCCGTGGTAAAAGAAAGAAGTGCAGGAGACAGAAGTTAATAAGCAAGCTGTTTAAAGTTTATTTTTACTTTTGTTCCATTACTGAGAAGTTGCAAGAATGGAGCCTAATTCCTAATCAAAACTTCAAAAGATATGAAACTCGTGCAATCCTTTCTATCATAAAACAATAGCATCCAAACTTGCAAAAAACATTGACAGTGCAGCGGTTAAAAACATGGATCCAGAGCTAAGGATTTACAGCGCAAGAACAGGACAAAGAACAAAACTAGTAATAGCATGACAGTCACCCACAAAACATACAAAAAAATAACCACCCAGCACATAACACATTCAGTTACAGCATTCAGGAATTTCTTTACGAGAGCACAGCATTCTTTGTCCCCTTTTGCTTTACTCTGCCCCTCAACCACTTCGTTGGACAACAGCGTTAACGTTTCCTCTGGTACCTCCTCCATGTCCTCAACAATCACCCGTAAACAATCTGGCTCCACGGAGTTCCGACCCTCGGAGCCACTGTCCTCAAATGAGCAGAAGGGTTCGCCACAAGGCACCTTGGTTTGCTCTGGGACGGAGTTGATCACAGGGACCCTCCCAAAGCCAGTCACAGACAAAATGTATTCCTGATTGATAAACTCCAAAATGCCCTTTGCTGCTAAATCTAATGGCGACATGGCCTCGCTCGGTGTTGGGCCAGTTGCTGCAGATCTCTGCTCCTGGAAGCTCTTCGTAACAGCCAGCCGCTCCTCACTTGCGTTCAGAGTTACAGACATTCCCGGTGTGGCTTGAACAGAAGCAGTAAAAGCAGCAGCAGCAGCAGCAGCAGCAGCGTCCTTCTCCTCTTCTGTGGCCCAAGCTCCGTCATTCACTTCTAGGTTCTTCTGAGTCATGTTGAAAGCTCTGCAGCAGGGAGTAAATGCAAGATGTGCTCCGGTTGCCAAATCTATACTCTGGTGTGCTAATGTCGTATGTTGATGACGTTGCAAGCTATATTTATTTGTAACTCTATTAAAAAGTAGAATATTTTGTGTGTATTTTTAGTTATATATTATTCTGTACTGCTTTCTTCATAATTGGTCAGTATTTGGATTTGTAATTCAAGGCAGTGCTCAATATGGCTGATAATAGTGAATATGCTACTTACTAAATAGATTAGCAAATAATCTTTTGTTTTATGACGGGCTCACTTGCTTCTGTTCAATATCTATTATTTATATTCAAACCCCTGTGCTCCTTGCACAATACTGCGCCACTAGTTCCAGTGATGTCCGTGAATCTCATCCAAAATAATATCTTGCTCAAATAATCAATATTTAAAGATCATGCTGCAGACAGCAGGTTACTGAGTTTTGATTGCAGTTTTGATTGACGTAAAATAGAATATATCTTCGTAAATCAAGAAATAAAACACAATAAATATTGCTTAAATTTGTACTTTTTTAAGATGATAAACTTTGTTTTTGCTCTGAGAAGCAGGAAGTGCACCATTAGCTTGCTAATGTTTGTCAGCTTTATCGTGATGGCAAAACTCACTCGCTCCCTCTGAAAGTTGTGAAAAGTGCTTATAAACTTAACACAGTGCATAATGAGGATTCTAAGAATGCATAAACAGTAAGTGAGAAATACTTGTGCACTGCTGCAGAGAGTTAAGTTCAGCATCTTTAACTCACTGCATCATTGCTGCCCCAATGCCACTTCAAACAAATGAAATGATTCATCATTAAACTTAATGAAATTGCAGTGACTTTTATGATTGTTCATGCATACACAGTGTCAGTCATGGAACTGTCTACGGCGCACTCTTGTCAGCTAACACGGCCCACTCCCCCACCCCGAGCCAGTGTCATCTTCACTCAAAGTGCTTTAAAAGGGGAGATGGGAATGGTTGAAGGGGAGGGTTCCAGCAAAATGCAATTATGACCAGAAAAACACTACAAGAACAAAAGTGTTTTATGCTCGAAATGCACAAAAAGTGATATTTTATTACAGCTGAAGGCTCTCAAAAATTACTGGAAAAAGCAGGAAAATGTGTCTGAGATGGAGACTTTAAAAGGCCTGTTTAACGGCACATAATCGCTTTAACCCTGATGTGTCCTGTCCTCTTCACGCGCTGATATGTTTCTCTGACCTCTGATTTGATTAAGTCAAACTTCATTTTGGGAGGAAAAACCACTTTGTTGCTATTACTGGTGCATTTTCCAGATGGATGCACGCGGGGAAAAAAAATCGCATACACAATACGTCATAATTTTCCAATGTCGCTTTTAAATGGTTAACTTGACCAGCTGTCTAAATTCTATACTGTATGGGTGCGCTCATGTTCCCATAAACTATAATGTGAGAACAAAGTGTTTAGGGTGGCCATAAGTGAACATTTCCTGATGTTATTATGCTTCTAAATGTTACATGGTTTGGAATTGAACATAAGAGGCTTTGGGTGCCTCAGTTTCGGACGTTACTCCAACCATTTATCTATGTCTTGTATAATTTCTACACCTAAGAAAAATAGAATGTAAAAGCCAAATGTTTTCTTGACGCCTTCTTCCTGGATACCTGTTCGGGTCATGACCTTGTTAGTTGCCAACCTAAACAATCCTCCAGCGTGTAGGTATGAGTATATGTCAACCTTAAAATACCTATACCTACATAATTCCTAGTCATTATTGTGCTAAATTAAATAATTCCCAGCATTATCTTGCATAAGAGAAATTATAATTGAGTACATTTTTGTTGTTTTTGTTGTATTCCTGCCAAAACACAACACAGGAGAACCACTCAACAACAAATAACATAGCATCAACACCCATAGTCAATGCAAAAATATCATACAATAAATTGAGTATTGTTTTTCTGCATGCCGGTCTCTTTTGACAAATGTCATGGGAAATGCATTTAGTTTTATGGTTTCCTTGTTTAGCTGTTGCTTCAGTGTGTAGCCAGCACTGCGGAAACTGATCAGTATCAAACTAAACAGATAAATATCAAAAGGCTAAACCTGAATTTGTAAGCAAGCACTAACATAAATAATTACAAACTGTAAAATATAGCCTACCACATTCCTTACGCAAAACCAACTTTTAGAATTGTTTTCCGTTCTCATTTACACACTCAAAGTTGCATTTAGAGTGATACACATGGTGTCTTGAGTAATCTCAAGACACCATGTGAGTAATCTCAAGACATCATTGCTCTGTCTATACCGGTTTTCACGTACCTTTTTGTTTTCAAATCTGTGATACACGTACATTTCAGTTGAGTCTTGCGCAAACATTTTAAATTCACTGCTTTATACGGTGATGTTGCGATGACGTTCATGGTTCTGCCTTAAAAGGGGTATGTCGAAATCAGTGCTACAGTTGCCAACCTGTAAGTATTTTTATTTTATAAGTAGAATTTAAGAAAATGATAAACTAATGAGTAACCAACTAATTGAATAAATAAATAAATAAATGTTAATAAATACATGTATTTATGGTTCAAAACCACCAGTTGAATGGAAATATCACTACATTTTTCATGTTACAAAACTCAACATTTTATCTTCTGGACACAGGGCTCCAAGTTTAAAGGGGTAGATTTAGCTCTTTTCCCTTGTAGTTCATTCATAAATCACTTGCAGTCAAAACAGACAAAAATGTTTTGGCTTCCACAAACTCACAGTGCCTAATGATCCATGTGCTTTCCTCCAAAATGAACCCCTCTCAGTGGGCCGCGTTAATCTTTCGTGTTAATAGCTGCTGTAGCTCTGAGGCCTCTGTCACACCTCATGTCAGCGCACATAATCTAATAGTGATCGGCAAAAGCTGCTTGAACCCTGAGTGCATCACTTCTGCCACAAAATGGATCCGTGTCATTTTGCCAAAAAACCCATCTGACAAATCCTCCCCTTCCCCTTTTGTACGGCCCTAATCGGTAACATTATCCTGTATTAATGGCGCCGGCAGCTATATGGGCCGATTGAGCCGGTGCTTTTTTGCTTTTTTTCCTTGACGGGTGACTACAGATCAGCGGGGTGAGGCGGGCACATCATTAACCGTAATTACCTCCCAGCTAATCCACTTCCACGCGCTACAAAATAAACAGCCAGGCCCATTAGAGGAGCTGACTGTCAGGCTTGCAAGTGGCCTGTGGCTCCTTTTGGCAATGATCTGCATCCCCTTGGGTATAAGACTAAGAGCGGGGAGGGGGACAATGACTGATGATGTAGGCTACCAGTGTTCTTCCACCTGATTTTTAAAGGGCTTGAGGGGTTGAGGAGGGACGGTTCATGGGGAGAGGGTCACGTCATGGAAGGTGGCTACATGCTGGCAGCGCTGGTGCTTTTGTTTGCGCTCGGACCCCTCCTCGCTTGCTCCGCTTTCCCTCCCTCCCGCCCGCCCCTTCCCTTTCATGTACCCAGATGGTGTTCATTTTGAACCCCCCTTCACACACACACACGCACACACACCCACACACACTCCTCTGCATTTCAACCATTCACTCTTTGCCTGCAGGCGCTGTTGCTGGTCTGTTCTCGTCAATCGCATCTCCCGTAGAACGAGACTGGGAAACGCTACTGGGTTTGTTTGACTTTTGTGTGTGCTGTTTGATTAATGTGCAGTGGCTATCAAGAGCAGTCTGTAATAATAGTAGAGTAAATGTAGGCTCTGTCTACTTGGTCTGAATATGTAATTAGTTTTCAACAGTTGTTATGGCCTTGTATATGAACACAAACACCAAATCATGACAAAGATATTTAATTTTGTTTGGGCCCTTTATACCATTGTGTGGGCATTAAAATGGAATATGCAGTCTGCCCGGTTAAAAACTTTACGATTCTAAGAATTCAACAAAATCACTGTAATGAGTTATATTAACAGCGGGAAATATTTTTATTTTTTTATTATGTTATGTTGATCTGTCTTCTTTAAAGCTGAAGTGCCTGATTTTCAAATTGTGAAACGAGGAAGTTCTAACAACTTCCAAGTTTTTGCAAAGCCTTTGACACATCGCTAGTGTTCACATGCATGGTTATGTTTTGGTTGAGGAAGTAAAGCAGGGTGGATCACCCTTGCACAGCCAATCAGCTTTCATCACAAAACGTCATAGTGACAGAAATGGATCTTTCTTTCAAGTTTGAAAATTTTACTATTTTACAATTAGATGCGGCCAGTGCTCATTTTACACTATACGTTATGGGCGGGAAACTACATTTACCATTTGCAAGAGAAAAAAAACACTTGGGTAATATAGCTTTAATATATATATTTTAGTGGGTTTTTAGATAATCAATGTAATCACTCATTTGTTCAGGTGTGGTACATGGTGGGCGAGTTTTTATCAAGACATTTCCATCAGATTTCAATTACATATTGTATATAACATTATATAATCATAAATTTGATACAATCTTAAAAAACAAAATACATCAATATACATCTAATAAAAAAGATACTGTAAATGAATAAAAAAAAATAAAAAAAATAATAATACAAATTGCTAGCATAATTGTCATATAGCCTATTTGGTGCTTTATAGGAAATGTGGGTAATGTGTTGCTAAATGCTAATACGCTGTAAAGTAGCTCGATCTCACCTACATTGGGTTCATCAATGTTGCGAGAACTGTCACTTCCCATCACTCACTCATAAGCCTTCTTTGAAAAGCTCATGATGAAGCCCTACACAATACGCCACCTAATGCCATCCACACCTCCATGCACCCCACTGTCCAGCGCAGCGCTCACACTCTCAAAAAAAACCACATCACCATCATAGTGCGTGATCGCTTTCATGTTCTCGTAAAAGCCCATATATTTAACCATGAAAAATAATTGAGCTAATCGCACATGAGCCGCGCTGCATTCTTGTGGTTATTTTGGCTTTGGCGGACGAGAGCTGCATTGAACCAAGCAAGTGGTGAGCCAAAGGGAGCGCTGCCAGCTGTCGAAACACGCCACACTTTTGAATGCGTTTGGTGCACGTTAAAACACGCAGCACTATGGGCCTCTCCTCTTTCATCGGCACTGCACTCCGCTGACGATTTACACAACAGTCCATATCACCACCCTGCACTAACATCAAGATGGTCTGTCAGATAGTGCATGACTTTGCATCCAAAATACACTGAGTAATACCGTTTACGTTTGTAAGGAAATTGCTCAAGATAACTTGTACTTGAACATGGTTTATTTCCCGCATAGTCCAAAAAAATTGAAAAGCACAGTTCTGGTCCACAGTATCTAGTAAAGCAATGTGACAAAGTAGCATCCTTGAAGAAAAGACAAATTCAGTAAAAAGGCAACTATAAAATGGATTGAAAGTAACATAATATGAAAAAATATAATGTAAAAATGTGCTAAATGTGCTATATGTCCTAAAATGACAATATAGGTCTAAAAATGGGTATAAATATGTCTGCACTATTAAATTTCAAACATACAATCCTAAAATGTAAAGTTGAGATAATCATAAAAGATACAAGAGACCACTAAAATCTATTAAACTACTTTTACACTGTTTGGGTTAAACAGTGCAGGTGATATTGCAGAAATCCGACCCGAAACATGTGGGAATGATCCTGCAGTCAGAGATTGCCGCATTTGTGTTGGCGTTTGGCTGTAGTTCAGAAAAGAGGTGCCGTTTTTCTTGGCGCTGTGTGAATCTGATGAAATGGGGGCACTCATCCAAGAAACAGCAGCAGCAGCTTTCAGTAGAGACATGAGGGCGGATCATCTGAGCCTCTGATGTGGTGGTATCACTCATCTTCTACCAGCTGACCACTCACGGCTCGACAATGCTACACTAATAATATCAAAAGTCTTGCTTAATACCCATTTTGTAGTTAGAAGCACACGCAAAAAACGACGGCAAAGCAATAGAAATTTAATTTTCTCTTGCAATTAGAACCTCTCCCTCATAATGAGATCTGAAAGGGGATTCTAGGGGCGTTGTTCATTATTTAGTTTGAAAATTGTAGGCTTCAGACTCAGGAAATTCAATTCATCAGGCGCTAGGTTAGACTTCATTTTGAAATGGCGGAAGTGAGAACAGCCTTGCCAAAGGCTTTTTAATTCAGAGGCCGCTCGTGGCAGACGGGGAAAGGATATGGAAAAAATCCAAGTGATTAGTTGTTAAGAGAGTGAACCAGGCTAGACAGGGAAGTGAATAGTTTAAATGCTTTCAGTTTTTTACGGTATGTTGATGAAAAGCTGCAGAATAGTTTGCGTTCACATGACATGACAACATTCTGGAATCCCCATAGTTTAAAATTGAACTGGAGGACTATTTAGAATTGTAAGGTTGGATTTGTAACATTTTTAGATTTTTTTTACCTTGTTTATGGTAAAAACTGGCTCAAAGTTCAAAGTCAGAGAGTGAATATACTTTTTTCACAATAGCCTCAGAAAGTGGTGCCATTATTCGACTCCAAAGACGTGATTGTTCTCAGTTGAAAGGTCTACAAGATAAATATGACATGTTTACGGAGCCAATCCCTAACAAATAATGAGAATGTTCAACATTTGTGGACCATACGTATGCATATTTTTTCGCAAAACAATAAATCTCCCATAGAGTTACGTAGGCCGCCATCGGAAATCATGACATCATCAAATTCTACAACAGCAACGCGACCTATCGACACTAGAAAATGATGAGTTGAGCCTATTTGGAATACCGTATTAAGTGTTTGATGTCAGTATGTATTACAGCCCACATAAGCACATTGACGCGGTTCAATTGACATGTTTTGACAAGTCTCTTCTACTCACAAGTCAAGTTTTAAATGTTGCCAACAGACCCCAGGTCAAACTGCACTCACCGGCATTGTAAGTATGCATGTTTTCTGACACACTTGAAAAGATGTGCGTATTTCCAACTGCCGGTACACGCTTTTATGCTGGAAATTTCTCTAGTTACACTCTACTTCAGCAATATCTGATTAAGAGTTTTATTGTGTATAGGGGCATGTATACAAGAGCATGCACAAGATACTGTATCATATCGAATCATAAACGCAATGAAGAGCATGGGGGAGGATTTGTTCTTATGAGCTACTTCATAATTTGTTGTATTCGAATTCAATATGAGAAGACCATTTTTCTTTATTGGTTATGTGATATTTTCTTTTTTACGCGCAGGTTTTCTTAGAGAAGATTTTAACAAGTGAAGATTGGGGAAAGACATTCATCAAACTGGTGGAGCTGGGAGTTGACCTTACATTGGGGCTTTTCTAACTTTGAAATGACTCTAAACCCTTTATTTCAGCTCTTTTTGTAGATTTTTTAACAAGTGAAGATTAGGGAAAGGCATTCATCAAACTGGTGGAGCTGGGAGTTGACCTTACGTTGGGGCTTTTCTAACTTTGAAATGGCTGTAAACCCTTTATTTCAATCAGCTCTTTTTTGTAGATTTTTTAACAAGTGAAGATTAGGGAAAGACATTCATCAAACTGGTGGAGCTGGGAGTTGACCTTACGTTGGGGCTTTTCTAACTTTGAAATGGCTGTAAACCCTTTATTTCAATCAGCTCTTTTTTGTAGATTTTTTCTTACTATAAACTATATACTAGATTTTCATATCTTCAAAACAACATTCACAATATTAAATCTCGATATATTGCCGACCTCTAAACAAAAAGGTGGCCCTGAAACAATTGTAAAAAAGATTTGTAGCACCTCGCAAAACTGCACCTACCATCGTTTACGGCCACAGTAAAGCGGAAAAGTAAATCTATCCAAAATGGCCCATCAATCTCTGCATATAAATCTCCCGAGCAAAGCAAGGACGACACATAAAGTTCAAATCTGCTATCAAGTTCACGCCGCTCCAATTTCACAACAGGTGCACCTCACTCTGATTTCTTCTGCATTCAGTGTTTATTTCCGACAAACACCTGCTCTTTCAAACTTTTTAACCCCCGTTTTTTCCTTCCGGGATCAAGTGATCTTGTTTCCAGCAGCAAAGCCAACCTACTCTAGCCTCTCTTCTAAAAGCCACCCAACCCACGAACAACCGGGAAACATTAACCGTCCGCTACCCACTAATGGATCGGACCCATTTCATCAGCAATCTGACATTTAATGAATATATATTTTATCTTCCCGTGCCAGTTATCGGAACGTCCTCCACCGTTCCGAGAAATAGCCGCCCTGGGACTCTTTGGAACTGATTTTTTTCCTCTCTTCCGTTGACTGGCACCTGAACGGCAATCACACTGAATGCAAGTCGGTCCCGCAACCCAGCCTTGTTTTTTTGCTCTCCACTGTCTTCAATATGGCTGGCTGGATTAATAATTCATGGGCAGTTATTAGGGCCGGTTCAATAGGAGATCTGCTGATGGAGGGCCGGTGCTCGCCGAGTGTGCCCGGAGGGAGGCTGCGTGTTGTTGTGTCAGCCCCCATCTGCCAGAATGCAATAAGGCAAACAATGGAGGCCTTGATTTCCACCAGCAGGCCCATAATCTTTAAATGGCTATTAGCTGAAGAGTGCAACCAGTCAATAACCGACAAAATCCTTTTAAAAGCTTCTCTCTCCCTCTCTCTCTCTTTCATTCTTCTCTCCGTTGCTCTTAATCTTTCGGGCTTCGTTCTGGTCAAGTTGGGACACAAGATGAAAGTTGCTGGGAGGTTTTAATGCTGCTGGTGCCTCGAGAGGTTGTTGATGGCGAAGGTCAAACAGAGAACATTGGAGGTCATTGTCTATTTTCTGTTCAAATAACGTTTTACAAAACCTCAGTCTGAAGAGCAGCCAAGTCAAAGGTTTCCAAAGCTGTCCTGAGAATATAGTATTTTGTGGTGTTATTTGTGGAAATAAAGTAGACATCTGACAACCCAAACATGTTGTCTGAAGAATTTTAATGTGTTTTAAATTCAAACGATTAAAAGTCACATTTTGCACATATTTTTATTATTATTATTATTGAAATCATAATGCTTGTTTACTTCTGTACCAAAATAATTTGGTTTCCTGTCCAACGTGTGGGCCCTTAGGCTTCCTTCTGAATCGACCCAAATGACAAAATGACTACTACTGTTCACACAAAAAAAAGAAATCTGTCATAACTTAAAAAACAAATATTTTGACGTGAATTCGACCTAACATTAATGTTCAAAGCCTTAGAAAGGCGTGCTGGCTTTGTCAAACCTACGTCAAATGCAACAATTTTGAATGATTCACTTCGTTGCCCTCTAATCTGTGGCCCTAAACACATCACATTTGTTTTTGCTCCTTTTATTGTGGCCAGCCTAAGGCACACCTGTGCAGTAATTATGCAGTCTGATCAGCATCTTAATATCACACCTGCCACACCTGTGAGGTGGGATGCATGTGAGAAATGCTAACACACTAACACACATTTACACTGATTTGTGAACAATATTTCAGAGAAATGGGACTTTTGTGTCTATAGTATATAGATCAGCTCATGAAAAATAGGAGTAAATACAAAAGTTTTTATAACATTTATATATTTTTGTTCAGTGTATGTTTCTATATGTTGCTCTTGGTGAAAAAGGTTTGGACACCCCTGGTACAGACATTAAAACACAATACGTTTATTTGTAGAGCACAATTTGTACACAATAATTCAAAGTGCTCTGCATAACAAGAAAAATGCATTACAATCAAAGTACAAACTAAGTACAAATAATCATTATAATTTTTACTTTAAAATAGAGAGTGCAGATAAAATCCTTTTCAGTCAAATGCATGGCTAAACAAATCAGCTTTTATATATTCTTGACATTAGTATTTATCATATAGACCCCCATTAGTGATGGGCTGGCCTTTTCACAGATCTGACCTGTAACTTGTCTTGGTGGTGTCACCTACTTGTCTCCATGGAGCTAGGAAAGTTTAATAGCACACTGTGGAACATTCCAGTCAATAAATCAATAACACCATGAACATTTAAATGTCATAGTAGCAAATAAAAAATATTACAGAAATGGTCAAATATGTATTTCTATCATTTGTTTCCTCTTTGACAAGCAGGTGACAGTCAATTGAAACAAAGCAGCTGTTCCGGTGACATGGTATGGATGATGATTGTTTTGCCATCAATCACCAGAGATCAGGCATGAAAGAGATTGAATTACTGTTTACAAGGATGAGATTAAATTGTTTTTAATACACAATGTTATGAAAGCAATAACCTTTGTGATGGCCACAATCATATCTTAATAAAACTGATATTCATTAGTGTCAGAGAATATTCCCTGTCTTCTATCTCCTTTGAAATAAATACGCTACCTGAACCGCCACAGCTGCTGCACAAACAATTTCTGCTGTCCTTCACAGTTGACAAGGTAAACAATTCATGCTCTGGCCCGATAAGGGATCACTTACTCACACTGTCACGTCAAAATGTGGGGCAATGTGCTGCTCCGTTTTGCCAGTCAAAGGACGATAGGCATGACACAAGTAAAGCTGAATCTATGAAATTGGACCAATGTGGAGAACATAAGCAACAGAGTCTATTTTTGTAGTCAGAGCGTATGATTATATATATATATTAAAAACATAAAAACTGTGGTTAGTTTTTCACCTGCCTCACAGCAAGATTGTCCTACATTTGATTCTCAGAACAGATTGGATCCATCGTGTATTTGCATGTTCTCCCTATGTCTGCATACAAAGGCCTGTCACATTAAAAAGTCTGATATATTGCAACAGAAAATATTGCCATAAACTATCATTTTAGGTCCATTTTAGCAAGATAAACTCTTTTGAACCAAATTGTCATGAAAAAAAATCCTGCAATAATGATCACATTATAAACGTACACAATAAGACACAGTATGTAGCCTAATCAACTTACGGCTCTTGGGCCAAACCTCGCCCTCCAAACAATCTTATCCGGCCCAATTTTCCAAATATAAACATATATTTTCTCTCTGATTTAGTCCTTGTTAAATTCTGGGTTAGTACTAGTTAAATCCTGGTTCTGGTTTATCCCCTGTTGTATGCTTTAGACCTGGTTTAGTCCTGGTTTAGTTCTTGCTGTTTGATTTTGTTTTAGTCTTGGTTTGGTCTTTCTAGCTTTAGACCTGGTTTGTTCTAGTCTAGTCTTACTTAAATTCTGGTTCAGTACTGGGCTGGTATTTCTGCAGGGCAATGTTGGTAAAGTATTTTTTTATTTTCTCACTAAAATGTAATATAATAGTTGTTATGTTATATATTTCAAAACATATCTTTAATCTTATGGATATTTTGTGAGACACCCAACTGTGTCAAAAGTTGTAGCGCCACGATCAACAGAAAAAACGTGCCCTGTACTTGTGTTTTCTCCACTCTGGAGCTCAAATATTACAAAAAAGTAACAAATGCATTTTCTGCATTCACTGATGTTTTAATATCTGCTGCTGGAGGACTGATGTACAGAGTGAATATAATGAACCTCCATCACTCAGATAAGCACACAGGTTACCACATTGTCACATCAGTGCGTTGTTTTGACAAGCCAGCCTGACCCTTGTGTTTCATTATCACATGGTCACAACTGCTCAGGTCAAAGGTCAGCCCTAATGGATGCAGGAGCAAGGGAAGTTACTTTATGTCAGGGTGTGTGGATCAGACTTTAAAAAGGTTGAACACTTCCTGTTAAGTGATGGGGATATCAATACCACTACAAGGACAATGCAATTTGAGATTACTTGATTTGAGTTACTCCATCTTGTTGTACAATAAACCCTACAATTACAAAATACAGTATATTACCCCTTATTTTGCATAACTTCCACAACATTATTTAACTAAAATGTAATTGCGCCAATGCTCCATGAATGTTATATCTTGTATGTCGAGGGCGTTGCATATATTGGAATGCCTAGTTACTTCCTGTAATGATTGTGAGGCAATGTACAATTTAGGCCTAATTTTAAAACAGACCGTAGCTTTGGTAGAAAAAAATAATAAAAATGACGTATTGACTGTCATCCAGAAGTAATTTTCAATCTGAAGGTAATGGTTTGAGGAGCTAGAAATTACACTGCCTGAGTGGGGCGCTAGAGTAATTCCTGAAAGAAGTAATACCCTGAAACTCTTCTGGAATTAGTTTACTTGATGACTAGTTTTGGTTCATTCTGTTCTATTGTTCTCGCTCACAGTACCTGATTAGCATTTGACCGGCTTGATTTCTCACGCTCTCTTTTTTATGTTTTTTTTAATTACTTTATTTAACCAGGAAAGTCCCATTGAGATTGCCAATCTCTTTTGTAAGGGAGTCCAAGGCCAGGACAGCAGCACAGATCATTCATAACGTCAACACACATTTAGACAATCACACTGTAAATATGTTCCCTAAAAACAGCTACAAACCATAGATCCCATTCCCAGACCTTTTAACATAGATTTAAACTGAGCTATTGAAATCAGCTCTTTGACCAAAGGTTTTAGTTGACAGCTGTAAATAGATGGTAAATTGTACCTTAATCCACCCTTTCTATTTAAATGAAAGACATGCCTTTACACCTCTTTCAAACCATCTTTTTCCTCTGCTTAAAATTTGCACCTCACTGTCTTCAAACTAGTGCTTGGTAGATTTATGTTAAAAGTGGACAGCTGATTGTAGACCTACCATATATTTGTGCCTTCTGTTTTGATCGTCTTTTGTGCAGTGATTGTTTTGTTTCCCAAATGCAAGGCTTCTTGCATCCTTCTTCACTGCAATAGATTGAAAATACTCTGTCTTGGTGTAAAGTTCACAGAAATGTGCTGTTTGGCTTTTGTAGTTTTTCACACACACATATGTGATAGAAAACACCATTCCTCCTCCTAGTCTGTTTTTGGGCTCTTGTGAAAATACATAGTCAGAAAACAGACGCATAGGTGCTTTTATTTTTTATTTTTTTATTTCTTTCATTAAGGAAATAAGATAGTATAATCAAATACAAACAGATTTCACGTTGCCAAATTAAAAAAAAGGGTTTCTCAGAAGAGTTGTCTTACGGTTGATGTCAGCAAATTTTGCAAGGCTGGATTTCCGCCCAGAGACGGCAGGGGGTGACGAATGACACTTCAAAAAACATATTTAACCATCACAGGAACTTAAAAAGACGTTTATGACGGCTAATCCGGCGTATTTACATCATGTGTTTCATGTATGTTCATTAACATTCACTGTCCCGACCAAATAAATATAAGAGAACATGTTACGTAGTCCTGCTTTAACTTGAAAAAAAGTGTACGTACAAACAGAACAAAAACATCCTCTAACAAGCTCACTTCTCATCTCCTTCGGACCACATCGTCTTTTGCCTCATCTCTGAAAGCAAAGACGTACAAAGTTCAGAGTTTTCCATTTCCTCGTCAAGTTCTTTTTTCATACATCACAAACTTAACGTTGAAATCCAACATTTTAGTACGTATGTACACTTTCTAAAGAAGACCCCCCTCCAAGTGTGTGCTGCAGTAGACGGAAAGGTGAAAGTAGAAATCATTCTGTTTTGATAACTACAGTGTGGGTACAGAGGAAGTATAAGCCTTTAGTGAACATACAGAAAGGAAACACCTTAGTATCCATTTTTGTACCTCTCTCCCTGTGCCTCGCTAACTCCACCACTCTTTCTCCCTCAGTTTTACTTTATCCTGCACTCCATTGTTCTGTTTGTCTTTCTACCCCTTCTTATACATGCTTTCTATACCTCTCTCCTTCTGGATTCCCCCTCCGTCTCCTCCTCTGCATCCCTCCGTATCCATCCGACCCGGAGTCATCCATCTTCATTGGAGAGACACATGTGCTGTTTTGACAGTAAGGGCTCTGACGGAGTGAAAGGAAGGAAAGCAGCAACCCCAAGACAGCAAAGACACATTATCGGAGGGAAAACACATCCGACCATCAATTACTGAGCGTTTCCAGCTCCAACACTGCGGTATAGAAACTGTTGTCCCTGACGTCTGCCTCAATGATCCGCCATCACTAGAGAGGTGTTTAATCCATTCACTATGTTTCTGCACCGCCCCTGATATAATTAAGTGCCCAGGTGTTGGAGTTTTATTATTGTGTATTATGCGTTTAATTCCAAATGTCTGGAATTGTGGAAGCTTATTTTGGCTTGTGTAGAAAGGACCATTCTCATGCAAAAAAAAGAATGTTTGTTTTTTAAACCAAAATCAGAAATTATGGACATTTTGCATTGCACCAAAATAATTGTAAATTCACAATAATAGAGCTTGGGATTGAACGTCGAAAATTTTGCCTATAGAAATATGTTGTCAAAAAAAGAACTGTGAAAATCATCAAGTTATAGGGTCAGAATGTCAGAATACGTTTCAGTAAGTTTAGTATTTATCTTTAAAAAAAAAAACTAGACATACTGTATTTTTGCAATGGCATGTCTGACATAAGAAAGTAGAAAAACAGCTTTTAATTTAAAAATATTTTTTCTACAGCTATGACCACAGATTCTAACGTTGCTATCCTTTGCACACACAAATTCCACGACTATTTTTCAGTTCCCAGATGGACTTTTAGCAATGTTAAGCTAAATTGTTGTGTTTTACAGTATAAGCTATATGAAGACAATTTGAAATGGTTGAGAATTTATTCAACTTTTATTGAACGCATTTTACCTACTTGAAGCCTTGGCTCTGTTTTGGTTTTTGTCCATCACCAGCCCAGATGAAAATAAGGATGAATTATGACTTTCCTGAACAGCCATTCATCATATTAATATGTTTTTTTACCAATGACAGTTTGATTGATAAGCACCAATCAATCCAGTACAAAACACGTCAATGAGATAAGCAATGCGCTGTTAGATTGGTCTGTAATTGCTGTCACAGATGATTGTAGTCAGTGTCGTGCCGTTTCAAGCCGTGCTGTTCTGACCTCTGACAGTTGGATTAAAAGTGCAGTACTCACGCTGAGCACATTTGACGGGGTTGCCGCTGACAGTCGCCATAAGGGCATTAATGACATTGCTGCCACTCAAACTGTCAGCAGCCACCCCGACACCGCAACCGCTGTCATGATATTAAGTAAGAATCTTCACAGGAGAGCCAATAAATCAATAGGGCTTGGGTCGCCATTCTAATTTAGACAAACTGGACAAATGGCCCGTTGGTACTGCCAGTTAGAAAATGGAGACTCACATAGCCTAATATGTATTTAGACCCTGAATGTTATTACAGTCCAAGACTTTGTATTTTTAATATTTCTTGCATACTCTATATGATAATATCTGGGTTTTCATTCTTACTGAGAATGTCACAAACCACTGTCATTAGCACCATGGCTGTTATTAGCATGATGATAACAGTTATGATCATTTCGAGAGAGGATCTGCAATTATTAGACCATTTAGTCCAAAGTTTTTCCACGTTCAGCTTAAGTCTGAATGTAATGTGTCTAAAGTCTGGTGTCGGTGTGGTTTGCGTCATCCCACTAGGTGTAGCAGTAGTTTTTTATGTCTCTTGTTTTTCCCTATCTCCCTTGCTCCTTCGCTCTGTGTCGAGTTCTATGTTCTTTTTTGTTCTGTTTAAATTCCTTTCTTAAAAACTGAAAAAAAGAAAAGAAAAATGATTGGACCAGATATGCATCCCATTTTGGTTTCAAATGCTAACATGCAGAATTGAAACAAAGTGTTTACGTAGACCAAAATTCTTCTGTAGTTGTTTTGGAGACGTTAAACCATAACATGGCTGAAAGGTTTTCTTTTCTAATCAGTAAAGAGCATTAATGGACTCAGCCTTTAGCAGCCCTTCATATTAGTTATCATGAAATAAAATAGTGCACATAAACACACAGCCTATGCTTTATGCTCAGTGTAACACAGCAAAGTGTTGCTGATGACACAATGTAGGTTTTAAAATCCTATTAACCAATGCTTCAATGCTACCCTAGCTCAACGTGACAAAAAGCATGGCTACTTTTTCAACTTCATTAACATAGTCCCACTACTGCTTTTTTGCTTTTATTTTATTAGCCACTGGCTTCAATGCTAGGATCAACGTATTAATTTAGATTGGCTTTTAAAAATCGTATTAGGCCAATTATAGTAAGTACACAATTATATATGTCTTTAGTTTAAATTAATTAGCTTTGACAATAACTTTTTGTTTGGAATATTGGCTGTTTTGTTTGTCATTCACTATCTACTGCAAGCATATGAGTACTGTGCGCCTGTTGTCCATTCAATATAAAAAGCAGAAACGCTCCAGCCGAGGCCATACGAGGTTAGATGCACCGCTCACGTGAGTTGCAAAGAGGCAGTTTACTGCTAAAAGCCCAAATAGGATTAGAGATCCAAGCATCTGGAGACTGATTGAAGAAACACGGGCAAAGAAATGCTCTTTTGTTATAAAAATAAAAGTGTTTGAGAGAAAACAGACAGGCAGAGCTTGAGATATGACTGGACAGAATCACATGTGCATCAAACGTGACACCATTCAAGTACATAACAACGCAGTGACTTCATCCTCCTAGCTTCATTGAAAAGAAAAGTTTTCAAAGAACTTGCCATTTGCAATGATGAACCAAAATGACTACTTTTTTGGGCAATTTCAAAATACAGTCAATTTGAAATGTTTTAGGTAGTGAAGGCATTCATCAAATCTATTTTTTATAGGTAAAAGTTAAGCATACCTAACAGTAAAAAACATTATTATTTCCAGATGATGATCAAATATGTTAATGTAGAAATCCCCAAAAGCCACAGCTGACAATAAAGATTGGGAAGGTTTGTAATTTACTTAATATGGCGGCAGGTGACATGACATCACTGGCAAAGACCGATAGCAGAAGAGTCTGAATGCCTTTCAAAGTTGTATACGTATTTTCAACTTGCCAATTACTACTTGGTGTTGTATATGCCTATGAAAGAATTGCATGTACAATCATTACATTAAGACTCTTTTTAAGACTCTTTTAGATGAGCTTTGCGATGACATACTTGGCTACACAATAGTTCCCTAACATATCTGGAGTGAATATTAAATTCAATGTACTTTACATCCTCCAATGTTCATGCTTACTCTGTTTTATCACTGCTCTCATGTCGTAAACACTGATACACTTGCCTTCTAATAATACTTCTCCTCCATCTTCATATAGGCTTACATCATCATTAGTACCATGCACGTTCTATCTACACTACACTTCCGTGCGATCTTCCCATCGCGCGGATTGCCGTAATAAGTCTTTGATTTAGTACAGAAATGATCCTCCGTGATTTTATTTGTGCCTAATGTTGTTTTTAAAGTTGTCCCATAAATCAAGTGGAATCAAGTGGCGGAAGAGGTGATTCTGCTTTCCTCCCTGGTGCATTAGCTCATCTCTCGGGCGTCTCTTCTCTCCCTCCCCATCTATCCCGCCATCTACTTCCCGTCTGAACGCGCTCGAAACGGGACACTCGCATTCACTGCATCCTCTTGACGACCCTCGGAGGTACGTTTCATGTCGACAGCTTGTTTTTCCGTCCCTCCCATATTCTTCTTGGTGTTTTGAGTGTAAAGTGCCAGGTCTGTTATTGGTCGCAGTCTTGAGAGACTTGCCACGTACCGGATTGAAGGCCACCAGAGAGCGCGTGTCCGGCGCATCCAGTCTTGAGCGGTGCCATAGAGGAGCAGCTCTCTGCCCTCATCCATCATCGCCGAGTCCTAATCGGGGCCGTGATGGAGAAGCGAGCGGATGTAGGACAATGTGTCAGCCATGTGAAAGTGACGAAATATAAACAATACTGTGCACTAGACTCTTTGTCTCGCTGAACTCCTGTATCCAGTGGGAGGCAGTCAGCAATGAATCAGACCAAACAAACTGTCTCACTGATCACTGTTAGATTGCTTCTCTATCACGGGGAATGAAGTCATGTTCCTATGCCTCTTAGTTCTCACTTAACATTTTAAAGTAAGTTCTTATCCCCAAGGCCCTCATCATAATTTGTAATTTGTTACAAACAAACAAAAAATCTTTAGTTTGAATATATTTTCCCTCATTAAAAAAACAGCATCAAAATGGAGCCAAATGAGTCCGCTGTGTGCTTTCTGCATCAAATTATAGCGCGTCCACTCTGTTAGCATTATAATGACGGCAAAACTTGGTTCTGGCCTCTGAAAGTTGTAAAAAACAAATACAAATTAATAATAAGGAAAGCGAGGAATACGCTTTGACAGTTTAAGATCATCTAGTTCAGTTTTTAAGACAGTGATAATCTGGTGCAATGCCTTTAAATTAAGACATGAGAGAAGGAATTGTTCTGTTAATGGTGGTCCGCTTTGCCTCATTATCGGACGAGTTGTGCCCATGGTGTACTGGCAAATGTATACAAGTGATGAATCTGCAGCTGTTATTAGTCATGTTTCAAAAACTGGAAGAAACCTGGTACAATTGGGCTCTTAAGATTTGGACAATCACCCTACAACAAAGGCCAGTGGCACATAGGTCAGTTAAGAAACAGTGTGCACATCTTTGCGCAGTTGATTCCTGGCTCCCAACAGTTTGCTGAATGTCCTTGCTGCGCTTCACCCCCTTCTCACGCAATACAGTTCTATCAAATAAAACCTGTGGGCCAAAATAAACTAATTACCACGGACCCCATTATGGACTATAGTAGAAGGGCTGTATGACGTGATGATACACCACTAACCAGAGCAGTAGTTCATGAGATTAGAGTTTATGAAAGTGACTCTGAAGCACATGTAAAATAAAATTTGACACTATATTATCATAACGTATCATTCAGACAAGACAATAAAGTAAAGTTTTTATTAGAAAGCGGAGAACTTTAATCACTTAATTGAAATTTTAATAGTGGCTTGTAATTTGATATTTGCAATTATTTTGTCAGTTCTGAAACTGAAGATCAGATTTGAAAAGAGTGCTTCATCAGCAATTACGGCACACAAAGTTTCCCTGCACAGCATCAATCATATCCCTGTGTCTTCCCACGTCTCACCTTTATTTTGTTATTTTGTCACTGAGATGATTAATAGTCTCTTAGCATATTATTTTACGGTGTGCTGCCACGGATCCAGCAATTACACAATCTTTAGCTCCTCAGCTGTCAACGATCCATGAGGCAGGGACAGTGCAGAGGAGAGCGATGATAAAGATGTGTCACTGCTGCTGGGGATTACACAAACAAAAAAAGGATGATACAGCATTTTGATTTAACGCATATTTTTGATACTTTGAGAAGTCTTGCATAGAAATAAATACTAGCATAGCATTTTGTGTACAAATATGTTTCCTATTTCAAAAGCAACTGAAAAGACAAAGGCTTAAAGGGTCTGTTCCTGATCTGCTGCTCATCGGATCAAGTGCTTATTTGTTTTTTTTATAGTTTGTAACCACTAGATAATACAATATCCCAATTTTCCTACTATTATTACATAGTTATAATCACTGCAAATTCCCAGTCAATCTGCAGCCATTAAAAGTAAAACTGATTGCTTTCATTGCACTTTCTTCCACTCCTTCTCTACCGATTATAAAGCCAGCTTGTTTTCTAACCTCATAGAAGCAATCTTGGCCTGGTGCAAAGTAGGAGTGCTGTAATGAAACCCCATATGACCCTCATAGAGAACAACCATTATCAGCAGCAGGCACAGTAATGCTTAAGCTGTTCCTGCAGGTAGGACTGTGGCCCATCTGTCAACGTCAAGAGGAAAGCCTGCAAAGACAAAGGCCCATTAAGAGCTCAGACTAAGTGTTTGCTCTTTCTGAATATTATATCACAACCATTTGTTTTCACTGTCCTCATCATGAATGTATGATTGAGGCTCATCACATAAAACATAGGCCTAACACTGTATTTATCTGTCAACTTCACGTGTTACATGTTACAAAATCCTGTTCAGCTTACAATGGTACAATGGCTACGTGGGTAAGCCCATTTCCTCAAAGTTTTAGAGAACACATGTCATGCATTATTATGCATTATTTGTGTTTTCTTATTGGCCTTTAAACATGCTCTTGAGAATGTTTATTTTTGGGATCTCATGAACAAAGTAATATTTTTACTGAAAGCATGCTTTATGTTTATGAGGTGATTCCTCATCAGGATTTGTGTTAGCACTCCAATCTACTGGCAGCAGAGGCAATTACCAAGAAGATATAAACAAAAGCTAGATTGCTCCCAACATGCTAATGTATGCATGCAGTTGTAATGAAAGCAATTTGAATGCGGAAATGCCCAGAACGAGTCTGGCAAGGATTTATGGATTTAAAAACAGCAAAATAAATAATCTGAGCTCTATTTAATAAGAAAATTTGAAACCGAGGGTTTTCTGAGACACAGAAGAGAGAGAACTTACTAAACAGGATTCATCAAACTAGCGTGAAGGTATGAATGATACATGTTTTTGATGAGGAAACAATGTTAAAACATGGTTAAAAGCAACAACAAAAAATTATATATTTATATAAAGGTGCAAAGCAGCAACAAGTCAATAGAGACAAGCAACAAAGTTCACCTTTAACAGGCTGACAGTTAAAACTATAGTACAACATACTACCCTTGTGTCCTTGGAGCCTGGTCCCTGCTTACGGACTGTAATAGAACCATGTACTGGACTCAGACTTCTGTACATGCCGAATGGAAAGGCCCAGTTTAAGATTTCATGTTCCTCCTTCCCTGCACCTCTCTGCTGGCGTCGGCCATTAAAGTGCTCATGCTGTTCACTTTATCATTCTTATGACCCCATCTTCGACGCAGTACCCCCTCTGTCTCTAATTCATCATCCTTTATAGAGACTAATAGGCCTGAGGTGACACGAGGGAGGCTGCCGTGACTCCTGCACTCAACTTACACGAATTCATTTGCCTCCAAGATGCTGCCGTTTTCATTTGTTGGAGCTGCACCCAATTTTGTCCTCTTTACTTTTGCCAATGAGACAAATGCTGCTTTCTGTACCATTTCTTCATGACTTAAAAAAAAAGTATAGCTATAAACGTGATTTAAATATAAAATTATCAATGAGCTTTTCCAAAATGCTTGAAGTCACTTAAAATATGTATACATTTCTTTTACACGATGGTGGTAAGCTCCTGTAACCACATCTGCCCCAATGTCGACCAACAGCATTGATCCCTCTGGACAGTTCACTCATGCAGCATATCCATGGGCATGGTGGGTGAAGTGTATTGCCCATGTAGAACTGGATGTAGGGTCGACAAGACTCCAACAAGCCAGGCTAGCATTTTTACTAGCTAATTTGGAGCTAAGTTTCAAATTTGGAAATGCTACTGCGAATTTCATAGGAACCACAGAGCCAATCAGGAGCGAGGTTGTAGAAATCAACCAAACCTGTTGTTAACACGAGCTGGAGAAGACTGGCCAAAGAAGATACTTGAATGGTTAGTTATTATTGTTCACATGTTGATTTACAAAGACAAAAGTGAAATAAAACACCAGAATCATCAAGAGCATTTTAATATGAACATTTTAATGACAAGCCTCACCGCAGAGGAAGAGGCGCAGATGTTTCAATAGAAAGTGAATGGGTGCCAGACCTGAAGGAGCCAATTCGAACCTGGGCTCAGCTAGGTCCCCATATAATACAGTCTATGGTCTTGCCCAAGGATACAATGAGAGTCTGCATTGGTCAGAGTTTGGATCCAACTCCTCCAAACTCTTTAACCACTCCGATTTATTCAGACCATATATAGCATTTCTAAATATTAAAATGCAAATAGTTTTAAGCCTTAAGCAGCAGGATTTTTTTTGCAAATCCTGTTGAGAAAACTAAAAAAAGACAAGAAGAGAACAAAAGTTGCAGTTAAAGTTGTAGCAAATACCTCTGTGTCTAATAAAGAAAATAAGTATGAAGAAAATTATATATATATATATAAAGATTAAGTTTATACTGGGAAATGTGGGGTAATGTCTTTAGTATTTCATGTTTTCACATCATGCATCATTAAAACACATTCAGTTAATGAGACGTTGTCCACAATAAAATCTAGTTTACATAATTTGGTGTTTATCTGGCCTGCAGTGCTAATGAAGCTTATTGCAGTACCCAGGCTTTGTGAAGCAGCTTGTATTGAATCTCGTGTTAGAGGCTAGAGGCTAGCAGCTGCACCGTCATGATAGCTGAGCAAATAGCCTGCAGGATGTTAACTTTGTCTCGTATTTATATTAACTGACGACACAAAGTGGTAGTCTTTTCAGAAGCTAATTTAGTTTTTATTATGCTGCTGATGATGATCCACCTGCAGTTTCAAAGTTTTTATGGTCACCTTGCATTGTCCTAAAGTTATTGATGGACATATATTTACATGTAAGCCCCACATGCAAACATGCTTTACTATTCTAATGAAAGGCAAATATCTGAGTGTAGTACATGATATAGGGCCTAAGCCTTGGTTATTCCACATGCCTTGATTTGCTAAACTCTAGTCATAAATCTTCGGAGCACAATGGGGTTTGTTGAAAAACAGCTAAAAGCAAAGGGTTGGTCATTAATATTTAAATGTTTTTAAATGAATTTATGTGGCTGCAGACTAGAGACATAAATATTAGAGGCTACTTAAGAAACAATAAAAGAAACCCACCTTACGCTTAAAGGGGATTATATTTCAGAAGTGTTGGTCTAACCCACAGGTTGACTATTATCTGGCAGAGCTGAGTTATAGATCTCATTGTCTAAATAAATGAGGAATTATTAGGTGAATTAACGAGGCAATGATAACATCATTTCACCATCCCAATTTTCGACAACGTGGGAAGAAGATGCTAAATGACTCCGCTCAGAAAGCGCTCGTCCGCTAATAGTATTTCCAATAAAGGGTAATAACGTTTGATTAACAGGATGGGTTTCCATTAGGGAGAAAATATTAGGTTGAGAAATGTGTTTATTTTTAAACTGAATAACGAGGGATATTTATCCGGCTCAGAAAACACTGGCTTATTGACACATGAGAACTCACTCCCTGGCTGTAATTGCATGAATTAGCACAGTGAGATTGTATGCATCTAGGTGTTATTCTAAAAGATACGGTACTCTGATAAAGAAAGAAGATTTGCGGACACACCAATGAATCATCTTATGTTGCATCCTATGGAGGCTATCAAATGTTCAGTAATACATTTTTTTGAATGAGAAAAGCCTTCCTGCGAGATTTGGGAATTCACAAACTCACAAGTCTCCATTTTGTCTTTATTTTCATTTTTTTCTTAATACGTAAGTTTTCTGTAGTGATGAAACAAGATTTGATAACATAAGAGGAGGCACCTTAGGAAACACCTGAAAATAGTAACATGAAAAAGCCTTTCTCAGGTAAGGGCCCCAACCATAGAAAGGTCCAACTTTCAAATGTTTCAACAAACGCACATACAGAAGTCTGTGTGTAGTGTAGCTTAACATCATAGTTGTTCTTCACAGTTCAACCATGGCTATACTCACTAAAACAACTTAGTGACCTAGACATGCAAACATTTAGAGGCCTCCTGGCCCCATGTGGATTGAGTGACCTCTCCATCTCACACTGCTGATGTGTGTGCTGGGCTCCCCATCTGTCCCAAGGTTGTGCGCTCTCCCCTGAGAGCGCTTAAACAGACTGTCCTGAAATTAGGAGGTCAATCGACACTCTGAACAGGACCAGGAAAGTTGAGAAAGTTTTTCACTCAAGTCAACAATGCATGAAAACAGGTCTTCTTCAAGGACCCGAGGAACAGTTAAGATACTGGTTATTGGTCCAATTATCCAGTTACATTCTGAAAGATATCAACTTTCCTCTGATTACTTGCTCCACAGAATGACACAGATTCACACAATAGGGCCCTTGCATTTATCTTCGTCTGCCTGAGAGCTAGCAGACATCACAAAATCAACTCCAGCCTGAACTCGCTGGGCCAACATCTTTAAGGTGCAGACCATTGATCAGTATTCTTGACGCCTGGACCTATGGCAATGTGCCAAAATGATAACTGTTCATAAGGGACAATGGCACTAAGTGCTTAATCAATGGTCTCATCTTAGCGATGTGGCTATAGCGTTACAGAGAAAGCCAGTGGCACGAGGTGGAGAAGATGGTTCCCCAGGGAAGATTTTTTGAGACACAGCACCGCCACCATCAGGCCAACCTCTGAGCCGAGCCTTCATCATTCACTCAATCAATCCCAGCACCTTGGCAAAGTGCTCATTTTGAAGGAGCCATGTCTGTCTATCAATATCCTCTCACATGCTTTAATTGATGTGACAGACACTTATCTCACACATGCTTCATTTCATTGGCTTTGGAAAACAGATTGGATTACTTTTGGACAATTTTGCATAATTTAGCTGTTGCTAGGTTTCCTGGTGACCCTTTTGCTATTAGTGAATCAAACAGCCACAAGTGTTCAGTACTTGGCATGTTTAAAACCAGTCTGTTGCTTTGCACGTTCTATGTTCCACATGTTACTAAACCAAGTGTTATGCAGCTGAACGATTTGTATTTTCTCTTTCAATATACACGGTGTCTACACCAGTCTTGAGTAAAACCTAAGTGCTTCAAATGTCATGGGCTTAAAATCTGCTTTATATTTTAGTGACTCTCCACAGTATAGGTGGGCCTGTTACCTTTTAAATTACCGGTACGTTATACCACAGTTTGCTCCAATGCAAGGCCAAATCTGATCCGTATCTCCCAAAGACTGCAATACAGCAGCATCACAGTTGGCTAGAGACTCACACAGACAGACTTTGGTGGCTTGGCGATCGTTAGAGCCGTGTGGTGTTGTTCTCTGGCTCTGCAAATTAGCTCTCCCCATCCCAAATGGACATTACAGGCTTACACCTCACCAAACCACGCTGTCGGGGAGGAGCCGGGGCCATGTTGCAGCCACATTAAGTTGTTTGCATCATTAGGCATTGCTGGTGCTTATTTCCCATGTGAGCCGTGAGTTCTGCTTTGAAGGATGCGTCTATCAAGGTTGAATGCGAGGCCCAAGTATTGCCGATCGGTTATGTGTCAATGATAATAACAGACCTTTTGGATTTCTTTGTCTGTTTAAATTAAAACCAAATCCCTTGAAATGCATTGGCGGAAATGGGCAGGTTTAAAATATCAAACATTTGGCACGAGAGTAATCGCTCAAATAACAGAATTACATTTGCAATCATCTTCGCCGTTAGGGTCTCTATGTCCGACTGTGATAATGGTTGTCAATATGGTTCGAATTAGCCATTGGAATAAGGGGTCTGCAAAATGTAACCGCTTCTATCTTGGGAGCATAAGGGGAAGAGGTGGAAATTCGCAGCAGACCGAGCAGTTGTGAGAGGAAACCTGATAGAGCGAGCCCCTCACCCAAAACTTAAAATACCAGCACAGATCAATAGCGGCATCATGTCATCTATTGTCCAGTGGAGTATCCCGCGCTCATAGATACCCACTCATCTGCAGTGGATCCCTAACACCAGGAGGCTACGAGAGCTTCGCTACATGGTCTGGGAGGCTTTGAGTCAACATTTGAAAAAGTGTGGGTTTTGTCCAAGCGATTCATTAAAATAAGATATCATTAATTTGGTTTTTGATTAGAACGTGGCCTTGTACTTTTAGGATACTTACCACTGCCATGTGAGTATAGTGTACGCATAGTAAAAGCAATGTGATGTAATGCTTGTCATTCGTTGCAACTTGGACAATATCATGATCCATTTTTGTGTTGTACCATTACAGTACTGCAAGCAACAATGTTATGGGCTCTGTGCGCATCATAGCGTTGGCTAACTAACTGTCTCTCACAGCTAATGGTCATTTTTATTAAAACATACAATACTAAATACAATCAATACAAATTTTCAGTAAAGACTACCTCATTGTTTTTATTTAGAGATTACTTCAGTTTGAATTTGTTTAATTTCTATATTGATTATGCCTCTAAATTAGCATTAGCATTCGCATTGACCTACAAACACCTCCCTTCATCCGTCAATTGTACGCCAGTGAAGTAATCAAGTCATTTGTAAAGTCTTTAACATGTTGTCAGTTACATTCACCCACAACTCGCAGCGCACTGCCTGATCTTTAGGTATTTCTTCATTTTAGCACGACTCGACAAAAGCCCAATAGAGAGAGGATTGGACAGGAAGTAGTGACGCAGTAATGTCTGCATAGAGCATTGTCTACTGTCCTTGTCTACTGTAGCTCAGTGTTTTCAGCCTTTTTTGAGTCGAGGCTCACTTACTCTGATTGATAAAATTTCACAACACACCTTTTTACTAAAGCATTACCAAATCTGACCTTTAGTAAATAATTGGTATGTCATCTGGTTCTTTAAATTTGGCAACTGTAATTGGTTTTCTTTCTTCTTTTGTATGGAAGTTTGCTCCGGACGCTCCAAATAAATCCAAATTGGACATTTTTCCAAGGGACACCTGGAAATAGGCCTACCTCAAGGCTGTTGTTGATCTGATTTTCTATTGAAAAATTTAAAGGATAAAAAGGAAAACTTTAGTCGTGATGATTTATTTAGTTTACAAGCGCGCACAAGTAAAAACAACTCTGTCCCCCCCAGAGTTTCATCTGTCCGTCAGTGAAGTCAAGACAAGGAACATTTTACACATTTTATACCAAACCAGAAGTTGTGAATGCCAAGTAAAGAAACCAGCTAACACCAGTAAATGGGGACAAGGCCTTGATAGATTAAGTTCATAATAGGTAAATTGTCCTTTGTCCTATTTTAAGAAAACAATGTTCATCTTGGCTCATCCTGTGATAAGACAATGGACAGCGGACATTATCTGGACATTAAGATTTTGAGTCATATGTGTGGGCATGACATTTTCCCAGTACAAGGCGCTCTAGTTTTCCCCGACACACTGGTTGAAAATCAAGGTTTTAAGCTATAATATATTTTTATTGGATTGTACTGACACTTCAATTATGCCTGATATTGGTTAAATGTTCATTGTCACAATTTTTTTTAATCATATAATTTAAATCTCTTTGTTGGAGGAGTAAAATGTATGGCTTATTTATGTTAACACTCCACTGTCTAAGTATTGAGGGCTATATTAATACAGTTATTATACACATTCAATCTTATAAGAGACTTTGAGAGACATTGTAATAGCCAGGGAAAAAGGAAAAGGAAATGGAGCCTTGGGCTAAATACATTCAAAAGGTTTAAATAACAGCAGCAATAACAGATCATTTTTGACTCTGAAGACATTACTCGAAACTTTATTTGTTCAAACTTCCCTTGAACACCATTAAATAAAAGATTTTTGTCTGAATGCATTTTTCATCAACAGCAGAAGCAATAAAAGCCTTGTATATTAATATCTGTATCAGAGCGGCCTACGGGCTGGCCAGGAGGGGGAAATGCAAATCCGTTTAATGAGCGTTTTATCAGTGTTCCCTTTTCTAAAACAATATCCCAGACACAATAAAAGCCATTTCTGTTTTAAATAAAGCAAAAATAAAACATTTCCGTGTATAATTAAAAGCTGGCCTGCAGCCTGTGGGCGTCTGACAGAGACTCTAACTGTGAGAACAGATGAAAAGCAGATCTTGGGTAATCGACAATGGCAGTGAAAGTGCACCTTACGCAGACGCCGTGTGGAATGCATTCTGGGTAACGCGCTGTCTGGCTCTGCGTCTGTCATCTTAAAGAGCACACAGACAGAGCACTTGGGCCTGTAGATTTATGGGCTGTTAATGTCTTGGCCCTTGTCTTGGTTTGTTTTGACGGAGCTCCAAGCAAATTCAGACAAAACTCCCCCAAAAAGTCAAAACATATTTGAGATGTTTTTTTTTAGATATCCAAGACTAGACAACTAACCTGGTTTGCCATATCTGTTTTCCCTGTGCCATTTTTTGTGCTCCTTTGTGGGCTTGAATCAACATCACCTGAATAATATTGCTTTTTTGTTTTATACAGAAAAATAAATACGAATTTGTGGTACACATTTTTTCATATTTGGCTTAAAGGAAACATATTATCTTAAATTATATGATTATTATGATTATTATGATTATTATTATTATTATTATTATTATTTTAAGATACATGGATCACAATTTTACTTTGTGTTAATTGTAAAATGCAAACCGGCTTAGTGATACAACCGGCTTAGTGATACAAGTTGGTCCATTGACGTTCGATTCTCTTATCGATTCTGCAGAACAGAACCATCACAGGGTCAATCAAACGTGCATGAATGTATTGATGATGACGAAACCCCATTGTAGCATGGATAAAAGCTCATAAAAGTTTTAATTTTGCATATGTCTCCTTTTGTGTTTTAAAAAATAAATAGAAAAAAAAACGGCCTCTTAAAAAAATAAATAAAATAAAAAACAGTAGAGGTGTTTTCGGCGACTCAAATAAAAATGTATTAATCAATTTATGCTCAAACTCTGTAAACATTATATTAACTTATTATTTGTAGAATTTATTGTAGATATTCTGCAATTGAACAGCTCGATTTGGGATTCAAATTTGATTAACATTTAAACAATGTTATAAAGACTCTAGACACATAAACTGCATTAAAAAAAAGTAAGTCATATTAATTAACCATACTAAATACTTTTGCAACTTGTAACTTTTCACATTAAAATTATATCTGACTTATTTGCGCTTCCAAAACCGTCAAGTCGACTGCTGGTACTTTGTGGATGGTCCGACTTGTAGAGGTCACCCAGAGCCTGAGGCACAAGGGGTCAAGTTTAGAGATTGTTTTCAGCAGATGGTGTTTGGAGTTCAGTCTGTCACTCAGGAAGAGCCGGGAAACAGGAGAGAAGTCACTTTACAACGTTCATTGACTCGTGTGTCTCCATATTGACCTGAAGTCCTCCCTAAAACGTTTCCAAAATGAGACACTTAAGGTCAAAACGTCAGCAAAACACTCTTTAAATACCACTTATTCACCGCTCGCTGAAATATTGATGATAATACGAGTGGGTCAAATCCATCCATATAGAATTGGAAATCAATGCTCCAAACTCCAAACACACAGATAGTTTTGTTTAACTTTTATTTTTTTTTGTTTTGGTTCACATTTATTTTCACCCACTGCTTCAATGGTGCTGAAGCTATCTGTACAGACAATAGCAGTTTCCAAAATGAAATCAGACAATATTAAGTATTGTATTTAGCTGAATGCAAACCCATTTTAACCATATTTTAAAAGAGTACTATGTATTTTTCCTGTGGAGGGTCCTGGAACAAAAAGCAGGTGCTAGATTCTCTCCCAGTAAAGTAACACAGTCCGCCTTTAAAGAAGACATTGTGTTTTTTGGGGAGTATTTATTATTGAACTATAAGATTTTTTTCATTGTAAAATGCAATATTGATCTATAACAACTTTATAGAAACAGGTGCATTGACTTCCTGTTCAAAACTGCAGAACTGAGTATAATGTTTCTGTTTATAATTGCAACATCAGGGTTGTTACCTAGCAACCATAAAGAGCCAAAATCCATATAAATTACATTGATATTGATTTGACAAACAATAATGCTATATTACACCTTTATTTTGTTGAATGGTTGTTTAAACTGTCAGAAAATTGTATCCGTTAAGTGTAAATGCTCTATGTATTTTCAATGGCACGATGCCTTTTGACGACAAAGGTAGAGGGAATCTTTTTTAGACCTCAGCACTTCTTCCTCTAATTTTAAATGCTTATTTTTCTAAATTTCTTCACAAACTGCCACTTACCGGAAGTAAAACTGCTATCCTACCAAACTAAGTCATATAGACTTGAACTTATGACAACACAGGATTACTCAAACATGCCATGAATCTATCAATTGAAATACAATGTTATGTAAACTAATGTTGAGTGAACAGTGTTATCACAAAGTTAAAAGCTTAAATTAAATTTTACAGATGGCCTCTCTGAAGGAATGAAGGAATGAATTTGATGCGAACAATAAAGGGGAGGAAAAAAAACAAAAGAATGTCCACAAATGGAATACAAGACAAAAACATTTCCAAACAAATACCTAAAGTTGTGTTTTGTTTTGTTTCATTCAACCATCTTTGAACAATCCTGCATATTTATACCTTAATCTCACTCTGCAAAGCTCATAATGTTTGTCTCCACCACAAAAGTACTCAACGTCAAGAGTTAATTCTCGTTCACTTGACTCATTCCAATCATTGTTGTACTCAAATTCTCTCTATATCACATTTGATGTCAGCATGAGTGAATACTATCTTTGTCTGCTTCACACCTCAGTGCAACCAGCAGTTGTAGTGTCTAGAACTTAAGTTACCTGGACTGACTTGACTTTTGCGCGCCCATCCATCGTGTGTTTGAGTTGTTAGGGGAGCCATAACTGCATCTCCATGTTAATCTGATCAACAGTGTCTGTTTTACACAGCTTTACCTGCCCACATCCATCACAGCATTCGCGTATTGTAATGGAGTAATTATTGTTATGTCGATTAAGCCACTTGGGTAATTAGCGTTTTTGATTGCCAGCGCACCCGCAGGTGAATTCAACATTATCAAAACAACAGCCCAAACTGCACTCTGTTACTTGTACACAATCTAAAAAGTCAAGGCTCATTTAAAAGCTTGTTAAAGTGACATTCAGATAGACAAACTCTCCACAGATCTAACCTGTATCTCGGTAATGTCACCTGGTTGTTTCCATGGTGATAGATAGGCCATACTGTGGAACATTCCAGCCAAAGCAATAGCATCTTCATGGAGACAACCAGGTGACGTGTTCCCTCTACCAGAAAGGTTCCTCAGTGTACCTTTAAAAGACAGATATATTTACTTTTTTGAGCTTTTAACCATGTTATATTCATCAAAAACATACCTGGAGTTGTATTTTTCTTCATTCACGCTTGTTTCTGTAATCCTGTTTACAAGGTTGCCTTCTCTGAGCATTCACAAATAACTCTGTGTCAATTTTCCCCCGATTGTTGCACCACAGGTAAAAATTCTGACTTCTCCTGCACAGTTTTTACACAATGAACCATTACTGGACTCAATCTGTGGTTAAATTTTGGTCCCAGCAAGCAATTGGCTTTCTTAGTAAAATACCTTATGCCTAAGGACTCTTAAATGCCTAAAATTATCTAATTGGAATCATCCTGCTTGTTTCCATGGAAATGCTGATCCTTTAGCTAAGATTTTCCGCAGTATGGCATAAAACGTATCTCCATGGAGAATGTTCCAAAGTATGGTTTTAACTTTCTATATGCAAGGTGACTTTCCACCTCCAAAAAGTTACATATACTGTGCCTTTGTGGAAGAAAACGTGAAATATCCCAGGGTGACCAAAAAGCAATGTTTTAAAAGCGAATTAAAGCCACAAGAATGCATAAAATGTCCTCTGTAAGATAAGATATGGCATCTTTATCTTCCTTAACTTTTGATGATAAAAATAATATATTACTCGTTGGAATTTTGTGAACAACAATGGCAGCCCTACAGGGACATAGCAACATATGAAATAATGCACAATAAATAAATAGTCTATTTCATTAACCCTAACACCTCTTTCATCAAATCTTTCAAACACAAGAGCAATCCCAGTCAGTAAGTGAATCCTCTCATGTTGCTGATGCGTGGTGAGCCGAGCCACGACTTAAAGCAGTCTCTCCTGCTTTGGGAAAACACATGTGTTGAAACAGTCAACAGAGCTGTGGGCTGCAGAGGGGTGGCTCTCGCTCTCGCTCACGGGGGACTCAGGTTTCTCCATATGGAAGAAGCTGTGGTCACATGGTCCCCTCAGGCCCCTCAGCACAGACCACCTCTCGTGCCCTTCAGAGGGACAGGGGAGATGTCCAGACGCCATGGGGGATGTCTGCACTGCTCTGTTTGGGTTTGAGGGAGCTGTGAAGGATGTAAGTGGCGTTGGGTGATTGGGTGTTTTTCCTTCGACTGCTACTATTTTTGTTCAATGTGTTGCTCTAATCACATCACAAAACAAAACAATGGGCTGAGTGATCGCCAATCAAACAGAGCGTGAGCAGCATGGATGAGAGTGGCACCATGGCCCACTAACCAGAGCTGCAACCAACAATTCTTTTTATAATCGACCTTCAATCAGTCATTATATTTCAATAGCTGACTGGTCAAATTATTATTTCTATTGTACTTGGAGGCGCATATGCAAAGTTGACTTTTTTGAGCCTGTCCCCCTATGTCAAAAACATACCTGGAATTGTATTTTGCTTCATTCATGCTTGTTTCATTAAGCCAATTTTCCCCGAATTGCTGCAACACAGGTAAAAATCTGGACCGGCGCAGTTTTTCAGTCCACTAACCAGATAGTAACCAGTTCAAACCTGAGCCACCTGGGCAGCAACTACCAATTTTAGTAATCATCTAGCGAGCTAGTCAAATTATTATCTCTATTGTACATTTACATTTACTTTTTTCCCCCACCAAATAAACGTTAGAATAAAGCTTCTAAATAAAGTATATTTACAAATAAAATGCATTATTCATGAAAACCAGAACTTTTTGGCATTTTGATTGGATAATGCCACCAAATACCTTTTTTCATTTGTATTTAGTTTTTATTGCCCAGATAACAATTATGAATATTAAAATATGATTCCAATTATTTTAATAGTCGTCTAGTTGCGATTATTCTAATAAATTGTTGCAGCTCTACAGTCATTGTTTCTCTGTACCAAAAATGGCACAGTGAGTTGAGTGATCATCCTCCAACCATAAGTTAGCCAGTTCAAATCTGACACTACTGTTGTTTCTTTGCTTCATCAACATTGCCCTCTCCAGCCACAGCATAAAGAAAATACTGTGGGCCCAACACAAAACAGCCCGACTTCGAATCGGCAACAACTATTTGATTTCAGTGCGCTATAATCGCTTGTTACTTTTGCACACACATCTTTTCATGCCATTTCACATTCATAAGCCCATACAGTGCAGCAGCATATTTGTTTCTGAGTATTAAATGTCTGACAGAGTGGTGGTCCCGGTGGTTCCAGGGCAGGGGAGACAGACAAAGCGCAGAGAGCAGGGGGCTGGTGATGCGATGCTGGGGTATGATGAGCTGTGGTGCTCATCCATCACGACCACTTACCCGCCATAGGATCTGCTCTATAGCCGAGGGGGCAAATCCAGTTATAGGCCCACATCTGCTGATACCCGCCGCGGCTTCATTAGAGCGGCCGCCTGCTTCGACAGCAACTGTACGCCATCAGACTCAACGGCAAAATGTTTGTCGGAAGAAGGGAAAACAATGGGGGGGAAAAATAGCAAACAAATGAAAAACGTACAGTATGTATTGATAATTTAAGTACAATCTTCCACAAGTTGGCATTAAACTCCTTTGAGACAAGCAAATTCCAGGTCCGATCTGTGGAGAAGTGCCGCCGCTGATGAGATTGCATGTTTTTCTAGGTTTTATTTTGGTAATAAAATAATTAAAACTTATATTGGAATAAATGCAAGATATATCAGTTTAATGTCATGCTGTGGTACATTCCAGGGAAAACATATGGAGACATGCAGTTGGTACTTCGTAGACCCCCTAATAGAAAAGTTACATTGTGCACCTTTAAAAAAAGCAAGGAAACACACATTGATTATAGTGCTAGACTCGCCTCCATGGAAAGAATAAGACCTTTTTGCCTTGTAACAGGAAAATTGTCTGTTTTCCGTTTTGCTTTAAGTTGTGATTCATTCTTATACTTAATTTCTACTCTTAAGACCCTGAAAATGGAACATGCACCTTTTATTCAGGTTAATATTGCTGAAAAATGCACTTTTCCCACTTTTTGCTAAACCTACTGGTACTTTAGTGAAGTCCTTTTGCTGACTAACCTCAAAAGTTATTCATTCAATCAATTTGAGTGTCAATATAGTCAACTGCTGTAATAGTTTTAGAGCAGAGGGAAATAAAATATATAGCCTGGACATAAATGGAAAGAGATCTTGTTTACTTTTATATGCATTCAGTGGTGTCTCGCTGACTAGGCACTCTCACTAAAGCGGTCTGCCCAAATAGAGAGAGCATCTTTAAAAGTATAGACAGAACACACGGCTTTCCTATACAAAAAATACAAAATATACAGCAAATGTGTGATGATCCAGTGTATTTCACTCTAATATGGACACCATTTAGTTTAACTACACCTTAATTAATAATGAATAAATAAAACATGAACTAAGATTTAATTCAGAATGGAAAAGTAGTTTATTAAGAATGACTCGGCCTTAGTAACTAAACTGGTATTGGTATTAATAAAATTGGTATTAATAAAGTATTACCGGTAAGTAGTTACTAAGCCTGAATCATTCTTAAAAAAATAATTTCTTCATTATAATTAGGTCTTAATTCATGCTTTATTTAGGTTCGGTGTAGTTATAATAAAGTGTAACTTGATATTTACTCTTTTTCAATTAGCATAGGCTTTATGATTTTATGAGGTTTTATTTTTGATATACATGAAAACATGACTCCTCAAGGTCCTATATTATACATTTTTGTCAAAACATACCTTGAATTCCATCTTAATTCTTGCGTGCTCTCCAAACCTTAAACAGTGCATTATGCCAGTACTCCTCCATGCTCATATACTGCATCACAATTGCCTACACTAAAATTTCACCATATTTTTTTAAGCTGGGAGTGTTGTTTTAAGCCTCATTTGAACAACTTACAATGACATCAACAACCTTCGACTCTCCAATTTGGGCTTCAATGATGCCAAATTTTGGATCGTTAAACAATAGTGAAAACGTTTTGCCGCTCATCCAAGTAGCTTCTTCAGTTCTTCTGACAGAGAACTGGAGAGTCACTTATAACTGTCTGAGGGGAGGAGCTAACTACACAGAAACTAACCCTTGTTTATTACAGTAAGGAGTAACTGTTGTTAGTTAAGTCAGCTAAGGTGCGAATTGTCACCTGAGTAATTGTATAAAAAGTAGGTAGTCATCTGGACAATGTTTTAAAAATACGCTTCGACTTCATACTGCCCTGCCTTCAGGGAGGGGTTTCACCTAAGACTAACCTGCCTTTGTTCACCCTGAAACAACCTGCCTTTGTTCACTCCTGGACGAAGGAGGGTTTACACCGACTTGTTAACAAGAATTCTGAGCCACCTGAGAAATATTTTGCATAATCGACCATGTCCCTAGAGCAGGGGTGTCCAAACTTTTTTCACCGAGGGCCGCATTTTGAAACATATACGGAGCAGAGGGCCACATACAACTACAAATGAAGTGAATCATTCAAAATTTTGTATTTGACATAGTTTCGATGAGACTCCACACCTTTAATAAGACTTGGAACATTAATATTAGGTTGGTATGACATCAAAAAGCTTGAATTGTTCCAGTTTTCAAGTAAAAAGTTCTACTTTTTATTGTTTGAACCAACTTAGCAGGAAGCTGTAGGGCCAACAAAAATTGGTCTGAGGGCCGCATTTGGCCCCCGGGCCGTAGTTTGGACATGCCTGCCCTAGAGGGTCAAATAACTTCGATTAATACTATGATTAGTCCTATTGTTTTCTGTGAATGGAGTTGTAAATGGGTGACAGGTTGTTCCATAGACCCCATTTCTTTTAAGAGATGGATTGTCTTTCCTGAAAGTGTCAGTGTAGTTAGCTCCTCCCTTCAGACATACATAAGGCAGTGACTTACCAGAATCCTGTTTGTGGAACTACATAAGCTACTTGGATGAGTGGCGGAACGTATTCACTCTTGACAGTTGACAGAATAAAATTTTCTTTTGCTATATAACCTGGACGATTGAGGGATTACACAGACATCATTAATCAATAATATGTCTCTAACTTTGTCAAAAAGACAAATTTTATTATGAGATACCATGCAAATCCTTACGACTTTAGTCAATTAAGCGTTTCATTTCAGACAGTTGGAGCGGAGCCACTGAGGCCTGAAGTGTATGAATGATGGCACTTAGTGAGAAGGGCCCGTCCACACTCCATTTAGCTCCGTCCTTCATGTAGGAGATGGCAGGATTGGGCCAAGTCGCAGCCCCTATGCATCTCCGCCTGTCTGCGCTCTGACGGAGATGATGGAGGAGGATGCTGGCTGTCCACGATATACTGTGCCATGAGGGTACTTCCTCCACATGGTTTGCATTTCCTCCTTATCTAAATCCTCCCAGTAATATGGATTAGTGTTTCAACCATCAAGAGCTCCAAATAAAAATGGGATGTGAATCAATCTGCTTTTATTCTAGAAATGCCTGTGTTTGAAGAATTAAGGGGCTGTTTGCAATATTACCTCTTATTCTCACCTCACATTAAGTCTTATGATCTTTCTTGTGGTTTTTTTTTTTTTATGCTGGGTATGTTTTCCACAGGTATCTCCAGATGGATCAAATGCAGAAGACACAATTCCATATTTTTCTATTTCCATTTTTTTTTTTTGCATGAAAATCTAAATTATTTAATCATTAATCCTTATCAATTATTTTCTGGCAATATATACAGTATAGGAGACTATTCAAGACAGTTACATTAAACCTAACATCAGAATGGGAAGTGAACAGTGCTGGTCAGAATGTTTCAGGACTTCCCAATACTCTTAACTCTTCATTTTGCCCGAGGTGCAAGTACACTGCCGCAAGCTTTCATATTGGCTGTCAAGTGCGTCAGGCGTAAACTAGTTGTTTACAGTGAGGAGTAGCTGTTGTTATTTGTCAATGGAACTACCCTAAGGTGTGAAGTTACACCTGAGTCATATTTTACATAATTGTCATCCCCGTAATAAGTCATCTAACTCCTATTTACATACTCTGATAAGCCCTATTGTTTTCTTTGTTTTGGTTTAGGCCTGAGGATGGAGTTGTAAATGGGTGACATATTGTAGCTTAGACCAGAGGTTCTCAGCATTTTTCAGTTGCAACCATCAAAAACATAAAATAGGCTAAAGTTTTGTATGTCTAATGTTTGATTGTATTTTCAGGATATAGGCCTAGATAAATTACTTTGGTCGGCCAACAAATAGGAATCTACATTTACCACTGCATTTGAAGGATGTCAAGCCTTGATTAACTTTTCAAATTTTCCCCATATCATCTGGAGACCCCCTGAAATCATTTTGAAACAGCCATGGGGGTCCTGACCACTAGGTTGAGAACCATTGCCTTTGATGACCATTTCTGTTTAGTATATGGGTATTGTGGTGTCTGTGGTTGTCTGCTCTTGAGAATGGTGTTCTAGGGTTGTGTTAAAAAAATCGATACGGCAATATACTGAGTCACAGTATCGATACTTTTAAACAACCTTAATTTATTATAAATTGTCCAGGCGGCCATTTAGAAGCGAACTCCTATAGAGGGGTGCGCTATTTACCGTTCTGCAGGAAAAGCAGAAGCTGCACAATCTGCCGGAACAAAAGCTAATGACTGACGTGCAAATGAGGTGGAATGGTACTTTTATACGCTGGAGGGCTTCTCGGGGCAGCTGTTTGTGCCGCGCTGCTCTCGGCCGAGGTGAGAAGGAGCTGTGGACCTTATCAGGATTTCGCATGTGCAGAAGATGCTGCTGCAGCATGTTCAGACCATGCTAATTGTTTGGAGAAACATGCAATGCTTTGCTAGAATGTGTTCTAAATATTTCTATTTTGATCAGTTGGTTGGATGTATGAAGTTAATCATAATTTATTAAATAAGGCTGTGTGGATAAACATGAAATGTCATACATTTTCTTATCCAGAGTAAAAAATTACCCATTGGTCAATTTTTAAGACCCTTTTTCAAAAATGTTGTATGGGGATACGTATCATAATGAGGGCATGTACATGTATCGGGATATATATCGTATCGTGACCCCTGTATCAAGATACGTATTTTATCGCGAGGGCAATACCCAGCCCTATGGGGTTCCTCTGCCCTTTGCTGTGGAACTAGGAACTGAGTCTTAATATTTTACCGTATAGATAAATTAAATTTGTTGAAATTAAAAGAGACTGAATTCATGTTTGTGAACGTCTCTCTACCAACACAGAGTCAATGCGTAGAAGTATAAAATGATGTAAGGTTTTCTGCTAAAGCACATCATTTCCAATTGGACACAGTTGTTTTGGCACTCAAGCTGACCACATCTCTTCGGTTGAAATGTACAAAGGAACAGACACACACAGCTGTTTTATTATTAGTGACACGCAAAGGATGAGAAAAAGTGCCTTATCTCCCTTCATCAAAGCCTCTTTACATTTAACATCCATTAATCTGCAGATGTGTCATTGAGGACAGTCTGTGTTGCCCGATGAGTCTCAAGCACCAGTCAGATCTGCAGATAAATCCAACACTGAAGACGCCTTATCTGAAAGTACTGAAAAAGGAGCCATGCTGGTATAGAGTATTTATGTTCTACTGCTCACACACACTTAGCCATTTCTTCGTAGTATTATTATTATGGACCAACTTCAAGGCTTGGCACTCAAACGTCACCTGTGAGCAGACTATGCGGGCTCCTTCACACTCTTTGTAACACACATCCTGTGAAAATCCACCATTAAGATCACTATCATCAAGTAGCAAATTATGTTTTTTCTCTATGTTTCATGTACCAGTAATCTCCTATATCTGCCTATACTCTTAAATTCTTTGGTTAACCTTGATTTTCTTTAGCATGTTCTTCTGAATATTATCAAATGGAAAGATAAAGAAAAAAGCTCTTTCACAACATAAACGGTGATTGGTACATGGAAACCTTAATCTATTCTAGATTTAGAAGCCACACCTGCCATGGGGCTAAAGTGTCATTCTGCACCAACAATTATGATATAATATCCATATAAGGTTGTTGTTGGCTCACCGGCTCACCATCCATCTCAGTTGTGGGGATGAAAAACAAAAAAAGAAATATCCAAACCTATGATCCACAAATACTGAACCTTATCATTATCCACAAACTTCTCATATTAATCTTACGGCCTAAAGTTCAATCATATTTTTGCGTTTGAATAATGGCACCACTTTTCTGAAGGTATTATAAAAAAAATGAAACAAAATAATTTATGCTGAAAAAGAAGACGTTGAACTTTGTGCCAGTTTTTGTTTCATGTGGGGCCCTGTAATTCTAACGATAACCCTAAACCAGGCATGTCCAATCTACAGCCCGGGGGCCAAATGCGGGCCTCAGACCAATTTTTGTTGGCCCTCTGGCTTCCTGCTAAGTTGGTCCAAACAACAAAAAGTAGTACTTTTTACTGTAAAATTAGAAATAGTCAAGCATTTTGATGTTATATCAACCTACTATTAACGTTCCAAGTCTTATTAAAGGTGTGGAGGCTCATCAAAACTATGTCAAATAGTAATGATTCACTTCATTGTCGGGTTGTCTATGGCCCTCTGCTCCGTATAAGTTTCAAAATGCGACCCTCTGTGAAAAAACTTTGGACACCCCTGCCCTAAACCGTGTCAACTACGGTCATTTTCAGTCTGATAGTTAAACAGCAAATTTGACCATAGAAATCTGACCTCTCTCCCTATAAACAAATCACACGAATACAACCAAGAAGAAGTCTCCATTTTGGCCGTTCTGTAATTAGATCACTAATGATGATTCATTTTTCCTTTTCAATGTCAATAAAAAACAAATAGATGGTCACGACATTCTTTAATCTCCAAAACCGTCTGTACATTTCAAATTCAACCATCACAAAAACATTTCAGCATCTTCAGCGCACTCCAGGTCAAACTTATTTCCCTCTTGACTTCATAACGCTAAATCCTGTCCCGTTCATTATGCGTCAAATATCCAATGATGAGATAATAGACATTATATCTGCCTTCATGCTGTGTTATAGGTAGTAGTTTTGCACCTAATTGTCCTTCTTTGATGCATCGACTTTCCACCGAGGAACCATGGCGAAAACAATTTGCTGTCACCTGCAGAGAGACTGGCATTAAAATTTAGCTTATTCTATTTGTAATTATTCCTACATGGGACATTGGAAATAAGACTGCTTTGTAATGCACTTTGTTCATTACTCCAAACTTGTAGATTTTGCAGTTAAGGTACTTTAAGCTGGTAATCTTTTGCCAAAATTGCACCCGTGGACACGCCGCACTGTCGGACATCTTGACAAACGCATGTCAACCGGATTCACACCGGCAAACTGCCCCCCATTTGTACTAATTGAAATACTGTGCGCCTTGTTGCCCAAATGTAATTATAGCATCATGTATGGGCACTAGAGAAAACGGTAAGAAACAAATTGAAATTTAAAAGTGAAATATAAACTGTCTCCAGCAGTGAACAAATGCTTATTGCGCCCGAAGGACCCACGTACTGCAGTCATGTGACCAGACATATCCAGCTTTTAACTTCGACAACCAATTACATCAAACAGGTGAGATGTGTTAATTCACCTCAAAGGAAATAATAGAGTATTTTTTTAAAAATATATAGAGTAATGCAAATTAAGATGTTTTTCATATTTATGGATGAATATCATAGACAGTTTGTAAAGTCGTCCCCAATGAGTCATTTCAGTTAAGAACCTGTGATAGTTTTCATAGTGTTGATTGATTTAAAATAAAGAAAATACTGTGTTAGAAATGACTGCAGGGAAAAAAGGAAATCTTTAAACAAAGTCGATTTACAGTACGTAAATCGACTTTTATGAACTTTTAACCATGTTATAAAGGTCTTTCCTCATCATTAACTTTTGTTGTATTTTGATTGATCCATGCGTGTTTGTGTAATTCTGTATTGTTGAGGCTTGAGTGCTGAGAAAATAGCTGTTTTCACCTACCCCTTATCTCCGCCCACTGCTCTGTTCTTACTTGTGATTATTCAAAATAATTCAGACTCCAAGTCAAAATTGTAGGTGTTCTATGTATCGCTGAAAGAGAAAAGAAAATCTGCTGCTTGTTACAGTGATATTCCACTAGGAAGAGGTGGGACCATTACCTCAACAAAAAACAAAATGTAAAATAATGATCCACATATGTTATAGTTTAATACTAAATACCAGAATTTTTTTTTGTTTAAGTAACGTTGTATTTATTAGACATGAGATAATAAATATAAAAATGGCTGTATAAATATGTGTAAATGATTGGTATCAAATAATAAACACTGTAATTCGAAAGGTACATCTTGCACTAATACTAGTACAAGAAGCCCACACACAGGACCTTCTTATCCTGAAACAAGTCTATCTTATTTCTCTATTATGAAACATAATTGTCTTAAGCACTGTCAGTATAAACAAACACGTAATATGTAGCATTACTAAAAAAAAAATCTGACTTCTGTTCTGTCTTAATCTGCAAAAGTGTCGTAGAAAGCAGTAAGGCAACATAAATCCTAAACCATTGTCACCACTGTATTCCACACACTGCAATATATTTATTTTTGGTTTGTTTTTTATAGGATCCCCGTTAGCCATTGCTGGGACAATTGCTATATTCTTCCTGGGGAAAAGTGCATTTTAACAATAAAAGTCTGTATTATTTGAATTAGTTAAAATGGGATGATGTAGGTCAAGCACACAAATGTTAAAATTTAATTTACAGATAATTTACGGCATATATTATGTGAATAATATCTCATCATGGTTAGACTCAATGTCAAGATTCAATATCACAGTATAGAAAGCCAGCAGCATTTTGCAATATGTTAGATTAAATACATAATACAAAACATTTTATTTCTATTTTATTACTTGATGTTTAAGACTAAATCAGTAATGTATTCATTATTATAATAATTATGTCATGTTGTCATTTGTTATAATATCAGTACATGTCTTGCATAAAATGAAAATAAAAAATGATCAAACCGACACAATAACTTTCCCTTCTTTTTACTTCGTTCATACTTCAAAGTTCCCGTCACATGTTTGGGGCTCCATCAGCAGCCTCCACGTGCGTCTGACTGGCGGTGTGACTTTGCTTGTGTTCATGGAGCTGTCAGCACGTCAGCGCGGACCTCCGAGTGCAGATGACAGGTGGAAGAGCAGAGCCCGCGCTGGAATGAAAATGGCACCGGCCGGACAGCATGGCGACAACACGTTTCAAGAGCCGGGAGATGCTGTCCAGATGCTTTCACGAGTCAACTTTTCACTCTTTCTGACTTCTCCGGGCAGTCAAAGATAGAAGGGAATGTGCAGATATTAGCGCAAACCTTGGATACGTGCGGAGACTTGTCGTGAAAAGTTCAAAAGTGTCACGCTCCTGTCTGATGGTAAAAAGGGCCGTGTTCGGTTGATCTTCAGTGACTCTTGTAAGTGGAGGAAACTTGTATCAGCATGTGCTATATTTGTTTTTTCAAATGTCCCTAGGCTTAGGTAATAAAACATCATTACTTTGACTGGTATCAACTTTATGAGACCGCTAATAAGGGTTGTGTTTCCCAAATAAAGTCATGTTCAATGCTCCTGTTGTCATCTTGTTGACATGTTGTGACCGGAAGATAATTAAATCAGTTCACACCAGATTTCATTCAACAATGTAGTTGTCGAATGTTATACTATGGAGGCTTGTGCATTATTCAATTTAAATAATAAAAGGCAGAATTAATGTATATAGACCTGTGTATGTTTGGAAATTGCTAAGGAATTTAAGTCATGATATTAAAATACTGTGCAATAATAGAACAACACATTTTAAGGTAAATAAGTGGCCTTTTTCCTGTAAATTTGTCCTTCACATTAGTGTTCCGGCTACATTCTAGGTTGGGTCTGTAACTTATACAGCATGAAAATATGATTGTCAAAATTGTCAAACAAAAAAGCAAAACCAAAACCAAAAACTGTAACTTTAGTTTTACTTCATCCTGCTAAACTTTTCAGTTCAGTTTTATTTTTTAATTTTTTTATATATAATATTTTGTAACATGTCATCTGTTAGTTAAATTCAGTTTTGTCTTTATTAGAAGGGACGATGTAGTTCATTAAAAACAGATTTTCTGCACCAGATTATAGCTAAATATTGAGTTTCCATCTGCAGGAATAAATTATACAATGCAACTTCACCTGATCGACAATAAGAATAATTCACAATGTCCACTCTCTGACTCAAACACAATATGACCAAACAACTCAATCCGCAATAAGCGTTAGGTGTTTACAAAATATATACACATTTTCTGCATTTCACTATTACATCCGTTCATAGATTACATAGAGTACTAAATAGTCCTGTGAAAAAAAGAAATATTATAAGTATACATTTACAAAGTGTGTGGTATTTTTTTACACCATAAAAGAAAGTCTACATTGGGCTTCTTTTAAAGGAAAACATTAACATTTTCTTGCCCATATGATGCCGAATTTAGTTGCAGCGGGAGAAAGCCATATTTGTTGTGAAATCAAACCCCACAGCACCTGCTTTTGCATAAAACAGGTTCTTTTCAGTCCAAGACATAAATTAGCGTGTGTCCTTCCTAATAAAGCTGGCCCTATCTGGTTTCCGTAGGGTTACCACATATTTGGGCCTCATGCGTATCCCTTCTGCACGCACATTTCACCCAAAGCTCTCCTAAATGGCTGCCGCTTCTCTCGTTCTTAATCCAGATATTTAAAATCTTTGACACTTTTATGAGCGGACCGTCCAAAGGCAAAAGAGAGACTGAATCGCACCAGCACGGAACATAACAATCCCCTTGGTTACAGTAGCCAAGTATTCGGATACAGACAAAGATCGCGTTTCAGAAGATAACAAGTTCCTACAACGCGCAGAGGTATGTGCAAGGTTTTCCACGGACGATCGACTTTTTCTTCATCGAACCGAGCTTGAAATTTTTTATGAGCTTACATTTCGTCACAAGTTCTTGAACCGTTTTCGCAGGGCACGCCATGACAGCTGACAACTTCAAATAGCTCGACGGGCTACGCTAGCGAGTTTCCATCCACCTACGGCACCCTCACCGCTAAAAATCTAGTCACCACAAGTGGATTGACCTCGCTTTGTAACCGGAGCCACGGTTTTGCTTTGGAATTCACAAACTTTCATCTCACCAGTCAAAACCTTTCATCGCAAACGGCTTGGTGCGTCTTGATCTGCCGTCACTTATCTGCCAAGGAAAGGTAAACACGAGACTGAAGGAGCTAGCTTACAGAAACAAGGTAACGGGAGCGCTGAGAAACATTTTAATTGTGAGGAGATTAGAGCGTGTTTTACTTGTTGAAGTGATTCACAAGTCTGGGAGCCTCTGAGTAAACATACGCAGGCAGTTTTGGACCATTTGGGGATGACAGATTCAGAGTGTGATGGATCGTATCTGTGCATACATTTGGACAGCAATAAATTCTACTTCAAAATGGAGTTTGATAGTCGTTTGTCTTGGTAGGAGTGAAAACATGGCAGACACAATGCCTTTCCAGGTCAGGTGTATTGTCATTTACAAAAGCCATTTTTAATTGTTTGCTTCATTTTCTCTCTCTCTTTTTAAAATTGAAAATAAGTAAATGGCTAGTTAGTTTGTGAACAGGTGTGGTAGTAGCACTTCTTACTTTTTTTCCCAGGAACTTACTACTTACTTACATCGGAAAGATGTTTAATTTTGAATATATTAAACTTATATTAGATATGACAAAAAAGTGACAATTTATCTTGCTGTTTTCACCTCCAATAAAGGCATCATTTTTACATGTTAGTGTCTTCTTTTTTAAACCTTTTTAATATGCACATATTGGAGAGAGCTTTCCCTCACTCCCACTGCTAGATGATGTATTCACAACTGAACAAGCAGCTAGAGGACATGATACATACCGTTTACTTTATGATATCCCTTGGATAATGTTAACTAAAGTTACTTCCTGCCTGTAAGAAAGATGGAAGATTTTGAAAGTAACATTTGATTTCTGATGTTTGATCTCAACAGCACTTTTCTAGACACTCCATATGGCAGTTTACAGTAGCATTTTGTTGCTTTATTTCTGCAATCCACACTGAAGAGGCAAACTATTGTATCCATGAAGACTAGAACATAATCATATCATTATAATTTAAAGCATGTTTATATATGTATAAAAATTATATTCATGGGTTTCAGAATGATGAGAAATATGGATTGTTGTCATAGAAATTTAAAAAAAAAAATTTTTCAATGGGAACATTTTCTTAAAATGTTGCATATAACTGGGAGTTGAAACCCATGAATAGGCATGTAGTTTAGAGAATGACATACATTGTTGATTGGGGCTCTCGATATTTTTTCACAGTATCTTGATATTCAGACAATATTTTAACAGTGCATCAGAAATGTGCTAAAATGTTCCTCTAAATGTCAACTTTCTTTAAAAAAAAAATCTTTTCAAAACATGACCATTAAAGTGCAGAAATATAACTTTATATCATTGTTTGAGAGATTACACTGAGGTATTTTTTAATAGTTTTGAATATAGACAATATATATATGCTAATTTTGCATATTTCCAGAACAACATTATACATTTTTTAATAATACCTCTTTTGATTCATAGTCATCTACATGGCTTCCAACATGGCGACTTTTGAAGTGAAACACTACTCGATTTATTTTCTTAAACAAGGCTGCAGACACCAATCACAGCTCTTACTGCAACTCTAATAGCACCTAACGTTATCCTTCAAACCGCCCTTAACAAGAAGCATTCATCAGCAGTCTTGAGTTCATTTCATTCTCTGCTAACAAACTCCTGTTAATGCTCTCCTGCCCAACCTTCCTCTTCTATATGTCCACTGTTAAATTATGCACGCACACCTACCTCATTTGTTGCCGACTCATTTCGATAACGACCAATCCAACATGTCCGACGCCTTAAGATGCTTCTCCATTTCCGTCCGTTAAAAAGGGGAGCAATCATTTCTTCATTAGCCTTTTATTTGTTTCGAACCGCACCACTTCGGGGCTAGCGCGCACAGTTTATTTGGCTACTCTTAATTACAAAAGGGAGATTGTGTGCCCTACTCGCCGAAATGAATGTGTCTTTGCCTAGTCACTCCCAGAGGGCACTGCTACCACTACATCTGATTGCATTTTGGACGATTGATGAAGTTATCGAAATAGTCACCCAACCAAATGACCTTTTTTCGAGCCTGTGAAGTCTTTAACCTATGTCTCCAACCCTTGAGCTCACTGCGTCTTAAGAGGAGAGTAGCCTTTATTTCCTATTTGTTACATTTGGCAATTTTTTTCCCCTTATTTCTGCAAAGGTTGCCTCAGGGTTGGCAGAGCGCAGTCCGGTTAAATTGCATTGCGGTGCTGTATCTCTCCGGATGGCCGTTGAGCAGGTATAGCTACCTCCAGGATCTTTTCATTTCTACCGTTGTTATTAAACACAGTGATAGAATCGCCGGGCCTAGTTGATTCAGCAGTGTCAGGGTTTACAACAGAGGAAGAAATATTACCCCGTTTGCACAAGTCTTTACTTTGCCACAGCAGCAAGTAAAGGTCCTGAACCTTTGAATGTCTTATGAAATTTGGTTTGAAATTTAGGTTTTTAAAAGGACACATATGCAAAATTAACTTTATGAACGTTTAACCAAGATGAAATGTTGTTCCCTCATCAGAAACCTAATTGGAGTTGTATTAGCTATAATTCTATTCATGTTTGTTTGCTTCTTGCGCTGAGCCTCAGAAATCAAGCTGAAGAAATGCGAAGGTCTCCTGTGCTGTTCTTAAATCACTGCCAGAGCATTTCTGCAGTCACATTATGTTCTTTATAAATGCATGCTAACATTAGCGTGCTGGTTACGTTGCTAAAATAGCTAGCTTTGTTTTTTAACTGCTTTGCTTCCCACTGTTGCCAGTAAATGGCGAGCTAACACCAAATTCATTACAAATGATGCAACTTAATGTGTATTTTCTATACATACAGTAGGCACAATATTACGTTCTATAAATGAATAATGTACATGCTCTGTGAATCAGTTATATGTTGTTCTGAATGTCTGTGCATAAACGCATTATTGTCGCCAGTAAAGGGCACATGGACAGGACTGAAGCTGTTCATGAAAAACAATGGTTGTAACGGAGCTCAACAATCGGCCCACTTAGAAATTTCACATACATTTTTCCCATAAACGTTTTGTAATTTTTTTAATTTCAAGGTGCAACAGAGGCGAACCAGTCATGCTTTAACTAATGTCCATGATGTTAGGTATTAGGGTTATTTTTTAGTCCAAGCAAGAATTTACACATGACACATTTTAATCCAAATATACATTTTTGAGCTTTTAACACCATGTTCTAACATTGTTCCCGCATCAAAAACATACCTGGAGTAGCATTTCATTTCATTCATGCCAGTTTGATGAATCCTGGTTAGAATATATTCTCCCCCTCCGAGTGTCGAAAACACACAATAAATTATGTTTTCTCGATCTATGACACGGCTCTGAGAATCTTCTCTGCTGTTTTTTAAGTCCATAAATCCTCACCAGACTCGTTCTGTGAATTTCTCCCATCTAATCATGATCAACCACTCTAATGAAGACAGTGAAGTGGAGATTCTGAACAGGGAGAAAAGATGGTTTGAAAAAGGGTTTAAGGAGGTAATCTTTGTTAAAAAAAAAAAAGAGAATCCTTCCTAAAATTGTAATGGAGATTTAAGATTCAACCTTCCCGTTGTTAATAATGGTTTGCTGAAACCCTGGAGACGCCCAAGGCATTCGGACGCTAAACAGGTACTCAGCGAGGAGGGAGCGAAAGTCAGTGTACAATGGGATGTAAATTGGCCCATCTCAGTTAGTTTCAATAGCCCATTATCAGGAGGTCCCGCCCTGTGGGCAGGGCTTTCACGGAGAGAGGATATAAACCTGAGTTCTCAGACTTGTTTCAGAGATTGAATATGACTCTTGGATGAGAGTCGAAATATTTAGTTTTTTCTAAAAACAGAGTCCAGATGACTACAACTGAATCTTTTTCTACAATAGAACACTCCTGGACGAATGAGGGATTACACCGACAATACAAATAATGCTTAATATTTGTTCTACGTTTTTAAAACCCTGGCAAAAAAAATTTCATCTTTGCAGTTTATAAAGTTACAGAAATATAAATTTTAAGAAACATTCAATTAACTGACTTAACACTTGTTTAAAGCTCCATAGCTATTCAAGGATTTGAATGCTGAAAAAATCGGAACATCCAATTTGGAATTTATTTGGAATTTCACAATACACAAAAGCTCATCCTGAAGAAGGGCACCACCTCATGACATCAGCTGGTTGGAAAAAAGTGTTTTATGCTCTCGAAAGTGTTTCAATTGGGACCAATATGGGACCTTTAATTGGGTGACAATAAACTCCACCCACATAATTCACAATTTGTTTTTGAAATCATTATTTCCTCTTTATACCTTTATTATTATAAAAAGAATATTTTGTTGCAATGGTATATAAAAGGTGCAATAACAAGTTAATAAAATCTAAAACATGATCTCAGTCAATACCGTTCCAATGAACTACTGCCACAAATCTACAAAAAATCCACATAAAATAAAATAAAAATGCTTAATGTCTTCATAGTTGAGCATTGGAATTGGCATACGGGACACGTTGTAAATAGTTTGTAACAGAAATGACTGGACAGGTGTGGTCTTTGGTGCAGACTAGTCCACATGCTCCACCAAAAATCAGTGACCCAACACATCAAGGTCGGCCTTAATGGACTCTGCAGTCAGCAATGGACTTCGACTTCAAAGATAAAGAGCCCTGTTTTGACAACATTGAATATTTTGACCAGAAACCCTGGAAGTGGTGAGAGATGTTGTCAAGATTCTTTTTCATAAAATGTATTCGCTAACTTGCATAACAATGTTTTAGCAAGCTCATATGAACAATGCCTTTGCAAGTGCTTTAACAGAACATGCTACTCCAGCCCTAATAAACCACTTATGCCTGGAACATTTTACGTAACTTTGAGGAGTCCATTTGTTATAAGGTCCATTGCACAGATGCATCTAAACACTTCCAGTTTTTTTCTGGATGGCCCATTCTTTAATATCCATCCAAAATCTTAGAGGGTGTGGCTAAAAGGCTCTAAATCTCATCCACAATTGATTACGGGCATCAAACTCAGTGTACATTAATTCAGTTTATGGCCATTAAAAGGGGAAGAATGCTGGGGCTTGCAAATGGCAAACTACAACTGTCAACGACATGATGTATGGTAGCTTATTATATTGCCCTCATTATGATTAATAACATAGGAAGGGATCCTCCATTCTTGTCGGGATGGAAAATGTAATTAGCTGTCTTGGCCGGTGCTGCAGGCTGGCCTTCTCTTGGCTTCTCTCTTCTTCCACAGGATAAAGCAGCCAGTTCAGAGTCCGGGAACTACAACTACTATCCAAATGGTTTCATTTTTCAAAATACAGAATCTTACTAACATACTATTGCCGACAAAATATTCTTGTGCTCTACTTTTATAAACAATTTCTGCTAATGTGTACATTACGCGGATATTATATTACAAACCCTCTTTAGCCTAGCTTTTGTCAACAACTTACTTTGTTAGAAATACTAATATAAAATACTGGAGGTTTAGTGATGTTTTGAATCTTTGTTTATTCAATATTGCGTTATACACTTACACTTTTACACTTCCACTGCATGTTGACGGTTGTTGTAGAACTTAAAGAAGACATAATATATTCTACTTTCAGGTACTTAATATTGAAATATAACATATGGGTCATCAATATATATTGTGTTCATGGTAAAACAGAATATTGATCCAAAACAACTTCATAATAGAAACGGTTCCATTGAATTGAACTGCAGAAATTATGAGCCCTGTCTTTTCAGAGTGATAAGACAGGGCTATATTTCACCACAACAAGCAACAGATTTTCTTTTACATGTTGAATTCTATTTGTGGTAAATTTACATTTTAGAACTCTACATGTGTCACTCAATACAGGGTTACTGACACATTCATGAATAAATCAAAATGCAACTTTGAGGGCATTCATAATGAGGGAATGGCGTTCTAACAAGATTAAAGTTGATTTAGTATACTATGTCCCCTTTAAGAATGAGAAATGTCCCATTCTCAGCAGTTTTATTTGGAAATGAGCTCCAGGAAACACTTATGATTTCAAGATGATTTGTTACACTGGTCAGAATGTGTTTTTACTCTAATTAATATTTTGGCCACCCGCTAAAATCATGTACATAGTGTGTATCGCTTTAGTGCCTGTGCCCCACTGTTTGAGAAGCTGTGAGTGGGAGTATCGAAAACAGCTGGACGTGATGAAGTGTCTAAATGCTGGAGAGCCTTCTCATCACTTCTGCAGCTGCACCTGAACTCAGCGCCTATGAGACACATTCTGCTAAATATCAATTAATGCAGAAATATGCTCCCGGAGACCAAGCGCTCACCCGGACGCACCGCTCTGGCCTCGATAGTGGGAAGAAGCCATTTCACCAAAATAACCCTGAATGAAGTTAGAAGCACATTTTGGCTGTGCTAGAAATGTTATTCAATCCTTTATTCCTTTTAGAAGTGTTTATAAATATTCATTCATTTCTCAGTCATACTTCTAGGTAAGTTACTTGAATTGCCATATTTGCCCAGGCCAATCGCTGTTGACAACAACCACCAAACACACACTCAAATTCATATGTGAGATGGAGGGGAACGTCTTGCCGGGGGGAAAAAATTAAAAAATGAAACCATAGACATAGATATGTTGTGCAGCCTAGTACATATTTGTACATTTGCCAATGAGTAATTTGTTTCTGTAATCTCAATGAGTGATAACAATCAATATTGAACATCAACTATGGTTTCTAAAGTTCCCTTATTACTGTAAGATAGTTCTGGCGCTTGGTGAAACAAAGCATTTCTTTGGCCAACTGTTGTTATGTTTGTGGTGTATTATTGTCCAGAATAATGTTAGATTTAAGACATTTCTACATTGTTAGTTTATATGGTCATAGTTCTTGCTATGTGGAGGCTAACGCTAATCCTCCCATTGAAATTGCATTAGTGCTAACTCATGGCATGATACCGGCAGATGGGATGCAGGCGCTTTGTTTACCTACACTGGAAGGATCTCTATATATTCAACATAGTGTCCACTATGACATTCCTTCAATATGCATTACAACAAGGTTGAATACTTGCATGGGAAATGTCAACAAACAACTAATTAACAACAAAAATATATTATTTACTGACTATTTACATGTGCACTATGTAACTTCGCTGGTGGGGGTCCACTACTTGCTTGTCTCCATGAAGATGTTATTGCTGTGCTTGGAATATTCCACACTATGACATTAAAGATTTCTATCTTGCCTTTAAACAGTGTGTTTTATTGTTAGAAAAAAATGTATATTGGAAAAACATGCAATCTTACTGTGAGCAGGTTTGCCTCTCCCCATATCTGACCTTCAAATCGTCCTGATGGCTTAATGCCATACCTTGGAACATTCCAGTCAAATCACTAACATCTTCAGGAAGACACCTTTAATTTACGTCTTTTCACCTACAAAAGAATCCACACAAAAAACAAACCATTTTTTTATAATATGAGAAACCATTATTATAGAACAACACTTAATTTGAGAGTGCGGCTGCAGCTGGACCCTGCAGTTAAATGGTTTCTGCTCTGAGTAAATGATCAGGGCTAAACTAGTGAAGACTGGGCTGTCCAGTGGAAAAGCACCATAATCAGATTACACATTAGAGCTGCTGAGACCAAATGGTTTAAGTGGATGATTAGACTTTCACACAGGTATTCATAACCACATTACAGAGAGAACTGTGAGGAGGCAAAGAGAGGGGAGGCAGGTGCATCCTTGCCTTCTTGTGCACCCTCAGCAGGAGAGGCAATCCCACAATTCATAATTTCTCCATGACAACGTTTTCAGCTGCTAACATGGCTATAGAATCATTGATACATTTTATTTTATTTTTTACCGTGGACAGGTCTTACTTTACTTAATTGAATCAGTTGTTATACTTTCGAAGTGTACAGAAACATTGGCTGGTCACATATATCAAACGTATCGGTTACACTTTATAATAACTACATTTCAAGTTGCCTCAACAAAGTATGAACAAAACTGAATTCATAATTAAAAAATAGTATATTAAGCATGACTCAGGCTTAGTAACTACTTAATTAAAGTTTGGTGTTAAAGTCAGGAATTAGGTTGGATTATTAGTTAAGTACGCCTGAATCATTCTTAATAAACTAAAATAAGATCTGTTCACTATGAATTAAGTCTTTGTTCATGCTTTACTTAGGCATAATGAGTAGTTATGATAAAGTGTTACCAACTGTATCTCCATGTAGACTACCAGGTCAAGTTACATGTCAGATTTGTAGAACATCAACCTCGCTCACATTGAGGTTTTCTAAGGTACCTGTATTTTTTGATCCAAAAAAACACATACTTGAATCGATCATTTTAAAGACATACTATGGAACATTTGAGACAAAACGGATGTATGAAAAAGCAGCACTCTGATTGGTTGCACTTGGGTGGTGCGCCCCAGCTTCACTTCGCCGTCTGAAATAGCTGTTCTAAAGCTGTGCATTCATCTGAAAGTGAAGGAAAGCTAGGGACAATTTAGATAGATTTAAATACCTACTTCCTCCTGTTTGAGAGTTAGGTACCCCAGCTTTAAGAATAAGAAATTGGTAAAGCAGCAAACAATCCCAGGCATTACAAAATCAGCAATACATAAACGTTCTTTAAAACATAAAACCACAATCTGGTGGTAAACAACAAAGTGTTTTACTACCAGATTGGGATTACAAACTGCCTTCCTCCAATCATGTAGACTGCTTAATGCAGAGGTCTCCAAACTTTTTCCACTGAGGGCCGCATTTTGAAACATATACGGAGTGGAGGGCCAGAGACGATATGACAATGAAGTTAATCATTGGACATTTTGCATTTGATGTAGTTTTGATGAGCCTCCACACCTTTAATAATGCCTGGAACATTAAGATTAGGTCTGTATCGAATCTAAATGTGTGTTATTTTGGTTTATTCTATCTGAATTTGTCCTACTTTTTGTTGTTTGGGCCAATTTAGCAGGAAGCCTGATTTTTCTGAGGGCGGCATTTGGCCCCCGGGCCACAGTTTGGACACCCCTGGCTTAATGCAAAAAATGCATTTGGAACTGACTTTGCAAATTGTGAATGAATGAGCCTAAGATCACTGACTGGAATACAACAACACCAAGGATGAAATGTGACAATGTGATGATGGAACATTTAGCTTGTTGGCACCTTGTGCATCTGAGCCTTTGTCATGTGAGTATTGGATCACAAACCCCATCCACAAATAGAATTGAACTGGTGGGACACAATTTTTCTCTGGCAGCATGAACAACATATACGCAGTTAACACCTTTCTGATCAGTACTTCTCTCACATTACCCTTTTCTAACCTCTACGACCCTTTCCAGTTACTTACAAGTTTAAAAATGTATTCCCGCAACTCTGCCATTTGAAGGAAGGAAGCAAGAGAGGACAGGACAGCGAAAATGGCAATCAGCGGATGGCAACCTGAGATGGCGCGCGCCCATCCATCAAGCTCCACGTTTGCCGACGCCATATGAAAACACAAACAAGCAATCAATTGTGATGCTCACAGCTAGGGGCCTGCTAATCGAGCACATTTATCTGACGCCGCGGTGGTAGCCCCAGCAATACTTTAATTTGCAAGACATTATGTTGAGTTAATGCCTACCAGGTTGTGGCGCTCAACCGGAGGGACTTGGCACACTTAGCCTAGCAAGAGAAAAGGGAATCCGCCATTGCAATGTACGGAACTGGGGATGTAAACAATCTGGTATCTGTAATGACTGGTGAAATGAATTTATGTGCTGTGAAATATTGCATTGTATGGGTAATTAGGCAGCAGGAAGTGAAGTGTGTTACCTTATATGGAAGCGGCCGGTATGTTCAGGGATTGGACAGAAAATAAAATGAAAAAGGGGAGACGCAGGCGGTGTAATAATGATACAGCCACGGGCCTAATGTGCTAAGCTATCTCTGACTGCATGCGTCTTTCTGCACGATGCTAACTAGCAAAAACACAAACACGCTCTTTTGACATGTTTGGGGCACCGTACGTCCACTGACTTCCTGGAGACAGAGATTAGCCACAACAAACTTAACCTTTACCCCAACATTGAAAAACAGTCTCCTCTTTATGTAGGACAAGAACATGATGATGATAATAAGTGACAGAGCGAGTTGGAAATATTTAGAACAAGGAGACAATTGTACTCAATTACATAACATCACTATTCGAAGACATAAGTCATTTTGTGGGTAACACTTTATAATAACTAGTCTACACTTGTAATATCTTTAATAAAGTGTAAACAATGAACAAATAGTTTATTAAGAATGAATAAAGTTTGGAACTACTAAAGTAATACCCTATTCATAACTAGACCCCTTAATGAACTAGTTACTAAATCTTAATTAGGGGTTTCGGGTTTCCCCAGGGTCCACAGTACAGAAGGGTCCTCAAAAACGTGATTTTTGGTTTGGTTTGGTTTCTCAGTTGGATTTTTTTACACTTTAATCCATTTTTGCTGTAATAAAATGCATTGTGGTTGACTAAAGTCCTGTGAAACTAAACATCTGAGGACCCCACCACCTCTCGTAAAAAGAAGGTTTTTAACAAATAAAACTAGTGATTATAATTTGCAGTTAGATTATAGATATGTTTAGAGATGTTTGTGAAATTGGTCTGGCAGTTATTGTACAAAAAACACACAAACACACCCTTACCATAATATTTCGCTACACAGAATGTATATAAATTAGCAAGTTATTAGGTGCAATGCAATGTAGAAACAATAGGGTGTATATTCTAGCAATAGTGAACGTGAATTTGCTGGGATAAATAAATCATATGCAAAATTATGTAGGGGCCCACCCAGAAGGTTCAAATCTAGGGACCAGAATTTGGTGCTACGCCCCTGCCTGAATTTTTCTTAATTAACTACTTGCTTTATTAAGATTAATTAGGGTGTAGTTAATTAAAAATTACAATGTAAACAAAGACAATGTGCACCTTTTTCTTTCTATGGGGCTAACAAAGGTGAATTTGTCCACATTTAGAATTTGTATGCAAATTTATGCTTCCAAATATTACAATTATAAACAACATGGCATTCTTCTTGATCTTAAAATGCAAGTAAAACATATTATTGTGATTACCGTCACCAGTTGAGTTTCGGAAAGGGCCAATGAGCATAATAATGGAAAAACACACTGTTTAAAATGGTTTGGGGTATGACCTGCAGATTATTTGTTTAATTATTTTTATACCAACTGAACTTTTTTGTGAAAATTGTGATCATTTACATTTGGCATTTCCAAATATAACCCAAGTAATTGCACGTTAACAATACACCCATTTCTCATCCAATAACTACTGTCATTATGGCACATGAAAAGATGTTTTATTCTTCTACAACAATTCAAACAAATTCCACAATTTGCATACTCTCAAATGTGCAAATTTTTCCCCGTTTACTGAAGAATACAGTCATTTGCAAGGATTTAGAAGATGATCCTCCCTCAGGCCTCATCTGTTTTGATGATTTGAGCTAAATACTTTTTACTTCACCACATGGGAGCAGGTTTCTTTACTCCACTACATTTTTGACCTGGACTGAAAAGCAAAAATTACCTTTCATCACCTGCTGCGATGGCTCAGGGGTTATTTTTTTAATTATTTTTTTTTAGCACATTCATGGTGATGTTATGACAAAAAGTTTTGAGTTCAAGAACAAACACTAATAATGACAAGAAAAATTAAGACATCAGTTGCTTCACCAGAAATCTATGAATTATTTATCCAGGATATCACTACATTTGACCAGTTAAAGTTTTAAAATAATTTTACTTTTTCAATTCAATTTTTTTTTTTTTTAAAGGGACTACATTTTTTAAGATGTATTTGTTACTTAGTCTTTTTGTTTTTTTTTTTTTTTTATGTGATACTTTTTTGTTCCTGTTAAGTTTTGCCACTGCCTCTATTCTGCTGAGAACCAAAAAAAGGAAAAAATAGTCAGTAAAACACTTAAATAAATTCAAAAATAATATAATGCATAAAAAAATAATCAATAAATTATTAAAAGAAGATAATAGATTAAACCCCTATTTTATTAGCCCACTTTAAACACCATTAGTAGATTTTTTTTTTCTTTTTTTATTGGAATAAAGGCCTGTATTATTAAAAAGCAAATAATCATAATAATTCAATAAAGCCTGCTTTGATTTTAGCCTTCAACCCAGCAGCCACTCATTATGATAGATAGCCCTCTAATGTTTCTCTTTATGGAGGCAGATGTCGATTCCTTGCCCTCCCCTTCCCTCATCCACACACACGCAGCACTCACAGCTTCGCCCCGGGGCCACGCTGCAGGCCGGGCCCCGCCGCCATCCACCAGTCATCGCCCTATACCTCCGCACGGCAACCTTCCCTTCCCCTTTCCCCTTTCCCCTGCACCGGCCCCGCGCATGGTCGGTTGCTGCTGCTGCTGGTGGTGGCTCTTGGATGCGCGTACGTGGAGGAAATTGAATTATCTCTCCTGTTGCCGCTTTGTAAACAAGACAAAGCCAATGATACGGCCAATTACCTTCCAAAGCGACGCGCGCACCGTGACTGTACGAACGGACAGGAAGAACAGCACGTGGCATTAGGCCTGTTCTGCTTTGAATAGACTATTTACATTGTTGCCATGCGTTTATTCAGCCGTTTCTTTCTTCAGCCCTTTATGATCCTTTATGACCTGCCTTTATGATCAGCCTGCCTATTATTATAGCATATAGTCTAAATGAAATTATAGGCTGAATAAGGCTATTAACGGAAGGACACGTCAATAAGCCTAGGACGTTACGTGGCGTGCAGGTCATAAATAATTAGGTTTTTATAATGGCATATAAATAGGCAACGTGCTTAAATAGGCTAAATCAATAAGTACCAAAAATAATAAATAATAAATATCCCAAATTAATAAATAAATATGTGAAATAAGCATGACGCTATGCAACTAGGCTGCTACAATTAATTGACTAGTCATCTATATTTAATTTTTTTTTTTTTTAAACGCCTTTTGATCGTCTTAACTGGACTAATGTTATAACTAATTATTATTTATATCAATTTTTTTTTTTTTTAAACGTCAAAAATAAATACACTTTTACTGATTTTCCTCAATAATACACTATCATTGTAAAAGCTTGTATCTAGAAGCCTTTTGTCACCATATTTCCACCTTATTTGGTTAGAAATGTGTTAAAAAAAAGTCACAATGTAGAATAGAAATAATTGTTTGAGTCGTCGACTAATCAAAATATAATAATTGCTGCCTAGTCGACTACTAAAATAATCATTATTGACCGCTATATATGCTACAAGGATATTGCTGTTATTGGGTTGTTATTGGGTGGTAATTATACCTATTAGCCCATTATTAGCAGTTAGCATACTATGCTATTTAAAGATCAGTTTCACAGTCTGTCTCAAAAAGCCCCAGATGAAAACTGCGTGGAAAGCAAATAAAATAGATGTTGTTTATTAAAGTAAATCAGATTTACCTAAATAGTTCAGTGGAATGGCAGAGGCAGTTTCTGTAATTCACTTTAAGGTGCACCAACAACTTACTCAATAAAGCCCGAGCTGGGAATCTTCTCTGTGGCCTATAATCGATAGCATTATTTGAGGCAAACAGCTCCAAGAAGAGGCACAATGAATCGAGCTGCGTTTAAAAGTCTAGACAAAGAGAAACTAACACCTTAGGTAAATAAAATGAGTTTTATAGAGCAACGTATTATTATGCTATTGGAGCAATAGCATAATAATAATCACCATCGTCGTCAGTGGTGGAAGAAGTACTCAGTTTTGGTTTTTAAAAAAAAGAAAGTAGAAGTATCATATATACAATTTACTTGAATAAAAAAATTTAAATATTGAAGTTTATGTTTGAAATGTTATACTTTTAAAGGGAAAAGAAGAATTGTCTTGATTTTTGTGATTATAGACTTTATGTATATTTTTGTTTGCTCAAAGCCAGGACTTGACCTTAAAACCTTAACCATACATATGATACAAAATAATCCTTCAAATCAAACAGAAATATATATAATTTTTTCTATATGTGGTGGAATGAAAAGTACAGATCCTGCTCTCAAATGTAGTGAAGTAAAACGTATCCACTGTAAAATGCTTTCCACCACTGATAATAACAACAGTCATAAATAGTCCTATTCTTTTGACAGTTTCATTTTGCTCTGTGCTGTTTTGTCTCTTGCCCTCTCCTGTGCTCTCATCCGTCTGCTCTTCCTCCTCCCTCCTCCTCCTCCCTCCGTCCAGTCAGTCGTCTGATCCGGCCAGGAGGCGCCAGGTTTTCCCCGGAGGCGGACGAACAGTCAAGGACTGAACCTCCAAATGCACAATAATGTCATTCTACACTCTCAATAAAAAGGGTTCCACTGTTGGGCTGCGGCAGAACCCTGGTGATTCATTAGACGCTCACTTACACTGTCTGCTGCTTGTTTTTATGCGCATTTAGGACTTCAAACTGCATTCGATTTGGATGAATGCAGATGACGTCGCGTGTTCCCAAACCTCTTGCCTCTTGCAGATTTAATATGTGGCTGTTTGTGTGAAGGATCGTCTCGTTTTGTGAATTAGGGTTTATTTGTTTACTTTGATCAATTGCTTATAATGGAACAGCAGTTTCCACAAGTGATCTTTGATAGGACAAATATAAACATGAGCACTTCAGTGTCAATGAGCTTGTTTTTCGCGTGTTTCGACTTGCTCTTTGATGCAACATTTGAAGGGCTTTTCACCATCCAAAACATATTATCATTTATTGTCCTATTTCTTCATCATTCTGAAATTAATGGATATACAACACTCTGAGGACTTTTTACACGTTCAAAATATATAATATTTAGTTTAAATGTGATAATCGCTTTGGCAACGGTTCTAATTTCTCATCATTCTGAAAAGCAAGAAACTCCAAAATGTGAATACAACAAATTATGAATCAAAGTCAGACCTCTGTTAACTTCCAGAGCAGACTGAACTATTGATTTAGGATTGTGTGTCTTTTTAGCACTATTGCATCACAACATAAGTCATGGGAAGGCTGTGAATTGTTTTGCAGATTTGTCTTTTCTTTTCTTTTTGGCCTAAAACCTTGACTGTTAAAATTCCATGTCATTTCCAGCTAAAGTAAAGACACATTCCAACATTTTTCTTGACCTTGTTTCATTATTTGTAATGATCTCAACAATCCACCTCTAGCCTGAACGTTGAACCAGATTTGACTGTTTCTGGTCTAAAATCCAACCATCACCAGGAGGAGGAGGAGGAGGAGGAGGAGGAACAGGATGACAGCCTTCGTCACAGTAATCTCCCACATCCTTGATTGCGAAGGCATTTTTTTTTCTTTTTTTTTTCCTCTCCCAAGTCTGGCCTCATTTCAGCTGTCACGTTAAATGTGTCTGTTATCGGACAGTTTAGCAGCTAGACATCAATTACAGGACGCACCTACTGTCTGTTTCACCTTTCTCAATCTTTAATCTATCAGAAGTTAGACCAGACTGGAAAAACAACAAGCTGTCACTGTCCAACATCTGAGAGGAGACTGCAATTGGGCTTTCCCTTCCGAGAGTTGGGTAAAGTACAGAGTAGCATTACTTCAAAAATAATATTACTCAACCAGAAGTACGATACAATAATAAACTTGTACATTGAGGAAAAAATTACTCAAAATTGTAACCAATATAAAATATTCTAAATCGAGTTCATACTATAAATTAGATGTACAGACTTGACTTTTGGGGAAGTGGGAAGAATAACCAAAACTTTCACTTTTATGAATTCTGTGACTTCAAACTAAATATTACTCAAGTAGGAGTAAAAGTATTGTGTCCAAAACGACTGCTACAAATTCTTTACGCACACAAGTTACCAGATTTTAACGCCCGGTAAATAGGTCAATTAATGACCACTCAATTTAACAATGAATTGATACAATTTAGGCCCATGCGATTCAAAACGACCTTCATGTAAACAGTAACATCCGAAAAGCAATATTATGACAGCACAGCCTCTTATTTTCACAATCCTATTCGTATGGTCCGTTGCCTTTACGCCCGACGTTTGTTTGATTTACTCACACTAAAAATGCACATTTTGGGCTGGTGAAACCCCTGGTGCTTTCGTCTCCTTTACACCTGCACCATTGTGTTGTCCTTGGTTAACGCTATCATCACGTTTGTTGTTTTTTCTGTTTGTTTTGGGGTTTTTTTTGTTCGTTTGGCGATGATCCGTTGTAGCTTGCTGACTTCTCTTTGTTTTTACCATTGCGCGCGCACGACGGACCCCAGACCCACAACTAAAGCTAAACGAAGCGATAGACAAGAGCACTTGAATCATCCGGGGGGGGGGGGGGGGGGGGGGGAGGGACAGGCTGGTGTGACAAATTCCCTTTGTCTGCTCTGTGCTGTACTTTATTACCCAGACGAGCCGCGTGGCCTGGAGATAACGATTCATCACACACAGCCGGCAGCCCCGCACACTACGCCTTTGGGCAAAGCACAGGCAGAGGCGTGTGTGGGTGTGGTGGTTACGTATATCGTGTGCGTGCGTGAATGGGCCTTTCCTTAATTAGCCTGCTATTGCATTAGTAAAATTGCTGATTACGATCCAGCGCGGTTTCGTGTCAACTTTGCGTTTAAAGCCCATGTATACGCAGACTCCGTTGACCTGTTTTTTATAATCGCTCTTTATATTTCGGAGCCCACATTATATAAGTCGCCAGGGATATATATTTAAATAATAATCGTTTAAATTCTCTTCTATAGCTATTAGATCAGGTTTTGATGACGCCCAGGGGAAGTGGGTCATGAGACGGAATGATGTGTAACAATAAAGTAATGAGCTAATGAAGACTCCTCCTCTGCAGGGCTTTCATTTTATCAGTTAAAAAAAAAAAAAAACACTTTCAAATATCTGCGTGTGAATACCTGTACTTTTCTGTTTGTATTTGTGTTTGTGTCTCATCAAACCACAAGTATGTGCACTGCCCGCTATGCATTATTGTTCTGATCTTGCTGTGTGTATTGCCCCTTTTTATTCTTATGCATATTTTATTTGGCATGCCCTTATTTTAGCATAGTTTATATATTTATTATTATTATTATTATTATTATTATTATTCATTGTTTGTTACAGCTAAAGCAAGTTCCTATAGTCTGTGAATTGTTTTCACAGACAATAATACAACTTTTCTCATTCTGTAATATGTTGTACTGTTTTTAGAGCCTAATATATGCATGTTACCACCTTTTTAGTAACCATCCATCACATTCTATTGTATAATGTATATGTTTTTCGAAGTAAAAATAAATAAATCTAAAAGATTCTCTAACATTCAGTGCAATAAACTACAGACTACTTTGACAAGAGCATATTTATGACTATTAATGACTACATATTCATTTATGACAATTGATCTTTACTAGGTTTTTATTTATTGATCCAAAGCATTAAAGGCAAATATTTTGAAAGCTCCATGCAGCCTCGGAAGTCAAATACTTGGCCAGTATGTGGAGATGCATTGCAATGTTTTTTCCCCTACAATCTCAAGGTGCATTCACTCTTAATGATTGAATTTAGACTAAACCCGGAATTAAAGCTGGACAAGACAGAACTAAACCATGATGTTTAGTTGATGTTCAAGACTAGGACAAGACCAAACCTAGTCTTCATTTTGACTCAAACTGAGCTAAAACTAGAAAAAACCAACCCAAATTACATTTATTTCTCAAACAATAATCATCTGATCTTTTCCTCAGGCTTGTTCATAGGCAACTAAAGAAAACCAACTACCAACCTTATAAATTCATAAAACTGTGAATAAAAAGAACATTTAAACATTTAAAGAAAAACAACAAACATTCTAAATCTGGATGAAAAAGTGCAGTGGAACATCATGTGATTTCAATGGAACTTGGATTATCCTCAGAATATATCACAAAATAGGACAAATCAAGCTGGTTTTGGCAAATGAAAACTGCACAGTGAAATCAGACAAACATATTATATTATTTGTATATTTAATAGGAGATTTTGATGCTTTGACGAAGGCAAAATCACGATTTTAGGTTTTACTGGACAAATACTTTGAAATGTTTTAGCATTATTTTTATTTTTCATTTGATCTACACTTATATTACATACTTTACGACAAATTATACTTTTTGTGAAGCTCAAATCCAAATTTGAAGCTAGAAAACTGTATTTCCTTCCATCCTTTGTAACAGAAAAGTAAACTAACTGACGTTTTTACACGTAGAAATTCAAAATGATTGCTTATTTTTGTTCCAAGACTTAAAACCATTTGCATTTTGATTTGATGACAGTGAATCATTGAAAACATATTATGATCTACTCCATTTTGCCTCCTCCTGGAAGTGTCCTGTCCAGTGGGCGGATGTTGTCAAATCCAATAAACAATAATAATCATTCGCAAAGTCTCAAATGCTTCTGTTGTTTGATGAGCAGGCTTGATGTGCACCTCGCTGTGAGACCAAAGTCTGTGATGTGATTGTGAATAGCCCACACGTGTAAACTGTCTGTTCTGCGCGTGAGTCTGACGTGACGTGGATGTCTCGGTTGAAAATGGCAACGCCTCAGTGGATCTCTAAATGCAGAGACAAGAGTTGCTCGGTTTGATAGTCAGCTGACAGGCCTGGCTCACACCACACACACACACACACACACACACACACACACACATACACACACACACACACACACACACACACACCAACACACGTGCTTTACGGAAAATTAAGGGCAGAGCCATAATAGGCCAAATGTGACCTCCACGCGCCTGTGCGTAAAAGCGGATGTAAATTGTAACCAGAATGCAGGTATTGTAGAGATATTACATGATTTTATCTTGATAATTTAATGAATCCACGACTTCATTGTTAATAACTGTGACTACTTAACAAGTAAAAAGTACACGTTTTACCTAAGTCGTTTTAAAAGTAAGCATTGTTTTATGACAGTATTGTTGAGGGAATTTGCACAAAAAGGGATGGAATTATGTTTTTAGTACACTATAAATTTGGTTCTGAAAAAACTATTAAAAAAAACACTGTTTCTATGCCTTCAAAAAATAATATAAACAATCAAATGGCCCTTTTCTGTTTTTGCTGTTCAAACGTATTCTGACAATGGTTCAGTGTTTTAGTGACAAACCAACATCTTGTGGCTGACTTTACCACAAACCAGAGAATTGTTGTTGGCCCATAGAGCCTTGCAAATATTCGTTTCCGCTCTCGTGGACATAGATCTTTCTGCTTTTGCATAAACGGCCAATTATGTTGTCAGTGGAGCGCTGAGGCTGCGCATCCTCTCGTCCCTATTCATTTGATTGTAACGCGCGGATCTAAACAGGCCTAATAGCAGCTCCACTCGTGCTCATCTCGTCCCGGACTGTTATTGATATGGCCTTGAATTCACACAATTGATTTTTATGCTTCCCTCTAGCCACCTTGTGCAGTGGAGAGATATCTTTATTCGCACGGAAAGTGAAATAAGTGCGTAATAAAACGGTGATATATTAAATTCGTTTTTCCCCGTGTCGCGCTTTTATTATGAGCCATTTTTCATTTTTATTGAATTGAGACCCTGGCGATCTGCGTCAACGCTCCGGGCGAAGAAAGGTGAAATCATTTGTGCAAATCAGCAGCGCCACATTTTGCACGCCAACTTCTCTGCATCCATCTCATTCCCAACCCGTCTCTTTGGACTATTGCACCATGGTCTTACATGCTACATGCGGGTGGACGGTCTCCCGGTGATCCGATTTCTAAGACATTGTAAATAAAAGCGTTTCTTCAAATGGACGTTATTTTGGACTTCAGTTGTATTTATGGCCACTTCATGCGCCGCTTCGATCAGACATTAATCCTTTCAGAATTTATATTATGCAGCTGCACTGCAGTGCACAAGTGCAGCTCAAGCTTTTGGGTCACATTTCGCATGGTATGTTCACGCAGAGGGAACAAAACAACTGTTAAAATGATACGATACCCGCAATTGTTGTAGCAGCCTAATTTTATGGCTATTCGTCACTTTCATTCACGAGGCCAATAACCTATATTTTCTTAAAGAAAGAAAGAAAGAAAGAAAGAAAAGAAAGTGAAAGAAAGAAAGACATCATTGGCTCTAGGCTAATTGTATTAATAGGATTTAGTATTGGCTGTTGATCAAAAATAATTCATACCAATTATCTTTATCTAGTCATAAAAGACCTATCATTATGCATGAATGGACAATTATTTCATAGTAGTTACAGTTAACGCACGACACACAGTATAGGCTATTTTAGGTCGAGTTAATTGTCAACATGCTTTGATGTAAGCCTACTTGTCAAAGCATGTTGTAGAGCAAATTCAGCATTCATTGTCGGAAGGACTCGCTATTGATAATATTTTAGTATAAATCAGTTTGCCCCTGAGGGATCTGTTTATCTGTAATTTTCTATTTCCAATGTATCACGTGCATAATTTCTGCTCTATAAATGTCTGCACTATAAAAAACGATTCCTTTTCCCAAACAAAGGAGCAGCTGAAGTCGTTGCTGTTTCCCCCGTGCGTATTTTGACAGTGAGTAGAAGAATTTTCTTTTGGTGCAAAATACCGTAACACCTAATGAAGTGCATATTAAACCCTTTATCAGTATCAGCTCCAAGTGTTGACAAGCTGCGGCGAAATGTTCCGAAAGCGCTTTGACCCGGGGCCTGAAGAAGAGCCAGTGACGCTGCGGCTTCTTTAAGAGACGAGAGCAAAAAAAACAAGTGTCCTCGCTCCCGGAGAAGTGTGCAGGAGGGAGGCAGGGAGGCAGGGTAGGAGGGAGGCAGGGAGGGAGGGAGAGGGGGAGTCCGAGGGAGAGAGGACGGAGGGAGGGTTTGGCTGGATGGATGACCGAATGGCAGCCTTTACGCAGAGGCTCGTCTCACCTGCTGAAACGCACTGCTCCCATTCACGCTTCCACACGTCCCGCGCGTCTTGCTCTCCAGTCGCGCTTTCACTCCGTTCACTTTCCACGTTTTGACCGGCAGCCTTTTGGTTTATTTGTCAACCGTTTTTTTTACGCTCACCTCGTGGATCGCAGAAGACGAACAAAAGCACGCGTCACGGCTCTCCGGAGAGGCGCCGCGGATGTGTAACGAGCGCTCCGGATAGACACCTGCTCGCCCTTTCCCCAATTCTGCCTTTTGTTTCGCGCGCTGGATACGTGTTTACAAATGGATGCACAAAAAAGTAGAAGCCCCTCGGAGGAGCTTTTCCTTTAGGGACCAGCGTTACCACAGATGAAAATAATAATGGGAAGGTTTGGGGTCGCGTTGTTGCTTTCCAGGGAGTAGAAGAACCACAACTGGGCCTGTGTTTTCCTTTACAAGTCGTTCTAAATTAGGCTACTGACTGAAAATACGCGCGATGGAGCACACCGGGATTGAGGAGGTGAACCAGACGCACCAGCAGCAACACGAACCCATCAGCTTTGGCATCGACCAGATCCTCAACAGCTCGGATCAGTCCAGCGGGTGTATGCTTCCCAATCGGACGGGCGAGTCGGATTACGCACTGGCTCCCAATGTGTACAGCAGCAGCAACGGCGGCTACAACAGCGTCTACAACCCGGCCTGCTCCATGGCGGCGGCGGCGGCGGGCTTGGCTGGCTCCTACAACGTCAACATGAACATGAACGTAAGCATGAACATGAACATGAATGTTAACGTGAACTCGGGGGGCGCCGGGGGAGTGATACGGGTGCCAGCGCACAGACCCATGCCACCGCCGCCGCATCCTCCGCCTTCCGCCGCAGCAGCCGCGCCGCATCCGCCGCCCTCCGCGCACCCGGGGATCCCGTCCGTGCCCTCTATGGGAATGGGCAACGCGGCAAACTTCACCTTCCCGTGGATGGAGAGTAGCAGGAGGTTCGCCAAGGATAGACTCACAGGTAATTTGTAGTGGCACTTGAGGCGCAACGTTTCATTCATGTACATCCTGTTTCAATGAATCATAGTAGAGTAATGTAGTGGACCAGTGGCATTTGGTAACTAAAGAGAGCAAATAACATGACAAAAAAAAAAGAAAAGAAAAAAGGCTAAAAACAAGATTAGAATTTTTTTTTTTTAATGGGACAGAGTTCATAAATGTATCACAAAATAATAGCAGTTCACAATTACGCACAATGTGGATTTGTTTTTTAGTCGGTTTGTATAATCAAATTAAATCATAGACTATTCAAAGAAGCTACTGTAAATGTAAATAAATAAATACATACATTAAAAATACAAATAAAAATATCTAATTACACAGCAATAAAACTGTTCATAAGAATAACTCCACGTTTTGGTCTCACGATTTGTCATTATCTAAACAAAATATCGAAACGATTTTTAACATTGCATGCAGGAATACTCGCGGTTATACACAACTGCACAAATGGGTCACGTTTAGCTGGCATTTCTGGAGACACATAGTCTGACGGGGAGGGAAAAAATGGATATAATTTTGATGAAAGTGTATAGGCTAATTTTGCGCACAGCAGATTGCGTAAACAGACTGTGATTCTGACATTGTGAAAGTGTGTGTTCCTCGCTGGCGCAGAAAGAGTGTGTGCGTGCGCGCGCGTGTGTGTGTAGTGTGGAACATGGCTGACGAACGAGCGCACAGATTGACACGGACGTGCTGATGAATCGGGATTGGACCATCACTCTCCATTTGCAGCGGATCACGGATAACGACGCCGCTGCCCGGTGTTTCAGGGCCTCCAATTTTGACTGCGAATCGGCCAAATGACACAACCAACTCGTGTCATTATGATATTGGACATTACAGCGCATGCGTAACCCCAGCAGCTTCATTGTTATTTCCAAAAGTATATACAATGAATGCTACGACTAGACACAACGTATTAATAGTTGTATTCTATATATTTTTGCAATTAAACTAATAATTTTTCTGCTGCGCTATGGAACACGGATTTTAGTTAGTTACACCATGAGAAAGGCGTAATGATGGACCAATGGATCATTTTAAAAGACAAATACTCTCTAAGACTACTTTTAATTGGTTGTGTGCATTAAAAAGTAGAAAATCTTAATATAATTTATCTTTCCTATCAATATAATACAGTTTATTTAAAAGCCTTCGCAATTGAGTTTGAATGTAAAAGGCTTCTTAAAGCTTCCTGTTTTGCATTGCGCACGGTCACGGAGCATTTAAAGCTCTTATAACCGATGATTGTATTTGGCTTTTAAACAGTAAGCTCTTTTACAATGCTAAATGACGCACAACATGATGATGAGGATCGAGTTGTGGCTATTTTAATAGTCATGTCTTGACCATAAAAGCTGCTGCTCTTATTCTTATGAAGAGGGAAATAAAGCGCGTGTGCACGTGTCCCCCTCCCCCGGCCTTCCATGCATTAAAAATTCACTGTTCCGTCCTTTATACCTGATTAATTATTAAATACTGGGGGACGATATGTCAACTGCAAAAAGATACAGTGTAAATAGGCTTATCAATTTTACTCATAGGCACCAAGGGCCTCTCGTTTAATTTCTCTCGGCTTTGTGTCCCTGTAATTATTTCGAAGCTTATATCTCCCTACTTTATTGATCAGCAGTCGCTTCTTCAGTAACACTACACACAGACACACACATGCGTTCCACATTTGGCCCGCTCGGTTTCCTATAAAAGGCCATGCATCAAACGCACTATCATCTGTCTTGATGGGCAGTAGAAGCTGCCATTTTAAACGTCCCACTTTCGACCTGATTTCCAAGTTGAAACCGGAGGAGAAGGGCTCCGCGCAGCAGACTTGACAGCTCCACACTTTGGCTGCATGAGGCAGACAGACTGTACGAATGTCCCATTTTAATTGCACTTTAGACTGTTCTCATTTTTCACAATGCCACAGTCATTGCCTTCACTGCATACATCTATCTCCCTTTGTAAAGGCAAATACTAAAGTAAAAACTGGATATCTTAAAACACGTGAGGCCTTTTATGTACAAGCACTCTATTTTATGATCCATACTCGTCTATACATTACCCAACACCAGGGAGCACCGCGTCATATTAGAATATTTTGATACATTAGTCTTTTTAACAGAACAAATTTGGCAATTAAAAGCGCAAATTCAACGTCAATTAATTTGAAGGACAAATATTGAAGACATAATTGTTTTATAGTCTGGTCATAGTCAAATGATCAATAAAAAAATAAAAAAATACAGAAAAAAAATGTGTCAAATTGTAGCGTGCGTAAACCGTGCGTAAACCGTACGTAAATTGTGCGTAATTGAGCATAACTCTTTAGAAAACGGATGATGATAATAATAATAATAATAATAATAATAATAATAATAATAATAATAATAATAATAATAATAATAATAATAATAATAATAATACTTAGCTGTTGTTATTGCATTCGGTTCTGTCGTATTCTTTACAGGTCACGTAGCAGCGATAAAAAGCTAATAATGAAAGCGTTCGCCGGGCGAAATCTCAGTGTGGCACTTAATGGCACAGCAGAGCACAGATCAGATTTGATTTGAGTGAACTCGTCCTGGTTGTTTCCACCTGCTCCGCGTCTCCTCTCTGCCATGCCCGTGTTTTTCTGTGTGACAAAGCACAGTGGCCCCGCTCCTGTCCCGTATCGTGTAATAAATAGCAATATATGTTCATGTTATATTTCAATATCCCCTTTAGAATCCTTCACGGCTATATTTATTAGATTGCTACAAAGGTAATATCCGCAGTGGGGAAGGGAGGCGCTGTCACAGAGAACTGTTATTAAGTACAAGTGCTTTCATTATGGGAAACCTGTTCTCTACGGTAGCATTTTATTTTGTGATAAGCTTATGCCAATTGTATTACCCAGGCAGCAGATTTAGTATTGTCTCCCACTTTATTTTACATTAGTGCATGGAAGCAAAACAGAATATTATTTGCAGGAAAATAATCATGATTTTGTATAAAATTATATTAATCTTACGATGACTTTTCTCTATGCCAATATATGAAGTACACTGTAGCAAAATGTATGCCATTTTTACTAAACATAAGCTTAGCAATATAGTTAAGAAAAGCAAAGTCAGATTAATAACCATTTTTAAATATGATTTGTACTTTAAGGTGCTCTTGATATCACAACGAGAACGTATATGCTTCAAATAATAGGCAATATGGACAAAAATGTCATTGTCATGTGAAATTATTTTTTCCCCTCATATTGCTCAATCAAAATTTTCAATACATTTTTTTTTTTCAAGAATAAAAAAAAAAAAGGCTTTCAGCATCATAAACAATACAGACCTTTAACCAGTGCAATTTAAAACTAAAATATATTTACATTTCTTAAAGTCTAAGATGATTTTACTGCCAGAAGGTTAGCTATACCTCCTGATTTAAAAAACCCAAGCATCATTGATGATAAAACAGGACTGAATCTCAGTCTTGATTCAAATTCAAGTAAATGCTCGAGAATATTGAAAAAGAAAATGTAATGTTTTATGTAATTTGGACATTGTATTAATTTTTGCAAAGACAAACTGAATAATCCAGATTTGCAACAGTCATCCAGCAATTTTCAAAGAGGTTTTTTCAAACATCACAGATTTGAAGCCACTATATTGTTACATTTCACTATTTAGACTGCTACCAAAATCCAATTAACTACATTTGTTATTATTATTACGATTTAATATAGCATTGGGTATCATTACGCGAATGCTTTCCCAATTTATGCACCCTTAGTTGGGCTTTTTGTTGTCTCTGTTTCAACTTGATAAGTGAGATGTGTCACGCCAAAATCCTCTATAACAAGGTAAAGTGTTTCAGATTTAGTCCATTACTTTCTGTTTTCATTTTAAAATGTTTAAATATTACAACATTGTTCTTTGTTCTGTCAATGTCAGGACAAGTCCATAGTGTGAAATGACCATGCGGTTCACAAATACCTCATATTTACATGCAGTATATGTTACAATAATAGCACCCGGGTGAAAGTGACAATAGTTCTTTAAAGGTCTTTTACTCCTTCAGTCAAAACATGAATGCTCGCCGTGCAGTATCCATTGCGTTCGGTAGATCATTTTGAATGTGTTTTTTGGACACCTTGGGGCCCGGTTGAGTGCAGGTCCCCTCTAAATGTGTGTGTGTGTGTGTGTGTGTGTGTCTGTGCCCTGGTCCATTACTTAGACTGCAGATGGCCCAAAATAGCAATCTAATGCAGTATTATTTAGCAGGAGCCGTACCAGACGAACGGCGTGTGCAACCTGCAAAGTGTAGCCAAGGGGAATGAGACAGCCAAAATGTAACCTTAGTCTATTGCTAAATATATTGCCTGTAATATAGTGGATATTAAGTTGCAAATAAATCATACGTGTGGGCGATTGTGTCAAGCAAAAGGGGCATTGTAAAATATCCACTCCATTCGTTTATTTATTTATTTAGTCGTTTTTTTTGTGTGTTTTTTAAAAAGAAATAATTGAAGCAAAAATGAACTTCTTGACAAAACAAAAAAATCAAAAAAATACACAAGTAAAAACAAACAAAAATGTACAACAAATGCAGGTGTTGTTTGTATCAAAACAAAAAAATCAAAAAAATACACAAGTAAAAACAAACAAAAATGTACAACAAATGCAGGTGTTGTTTGGCGATACAAAGATAAGGAGTGTACTAAATACCTAATTAAATATTGTCTAGTGAAAACAACAAGCATACAAAAATAAAAAAATAAAATCAACAACTATTTAAATAAAAAACATGGGAAAAAAATAAATAAAATAAAATAAAATAAATATTGATCTTACTACAAAAATGACAAATTCAATTAAAATCCACTTTTAGCAAAAAAAACCCCCACAAAAAAACCCCAAACAGACGTAAACATTTTGCTGACAAAAAAAATAATAAAATAAATACAACTGTGTCACTTTACACTCATTACAGTCACAGATGTCCCTTATGTCACGTTAAATGGATACAATTAACATTTTACTATTAGTGCACAACAACATCTGGACAATTACCATAAATGCAAATTACCAACAAAGATTAAAACAATATTAAAATCAGGACCACAAATGTTACACAAGGACTGACAATAAAAAGTGATTTCGTTTTTGACATATTTATAACAGCAATTATATTCCGCATAGTTTTTATGTAAGCATCAATGTTTTCTAGTTTTTTAGCTCGTGAATGTAATTTTGTGTGCCAGTTTTGCATGCATTACTTCCAAATGAAGTTCTTGGTTGCTTTGAGCCGAGCCTTAGTTGGAAGAGTGTTGCGTTGCCCTCTGGAGACACCTATGCAGATGTTTCATATTCATTTTGGCTCCTGGTGTGTTTTCTGACAAAAACAAAAACAAATGAACACAGTGTCAGACAGGGCAGAACAGCTTCGGAGGGAGGGGTGACAAACACAGCCTTTGTTGATTTCCATTTGGTTTCAAACGAGACTGTGGCCGGGAGTGGATCCATGGCCAAAACCGATCCTGTTACGTTTATTGATCTTCTGTTTACCCCTGGCTGACAAAATAGACAGGATTCATAGATATTTTATGATGCTACAGATAAGGTGTTATTGATACCCAGGAACAAGAATACAGGAAAAGGCTGACAGTGTGACAGTAAAAACATTAAAGAACAGGGTTTTTAGTGCACATCTTTTATTTATTTTTATTTAGCTAGAAAATTCAGAATGTCTTCATTTGAAAGGCCTGGCCAGTAGGAGCTAACACAATCAGCACTATACAGAAAGTAACAAAATATGACCTCTTTTGCAAGTGCGTCTCTCAAGAAAAAAATGGTGTCGTCTCAGTCAGAGCACTTTTTACATTTTCCTTCAATTCTACAGTTGTAACATACTGGAGTCGTTCATGTTTTATTGCTTGTTACATTAATATAATATTATAAACTGGACAAAATGCAGGTTGTGTGTATTCAGTGGAATAATCCTACATAATGCAGACTGATGCGTTGTCATACTCCAGACTACAGTTTAATACAAAGATGAGAGCAGACAGGATCTGACAGTGATTGCCCACATGTCCAGGTTTGATTCATGTTGGAGTTGTGCTGATTCTCCAAATGGCAGTTGTCGTATAGTGGCACAGCCCTGTAGAGCTATATTAAACCCTGTTAAACCCTGTGTGCTCATCACTGTGGCTTCTTCATGTGATTAGTTTCTGTGCCAGCGCCGGCTGCTCCAGACAGGACCTTACTGTGTCTCCCTTTCCTTTAGGGGAGCAGGCAGAGGAGAGTCGAGCCGCAGAGGCAACAGGGGGGCCGGGGGCCGCCGCGCCCCTCTGTCCTCTCCCCAAGGGAGACATCGGCAGGGTGCCTGTCTGGAGCACTGTGGAGACACTGGCCAAATGCTATTACCCAGAACTCGCTCACCTGCGAGACAGCAATGGCCTTCTGGCAGATTATGCTTTCGCTAAGGGGGCTTACCCAGGTGAGTCTCCCCCCCACTTTTGTCCCCTGTCTACAGCATTTACCCAATGTTATGAAAATATATGGCACCAATATCAATTATTTGTGTTTTTATTTGTGTTTGGGGTTTTAAAAAGTTACAGGGAAATAATTACATTTAAATTTTGCATATTTGCGGTCCAGTTGACCTAAATGATAAAACAGCAGACTATTTATTGTTTTGAGTTTATGTTATACACAAAGCTGTTTAGTTGAATATAAATCTCTGTTGTGATTGCAGCAGCCCTGTCGCCCTTCTCCGTGACCCGGCGTATCGGACACCCGTACCAGAACCGGACGCCGCCAAAGAGGAAAAAGCCGCGGACGTCTTTCAGCCGCGTGCAGATCTGTGAGCTGGAGAAGCGCTTCCACCGACAGAAGTACCTGGCCTCAGCAGAACGAGCCACTCTGGCCAAGGCTCTGAAGATGACCGATGCACAAGTCAAGACCTGGTTCCAGAACAGACGCACAAAATGGAGGTAAGAGCCACAGCTTCAAAGACAGAATACTACAATCCATGGGAAATCAAAGAGAACCTGTTTGTAGTTTAGTTTAGCCAGGGGCGCATAGTAGTATGGACTTAAGGGGCTATAACGGGGGGGGTTTATACAAGTAAAACTACATTGAAATACATTTTAAACATTTAATTTAAAAATGATGTATTCTGTGTTTCACAACCAGTTCAACAAACCACACATGCTCGCTGCAAAAGTCATAACAAATTCAATCTTATAGAGAAAATAAATTAACAAATGAAAAAGCAGTTCAACCAGCCGACAGAAGAGTTCAACACTACCAGCAGCCAAAGAGGACTCATTTGTCATGTTTTTTAGCCTTTGTTGTTATGTACAAGTAGCATACGGTTTGTTGATGTTATACCTGTTTTTTGCAGTACTACTACTGCACCATGTTGTTTCCCAAAAGCAAACATATAAACACCTTTGCCTTAAAATGTAACCACAAAACTCATACGCTTGTCTTAAAAAGTGGGCTATTTTGTCTTTGCACTTGCAGGCAGATCGCTCAACAGCTATTGCCTCTCCCTTTCATTTTCCCAGCGCCATAAATTGACATCATCGAGCGTGTCTGCCTTTCGCCCGGGGGATCCAAACTGCTTACTGTCTTAAACACAACTAAAAGGCCCCGCAGCTCGAGCATTAAGGGCGTCCGACAACACAACACCTATTTTGCTTAGGCCAGCTGCCATCGGAGGCCAGTTCACTTGACCAAGCACAATTACCCCATCCTCCTGAAAGGCCTCTTAGAAAGCTGCTGTCCCAAGCAAAACGCTCATGTGGGGAATGGACTGGCAGAGTCATAGATGAAAAAAGAAATGGTTCACTTCATTCTGACTGCTGTTTATAGCCATTTGGAAGTAAACGAGAGTGGAATCCGATTACTACGGCCTGCTGCCTCTAGTTAAAGGGACAGCGCACATTTCTCATCAGCAAATTACCTACAGCGAGATTAGCTTTTAGTGTTTTAATGTGTAAATGATCCTTGGCCATTGGAGAATTAGTTATTTTAAAAATCAATTGCAAATGAAATTAGTTTAAAATACTATGCGGGCTTGACAGTTTAATCAATAAAGACGGGTTTTTGCATTAGAGACTAAATGCATAAACAATCAGGATGAATAAATATAATTATTTTGTTTGTATGTATGACAGAACCGCAATAAAAAACTAAAAAAGTGTGGTTTGAGTACATTTTTATTTCTAATTTCCAGAATCATGTTAGGATAAAGATTTTGTTTCTTGATACTTTTAGTGTTTTATAACTTGTATGTTTTGTTTATGTGGTTGTTTTTAATATTTTACTGTGCACGTTGAGCTTTTTGCACACGTTTTGCAATGCGGATTTCAAACTACAAATGGCAAATAAACTAAAATAAACACTGACTCTCAAAACCTCCAACATAAGTCTGTGTAGTTCAGGCAGTTTTGTCTCTCTGCCCGCATTCTTTCTCAAGTTAAAAGCCACATTTCATTCCGCAACAGCAACAAACAGCCTGGCAATATGTCGATGCACGGTGGAAAATACGTAATGGGATAACAGAATACATTTGTCTGAACGTAGCCAAACTGAAGCCGATAGCGTCCGCGCGGCGCAGCGGCAGGGGAATGGTCCTAACTGGTTTTTCTGATATTCTAGTTTTGCTGAGATTTATACCCTTCCCTATTGCAGCGTGAGGGATGTCTTTGCGTGACGACTACGCTAGTAACAAGAGCGTGATCGAATCAACAGCCAGCCAATCGCATTATGATAATTCTGTTAACAATAATGTGTGGCTAATGGATGGAGCTTGGTGTGTACGAGAGAGTGTTTAGACGTGAGCTTCCACCTGCTCCTCTCTGTGCTACTTATGTATTACGTTGTTGATTATGAACATTTATTACACATTTAGTTTTAAGTAATTACAATTAATCAGTCGGCGCTATTGGCAAGTTTAGATAAGACTTAAAAATGCGTGTGTATCTCATTCACAGATGTCAAAAGGATTTGGTTAATCGATAAACGTGGTTTTTCAGGTCACAATATAATCATATGAACTAAAGAGGTAATAATCAGGACCCTTTTAGAAGGAAAATGGTCTTCTTAATTCAATCTATAGTCCAAAAAAATACACCTAAAGGTAAAGTTCTTTTTGTATCTGGCTGTTTTGGTCACATTCATTTGATTTTGTCATTCAGAAAGTTTGATTTTATAAAACTAGTCACAAACTTGATGAATAGTAACGTGGTAGACATTGAGAAAGACAGAAAATTAAGAATAAATCACAGTTGTTTGGTCTCAGTAATAGTGAATAATCTTTAAATGGTGTTTTTTTTTTTGTCACATTAATAGCAACACTAAAATATTATATCATGACATGCCTAATTAAAAAAAAAATCATAATCATTTAAAAAAATGTTTCAACCTCTAGTGGGGGGTCAGCTTCCAGTTTGAATATTATATATTTAGAATAGTTCATTTTATAATTTTTCATCACTCTGCAGCATTGCATAGTTTGTCCAAATCAGTCAATAAAACGCAACAATAATTATTACAATGATTGCGATTAATCCTATTTAATCCTTTTGGTTGTCTTACACTTTTTAGACCCGTTTCCATCATTTTCACTCCCACCACAGCGCGTACTGCTTATGCAAACAGATGCTGCTCACCTTTGGGCTAAAGCGCTCTGTTCCCGCTGTGCCCTCTGTAGTTCTCTCTCCTCCTCTCCTTGTCTCGTCTCCTCTGCAGCATCTGTCACTCTGTGGGATCACTGTCACGTAGCCCGCAGCGCTGCCAACAGAACAGGTGTCGAGTGAACGCACCGTAAATACAAGCTTTTACAACACCATATCAGTGTGTAGTGCTGTAAACTCTTCTAAATCTGCCACCGATGGGCTTTGTTTCGCATTCGCGTTGTTGCACCTTTGTGCGAACTTGTAATATCGTCCATACGAGAGTGTGGTTTAGAAATGGAAGTATAATAAGATCGGGAAGATGAATCAAAGATGGCGATGTATTGTTTCTATGGCCTGTTCTCATCGGCGCGTGAAGGAAGGAAGTTTGTATTCAGGGTCTAGAACAGGGCCATTCTTCCTGAGGGCCAGATTTATTGGGGGGCCGTGGCCTCTGGGCCGGATAGACTACGAACCAGGTCTGAACCAAGACTAACCCAGAATCAAACCAGCTCTAAAGCAGAATCAAATAAGGACTAAGCCAGCACCAAACCAGTTTTAAGATTGTACTAACCCAGAATTAAACCAGAAAACCAGAAAAAAAAAAGTATATTGGTATTTCTGTATTGGAGGATGGGTCGTGGGCCGGATCAGATCGTTTGGCGGGCTTGATCTGACCCCGGGCCTTAAGTTGGTTAGAACTTTCATCAGATTCCCATGTTCTCTCAGCACCACCATGCGCTGTATTCACTTAGCACACATTCCCGTCTGTCGCTGTTGAAATACAATGAATGAAATGAGTCTGGGTACTGTCTACAAGAATTTTATGTTTCATTATTCGTTCGCTCCTCAGTCACACCAATGTTTGCATATACTATGAAATATTTGTGTTAAATGGTCTTTGAATTTAGAGCAGGAGGTTTAGTGTTCGTCCACACTTGCACATCCAAATTGGGACTAAATTACCAGGCTTGAAAACTGAACTAAACCTGGACTAGAGCAGGACTAAACCAGGACTAAAAGTGCACCAAAGCAAGTCTATATCAGGACTAAAATGAGCTCAAACCAGGACCAAAGTGAGATTGTAGTCTTAATAACCGACGTTATACTTCTTGTCAGTTCAACTTACTTACAAGCAAACAGGAACTGAGACAGAACACTTAATTCCAATTTGTCTTAGGCAATGTATAAAGTGCTAATAAAAACAGCCAGAATTTACTTCCTCGTGTATCCTCTTGTCCCTTCAGAAGACAGACGGCGGAGGAGAGGGAGGCCGAGCGACAGCAGGCAAACCGGCTAATGCTCCAGCTGCAACAGGAGGCTTTCCAGAAGACCCTGTCCCAGCCCCTGCAGCCCGACCCCCTGTGCCTGCACAACTCCTCCCTGTTCGCCCTGCAGAACCTCCAGCCCTGGGCCGAGGACAATAAGGTGGCCTCCGTCACCTCTGTGGCTTCTGTAGTGTGACTGCGAGTGTGAATGGACCAGAGGGGGCGAGTCGGGGTAGTTCAGGGAGGCGGTAGATACATGGGACAGAGTGGAAGGAGTCGAAAAACCACTGCTAATGGGAAAAGGGACGATTGCTTGGAAATATTTGATGGACTTTGCTTTCATATACTTGTTACCAGCAAAATATTTGGGGAGAATCTTTATATGTCCAAGCACAGAAATAATTATTGTGCTGTTTTCTTTGATATCTACAGCTCTAGACAAAAATAACTGCAACTGAATCAGTTTGAGAACCATTCCATATCACAAATTCATTCAACTGCTTTATAAACATCCATGAGAAAAAGCTTCAACATTACATCATTAATTCATTTAAATAAATACCCAAAAAAGTATGCAATAATGCTATACACTCACGAGGCAAGAGGTCTGATAGCTTTTGTTTATTTATTATTTATTATTTATTCTTTTGGATTCCGTTAGCTCTCGCCAACTTTATAGCTACTTTTCCTGGGGTCGTATTCGAAAATAGAAATAGAAATACAACATACATTTGAAATACATCAGATAAACAGTATCTAACTCTACAAATACTCCATAAGAAAAGTATTCTAAAATTAGCTTTAGTAAGTAACAGTTAGTGGCAGTTTGTCCCATCATTTCGCAGCCCCCTTTGCTAACAGTTCCCAAAATGGTGGCCCAATTTGGTTTGCAACATCGGTTTTCTTGGGTTTAGCATTGTGTACCTCATGCTTCAAGAATCAAAACATTTCCTTAAAGCCAGTCAAGGGAGTTTTAGTTGTAGCTGCACATTTGTGTCCTGTGTTGTTACGTGTTTACACATCAACGACGCACGTGAAAACAAAGCTAGATTTAGTTTGCGGTGACGGTTCATTTTTGTCCAGAGCTGTACGTTGAATAATACCCCTGCCTTACACCACGTTTCCGCTTTCCCCTCCAGCTCACGGCCTAAGACGGCAGAGGAGTTCATCTGTGTACATGCTCCGACCGCCAAGTCTGCCCCCCCCAGTGCGTACTTTTGCCTCCGGACCACACGAGGCAGCAGAGACTTAACGCTGGCAAACGTGTCGGCGCCTGTTTCCCCCCCCCCTCGCTTTTGACTTTGTACAATATCATAAAATTGCATGTTTCGACATTTTGCTGTGTGAACTTGGCTGCCCTCAGCGAAGACAGCTACGGCGTTTGCATTGGCAGGAACTGAACGCAGAAAATGTCCAATTTAAAAGTGTTTTATATTAAATAATATTGTGACTTTTTGAAAAGATATTAAACTACTGTTGTTTTTTCTTGTCTCCAACTATTTATCTCTTCTTCACCATGCAATAATAGTTGATGAGTACTCCGAGCTAGGGGGACTGGGATTGATTACAGTTTCAAACCACCCAAAGGTAAGATATAGTTGAATTGTACCAGGACAGTGCAATACGTTTTTTGGTTCATAAAAACTGATGACTACAGTTCCCTTGTGTGAACGCGAAGAGGAGGGAAGTCCAAACACAGCGAGCAGGCTCAGCAAAAGTGTCCCTGGATAAATAAGGCCTCGCAAATAGATGGCAGCTTGAATTAGAATCAGGGAGAAAATACTGGTGATAATGGTTCGTTCTTAATGGGAATTGAATGAAAAGCCATTGGAGCTGCTCCTGGAAAACATCATCCCAGAAGTTGCCACGGGCGCCGCCATTATCATACTGTTTGTTTTATTTTGCACAGGGCTTGACATAAATAAGTACGGACAACAAAGCTGTTTTCAAGGAGAAAGGAAGGGTGCATTGTTGACTTGTTGGTGCTCGTGAAAGTTTTACACAAATCAACACTTTATATTATGTTCAGTAGATAACAGAAGTGGTGTCAGTAGCACAATAAAGGTTGCAGTTCTTCACCTGAAATATTTAATTTGATAATAATGAATGAATAATTATTTAGTGTTTATTTTAAGGTTCAAGCAGTTCATGTTCATTTACCTATTTAAGATAATTGGGTAACGCTTTAAAATAAGGTTCCTTAGTAAACTTGTTATAAGGCAATAGTAAACACTAGTTATTTGTTTATAAGCGCTTAGACAATTACTACATTTTTAGATGTTTATAATACATTATAAATTTTTTACATGTAATAAGCCAGTAACCGAAACCCTGTTTGTGTTAATAAACCATGTACAAAATGTTTGTAAGAGTATTAATTAAAATTTTCTATAACCAAGTGATAAATGCTAGTAAGTGCCGCGCAAACAAATAACAAGTTATTATTTATAGATTATAAATAGTTTACTACAGAACCTTATTTTAAAGCGTTACATGTGGTAAAATTGCTTTGTGACATTTTTTAACACTGCTTTTACCCTGGAGTCTGAATGTTTAAGTAAGTACAGAGAAGGAGGTGGAGATAGGGGGTAGGATATATATGATACATGATATATATGCATATACAGTACACGATTACGCAAACATCCAAAATACAACTTTGATTAAGATAATGATGAGGTAACACTGCTCATAATATATTTTCTTCCACATATAGGCTATTCCCACCATACCAGAACTTCAAATCAATGTTTATTTGATGCAACTTGAAAATCATGTTTAAAAAGGTAATTGTGTATGTTTTATAGCATTGTTTTTAGTGGCCTACAATCCTTGCTATTACAATTTTGAAATGTCATTGTATTTTTTATCAGTAAAAGAAGTTACTCCAGACACCACACAGGCCTACACGCTTGTTATCAGTGCCGCTGTCACATCATGAAAAATGCTTATGGGACACGTCATAACAAAAACAGCCTATCTGAAATCACAGTATACACACTGGATCCTTGCTCGTAAATGACCCTTCAAAATCACTTGTCTCAGATCTAAGCCCCGCCCCCTTTTGTTGACAGGAAGTGGCCCCGGTTCACCTGACTGTCAGGACAAGTCGGGCTCCTTATCTCACCTTTTCATTCTGACAACAAATACTTACTTAAACGAGCGTTCTCCTGTTCATTCCTGTGAATCTGTTGCGTTGAATTAGTCATAAAGCACATTATAAAGCACTGTCAATTACAGTCGAAAAATAAAACTTATTAATTGAACCATTTACATTGAAATAAGGAATAATACATTTAAAAAGGTCTAAGATTACAGGGTTTTCTCACGGTTTGATTTGGGTCGGTAGGAACTGTGCTGGTATAGTGTGAAACCTTATCCTATCTGCACAAATTCTCATATGGTTGATATTAAAGATGTCTGTGGAATCCCTCAGTCGTCCAGGTAGGTCCCGCAGCAACAGAAAATGTACTTCTGTCTTCTACAGTTCATCTGACTGAACGATTATGCCAAAAATGCACGACTCGGGTGACAGTTCACTAAGCAAACAACTGTTACTCCTGTTTGCGTTAGTTTGAGTGTAGCCCCTCCCTTCAGACGGATATGAGGCAGTGACGCTCCAGTTTTCTGTCAGATGAACTGAAGAAACTACTTGGATGAGTGTCGAAACGTCCTCACTCTTAAAAAAACGTTTGTCCGGTTACATTTTCTTTTGCTAATCCCATGCGGGTAAAGCACTTACATTTCCATAGAAACGAGCATGTAGCGTACCCTCCACTACAAAAGTTACATTGAGCACAAAAGTGAAAGTTATGAGAATATAATCGAGAGGAGATGTTTTCCTCATTTGAGAGACGCGCGCTACAAATAAGCAGCTGTGTTCGGCTCTATCTGGGCCCTCCTGCCTCGCAAAGCAACAAAATAGCAACAGCGATTGAGTTTATTTGCAAAAACAGCAAATTGTACCATTAAAAAAGGTGAAAACTAATATTTTAAACCATTCTTTCTTCTCAACTTTCACTGATAGTAGTAATAGAATGTAAAAAACAGACACAATTATCACCAGTGAGTAAGCAATAGCAATGTTATTAATAATGAAATGTTCTTTCCGTGAGTAGTTTTCTGTGAATTGCTTGAATGAATGCCTGTGCTGTCACCACACTCCTCCCCGTCAGTCTCATAAGTGTTGATTTCTGGGGCTGTCCTGCCTGGTTGGGATCCTGTCAGTGGTGTGCTGTTTTCCAGGTGACACTCCTCCAACCCCCATTTCCTCCTCTGCACGCTGCTTTCATCTCTGCGCTCCGAAGACGTGACTTGGCCCCGTTTACACAAATTCCTCCCTCACTGTGTTTTCCAAACTCTGCATTGTGCTGTGCTGCAGGTGCTTGAATGTTTTCGGGGGTTTTTTCTCCAAAAGTGTCTCATCCAATGAAATGTCACCACACAAAACAAGATTATGTGTGTGTGAGAGAGACTGGGGCATATCAAACTTCCTATCAAGTAGTGTTTGTTTTGAAGAGGGGCGCCAAACACTATTTACTACAGATATCATGTGTTTCAATTGCCTCTTCTAGTCAATATTTATCATGTCATATTCATTAAGATGGACAAATAAAGTACAAGAAAGACATAGTTAAAACCAAACCATAAAACACACAACTATTTATTATTTATTTATTATCTGGAGAATGCCTGATGAAGTTGTTTTGTGTCCTTGGGCTTCTTCCCCTGCTTTGCCTCCAACCTTAACTTTAAAACGTATCATTTAATTGTCAGTTAATCGGTACATTTACATTTGTCGGTTCCGGATTGGCATTATTTGCATTAAAGGTGGACTAGGTAACGTTTCTTGTCTTGTCCTCCACAGTATGGCATTAAACCTAGGTTACGTCACCAAGCAGGTCAAATATAATAAATACATGCAAAATAGATAGGTTTAATGCCATACTATTATGAAAATACAACATTCCAGGTGAAGCAATAATGTAACCATGGAGACACGATTAGAAAAAGTGCACAAGTCACAACAAAATTGAGGTTTATGAATATATATACTAAATTTGCACTTTATATCTGACTGCAAACTGTGCGCTATTTAAGGCCAACTAATATTATTATTTAGGATCCTTAAAGGTAATTCAAAAGTCATTTATACCATTTTCATGCTGGGATGAGCACAGTTACACAGATCCAACTGACCCAAGTGAGGCTTATTCAAAAACATTATGTTCCCTGTGAGAGTTACACATATCAATGACTGCAGCTTCGGAATTCTAAGAAAATCCTCCTAAATGTAATTTCAGGTTTGGGTTATGTGTCTTGACTATATGACACAACAAACTGCTGGCTTCACGTACCAAGTTCCGTTAGATTGCTGCTAATGTGCTGACATGTGATGCTCTGATGACAGAAGGTGTTGCCACTTCTTGAGCTGAAATGGAAACAAACTTTATTATGAGATACAACAGCAGGAGCATTCATCATCGGAACGTATTGTATCACATTTAAGGCTTAGGAATGGGAATTATACTTGTCTATGTTTACACTACCATATGAGTTTAGGTGTTCCTATTTCGGTGATGGATAAGGAAATGCAAAAAACACATAGAAGCACTAATACACGCAGAGAAATATCAAAGTTTTACATTACTGGTAAATACATAGATCACTAAAAATATTCAATGGGCCTAATTAAATCATTCAAAAAACAAAATGCTGTGGGGGTCCTCAGAATGGAATAGAACGGAAAAGAATGAGAATCAGACCAATGTTTATTGTCATTGTGAGAAAAAAAAAAATCATGAACTAGGAATTTGCTTTGGTGATGTGACACAACATAAACAGCAATAGTAAAATGTAATTAAAAAAAAAAAAACGATGACATAAAATAAAATAATGTGTTAGAATAAAAATAGACTAGACCAGAATAATAAGAATGGAATAAAATAAAATGCATTTGTCATTGTCAAGTAAAAAAGCAAAAAAATAAATACATGTATGTCTAGTAACTGCCTGGTCAAGCAGTCTTAATGGAACACGACTTTCCTGCGGGAAAATGAGGCCTATAATTTCAACAGGTGCAGTACAATGTGTTATAGTTAGTCAAATGATTGTTCATTAAATGACTTAGTCCAAACAATGTTTAAAAATGCGCTTTATTAACAGCATTATGTTTTAATTTATAAAACTCTTTAACAAAGTTGTGAAGATAGGTGCGAGGTGGCGCACAGGATCCTACAACTAATCTAACAGCGCCATCTGTTGGCCACATGCTGGAACACGGATTAAAACGTTCTCTTGAAAACTACATTTTCATTGGCTTGCTCTTTACCAACATTTAATTTGTTCCTTCTTCCCATTGGCTTAGCAACGTGACAATCAAGCTAGTTGCCGGAAGTCGTGCTGCCCCTTTCAAAGATGGAGGACAATATGGCAGAAGCGAGTAGACCTCAAATGTTTTTATTTGGTGAGTTCGTTTTTAACGGCACATCCTACAATATATTGCATTTTGTTTCTGGTTCAAGTATTATCATGCACAAATAATCAGCTTTTGCATTTATACAGTCAAAATAGTGTAAATCTTGGCCAACTTTTGGGGTTCTTCTCGCGCCAATTCAACTCTATTGTTAGCGATAGCGCAATAAGCGTTTAGCCTTCACGATACTACATGTGTTAACCTTTTTTTAATCGAAATTATTCTCGTGTATTTATGTTCATGAGGCTGTTCTATATTACCAGGCTGCACCTTAACATCGGCCAAACGGGAGCATAACGTGGAAGTCGATGAAGATGATGAGACGGAGCAGCAGCTGTCCCTCAAAGCAGTGAGTTTTGATCATCACATGCCGTTATAATCAGAATCAGAAGGGGTTTATTGCCATTGTCAATGAACAAAATTCACAAACATAGGAACTTGTCTCGGCATTATAAGTCTTGTATTGTAGTGTAATGCTGGGTTTAGCTGACATCACACTATTATAATGGCCAAAAATATTCAATACAGAATTTTGGCAGCCCAAATGGAATGGCTGAAATGTTTTGTTGTTGTGCTTTTGTGATTTCTAGGCTCTAGTCACTAATATAAATAATCAAGTTCAATATTTGTGTTTTTTCCTTTTGATAGTTTCTAATGAATCATGGAATTATTAGGGAAAAGTGGCTCTTGCCCCCCAACTGAGAGTGTGATCATCTAAAATCTGAAAAAAACCCAACAAAACACTAATAGTCCACGCGGTAAATCAAACTACTAGATTTATAAACCCTTTCGATGCTCTGATATTAGACTATTTAAAAATGAAGTAAACTGTAACACAAAACACATCAGATCTAAATGCGAATGGTTTTGAGTCTTTACAACAACAAAAATAAGCAACAATTTTGAATATCCAGTTGCTTTTCTGTTACAAAGGCTGAAAATAATCCTTAAAACTATATTTGAGTTTTACAATAAAGTTTTATTTGTTGTAAAGTATGTAATGCATCTGTAGATAAAATGAAAAACTATTGTGGGATCAACAAACCTCACAATAATAATTTTTGCCTTCATCAGTAATCCTAGTGACTATCATATTCTCATTTTTAAATAAACAAATAATATCAAATACAATTGTATATGTAAACCATGCTCTGATGTGTCTGTGTGTTCTGATGTTCATTTAATTTACTCTACTGAAATCGCATTATGTTCCACTGCACTTTTGTCTCCATTACAGTGTTTGGATTGTTTTTGTTTTCAAACTTTTAAAGGGTCCATTAGGCTCCTACCAATCAGAGTTGCCATCTGGGTAAATATAATAAGGACCAGGGAAACGGTGGGCCGGGGGGTACAACGCCGTCATTAAACAGCATTTGGTAACTTAAGGTCTTCCCCAAGAAAGTGAAATAAAGTCATTTCTGGCAGTTTGATGCATTATTAGAGAAAATTAAATTAATAACAGTAATTCATAATAATAAATAATAATAATTGTGGCTACTGAAAGCATCAAATTGCAGGAAAAGTGATTACGTGGTCCATGCATAACTTAATTTGCCATTTTTGACTGATTGTTTGCGTGTCAGCAGTGGTTTCCTGGTGCAGCCCCAGCTCCACCTGCTCTAATAAGTCCTGTTCCAATAGTAGAGACGCTTCATAAAACGTCTCTACTATTGAATGATAATAAAGCAATAGTAGGAAAAGACAAAACTAGGCTACTGACTTGACGTTTGAGAACTGTAGTACCTTTTAAAGGCGAGAGCTCATGAAACTAACAAAAGTCAAAGCTTCTAAATATGGCTGAAACAAGTTATTAGATTAATTGCAACTATTTCATAATTGAGATAACCGTCAACTTGGTAATCAAATAATCATTGTCCTGACTACCAAAAGAGGTTTTATGACTCAGAGCAGGTATTACTTCAAAAAGATGTGCTCATTTACCTATTTGGTCTGTAAATATACTCCATCACGACGCCCTCTGGTGGCGTCCCCTTTGATTTATCGGGCTTGAATTTGGGAAAAAACTAATATTTGCAGGTATTTTGTGTTTTTAACAACTAATCATTTAAGAACAATTGCACAATTTGTCTATTAGCAAAATGATTATTTGTTGCAGTCCTAATTCTAAACTTAAACAATTCTCCAAAATTAGAAGCAAATTGTGCTCCTTGTCAGTTTAATGAGGAACGGGACTTCATTTTAGAAGAGTCCCATACGATCCACTATACCTTTCATACTGTCGCTCATCTTGGAGATAGGTTATTGAACATGTTTAAGTAGATTCTGTAACTGAAACAAAAGACAGACTCATTGGACATTACCGGTACTTTTGGTCGATAAGCTTGTGTTTCTAGACATTTGGGGCTGATTCTCATTTGAACCTCTTCCCCCTGAAGGCCTGAAAACACAGCACTTTAAAATGGGACAGCCCTTGTTTTGTTTGTTTATTTTACATTTACAAAAATCCCAGAGATGTGCGGGGTTATTATAGGATATATCATAGTATATCATATATGTCTAAACTATATTTAGATCTATTCTTCTATTATTAATAATTTAACCTATGAGATGGCCTAAATCTAATGCAGCAGTAACCTCTATGACTATGGTGATTACTGTAGTAGGAATGTCAAGATTATTTAGTTAATCGATAATCGTGATTATTCAGGTCAAAATATAATCGAAAGAACTAAAACATAATAATAGTGACAATTTTCGAAGCAAAATTTTGTCTTTTTAATTCAATCTTTTGTCAAAAAGTGCTTTTTATTTGGCTGTTTATTTTGTATTTCAGAAAGTTATATTTCATAAAGCTGGTCACAAACTTGTCGAGTAACTTGTTCGATAAAAAGAATGAAAGAAAATTAAATACTCAAAATCATAATTCTAAAATTCAAAATCATGATATTCATAAACTGTAGCGAGTAAACAATGCTTGAACTTCAACAGACTGAATTTTATTTTGTTAAAACTGAATAGCAATATTACAAACTGCACTACACAAAATGAAGGGGTCCCTTTCACTCTGATGTAAATAAAATAAATAAACTGTGCCGAAAGTTATGCTTATACTTTTTTGAAACGTTTGTAAAGAAAAATGAAGGACCAATGTCATTCCAGTTGCCGTGTGTTTGTTGCAGGTGTGTCTAGGAGCTGATGCGGAGGATAAGTTCCACATGGTCGAAGTCGAAGGGCTCACATTTGATGGAAAAACAACTACAGTTCCTCTGGCCGCTCTGAAACCTTCTGTTTTACCCTCCGTATGTCACAAGAACTAAAGTCTCCATCAGTGTATTACAGTCTGTTAATAACCATACCCTCTCAGGTGACTCTTGGCGGGTTCGAGATCACCCCTCCCGTTACCTTCCGACTTCAGTCCGGCTCTGGTCCCGTTTACATCAGTGGGCAGCATTTCGTCGGTAAGTTTTCACACAGCAGACCGTATGCACGTTATTATAGTTTTATTAATCGTTGGTAGACTGTTTAGTTGTCATTTGTGCATAGTTTTGAACCTATGATCGTCTAAATAAAAACATTACAAATGATATTGCAAATTAAAAGAGAGAGGAATGCATTATTTACTTTTATCTCGTCTTTAACGCAGGTGTGAAGGAATCGGAAGATGAAGATGAGGAGGAGAATAACACATCGCCTGTAAAAAGACCTGCTGGACTCTCTGGGAAGAAACCGCAGTTGGTAACTAATTGTCATTACATGAAATGACTATAAATAGAGGAAATAAATGGGACTTGACAATACTGTTGAACACTTTATTATACAGAAAGCGTACACTTATAATAATGTTATTAGTAAGAGATGTTGACTCTATGCTGTGACTGGTGTGCTACAAAAAGCAATCGGTCAGAATAAATTATAACATTATATTTTTGTCCTATAGAAGAAGCTGAAAATGGATTCTGATGAAGATGGCAGTGATGAAGATGATGAGGATGATGAGTATGTTTTTCATCTTTCCCATTAAATACTTTTTGTTTTGAACATTTTCATTTTATTTGCTTTTGCCCACACCTTTTGTTTTTTAATGTTATCTTTTTTTAAAAAAGTGATGCAGATGATGACGACAGCGACGAAAATGATGTGAAGTTACCAAAGCCCTCCAAATCAGACTTTAAAAAGGTATATATATATTTTTTTTTTTATGTACTATTATTATATATTGTATCTATTATAAACGATCAAACATGTATCCTTGGAGATCTCTAAAAAAAGCATAAATAAACGATAATAAGAAATTCTAACAATTATAAACAGACATGTATCATAATAAATAAATAGATTAATAATGGTGTTGATAAGAAAAGACTCAAAGAATACAAAGCAAAGGAAGAAGAAAATAATATAGACCATCATTAAAGAGGATATATTATATTTATCTTGTACTTAGTATTGAAATATAACACAATTGGGTCAAGAGGAAAATAACATGTCTCCTTTAAGTATATACTGACAGAAATTCACACATTGAAGTTAAATTATACTTTTTGTAATGATATTGCTAGAAATGTACAAAAGAGCAGCAGATTTTGGCAAATTTAACAGTTTTCTTTTTCACAATAAATGTCCAATGTCTCAAAATAACTGCCGAAGAGACAAAAAAAAAACCTGCCCCATATTGACCACTAGATGTCAGGATAGGCAAAAGTTTAGGGCCGAAAAGTACAGTTTTTACTTGTATCCATTTGTGGTTTGTCAGCTGGTATAGCCCACTGCTTTTATCAAGTCAAACATTATGTACATTAGGTAAAATTTGAAATAATCCTTTGACCAGTGTCATTTTTAATTAACTTCCCATGGTTTGCAGCCTCCAAAACTCTTAAGACATCAGGCCAAACACGAAGCATTCAAAAAGAATGAAAATCTGCTGCTTGTTATGGTGAAATTCAACAGCAGCGAATCCATTCTGCAGTTTTGAATTGGAAGTCAATGAATCCATGGTTTTTCCAAGTGTTTTTAGATCAATTTTGCGGTTTAGAAAATATAAAATAATAATATGTGATGTGAAAGAGTCTTTACCAAGTCACAACACATTTTTCTTGGCTGTGAAACATTAATACACAATTGCAGCACTAGCTTATATTGTGGTAACTGTAAGCATCATTCTGCGATTGTACTGTTCAACCCGAGTTCCCATGGATGCACCCTGTGACCGTACACTTTGAGCAGTGAGACAAAACAATGCCGCGTTTAATGCTGTTCGCCCGTATCGCGCGCCCACCTGTTTTCCCAGAGTAAAACACAGGGTCGGAGCGCTGTAATGATCGCATTTCTCCTCTGTAATCTGCTTCTATTCTCACCGTCTCACTAGCGTCGCCGCGCTGTGACACACTCCACACAAACACAGGCTTTTACTGACAAACAGCCCCAATGGGAAATGGATACAGCTGTGTTTTTGGACACATAAATAATGTTAAAGTTTGATCAATTAACTGCACGTTTGCGTCGTTACGGTATATAATGCATTCTTCTTATGGATATAGGGGTTGTGACAAATGGTTGAGCCTTGTCATTTGCTCTGAAAGTCTAACTTATTCCTCCAACAACGATTATTTTGACTTCTTTTTATTGTCACAGGTTCTTTGTAAAGACACTAAGTTATGAGATGTAATTACCTTTTATGGCATGTTTCGCTTCTTCAGAACTTTTTTTCCCCCTTCAAACTTATTGTTATTTTGAGCAAAGGAATATGGAAATGAATTACTGGTAGAGAAAGAATATCCTATTCTTATTTTAAACATTATTATTTGAAACAATTGTAGAAAAAAGTTCAGTTGTAGTCATCTGAACACTGTTTTAGAAAAATCTTTAGCAATTATATGTTTCTTTAATTTGAAATTAAGGAATATCGAGTAACTTTTCCGGTGGGAGGTCCCGCACCTACTTGTTTCCATGGCGATGTCCTTGCTTTGCCAGGAATGTTCCACAGTATGAAATTTAAATATATCTATCTTGCATTTATTCAATCACGGGTTTAAAGTTTTTTAATTCAGAATCAGGAAAATGTTTATTGCCATTGTCAGTGAACAAAATTCACAAACTAGGAACTTGCTTCAGTGATATGGTGCAAGATAAAAAAAAATATAATAATAATAGTAAAAATAAAAATAAACTATGATATAATAGAGAGATGCAAAAAAACATAAAAAAAAAAAAACCTTAAAAAAAATGCATTCTAACAGTGATCTGACTTGTTGACCTCCGTGGGGGTGGATAAGTTGAATGACATATTTTGTAACATTTCCGGGCCGGCAAACCATAAGCATCTTCACAGAAACAAGCAGGCGATGAACCCTTCACTAGAAAAGTTCCACAGCGCACCTTTAAAAGAAGACGTCCCATCCTTAAAGTAATAGAACAGTTGTAATTACCATTAGAGTGATGCATTGCGCTGCACGACCGTACGATTCATCTATTGTCTGTCTTTGTAAATATTGGACATTGTATTGAACCGTTAATGTAATTGCGCTGTCATAACTCAAATGTCCAGCGCGCGGCCCGGGGCATTAGTTTGCTTTATTCTTCTTGGATTACGCAATACCTTTTATCACTGATGCTGCTACTGCGTTGAGCTCATTCGCTTGTGTCCCGGAGAAGACGTACTCTCTGCTGATTGTGCAGGGCCATCAGCAGATTAGCTCCCTGTGAGTTGCCCACAATGCAACGCAGCACTTTGTTTACTGTGGATCAATATCTACAGCTCTTCATGACGCTCTTGTTGGATCACACACTGACAATTTGACATGTGTATTAATGAAACAATGTACAGATTAGTGTACAAAATGAGGCCCATAATTCAAATCAGAACTGTACTTTCGGAAATTTGGAGTGTCATCGGCGAGTGATGATATTTTCTCCTGTAAAAGCTTGCATCCTCTCCTGTAAAAGCTCAAGCACGACTAAAATTTGAAAAGCTTTTACAGTCTAATCAGTCTTACCTTGCTTAATCACTTTGTACCTGGCATCTAAACGAAAATCAAGTAAACAATAGCAAAATAAAAAGCAGCTACACTCACATTTATCACTGATGCAGGCTTTGCGATCACACAGAGCTGAACTGATTACATTTCTGTGTCTAATTATTAGGAAATTAATGATTGTGCGGCGCGTTTAAGTGTCCTTTATCTCCCCCTTTCATGGCCAATAAGCTATCTACACTCTAAACAACGGACTGATATCAGTGCATACGTTTTATAGTGGTGGGTCTTGGCTTGTACATATGACAAAAACATTTATAGCATATTGATTGAGTGGTTTATTCAGTTTTATCTTGACAAAAACTATCACTTCCCCCCCAAAGTTTTGTGTTTGGCTGTAGATCTCTTGATTAGATAGAACCAAAAGCCGTCCACTGAGAAATAAATGAATCTTGATGTCAGTTAAATTGATCAAAGTTCACATTTTATAAGCGCCCAGGAAAATTGACAAAAAGACTGAAATATTAACTGGAAAAGCTATGTATTTAAGAAGTTGTGAAAGTACCGGTACATAGCAGTTTTAATGCAAAATACAACCAGATGTTTAGTTGTTTGTGGAAAGAATTGCTGGTTTTTGCAATTTGCTAATTTATCTCCCAACCCTATTGTTTAGTGTCGATAATTAGTCGTAGAAGTTACTGTATGACTTTGCACAGTTCAAATCTTGTCGTTCTATGCAAAATTGAAAAAAAAGTTCCCCGCAAATCCAAAGAACAGGTCCACATGGTAAAAAATGTAGCCCTAAAAATGATGGTTCTTTCTTTTAAAATATGCATAACACAACATGGGATATTTGCAGACTTGCTTCAGGCGTATCATGAGATTTTATTTAGATATTATAAGATTAGTCACAGAAACCATATACTTATTTAACTACAAGCCTTTTCTGGAGCAAACGTTTGCACAGATGAAGGGAAACATCCTCTCTTTTTCTGTAACTCCGCATATCTTTGTCCCTCTGTCATGATCCCACTGTTAATCCGATCGTTCTTTTTATCGTCTCTCATGCCATTTCAGCTGTTGCACCTGGCCGCTGCCTTTGAACACTCGCGTTTGCGTGTTAGCACAATAACTGACCCGTGCGCGCGCGTGTGCGAGTGCGTCCGCCGCTGCATTTTTTCCGCGTGTGCGCGCGCGATTTGCCTTGCTCTTTTCTGAAGCGTGCCGTCCAAGCCCAGACTGTGCCAGGCCAGAGATCAAAGCAGGACAGATGCGCATACCTGTGACATGAACGGAGAGCGGAGCCGCGGGCCAGAACAGAGCACTCGTGTGCGTGTGCGTGTGTGTGTGTGTGTGTGTGTGTGTGTCACCTGTTGATTTATTCTGTTGTCCTCCCCTCCCGCTCCATTACGCTAAATCCTTTGTCTCCTGCACTTGTTCTCTGCTCTCTCTAATTGCTCTGTGTCATTTTTTTTTGTAACAAAGCTGGGATCAATTAGTCCTTCGCTCACTAGTGTAAACACTTGTTATCATACAGGTTCACAGATGTGGCATGACGGCACATTCCTCAATTATGATTTAAATCCTTGGCAAATGTTTGAAACGGTATTTCTCATATCCAAACAAACTGCTCAAGCGAGAGCATTGCACTGACTACATGAGTAATGGTATTTACATTTTAGTACTTTTAGAATAGAAAATAACACTTCAGGGTTACAGTCTACTCCAATAGTACAGGTATTTTGTTTCATTCTTTTTAATGATAAATCTCGTTTTTGTCTTCTAATGTCACTGGAAATGAGGGATTTTTGTCTCGGAGATGGCATAATATAAGCCATTAGTGTACATTTTACAATTATTGATAGTCCAGAGTTCTTTATCCATATTAATAATGGTAATATCTAAATTTAGCATGACGGTAATTAAAACCAATTTGTGATCTCATTCCTGTGACAGAGCCAGTGGTGGAAACAGTTCTCGAATGTGATGAGTAAAAGAACAAATGCAGGAGATTTTTTTTTTTTTTTTAAATAAATAAATAAATCAGATAAAATTAAACTAGTCAAGTAAAAAGTAAAAGTTAAAAAATGCATTTCACAGTCAAAAATTAGCTGTCCATGGTATACCCCGCCAAGGCCCAAAGTCACTGGGATAGGCTCCAAGTTGTTGGAAAAAAAATTAAGTAAATATATTTCATAGTGCTGCAATGATATGGACATTTTGGGGAGATACCAATACCGACGTTTTGGGAAAAGACGGGCTCGATATGTTCTTTACATTGTTTGGTTATTTTTAACACTTGTGTTTCTAGAGTTTTGTCTTTTCTGGGACTTTGTAATCCAGTCTTCATTCGGAGTCAAGTTAGTGTTAGAATAGTTACTTTCATTACTGGAGCCAAATATCGGTTGACTGGGATCAGTGCTTTTGGCTGATGCTGATATTCTGCAATGACATGAATAGAGGCCGATGTATCGGTGCATCCCTAACATTTCACTATTAAAGAGTCTATTAAAAATAAGCCCTCAAACCAAAAGTTACTTGTAGTGGAGTTTAAAGTACTTTGGGAGAATTTACAAATCTTCTCTTGAATGCAGAAAAGGTACTTTTCCCTACAGACACCACCTACTGGTCAGCCACAGCAATGCCCTGAGTGAGTGAACATTCAGAAGAAGCAGATTACATTATTATTTTAGATAAAGATACTAAGTTTACATGAATCGTTATCAGATTGAAATTGTGATCTAGTTCCCAAAAAATCGATGGATAATATTTTTTGCATATGGTCCATTCTTAGCATTATATGCTGACAATACATTCTGGACGATATGTATTACTGTACATAGCCTGAGAATGTACAATGTAATACAATATACCGGTACTTTATTGACCCCTTGGGGAAATTTGTCGTGGACTCGTGCTGTAGTGCCTTCAGTTAAAAACCACATGATATAAACCATACAAGCACAATCACAGCCAAACACAACTGACAAGGCAATGCTTCAGTTCCTAGGCTGGTTTAGGATTCTTGTAGATCTATGCAAAAAAATAGTTTTTGTAGAGGTTGAGTTTGTGCTGGGGGACCATATAACGCCTCCCTGAAGGGCATTCTCTGAGTAGAGGACATGGAAAGGGTCAGACACTAACCTTTGAGCCTGTCTGAGCACAGACTTCTCGTACAAAGTGTACACAGATTCCCATTTTCATGGCAGTTTTTATCTGGCGCAAGCGTTTTGTTTTCAGCTGCACAGAAAGGTTCTCGTTCCAGGCTGTTGTACTGTATCTGATCTCTCCCATACTACCTGGTAAAACTGAAACAGCAGCTTTGCTCTGACCCCATACCAGCTCAGATGGTGCAGAAAATAAAGCCGCTGTTGAAGCTGAGATCACAGACTGTCCACTTGAATACTCCAGGGGAAGAAGCACTCTATATGTACTCTTGGATATCTGTATGAGGAGACCTGCTCAATCACAGTGTCATGGATGACCACTGGGCTATGGTCACCGACAGATTTTGGATCTAAAATAATTTCTCTTGTCTTATTGACATTTCAGACCAAATGATGGTTAATGTGAAGCTAATGAATGAAGCTAAATGCTACTCCAAGTATGTTTTTGATGAGGGAACAATGTTAGAACATGGTTAAAAGCTAAAAAAAAAAAAGTCAATTTTGCATGTGTCCTTTAACCCATTATTATTGATGACATTTTTGAATTTTCCTTGTCCATCCTGTCATCAGGAAGTGATAATTTGAAAATATTTCTATTGTACATATTGAATATTTCTTTGATGTAAAACAGCTATTGTGAGGAATCCTTGTTAGAAAATCCTCTCCCCTCAGAGCGTCAAAAACACTCCTGAAGCTCCTCGATCTGTGACTTGGCCCTAAGAATTTTGTTTTTGAAGTCCATAAATCATTGGCAGACTTGTCCTAGTAATTTCTCCTGTCTTATCACAATCAGTACAACTGCGTGCTGAGAACCAGAATTGAGAAGCCAGATTGAAATGTTTGATAAACTGCGTAATTCCCTCTGCAGCCAGTAACCAGTAACTGAGCCAAAATTCAGTTAGTCCCTTAGCAAACAGCAGAGATCCAAATGTAATTTTTGATGTTAAGAGCATGTTTAATAATGAATAATATTTGTCCTTTGAGTCCATGTAGCACTTCTTTCGACACATGACCGCTATAGAGTAGGACTATTCATCTTGTCTTTTTTAGTAGAATGGTTTTGTAGTTTGTTGTAGAAATCATCTTCTACCTACACAACTGCACCTTCCTCCTCTTTGACCACTTAAGCACACATACAAGATGTCTTGCATGCCTCGCCCAATAACACAGCGGATGCACAAACATCTCAATGAACTGAACCACTGCCACCTTGAACGTCTTACTTCTCGATGATACTACTGACCTTCTGACCCAGTTCTAAATTTGTATTTTGATACTTCAAAGCAAGTACTGTCATTATTCTCCTGAATCTCTGCTGAACTTTGCTGTCCTACAATAACCATTATTTCTCCACATTACATTGCTCATGTACATTAATGAATGACTTCTAGTAGCTCTGTACCCGATCACTATCAGTTCCATGATGTTATAATTAGCTGAAATGCTTTGTCACCTCTCTGGAACAACCCTCCATCATCCTCCATTACCAGCCCCTGCTTGAGGAAATTGTATGTGTAATTGCCTTGTAGCGGTTATGTCAACACAGGCAATTACACAGCGTGCCGTAGCAGGGTGAATAGTAGTGATTTTGAGGACAGGGCCGGTGCGCAGGAAACGCAAGTACTCGACTCTGCTATTACAGGCTAATTACATAGGTGAAGACCGGCTATGGAAACGCCACACTAACCCCTGCACTCTATAGACCAACTCTACTCTGCTCTGATCAATGCCAAAACACTTATCTGTTACTTCAGATAAGAATATTTGAATTATTTAGTCTTCACATTGTATTTTCAACATCCTCCAGGAGTATATAATAGGTCTGTTACTACTATTTGAATGCTCTGCCATTCTTTTTTTGGTTAGTCGACTAGTCAAACCTATTTTTCTATTGTACATTGAGACTTTTTTTTAAAATACATTATAAACCAAATAAAGTTCTTCTAGATAGAGAATACTTATAAATTAAATGTATCATAGATGAAAATCAGAATACTTGTTCTTTTTTGACATTTTATTTAATAATGCCGCTGTCTTTGTTATAAAATTGTCTTTTTGTATGCGTTTTAGAGTCTGTTTAGTCCTTATAATGATTAGTATTCAAAACCAAAGTACAACTGGATTCTTTTTTTCAAAACAACTAGTCACAATTCGTGGATTAATCGTTGCAGCCCTACTATTTAACCAAATGTAAATGCTGCCAGTCTAACGGCTAGTTTGATATAGCCTTTTACTGATTTATTATGATCCTTTATTTCTTCAGGGCCAGCAGGTCTCGGGTAAGAAGCTGAGCAAGAGTCCAGAGAAGACAGGAAAAAGTGGATCCACGCCAAAGCCACTTCCTAAGGTGGGTCAAGACCAAGACTTTCTACCTCAGTCCAGTCTGACAGTTTATTGACTAGTGCTATTTATGCTTTTGTCCTTGTCAGAAGTAAGATACAGAAAGTACAATATGTAAAATATGAATATTTTTGGGGGTTTAATTCTTCGTATTGTTAATGGAGTTGCTCTAGTGCAAAGAAAAAATACTGACCCCTAGAATATGTTGTTCACTCTCACGGATTAACCGATAAATCAACATTGTTGTTATTGTGACTGACCTAGAAGAATATTGCTCTTACATTTAGCCAACAGCCTCATGCCTGAGTGCTGTAATGGAATGTCTTTAACTACCGCCTCTCTGACCCAAAGTGTGAACCGCTGGTGTGGTTAAGCAAACACACCTGACCTCCCGACAGTTTCCTGGGGCAAGGTTTAAACCCCTGACCCGGCGGCCTAATCCCACTTTCTTAAAATGCCATTTTCTATGACACTTCCTCACACCTTTTTGGCGCTATTTTGTAAATGTAAACATAATCTGTGGCGAATATTTACTGACGCTGTTTCCCAATGCATCACGCCCTGAGGAAATAAAAAAGTCAGTTTCGATAAATGCATGTGTGCAAAGCAAATAGTCGCGGTTGCTGACATGTTGATGGAAAGCTCTGTGATTCTTTGTCTTGTCGAACACTAAGCCACTGGATTGCTTTTTTCCCTGAGGGGAGAAATTGAATCCCTCTGGGCCAGAGCTCGTCCTGTGTGGGAGATGTGTGTGGCTGTTGTCCAGACATAACACAGCGCTTCTCCAAATGCTCCAGGGATTAGGCCAGCGGCAACTCAACGGCTGAACACCTCTCCAGTTTACTCTCTGCTGGCCCCCTCAGGCCACTTATGTTCATATGCATCTACGCCAAACATGACCTACTTTAGAAATTCAATGGAAGATTCTAAATCAAAAATTCAGTTTTGATTTGTGCTAGAAGATTTCTTTAAAAGTTCAAGCAAGTGTAAGGTCATCAACCGTGAGCAAGATTAGGAACTGGACAATTAAAGTAAAGCAAGTACAAGGAGACTGAGCCGTCGTTCTGTTCTTAACCTTTTGCTAAAGTTTGATCTGGATTGGCTTTAAAACTATGAATGGCACTGGCACTTTAGAGATTTCTGCTCTTTATTTTTTTTATGTGCTCAAAGTTTATTCTCCATTTCTGCCGAGGGCCCCTTTCTTGTGGAACTTTGACCGCCCTCGCCTACATTTCTTCAACTTCTCCACAACAACTGTTCGCTCTTGACAACCTCTTCACACCCCTCACTTCCTGGACACACCTTCTCCCAATTGCTCCCATTACAGCGCGTTTGATGTCTGGTGCAGCTTGTGCTTCCAGATGCCCCTGAGGAGCAGAGAGCGGGCGTGGATGTCTGTTTTTTCCTCTTCCATTCGTTCTTTCAGCACAGGTGACTGGTCATTACATTGGCTTGTCAGAAGTGTTGCCAGCGCCGCCGTTCTCACCTCTCTGAGCCCAGCGTGGAACTGAACCTTCTTGCATAACAGGCTCAACGCGCAGAGCGGCTAACTCCATCGCTGGACTTTATCCGCAGCTGGTGTCTCCTGATTGATGGCCGTGTGGAGATGTCGATGCCTTCTGGCACACGTCATAGTCGTAAACGTGTTAACCACTCCATTCAGGCCTGTCACAAAAGGGTGTGAGTCATTGTGTTAGTGACTGATTTACATGTGTCCTAGCAGGTGCCTGTTGATCTGGTTCATGTTTGCATATATAATTATTTTCTTTTTGAATTTTATGATGTTTGCTCCTGACTAAGTCTATAAATGTTGTAAATGGAAAACAAATGCCTAAAAGCCAGGTCCCTGTAATTGCACTGAGGATTTATAGGATTAGAATAATGTCCCCTGTGAACTGTCTCACCCCCTCAAAGCTTTCATTCCAGCTAAATAACACTTGCCATCCCTGGACAGAGCGATGAGAAAAGGTGTCACAGCCATGTGTTTCTCTGGATTGAAGACGAGGGCTACATTAGATGATGGTGTGCTTGTGATTAAGTTCACGTCTCATGGCATCTGTAATCAGCGTCTGGGCCAGATGAAAAAGCTGGCTGTCTTTTGTGTTTATCAGCTGTTTGGAGTCCACAGCTGTCCTTTGGAAGTACAGAGCTGCCAGTAAATAATAAATACGTAGCGCATTTGTCTGGCAGGCTGCCAGTGGCATATGTTCCCTTTTTAAAGTGAGCTATGCAGCTTTTTAATACCTTTTGATCTTTGCTATAAAATGCACGCTTCTTAGGGACAGGGACAAGTGATTATTTTTTATCATTACTGACTCCACTTCTCCAGGTTTAACCCTTTTGGTGTTTTAAACCTAACCAGTCTAACTGCTTGTTTGTTCTTGTACTATAACTAACCACTTATTTAAGTAAATAGGTTCTATATCTTGTATATATTGCATCTGTGTTTTAGTTATAACTTAACCCTATTTGCCCCAACTGGAAAAGATCTTCTTTTTTGACCATTATTCACAATATTGCTATGTTCCTGTGAATGTAATATTTTTCTTCTTTAAACGATGTTCAATAAATACATTCATATGCTGACAAAAATAAACATATGTATTTATTTTTAGAATACCTGTAAACTATTTGTAAGCACCAGTTACTGGCATATTTTGGTATTTCTCCATCGTATTAAGATCAAAGTTTGTCTAGTTTTTATGTTTTTCAAAAGTATTTTTTCCACCCCAGAACAGATTCTTGTCTTCTAACTACGTCTGTGGCTATCAATGAAACCCTGCAATTTCGATGGATTCCTCACTAGTGTTACATGTAGCGACAGGCTCAGTGGCTTGTGTAACACTCGGTCACAACTTCAGGAAAGTTTGTCAGTTCTTACCGGCAAACCATGTGAAACCTCGTCTGACTAACAGACACCTCTCTTTAAGCAAAGCACAGCACTCAGACCTTTATCTTGTCATTAATAGAAAAATGTAGCGCTGGCACGTGCCCTCGCTCGCTTGGAGAACAATAAAAGCATACTTGCACCTGATGCATTAGTAAAATGATGTAGTAATTAGGATAGAATTTGTTGTCTTTGCGGCCGCTTTAATCTGCCTCCAGCTGCGCTCCTGTGCCAGGTTTTAAACATGTGTCTGAGCTGAAGTCGCTGGACTCGTGGCCAGGGATCAGTCACTGAGATTTTGTGCAAATAGGAAAGGATTGCTATTGTCGTGAGATTATGAGAGGCAATTGCTTTACAATAATTATAAATCTCTTTATTTGGTATAGATCACAGCAACAGTTGTCTCTCAGGGCTTTACTGATGATTGAGCAGTTTGTCTGATAGAGATCAATAAAGGAAATGGACAAATCAATCAAAGTCCAGCAGCCTCAAATGAATAAATATATCTCCAAAAGTGGTTAAACTTGTCCTGTCTTATGTATGTACTTTAAGCTCACATTTATTTATTTATGTATTTATTTTTTATTTTGTCCTCACGTTTGTTAGTGTGGGTTTTAGCAAATCTGAGTAGGCGCACTGCAGCTAATGATTTGGCTCTTGTATGGTAATCCACTCTTCTATATTAGCCTTTGTTGTGTTCAAAAGCTCTCTTCTGTGTAGTGTAATGTATTGCACTGCCTTTTGTATGTCGGGTAAAACGCTCATGAACTAGCTTGATTCGTTTACATTGCAATATTTTTTTCCAATCACTATATTCTGAACATACGTCAGGGATTTCTTGCATCTCCAAGCCAAAGAGAGACTATTGAATGTAGAGTTGTGTTTTCATTGTATCTGCAAGGTTCTAAATCTCTTTTTGATTTGACATATCCATCAGTGTTCCTTATCTGCCTGACGTCTGTTTACAGTCACCTGCCTCGGGGAAAGACAAAGCCCAGGCCGGGTCGTCTAAATCTCCTTCTGTGGCTGAGATTAAGAGCAAGTTGTCTGCGGCTGTCAAGGAGGTAAGACTGTCATCCACTTTTGCAAATGACCACTCTTAATTAAATGCGCGACCTCCTGCTAAGCCCTGATTTATTCTGCGCTGTTTTCCGTCAGGGCAAACCCTTACCCAAGACGGAGCAGAAGTTGGAAAATTACGTCAAGTATACATATAAAGTAACAGACAAAAATGTAAGTATACGTTGGTGTTCAAAATCATTTAGAGAATTGAATTGGCGTCATTATAAAATCACTGTTTGCAGAATGTGTTTAATTTGTACAATTTCCTCTGCAATAGTGCTGTTTTTTTTTGTCCGTGCTTTGAAGCTTATATCGATTCAAAATGTCTCTATTGTCTATTTTACGTCTAGATTTGAACTAAATTAATTATACTATTTCACCACGGACCATTCTCATATCCAATTATAGTTTTTTCTATAATTAAAAAGCACAGCAAGAAGGTCCTGGTTTGACACCCGAGCGGCGTGGGGCCTTTCGTTGTGGAGTTTGCATGTTCTCCCTGCGTCTGCATAGGTTTCCACTACCACTAAAAACCACGTACAGCCAGGACTGCCCTCATTGGGACTTTCCTGGTTAAATAAAGGTAATTAAATAGATAATAAATACCGGTACATGAGAAAGTTTGGATGCTTTTGATGCAGACTTTGCATCGAGAGTTGTATCGTTGTGAATGGATTCAAAGAGCCAGATTACGGCTGTTTAATGAGAAATATGATTGCGTGAATGTCAGTCTGAATGCCGACAGCAACACCGTGGTGAAGAGCGATGTTTGACGCTCCAGCACAGTCCACCATTCCAGGATTAAAGTCCAGTGAATTTCTGATATTTCTTATGCCGTGCGAATGCTCACAAAAAACCAGACGTTGTGGGGTCATTTCAATTTGACATATGTCCCCAGGTAAAACTAATTACCCGTACAAATAGGGCTAGTCATATTTGGATCATCGTAATTGCTATCTGGACTATACAGGCACTAAAAGATACAAAAAGACCTTTTTATAACAAAGATGGTGACATTAAATCAAAATGTCAACACAAGATAAACTGTCTCTTTTTTTTTAATCAATAATACACACCATGTGTAAATATTCTCTATCTAGAAGCCTCTAGTCACTATATTTTACCCTTTTATATTGTTAAAAATTCAAAATGTATGGGGTTCTTGTAATAGTTTAGCAGTTTATACAGTACTTCAATCTTCTATCTTACAACAAATCGCAGAACAGAAATATTTTTTGCCCAAGATTGTACAAACATATAAGAACTGAACTAAAAAAAATAGTAACAGCAGCAGTAAGGATTCCCACACTCAGAAATGTGCCCTGTCGATGACTTATATTCACGTTGTGTCAGTCTGGAGATGGAGTGGGAGTGCACCTGCCAAGGAGAACTCTTTGGGGCTGATTTAGGGCCGAGTGTATCTTTTGTATCCTTAATGAGGGGACTGATGGTATGCGGATGGTACCAGCCTCTCAAACATTCAAGGCCTTTTACCCAAACCAAAAAGAACACCTAAATCTTCCCTAATGCTGCTTGTCATATCGAGGGAGAAAAACAACAACTCGTGTCCTGAGTTTTGTTTAGCTGAATCCAAATGAGTCATGATATTTTACTATACACTTTGTACATTCTGTTTTTCTCATACTGTCAGTGAGCAGTCAGATATAAAAGGCTGTAATGATCACCTGTTCTTCCAAGTCAGGCGCAAAAGGGCATTGGCAAACTGAAATGATAGCTTTGGGGTATTGGGCAACTGCCCGTTTCTACAGAAAAAAATACAAATAGTTTGAATGCTTGGTGTGTCCTGAGACTGTACTATATGAAGTTATGAGGCAGGTTTGACATAGACCATAAAAAAATGGTTAACTACTCATAAAAATAACTTTGGTTGAAGGAAACACATTTTATTTGGAAGACTAGTATGCTCGGCCATACATTTGCCAGGAAAGTAGGTGTGTTGTGTGTCTGGTGAATGCATTGACCTTTTACATTTTAAGCAAATTAATTCAGAAGAAAAATGATATTTTCTAACTTTATGTGACAAAACAGAACAAATGGAAATAGCTTAAATGTGCAGTGTAGGTTTTCAGGTGGAGGCTTCACGCTATACTCGTCCCCATGGAGATGTTACTGCTTAGTGTGGAATGTTCCTCAGTATTACATTAAACTTGTCTTGAGCACCACTAGGTTGAGTTACAGGTCAGATCTGTGGAGAAGCGACCCCCGCTCACAGAAAGACTGAATGTTTTTCTTTATTTTTCTTCTTTTTATTGCTTTTAGAATTGATGAAAACAAATAAAAATAGAAAAACTAGTTAGAACAAGACACGGAGAGCAACATGAGAAGGCTTTTTGTACGACTGAATGTTTTTCAAGGTGTTTTTGAGTGCGCTTGTTATTGAATAAATGCTAAATGGATCATGGTTACACACTGCTTTTAAAGCTGCTTTATGTAACATTATTTATTCGACTGAACCCGCAAGCAATTCAACAAGCAACTATTTATATTAAAGAGCACATATTATGTTAAATTAACTTTAATGAGCTTTTAACCTCAATACAATGGCGTTTCTTCATCTTTAGTGTCCTCAAAGTGATATTTTGAGTGATTCCTGCTTGTTTGAGTAATCTTGTATTGTCCTGCAACTCAGACAGAATCAAGTGCTCAGAAAAGTCCTGTTTTCACCTACACCTATCCCCTCCCACATCCCAGTAACTAGTTGCGGCTCTTTGAAAAGGTCTTACTGGGTGATGCATGTAGGAATGTAAAATGTCAGAGAGCCTCTTTTTAAAACTAAAAACGTGTAAATGACAATCCACTGTTTGTTAATCTGTTTGTTTGAAATGTCTCATCAGTTCTGCAGTGTTGAACTCAATGGTCCTGTTATGTCTATTATGAAGCCGTTTTAGATGAATTTACAATTAGCTTACAATGAACAGAATCATCCAAAACTAAGTACCTGGGAAAAAAAAACATATTTTTTCCCTTTGAATGCATTTTTTAACTTGGAATTTTGACCATCGCATTGTCCCTTTTATTAAAACAACACCAATTTTTTACTCTCAGCCAACACCCGTTCAACACTTTTATCTCACCAACTGCGTTCAATCCTTCTAAAAATGCGTCATATCAATCCAGTACACAGCACGTTGCTATGGTGTGAGATGATGTCCACGCTCGACGCTTCGCCCTCCACGCCCTGCGCCCACGCCCTTCAATATCAGACGGCTGCCATTGCAAACAGCCCCCCGACTCTGACCCGAGGTGTACCATACGGACGCTTGACTGTGCAGCAGGGGCCAAGTGTGAAGTGCGGGGCTGGTGAAAGCGCCGCGGCCCAGAACGAGCGGAGGCAGCCGGGGGCGGAGCGGGGGCCTTGTTGATCCCAGTGCGTAGAAAACATCTGTGCGAACGCTTTAGTTTCATCAGCCAAGGCCGAGATCTGTCAGACCTGGAGCACCTAGTCATATACTCTGGTATGTAGCGCTGCCTGCACCCACCCACCCACCGACCCACCCAGCCCCGCACCACTCCACAGCAGCAGCACCGGGTTAAAGGAGACATATCATGCTTTTTTCATATACGTAGTTCTGAACTATAGAACAAACTTTTTTACGTTTTGTTCTGCAATATTGACTTAAAACGGCTCAGTAATAGAACCAGGTCCATTGACTTCAAAACTGCAGAACTGATAAGCTCCGCCTCTTCATAGTAACATTTCACCGTAGCAACACTTGGAGTCTGAATTTTACAAACAATCACAACCCCAGTACAGGGATGTGGGCGGGGATGTGGGCGGGGATGGGGGAGGGGGTTGATGAAAATGGCATATGTGGATTTTTGGCCCATAGGCTTTATTAGACGGGACAGTTTTAGCGTAAAATGGGGATGAGAGAAGGGAGGACACGCAGCACATTGTCGAAGCTGGGATTCAAACTCACGACGCTTCACATGGAGCCTGGCATATGTGCTGCCGCCTTATCCGCTCAACCGCCGGGAATTTTCGAAGCACTCGAGCCTCAGTTTCAGGCAAATACAAGATTACTCAAACGTGCATGAATCTGTACGATACAACAGCGAATAAACTAATGAAGAAGAAACACTGTTGTAACATGGTTAAAAGTGTATTAAAGTTGATTTTGTATAATGTGTCTCCTTTTAAAAGGACCTACATGATGGATTTTTGAGGCTTTTAAAAATACTTTAGAACACCTTAGCGTCTGTATGTCATGTTTTCTAATAGCCCTACTTTCTTCGCGCATATAATAGTGCTGCTGCCAGTAGAGTTTGAATTAAGAGCAGCAGCAAGATCTCCTGCCACAAGATCTCAGGAGATGAAACTGATTGTGAAAAAGATTGTGTACACATGTGGAAAATTATCTCGTGAGATTCCCCCCCCCACCCCCCACCCCATCTCACCGCACCCCGCCCCATCACACCCCACCCCATCCCACCCCACCATGTGTTTACATTTGGATTGGACGGGGAAAAAAATAATACTTCCAACGCGGGTGGTTCCAAAAAGAAATGCTACAGAGCTGAACCGCACAATTTCTTCAATATTGGTCGTCATCTTTCTCGTGGATCCAATCTCGTGTCTCGTCTCGTAGGAACCGTGTCTCGTCCAATGCCTAGACCAGAGGGAAGCGGCTTAAATAAGGCGGAAAACGACCGCTGCTAGCTCACCAGGTGCATCAGAGCGTTATGAGCTTTTGAGGAGGAGACTGAATATACATGATTACCCAAATAATAAAACAAGGCACAACACCAATTATTTTCTTGAAGGAAAACCTTTACATTTAGCTAAATATGGACTCTTAAACTGGCTATGGGTCGGTTTAGAACTTACATAAAACTATTAACTAACCACTTTCATCCTCAGGTGGTCAAGGAGCTCTGGAATCATGTACAGACGCTGAAGACGGCCAGCAAATAACTTCAGTTCAAACGGTGTAAACGTTTTGTATTTTCATCTGTTTTAAAGACACACTCTGCCACAGTTTAGACAGAGATTTATCATCCATATGTTTTCGAAAAGCAGCTTCTTGTGAGCGTTCAGTAAATGCTTGGTAAACTGACATTTGTGCGGCTGAGGAAAAGGCGTCAAAAGGTCAAATCAGTTCCTTTGCTTGTTTTAATATTTTTGAAATGCTTTCGTTTGAAACAAAATCTGTAACTTTTGATGATTTGCTCACACTAATTACATATGCGGTCCAGTACTGAAAATGCATTGAAGGAGCATGCTTCAACTCTTGATCGAGACTATACACATTTTGCACCTTTTCGGTCCCAGTGAGATTCGGCGATAGGTTTTTGGGTGAACGCTCCAGCCGTATCAGAAATGCTACAGCAGAATGTGCCTTTAAATATCAATACTGTTCACCGCAATCAATCAAAATGAGGCGAGCGTTTGTTAGCCGGCTGCGTTCGCCTCGCTAGCGTCGTCACTATGAATTCCGTTTTTTTGAATTTCGCGTTCCTTTCTCGTCCCCCTCGAATGTGCGTCAAAGCTGATGGCAGTCCTCGCAGTGCGAAAGCTGAAACTGACCCTCGCTAGTGTCACGGTTAATTACAGAGAGTGATATGTGAAGATTTAATGTAGTAGTAGTAGAAGTAGTAGTAGTCGTTTTTTATATCTACCTTTTTATCAAGCCGTTTTATTTGTCGCCTCAACTACATATCCAAACCATTTTATTTAATTCCCATAAAATGTCTGTTATAATGTCAGTGTTGACAGCAAAACTCAATGTAGAAATCTATTAATGTTCCATAATATAACCATAAAACACTTACGATGTGGGATGTTAACACGCTCTAAAAAGTAAACTTGTATTTACACACATTGTTCATTATGAATGCAGCTAAGAGGGTAAGAAAGCCTGTCTGATGAGGTCATTTCATAGCAATAATATCCCATGTTCATGTGTTTATGATCCTATATTATGTATTTTATGGTCCAGTTGTTAGTTTATGAATGGATTTTTTGAACCAATAGCATCGCTTAAATCTGTTTTGTCTTTGGCAGGTTAAACATCTAGATTAAGGCTCAATAATCTGTGTATAATTAACGGTTTACAAATGGTTATCGAGTTAAAATAAGACACAAATGATACGGTTTTTACATGTTGGCAGCTGTCAAAGTTTTTATGCTAATTCCGCTCATGGTCCATTTTCTTGCAGCCTCTACATTGTTATGTTTGATTACAGTTTGCATCCTGTTGCTTCAATGTTTTTTTTCTTATTAAAAGTTCTGTTCAAAACTTTAAACGTTTAGTTTCTTTGTTGAAGTGTTTTTCATAGACATTGGATTTCTGTAGAAGACCCCAGAAGAAGTCATATATAACAGTTAATAATTTGAAGGTTGAGAAGCAAATGTGTAAATGTGGCTTTACACAAGAGGTAAAATCACTGGTAAAAATGTTGAACGGGACTTTTAATGAATACAGTTGTCCTTGAAGTTAAATATTCGCAGACAAAGAGCTGCCTTTGTCCTTATTTCCATGGCAATGTAATGCTTTGTCTGCAATGTTCCACATAGTAGGGCCAATAGGAATAAACTACATGGAGACTATCTGTTTGCAGACCCTCCACCAGAAAAGTTACATAATACAAGATATTATATTCAGTTTTGCCTTGAACGTCACTTGATCGGAAATGTCATTTCTTTTTTTCTCATCTGGAAGATAACTACATAAAACGTCTCATCCTTCAGCTCAACATGATTGCATTGTACTTTCTACTTGCTTTTGGTCCTTCGTTCAGTGACGTTATTCCATATCTCAGAGATGAACCAATGATATTTCTCTTTTCAAGTGAAGGAAGAAATGCAGAACATGCATGCATTTTGGCAGCCCACCTCTGCCTCTATTGCCAATAATTCTGGCCCATCTGTCTCCTTAATTAAATGCACTCCTCTCTCTCTGACACTGTGTTATGGTGACCTACTCAATTTTGATGTTTGAACCTCAACACAGCGCGCAGAAGAAAGGCTGAATTAGCGAGGGTGGGGGTGTTTTTAGATTTGAAGACCTTTAGTTTACTTTAATGTTTGGATCAAAATCTAAAGTGATGATATGTTCACTGGACAAGCAGATGACATAAGATCAAGGCAAGAAAAAGACAAGTCAAGCAGATGTCAGAGAGAAGGCCTAACCCTAAAAGGATGTAAAAGACTAATAATAGGGATGCATTGCAGATATAGCCTTTAAAGCAAGGCGTAACAATGAATTAAATGTTATAACTGCATCTGATTACATGCCATACTTTAGTGGGGGCGAGATTGGAATGCAAGAAATTGTCCAGCGGAGGGCCACAGACGGGTTGTCAAATACTGTAAAACATGTTATAAAGTACAAGTATCTAAGGTTTTGAGGTTCCATCTCGCCTTGTTTTAGTTTTAAACATAACTTAATCAGGTCCGTCTCCCACCAAAATGATGGTTATTGAGTAAAGATGCACCAATACCAATTCTGGCATCGTCAAGCGGAGTCAATCTGGTCATGTTTTTGGATCAGGCGTCAGCTCCAAGGTTTAGCTAATATCTGTAACATCAACCTGTAAATTGCTTTGAGAACCATTCAGTAATAGTATTAGCAGTTCCAAACTAGTATATCATTTTTTCAATATCAGTAATGCAACGTTAACTAGTTGGCAGCAATAATTCACACGTGGTACATTGTCGCTATTAATTGTAATAGGTTTGTCAAAAGAATCGAAAATGAGATAATAATCAATACTGACACTGATTTGAACAAGTATCGATACTTGAAAACGTTTTTAGAATGATTTTGAGCTCAATCAAAACAATATGTTAATTATACACGTTTAATAAAAGTACTATTTGTATTGAGAATGTAAAACCTAAAAAACAAATGAAAAAGAGCATTTTAAATTATCATCATAATATCGGGAATCAAGTATATTCCTTAGTATCCAAATCGAGTTAGACAGTTTAGTATCGTGACAACACTAAATTGTAATTCGCGTTAATTGTCGATATGACCACTAGGGGGCAATGAAGTCATAGCCTCCTCCACAGAACACGCTTTGATATCGATCCAAATTGATCAGGCGTCTTTACCTGTTGTGAGTCAGCCGTGCTTCGGTGCCAGCTGAGGAGACATGCGTGTGTGCTGCGCCCCGCTGTGGCCCCGCTGTGGCCCCGCTGTGACCCCGCTGTGGCCCCGCTGAGGCCCCGCTGTGGCCCCGCTGAGGCCCCGCTGTGGCCCCGCTGAGGCCCCGCTGTGGCCCCGCTGAGGCCCCGCTGTGGCCCTGCTGAGACCCGGGGACGTGTGACTGTGAGGTGCGCACGGATGCAGCCGCGCCATGACGCACGCTGCGAGAGGCACGTGGAAATCCCCCCGCTGCGGTGCGCTTGAATTCCAGCTCTGGGTTTGACTGAAGCCGCCTGGAGGTACAGACACAGAACACAGTGCAGAGGAGAGCAGCTGACAAGGTGCTCCTCTGCGGCTCCTCTGGGGAAGGCTCTGCAGTGTTGGCATAACAGGCCCGTGGTGCACTTTAAAGTCTTCAGTGTGAATGGGTCATAAAACTGTTTAGAGTCACTGGTCTGATTTATAGGACAGATACTGTAAACAGCTTCAGAAGTCGTCTGCAAACTGCTTACATGCAGGTCTGATCTATTTAACTATTTTTGCACATCATAACAAATTAATGAAGAGATAAATGTTATGGTCCTGTCTGGGCAAGAAGTGCGTAATTAGACTTTACATAAAGCTGGACGATATATCAAATCCTGACTGGATCCTTGTGACGATTTGCTTTGTGCTGCATATTTATAGGTAAATGTTTTGCATTCAGTTTTAATATGCACTGAGACACCACAGACACAACTTTAGTTTTGGTCAGTTTGCTCTCTCAACACAGACCACCTGTCCAAAAGAAAAGTCACCACAGAAAAAGTCACTCCCGCCACTATTTTTTTGGGAACCGCCTTTGCCATTATTACTGCACGTATTGGCGGTGTCATAGTTTCAATAAGCTTCTGCAATGTCAAAAGTTTAATTTCCATCCATTATTGCATTATTTTTGACCAGTCGATGTTGTATTGATAATGAGAGAGTGACCGCTGCACAAAGCCCTCTCCAGCTCGTCCCAAACGCTCTCACTGGGGGTCAGAGCTGCAGCAGATTAGTTTCTGCTTCTCCTTAGATGTTTTCTCTTCTTAATACCAATGATTTGACCCTTCTCAAACACACTGACCTCTTTTCCATGACCACGGGATTTGTCTTTCCACATGGTTGTTTCAGAAATGTGAAGACACTCAGTGCATCAGTTTGGTTTAAATACAGTGTTGCAACTGAATGATCATCACCATCAGCAGTTATCAAAAAGGAGGCTCGTACCTATTTGTTTATTGAATCCAGGTCATGACTTTTTCTTTGGATAGGCTGTGTATATCATCTGGAAACAACAAAACTGTCTAATCCGTACCTTTATTATTTAATAATAATAAATCAACTTGCATACATAGATTTCTATGGGGAAATTCCAAGGTTGTGTTCGCAAAATACCTTTTTTGCACATAAATATCAGCTCTTAAAGCAGGTAGACCAGCTTGTGGGAATTTCCCCATTGTGGGACAAATAAAGGTGGTCTTGTAAGTGACCGTGTAAGTTTTTGACACATAGAACTGGATGATTTGATGATATCCAATTTCAAGCCTGTTTTAACCCCAAAAGTGTAATCAATTTAGAATTTTCTCACCGATTTCCAGTCAATTCTAGTTCACTCAAATAATAAATATATATATTTTTTAAATCCTCTCAGTATATATAGTGTGCCAACAAAATTAATCAAGAAATGTAAATCTGTTAATTCTTCACATGTATGTGTCCCAAATATGTACAATTTTGGCAATTTAAAATGCTTTATTTATGTATGAAAACGTTACATGGTGATTCTTCAATACATTCATGTAAATACAGTACAGAAAAGGTTTCAATTAGCTTTCTCTAACTTCAAGATTTGTGTTGCATAAATAAAAAAATAACAAAATGAGTCATGTCGCCCAGCTCTAATTCTGCAGTAATCTACTTTATGCTTTTGTTCACACCGTGCACTTTATACTGGCTGGTTTATATCTATATCTATTCATATCTACGGCATTTTAACATAATATTTTGCAACTTACTTATGCATTTGTCTTGAATCGAGCCCAAATCCGGGTGACGGTCGGACACAGACACAGTGAAAGAGGTGAAGTGAGGGAGCTCATTCTGTCAGTGCCTTGTTTTAACAGTAGCCACAGACTAACCACACAGGTGAGTAATCCATGTGACATCATAGACCACAGACTCTTTGTGCTTGTCAAACACAACATTAAAGCTATTAGGGAAATGTCAGCCTCCCCTGTAACTCTGCCATCACACGAAAGGCCACAGGACTGGAGACTATGACCGCGTTCACTGCAGTATTTGTGGCCCATGTTCTGTAACTGTAACAGATGTCATCATGCATTGCAGATGTGTCAAGTGATGGATGTCCCGGCGCCTACACTACAGAACATTTAGCACTAGAGATAAGATAAGATAATATAATATAGAGGTGAGCCATATATAGTGTACATGATTATAGATGGAGTTGCTGTTTTATAATTAGCAAAAATGAGCAAAACAAGCTGCCAAACTATGAAAGAACAGAAATGTGAAGCATTATCTTAGAAAATTATAGTATGAGGTTATATGTCTGCACTTTTTTAGTTAAAGGATCCGTATGGTGCTTTTACCGTTATCATTTTTTTATAGCGTTTTGAAAATAAATGGTCTCTGGAGAAGTGAGTGTCGTGTGTGAGCCAAAGTAAACACTCCTTCATCTCGATTGAGGGTCCGCGCACCCCGTTTCTGCAAAGAAAAAAAAAACGCGTTATGGACTGGGACAACGCTAAAATAGTAGAAACAGAAGAACACAAGAACAAAAGATGGATACGAGAGGCTATTGAAATCAGGAAGACGAAGGAGATGAAGGAGCGTTTACGTTGGCTCACACCTGGGACTCACTTCTCCAGAGACCATCACGAGGGGACAGACAGTCTGACAGATCTATCAAACTGACCACGCCTGGGAATAACGCCTGATAAAAGACGCGTCACAACATCAGACGTTGCCTCTGTCGCTTGCATACCACTGTCTTGGAAAAGTGACATTTATGAGACAGAAGAAGATCAGACATGCATTTTAAACTGCACTTTGTTGGATCAGAACCAGATAGTTGCAGCAGCCAGTGACTGTTTTTGTCCAATCATACACATACTGCAGTGTGAGAACCATGTAGAAACGACTGCCCCTGAGAGACAATTGTTCGTCTGTCAGTGTCTAATATCAAAGTGAGAGAATTTGAGCAGTACTTGAACCTCAACCAAAGCATTTACGGGCACATTTTGATCAGAATAATCCCGAAAGATTTTGACATTTTTATTTACAATACCATCCACCCTTACGCTCATCTTCTTTTTTCTATATTTTTTATACACATGGATACATTTTTTATTTTGTGCAGGTACAATTTATTGAATATAAAGTACTTCATGTAGCAGAAAATGGGGTCTTGTTTTTATATTGTGTGGTGCACGAATAAGGCCAATGTAGTCATTTATTCATCTTTATCTAACTAGGTAAAAAAGCCATTGAGATCAAAACCTCTTTTCCAAGTGTGACTTGGGCCAAAGTGAACAAAAAGGCCACATCCTCTTGAAAACATTTACACTAAACAAGAAAGATTAAAACTGTAGGAATAGAAAGCTCTATATCGGTGATGCAGCTCAGAGTAGACCTGCTGCTCCTCCACACGTTCAGCCTTTAGACATCCACTGCTTCTGAGCTGGAAGAATAGATATTTGTTGTGGAATTTTTAGTATCAAACTACCTCATCTTAACTATGTTTTCATCAGCTGTAATCCGTCATGTCATGTTTGTGTGTTCTTCATCCCCCGTCCACTCCATCCACCTCCACCTCACCCACCCCATCCACCCCTTCCACCCCATCCACCCCTTCCACCCCATCCACCCCTTACCCCCCCATCCACCCCATCCACTCCATCCACCCCATCCACCCCTTTCACCCCTTTCCACCCCATCCACCCCATCCACTCCATCCACCCCATCCACCCATCCACCTCATCCACCTCATCCACCATCCACCACCTCCACCCATCCACCTCATCCACCCCATCCACCTCATCCACCCCACCACCTCATCCACCCCATCCACTCCATCCACCCCATCCACCCCCATCCACCCCATCCACTCTCCACCTCATCCACCCCATCCACCCCATCCACCTCATCCACCTCTCCACCCCGTCCACCTCGTCCACCCCGTCACCTCGTCCACCCCGTCCACCTCGTCCACCCCGTCCACCTCGTCCACCTCGTCCACCCCGTCCACCCCGTCCACCCCGTCACCCCATCCACCCCATCCACCCCATCCACCCATCCACTATCCACCATCCACCCTTCCGCCCCATCCACCCCATCCACCCCATCCACTCCATCCACCATCCACCCCATCCACCCATCCACCCCATCCACTCCATCCACCCCATCCACCCATCCACCCCATCCACCCCATCCACCCCATCCACCCCTTCCACCCATCCACTCCATCCACCCCATCCACCCCATCCACCCCATCCACCCCTTCCACACCTCATCCACCCCATCCACTCATCCTACCCCAACCCCATCCACCCCATCCACCTCATCCACCTCATCCACTCATCCACCCCATCCACCTCATCCACCCCATCCACCTCATCCACCCCATCCACCCCTTCCACCTATCCACCCCATCCACCCCATCCACTCATCCACTCCATCCACCTCATCCACCCCATCCACCTCATCCACCCCATCCACCTCATCCACTCATCCACTTCATCCACCCCGTCCACCCCGTCCACCCCATCCACCCCATCCACTCCATCCATCCATCCACCTCATCCACCCATCCACCCCATCCACCTCATCCACTCATCCACCTCATCCACCCTTCCACCTCGTCCACCCCATCCATCCATCCACCTCATCCACCCTCCACCTCATCCACCCCTTCCACCTCATCCACCTTATCACCTCATCCACCCCATCCACCCCACCCCACCTCATCCACCCCATCCACTCCATCCACCTCATCCACCCCTTCCCACCTCATCCACCCCATCCACCTCATCCACCCCATTCACTTATCCACCTCATCCACCCCACATCCACCCCACCCACCTCATCCACCCCATCCACCCCATCCACTCCATCCACCCCATCCACTCCATCCACCTCATCCACCCCGTCCACTCATCCACCCCGTCCACCCCTCCACCTCATCCACCCCATCCACCCCATCCACCCCATCCACCTCGTCCACCCCATCCACTCCATCCACCTCATCTACACCGTCCACCTCGTCCACCCCGTCCACCTCGTCCACCCCGTCCACCTCGTCCACCCCATCCACTCCACTCAACTTACACACCATTTCAATTAATTCAAGTTTTGTTTTCAATAAGGAAAGCTACGTGCACAAACAAAGCGGCAAAACACTAGACGTTGGGCGCCTGAAAACTAGCTAATTTGTGGGTCAAGAGCTTTGTTGACACAAGTATGATTGCGCGCAAATCTGCGGCACACATTCTGGTCGCTGCAATATTCACGCTACTGAAGCTCATTCCGTTTTTATTTATGAAACAGATACATATTCCCAGCTACAATAGCTCACGCTCTTATTTTATCCTGATGACCAAGTTTTGCGGTAAGACCATAAACCTAGAATTAAAGTTTTGGCGACATGGTTTGAATCCCGTGCCCGGTGAGGTGAGCTGACGCTGTGGCACAGTTGGTAAATAGGATTTCCTGGGTTCAAACCCAGCAGGAGACACACATGGTTTTGCGTTTTAACCCCATGACGCACAGCACTCATCCAAAGGTATAAAAACACAGACAGCCTGTCTGCCACAAACGCAGGACAATCTCCTCTTTTATGGATAAAATAGAATAATATCTTGGAGCAGAATCTAAACTTTATGGACTTCATGGAATTGCATGAAAAGTTGTGTGAATTCTCAGCACTGGACAAACTGACAAGAGGATTTAATCGAGGCTCTTTGTGGCTCTACGATGATGTTTTCTTCTGATGTTTTCTCCTCCACTGGCTCTAAATGGTATGTTACGCATGTTTGTTGTTCTTTTATTATTATCAAATTAAATATTTAGATGCATGGAGAAATTGCAGTCCTGTGCTTTCTTAAAATGGCTAATTAAACGTCAAATTTGGGCAAATTTAAAGATATGTACATCGTAAGGCCATTCAAAGCTACATAAATCATGACCAAATTCAAATACCCAAGCACCTAAATATTGTTTTTGAAAGTTATTGCCAAATAGGTTTCAGCAGCAGCTGCTTTGTAAGTGCGTCATTGCCCGATTATTGACTTTGCATTTTCATTGTGCAATTTGAAACTTGTTGCCAACAAATTACTCCTCAGCGTAGTTCGTCAACGCATCTATCCCGCCCCCTCAGACATACCGACAGACAGGCCCCGCCCCCGCAACCCTTCCTCTGCATGTGACAATGGCTTTGACCTCTGCTCTCAGGAAACCGGGCCTCCTCCGCTCGATGTGACAGGTTGGTCCATCTCCTGGATACGAGCAAATAAACCTGCCCGGGGGAAGAACATATCGAGTCCACATTTCAAGCATTCGCCGAGCGCTTTCAAAATGGAACAATGCCTTCGCCCTCAAGGGGAAAAAGTGATCACGCTGGTATGTTTATATTAGATGGAGAGGAAGCCATCATTGTCATCACTAGCGATTTGCGCACACACTGCAGCATTTTGACAGCTGACTGTATCTTAATAACAGCTCCTTCTATGGACAGGTCACTTGTCACCGCTTATGTAAACATTTCTCTGTAAAGAAAATAGAAACAGAAGATGCACTTTCATATTTGTTTTCTTCCCCAGAATTTGTGCTGTCATGAATAGAAAAAATAGAATTCTGAAGGTAGTGCATGTAGTGAGTGCTCCTACTGATTTAAAAAACTGGAGGTAGGCAATATATTGTTTTGAAGATATGCTCAATTTCAACCTCAAGTCTATATAGTTTATGGTAAAATATGCTACAAAAAAACTGATTAAAAATAAAAAATTAAAGTTTAAGGTGAATGCTTTGTCAGTATTGCCTACAACTACTACAAACACAATTTGGTTTCAGCCCTGGATCTGTTAACCTACTCGCTAGTTCAACTAATAACTAAATAGGGCTGCAACTAACGATTATTTCTACTGTACATTGAGGCTTTGCAAATACATTAGGTTGAAATACAGAGTAGCAACTGAAGGTTTCTGAACGGAGAATATTGTGTATTGTGTATTATTGATGAAAATCTGAAATAGTTCCTTTTTATTTTACATTTTGATTTAATAATGTCTGTCTTTGTTATAAAAGTTCTTTTTGTTTGTCTTTTTAAGTCTGTAAAGTCAAGTTTACGATTACGAACATCAAAATGCAAAGATGAGAACTATGATTACGGTAGTCAATTACTTATTGCAGCCCCATAATTAATTAATCTTTGTTGTTGTCTTTTTACATTGTTATTGAATATTTAGTAAGTTTCTGGAATCCCTATAGATAACTGAGCTGATGGGCAAATAAGAATTCACTGTTTAACTGTCAGATTTCAGATTTGTTGACCTGCTTTATGGTTCATAGCTCTGCAATTACTGGACCTTCTTCAGAAAGTGGTGCCATTGTTCAACTCAAAAGGTGTGACGGTTGTAAATTGAAAGGGATTCAAGACTTTGAGAAGACTATGCTACATTTGTGGAGCCAATCCCAAACAAATAATGAGGATGTTCAACATTTGCGGATTTCTATTTTGGAGATTTCTTTCAAAAACATGGAATTAATTACATCAAATTCTAGAATGCAAACGCAACTTTACTTCATATCTAAGTTTTCTGATAGGAAGCGTTTAGGAAATATTTCACATATCAATTCCTACATATCCACCTTATTTCTGTTTCACATTTTGGCCCGTCACTCACGACAGTCTGTTTTCACACTCGCACACACACTTTTACAGTGACGTGAGCGTGTATCCGCGGCGTGCGCCCAGACACTCGCAAAGCGCTGGTGGAAGTATTAGTGTAAATGATAGGAAGAGGTGGAGGAGTTCATCATTTATCTTCCCGTAAGCCTGGCCTTGTAAAACACAGCCATACAACACACTCTTATTAATACAGCGGAGGGAGGCACCGGCCCCGACAAGTGCCAACACGTGAGCGCATTACCTGGACCAGGCTGCTATGGCAGAGATGTGAGCTGCATTCCTCTGCCCACGACGAGCGCACACTTTTCCCTTCCTGCCGCTGGGTTAGAAAGAGAGACAGAGTGTGCGCTGAGCCGGGGGATTTTCAGGGCTCAACTGGGAGGAGAAACGCCACTAAAGATCATATAGGCTTAACTATGGGCCATAAGAATCATAAGGGATTTGGACTATGAACAGAAGTGCGAGTTTCTAACCACTAGGCTTTTATTGCATTTTATAGATTTGATTAGGTGGGCAATATTGACAAAAATGAATCTCAATAACGATATGTTGATGATATTTTCACAATGCATCATGAATGTGTTAAAATGTGTCTGCAATGTCTTGGTTGAGGTGCTATTATTGCAGAAAACAAGAATGGACCACAACACGGCAGAAATATCACTTCACACTTTTTTTGGGGGATGTTACTCTAGACGTTTCTGTCTCTTTTTGAGCCAATTTTTTATCGTTTTAATAATAGTCGATATACTCGTTATTCCAATTTTGCATATCTCCAAAACAACAATTACAATTTTATCATAAAACAGAAACATTAAACAGCCAGGGTGTGCACAGCTGTAGAACAACTCTAATTATGACCACATTATGATCTGGGATGGAGCAAACATCATTGGGATCGAGGACAACAAACATCGTCGCTGGATTAAGGAGGACATTGAAATACGGAGATATGCCCATGGGACTGTAAACCGTGACGAGGGGGCCTTTTTATTCTCACACACCTGGGATACAGTCCGGAAGAAGTCGGACTGCAGATGGCGCTGTCGCCCCGCTTTTGCCGGTGAAGACAGCGCCAAAACTTCTGTAAATCAAGACACGTCACATATCAGAATAATCTCCATCTCGTGATCACTCTGAAGAAGACGGCGTGTGAGCTTCTTATGATAAATGATCAGAAGACCTGCATATAGGTTAGATTTTGGGTTGCGCTTTGTTGATCATTCTTGTTTAAAACCTCACTCCACACGTTTATTCTGAAACTTTAATCAAAAATGGAGACTGGAAGGTTAGTGGTTTGAATGCTGTTTTCTGGTGGAGGGTTTGTCACCGGTTTGTCTCCTTGAAGACACTGTTAGTTTGCCTGGAATGTTTGATTTGAAATTTTAGAATTTATTTCATTTTGGTTTGTTTTATTGCCAAAAAAAAAACTACTTTCAAGTTCGAACGCTAACATATTCACTCCAGTCTTCCCAAAATATTTTAATATAATTTTTTTGATTTAAGTTGCACATATTTTCAAACACACATAGTTATCATCAGTGCATCACATCATTTCTCATTCCCTTATTCTTAGAACACCTGGACTACAGACCGACATGTAGAGACCCAGGCCTGGACACATTCTGCTTATTTGATTGATATTTCAGCTCAAATCGATTCATGTATGTAGTCGGTAAAAGTACAAAGTGTTTATGTTTTTGGAAACCTGTGCAGTGCAGGTGGTTGAGAAGGGTTGGCGTACTGTCTCTTGTATTTTTGAGTTGAACAATAGTGATATTAAGAGCTCAAACTTGTCAAAATGTTAGATTGGCAAGAATTCTCTGCTTAAACTTGAACCCCGTGCTTTGACACTTGTCAGTTAACGGGACAATAGTGCAAAGACGTGTTCTATAGATATCTCCTTCGCTGCGTTGGCCCTAGGCAGCTGCTCCACCAGGATTCTGACAGGCAAGTCTCACTCAGACCTGTGCGGTTAGACAAGGCAATTTGTCAAAGCCCAAACTTCAAAAAGCTGAGCGCTGTAATGACTTTTGCCCCTAGCTAGTTTTGTGCTGCTTTTTTCCCTGCTAGTATGAGTTCAATTATTTGGTCATTAAATGAGACAAGGGTGTAACCATTTATTTAATGGCGATATTGCAATCATAAAGGTGCACTATATAACTTTTGAGGTGGAGGATTCATCACTTGCTTGTCTACATGGAGATTTCATTGCTTTGCTTTAAATATCCCATAGTATCAAAAGTATATATCTCCATTAGGGTTGGCAAAAATATGAAAAATCACTTAATTTGATTTAAATGTACTTTTTTTTCTTTTTTTAGCTTTAATGAAGATAATTAGGTTATGTCCACTTTACAATCAAAACAAAGTAGCCATTAACAATGTATATAAAGAACTACACAAACTATAATAATCAAAAAGACAAACAGAAAAAGAAGAAAAGAAAAACATTTTACAAAACTTGATGCTAAATGACGTTTCTTGAACTTTTTCTTTTGTCTTGAATAAATATATAATATTAGTAATGAGGACGAGAATATCCTGAACTAAAATGATCTTTATCAGAACTATAGGACCACATGCTAACATAAAGAAAATAGCATAATTTTGTGTTCAAGCCTATTCCTTAGTATCAAAATTGAGTGTAAAATTGTAGTATTGTGACACTAACACTAATCTCCATGGAGACAAGCAGACAATGCCACCAGTTCAAAGTAACTTTTCAGATTTGTGGAGAGGCGAGTCTGCTCACAGTAAGAATGTATGTTTTTCTAAGTATGTTTGGACTAAAAATAAAGAAAAACAAATTGAATACATTTTAGATGGACAGGTTTAATACTATGTGTGTGGAATATTCCTGGTAAAGCAATAACATCTCCGTGGAGACAAGCAGGTGGCAGACCCGTCAATAGAAAAGTGCACCTTTAAAGTCACAATATTATTCCGTATATTATTTGTATACATTGTTTTTTGTAGGAAAGTAGGATTTTGATGATTTGACCAAATGCTTTTGAGAAATGTTTTAGATCATTCTCTAATTTAGTGTCGGATTATAAGAAATTCCAAGTTCCACAGTGGGCTGTTGAGCAAGATGACCGAAACTCTGTGGGCTAATGGTCCAATATACAAGCAGGCATCAAAGTCAAACAAGCTATTCTAATGAGAACATGTGTAGTCTATCACCAGAGAATATACGATACTTCATGTCTCGCATCTTCTGAGTGCTTAAGAAGTCATTATGTATCCTGTATGACTGATGTCTGCTTTGTGTATTTTTGGACAACAGAGAATCAGAATCAGATTCAGAATCAGAAAAGATTTATTGCCATTGTCAGTGAACAAAATTCACAAACATAGGAACTTGTTTTGGCATTAAGGTGCAACATAAAACACTGAGCAATAATAAAAACAACATATATGAAATCAAAAGGGTATGCATTAAGAAACAATTTAAAATTTACTATAGTATAAAATAAAAATAGGCATTACTATGTACACAAGAATTTACAGTTAAATTTACAGTTGTAGTGCAGAAAGTGACAGTGCAGTGAGCGGTTGAATAGTTGCAGTTAAAGTGGCAGGTGTTTAGAAGTGTTCATGAGTCCAACGGCAGAGGGAAAGAAACTATTCTTGTGGCGGGAGGTTCTGGTCCAGGATGGACCGTAGCCTCCTGCCTGAGGGGGGGAGTGGTTCAAACAGACCATGTCCAGGTGAGAAGGGTCAGCTGTGATTCCGACCTGCTCGTCCAGAGCCCTGGAGACGTACAGGTCCTGCAGAGATGGAAGTCTTCAGCCGATCACCTTCTCAGCAGAACGCACAATGCGCTGTAGTTCTCTGTTTGTCCCTGGCTGTGGCTCCAGCGTACCACACGGTGATGGAGGAGGTGAGGATGGACTCAACGATGGCCGTGTAGAACTGCACCATCATCTGCGCTGGCTTTCCTCAGCTGCTGCAGAAGTGCATCCTCTGCTGGGCTTCTTGATGAGGGGCTGATGGTCCCACTTGAGGTCCTGGGTGATGGTGGTGCGAGGAAGCGGAAGGAGTCCACGGTGGTGATGGGAGGTCTGTCATGATGAGGGAGGGCTGGGGGGCTGTGACTTATAGTATACGATCATCTCCACTGTCTTCTGGGCGTTGAACTCCAGGTTGTTATTGCTGACCAGGACACCAGCCGGTCCACCTCCCTCCTGTAGACAGACTCATCACCGTCCGAGATGAGTCCAATGAGGGTGGTTTCGCAGCTGGAGGTGCAGCAGTTTGTGTACAGGGAGAAGAGCAGAGGAGAAAGTACACAGCCCTGTGGAGCTCCTGTGCTGATAGTCCGAGTGTCTGAGACATTCTTCCCCAGCTGCACGCACTGCCTCCGATGCATCAGGAAGTCAGTCAAACACCTGCAGGGTGTCAGGCACGTTGAGCTGGGAGAGCTTGTCCTGGAGCAGAGCAGGGAGGATGGTGTTGAATGCAGAGCTGAAGTCCACAAACAGGATCCTGGCGTAGGTTCCTAGGAGTCCAGATGCTGCAAGATGAAGTGGAGTGCCAGGTTGAGCGTCGTCTACAGACCTGTTGGCTCTGTAAGCATCCAGCAGGGAGGAGGTGAAGGACTTGAGGTAGGGCAAGACCAGGCGCTCAAATGACTTCATGACTACAGACGTCAGTGCCATAGGCCTGTAGTCATTAAGACCAGTGATCCGGGGCTTCTTGGGGACAGGAACAATGATGGACGACTTGAAGCAATCTGTGACGTGGCATGACCCCAGGGAGGTGTTAAAAATGTCTGTGAATACGGGGGACAGCACTTCTGCACAGTGTCTTAAGGTGGCAGGAGAAACACCGTCTGGTCCAGCAGCTTTTCGGGCGTTGGAACTGGTCTGTTTACATCCTGTTCCTGAACTGAGAGAGTGGTGGGGGAGGTTGGGGGGGATATATCCTATAATTACTAATAAACTAACGTTTATTAGTAATTATAGGAAGGCAAAAATATTCACACACGCACATACACAGACACACACACAGACACACACATAATATTAAATTCTTTTAGTACATATATTTGCATTAGTCCAGGAATGTCAACGGTATTCTAGACATTTTCTCTGAGTAAGATTAGGTAGAGCCACTGTTGTAGTCTTTCACAATTTAAAAGTTGGGATCAGACAATAAATAACAATATTGTTTATTGCGATAAAATGGGGAGACAGTTAATCCTTTGTGATGCATTTTGTGATAATTGTCAACAACGATAACTGTCATTACACCAGCAGATTTTTTGAAAAAAATCTTCTTATTCATCATGATCATTGTGATTTGAACTTATTGTTGTTTAAACATGGAACTAATTCATAATATTAAATGATAAATACAAATCTCCAATACCTTTTTAAACTTTTAATAAATTTCAATATTTATTGTGATATTATTGTTAATTCACCCTGGAGAAACTCAGACATACACAAAAACCGTTTAGCAAGCTTTAGTACATGGGTTACTTGGCGCTCAGACCCCGGCAGAAGACATTGCGATTATGGGGGCTCCATAATAGAATTGTATTAGATGTCTCCCCCCAGGGCCTGGAGACTGTTGGTGGTAGATATGGGGAAGAGGGTAAAGAGGATGATGAGGACGATGTTAGGGATGCAGAGGAGGAGAAGGGGAGGTGGTGGATCGCAGTGCAGCCTGAAGTTGCCAAGCCGACTGCATGAGGTTTTAAAAGGACACAAAATTTCAATATTGTTCCATGCTACATGAGAGTAAGAATCACAAAAGCCGTAGCCACAAGCCATGCATTTTAGAAAATCATACAGTATAAAAAACTAAACAGACTGACAAAATTGTGAAATGTTTCAATTTTACAGATTTAATTGCAGTCTACTAATCTTGATGTCAATGCAGGGTCAGAGTCATCATTGGATTATTATTATTTACATTTTTTCTCGCCCCATTGCTACATTCCAAGAGTAATAAACACATCAAGAAGTAGGTAGAAACATGTAGAAAGTTGATTTTCTCTTTTTAACTAGCGATGGTCCGATATGGATGTTTTCAGCAGATGTCGAAATTTGCTTTTTCCTTTGCTGCATTTGACGATAAACCAATTTGGCGATATTGACACCAGAATCTATAGTAAGACCCTGGAATCTATAGTAAGGCCCACACATTGCTATTTGCATTTTAACTCACTAGTTTGTTAAAGGGAAAACTGGCATACCCAAATATTGGGTAATTTGTCAATATCAGACTACCGATAATATATGAGAAAAGCCAAAACACTATTAGCCCAGATTGTCCATTATTATCAAAAATAAGACATCATAGTTTTGCTGTACCTGATTTTTACTGTATTCAAAATGTGGAAAAACAGATGTAGTTCATTTCAAACAGTTTGCAGTGGTTCAAATATATTGCTCACTTAATAATGGCATCCTAAATATTCACCACAAAGAGCATAGAAGCATTTTTCACAACTTTCAGAGACCAGAGCGAGTTTTGCCTGCACTGTAAAGCTAACAACCAGTATCATGCTAACAGCGCACTTCCTGTTTTCGGAAGTGCGCTGTTGTAAAAGCAACTATTTGGGTGAAAATGAGACCACAGTGCTACCTCTGCATCTAATTGTAGAGCGTTTTATTCCCAGCAAAGCAGGAAGTAAAGAAGAAACTGTGAGTGATACATGTGGACTATGTAGTAGTTAGTGTAAAATCAACCAATTCTGTTTTTTAACAGTAAAAATCACATACAGCGCCTTTAACACTTGAAACAAATATATTAAATTGTTGCAAGCACTTTAACCGTATGTGTGAAAATCATGACACTACCAATTGATAAGATGCCATGAAATTCTAACGTTTAAACCCAGACAAATTGCATCCATCAGTTTTAATGAGCGATGTATGCTGTTGGATTATTAGAACGTGCATTTTGGTTCCAAGTAATAGTGATGTAATGTGTCAGGTATGTTTGAAGGCCACATCTTTGAGTAAAAACAACATTTTTCGGCGCGGACGAGGGCGTAGGACGGTGCTGTCTGCCTGTTGGGTGGAGGTACCAGCCTGTCCTCCTCTACATTTTACATCTGGATGGGGTACGTCTTTGGACTCGCTCTCCCCAAACAACATCTGCGGCTAAAGCCAGACAGGTAGTTAGCGCTGATTGGTCATAGATGGATTTTCGCTCTTTTCTATGTAGCCCTTTCTCCTTCCTTTTTACTCTTTTTTTTTTTTCTCCGCCAAAGCCCAGGGGCTAGTATTTCGCTGATTACAGAGTGGCTCCGTTTGAATGGTCGTTTGTGTATTGTCAGAACAAAGGAGCGAGCGGTCTCTGAAGAGGTGCTAGACAGGGGGAATGGATTGGGTCGTGCGATTAGTGGTGGTGCAGGTTGGGGCTAGCTTCACTTGCGCTGGCCCTCCAAAAAATTCACTGGTACTTCTTATAGCCGAACGGGACACTCAGGAGGAGGACTTTCGTTAGACTACAAAGCCAGCGAAACCAATTGGAATGCCCCAAATACACAACAGCGTCCGTGAGTGGATGGGCTCAAACCTCCCACAAAGCTTTCGATGTCTGCAAGTCATCCTAAGAAATTTGGACACTGTTTTCGACAATTATTTTTGACTCTTGGCATTTTTGGTATTTTAGCAGTTAGTGATTGGAGGGATGATCAATGTCAACCAATAATGGCAATACTGAAGGGTCTAGAAATGTCTATCAAGCCATGTATTTATTTTAGTGTCACAAAGGTTAAATGTCCAGTTTGGTTGTTCTCATGTATGCAAAGGTTTCCACCAGGTGCTTTGGAGAACGATATTGAAATTTTGGGTCACAATTAGAATCGAAATAATTGGAATTAACGTCACAATTACAATTGCTGACTTTTTTCTAAAAATAATTCATTTGTACGACCTCGAAGAGAAATAGCTTTTTGCACAATCTGCTGGTGTAATGGTGATTATCTTTATTGGTGATTATCACAATCATACAAAATTGACCTCAAACGATAATTTTCATCACAATAAAAAATATAATTTTTTGGGTTAATCTGGCATTTCTTTTTGTCTCAAAAATACAATTCGCTAACAGTCCAAAACGATAAAATACAATGAATGTTTACTTTAAGTAAAAAATATGATTTATTTGTTTTATGTCTAAATAATATTTAATTAGTATATATTTCTTATGAACTTTTCTGGTGACTGTCCGTCATATGTGTATCTTATCTTGTTAAATGAACCACCCTCTCTCCTGAGTGGGTCCAGCTCCACTGTCTAGCTGCAAACTGAAGCGCGTCCGCCTGTCCGTCCGAGGGAGTCGGATCTCTCCTTCACTGTGGAACTCCTCGAAGTTTCTACTTTTTCCCAAAGAGGTTCAGTAGTTTTCCCTTGCCAGGATGGAGGGTTTAAGGTCAGGGGATGTTGAGACATTTGCTAATTTCCTATGAACATTGTTTAATCTGTTTTTCACTGTCGCCCTTCGAGGCAACTGCTGTTGTGATTTTGGGCGTTACAAAAATAAATGGAATTTAATTGGAATATGCTTCATGTCTCCATGAAGTGGCTATTGTTTTGCCTTGAATGTTCCAGATTATGGAATTTAATTTATTCAATCAATCAAATGTATTTGTAATTCATACAAAAAGCAATTCAGAGTGCATTAAAAAAGATACATCAAATTAACAATACAATTATTAAATACACAATCAAATATGACTGCACAATACAAACAAATAAAAGCATGAATAATCATTTTATCCTGCACATAATAATAATTTGGTCTGGTGGCATTACCTAATAGAGACAGATGCAGTTAATGTGGAGACAAGCAGGGGGCGAACCCTCCAGCAAGAAGGTTACATGGTGCATCTTCAAAAGAAAAAAGTCTTTTGCTCAACATCAAATAATTGCATAGATATAATTATACACTATTTATAGTAAATAATAAGTCTGATCATTGGGCTACTGATAGTGTTCGCTTCCTGATGACCCAACTGAAACTCTAAAACAGTTAAACGGTCTAGCTATAGGTGAAAGAGGCTAATTTGATAAACATGTTCCTGACAGCTTTGGCCTTTGAACACTCACTTAGTACTTCTCACCCTGAACATGGGAGTAATGAGCCAAAATCAAAGTCCTCATCAAATTAACAGGAGCCTCTGGGTGGCTCACTTGGTGGCCCTTCACTTCCCTTTCATTCTGAAGCATCACCTTTTCAAAGCTGTTTCCAAGTTGTTTTTTCATTTGCTCCAAGCCTTTGTGTCCTTAATGAGACCTTTAAACCTCCATGAGTCTGGAGCTGGAGAACCTCTTCATCTCAGCCGGACACTCGGGCCAAAGTCTCACGTTAAGGCCAAATGACTGGAACTTTTTGATCAGTGACCATGGTTTTGTGTTACAATGAAAGACGAGAAGGATTCCATAATTGTTGGAAGATCATGCATTTTACTCCCACTTTGTTGGAGAGAGATGATACTGATTGAGATAGACCGATTACAGCGTTTTAAAATAAATACAAAAATGTGTTGAGCAACACTAGTGCAGTGGGTTGAATGTCGGCCCATTAACTGAAGAGTAATCTGTCCAAACCTGGACTAGTGCTTACTGTCATTGTGTTCTATAAGCTGCATTGTAATTGCTCACTCCAGTTCAGATATGTGGCTGGTTTCAGCAGGAGGGCACTCGACTTAAAAACCTGATGAATCACTGCAATTTGTTGTGGCAACCTCTGACCAAAGAGAGAGGGATATCAGAAAGTGTAAGAAGTAAACCTCATGCTTTAGAAAAAGTAGTATCATAATGGGTCACACGACAATGTAGTGTTTTTGTGGAATCATGAAAAATGTCCCAGATCATTAGAAAGTGAATCCTTAAGACTCTTCTGTTGCTGTGCAATCAACCTCTTTCAGCAATTTTCTGCTACTTCACAAACAGCCGTGCCTTTGATTAGGTAATCACGAGTGTCAAGCAAACCATTGGTTTTGTTGAAGGAGTAACATCTAAGGGCTGACAAATAACACTTACATCATTGCACTTCCCTTCTCCACACAGCAGTCCGCCCTGCACCAAAGGCTTATTATGTTATTAGAACACTTGTATTGTTCACTAAAAGTGCGAGAGCTTTTTGATTACCTCTGCTTGTCCAAGGGAGTTGACATTTATCTGTCAAACATGGGCCAGAACCCCAGAACACATGGGGTCCGGCGGCCCATTCTTATTCAATTGTAGCACTGTGACACATTCTGGCACTTGTTTGAAACTGAGCAATGGCCAAAGAATCCATGTGAGCAGGGATAGTTTAGTGAGATCCTCACCACACATGCATCACACAGAGTTATGGCATGTGTTAACCGCCGCGAGTTCTTATACTTTTGTTTATGTTTTGGACATTTGGACTTCCCACTGGACTGAGATGGAGCAAATCAGCATTAATGTTAAACAGGCGACTCAGGCGAGGTACGGTACAATGCCAAGGCAAAAAAAGCCTAAAACTTTATTGTCCATTTGTGCAAACCCACTTGCATCTAAGACATTCCGTGATAATGTATGTTACTGTGCATCACTACACGTCCACTGTTGAATATAACACAATTGCTTTAGTTATTTTATTTATCTGCATGGGAGAAAAAGTAACATTTCGGACTGTAGTTATAACTAAGCTTTTTTTCTTTGTTTTATGTCTTTTTTTTAGAACATAAAACAACTGAATATAACACAACTACAGCTCCTACTATTCTATTTAGAGTTATTTTGTCTTCTGTCAGTTGTTAGAGCATAAGGAAACCGCTCTGAAACCTTCACCCGATCTTGAGCTGGTCAGTAGTTCCTGAAGGATTAGTCTGTTGTGTGCATTTTTTAAGTTTGATGAGGAAACTCGACCTAAGAATGTGTGCTGCCTGCTTTATTCTGCACACCTTCATACCGAGAGAAGCAAGAGCAACACGTTCACAAACTAGGCTGCTGACAGCTTAGGTTATTTGAACATGTGCTTTTTCTGTCTTCTCCTTCTGAAAGATTGTAATATTGAAAGGCTGCGGTCTCTTGCAGGTTTTGAGCAGTTTCACATTTCTTAAACCAATTTAGATTAGCTTCCATAGTTGTTATACTAACTACAAACACCAGACACTTGACTCGCTTTTTAAATTACTTGATAAGCCAGGCCAAAAGCAAAGCACGACGCAGCCTGAGCGCACAAGAGGTGAGCTTTATGAATGGGGAGAGCTGTTTCCCTGTCCAGTTAGTGCTGTGGAGGAGCAGGGCCGGGGAGTGGGGGGGGGGGGCACTCCAGATAAGGTTACCCACAGAGATTAGCAGACAAGAGAAGGAGTGAGAAAAACAAGCAAGTTAAAGGTCTTGGTTTACCTGGCTCACTGGGCCTGGCGGTCAATAAAAGAGCGGTAAAACTGCACATGGAAACAGACGTGAGCTGAAGGGATTGTTCTTCAATCAAGTATGACAGATTTTGGCTCAGTGTGGTTTGTGTGTCAGATCCATCAAGTCCATTATGTTTCTGTCATTTTTGCACCTTTACTCTCACACTGTGGAGTATATTTATGTGTGTTGCAGCTTTACAGTAAAGACACAGTAAATGTTATTTTCCAGGTTGAAGATGAAACTCGTGGGCATTTTTCCACTGAGCAGTTATTTTTATTTGATGAAAGCTGAAAGAATCACCTACGGGACATATTACGCAAATGCGATTGATTGATTTTGATTGACTCCTGCATGTTTGAGTAATCCTGCATTTTCCTGCATTTGAGGTTTGAGTGCTCACAAAATTCCTGTTTTCCCCCATCCCATATCCCCGTCCCAGAACTCACTTGTGATCATTTGAAAAAGTAACGCCCTGAGTCATAGACATTGGGTTAAAAATGTTCAGTAGCCATTTTTCAAAAATAAGACTGCATAAGTCTAAATCTGATGCATGCTACAGTGAAATGCCACTAGATGCAGGGCTTTTGTTTAACAGGAAGGTAATAGACAAACAGTTTTAGATTCAACATTGCATTTGTCAATGAGCATAATATGAAATGGTGATCTACTTATGTCGATGTTGTAGTTTAATATTAAGTTCCAGAAAATAGCATATGTCACCTGATTTTATGGCCCGTACGTTTTATTGGACAGGGACAATGTAGCAAGAAATGGGGATGAGTGAGGGAAGGACATTCTGCAAATTGTCAGAACGGGAATTAAATACACGATGCTGCAACCGACGGCACATGGCCATCATGTGAGAAGTGTGCAAAAATAAAAATCAAATCACAAACAAAAAATGGTCGATGTTGTGAAGTAGGGGTGAAGAGTGGGGAGAGGCACTCAGCAGATTGCCAGATCTGAGAACTGAACTTGTGGCACAGGCTGACACAGAGCCTGGCATACACATATCTGTGCTGCAGAATATTAGCCATCACCTCGTATTCTTGTGCATATCCTCACACACATACTGTTGTTGTGTCTTTGAGCAACACACTTATTTCTCCAGTCTTTTTAGTCGACTTGCTGTGACAGTATGTCATTTACATACGTCACTGTGCCAGCCTCAAAAGTAAGTAAACATCCAGCCTAGTGACCTTAGTTTTAGTGATTAATTGCACTAAAGTGTGTATAGTCCTGGTGTAAAAGTAGCTGCTATATGCATCGACAGGAGTGTGGGAATTTCACAGAGGATATCTCATTGAGGCTATAGGAGGAGGCGGGATAACGCTCAGCGCTTCAAAGGGCCTTAGCAGCCATTTAAGAGCTGACAAAAGAACTTGGCAGATCAGTAAGTGAAGCCCAATGTACTACATTAGTGTCAGGACCCCCTCGGCGACCCTCCCACTTTGCACTTTCATCTCTGACACCAACATATTGACTCGGAGGAGAAGAAGGGGGCTGGGGGGGTGGGGGGATGCCCGCGTCCTATTCAAGAGCCAAGGTGAGGCGATTGAAGCCGCGGGGTGACCACTGACTCATATAAGCCACCCAGAAGCCTTTAAACTGGAAGTCACAGACGGGCGAGCGTGTGAAGGGCCCGACAGGACGGCCCTTTTCCTCTCATCTCCCCCAAAATCAGCCTCACCCCATTAGTGCACGCTGACCCCACACCCTGCTCCACAAATACACCCACCGTAGCGCTATACAAGGCCAACCATGGCCAGGGCCTTGCCAGGTCGCCACGGGGTCACGACACCTTGACTTTGTAAAGAGTGGCAGAGAGAGAAGCCACTAGCACCCAGGCCTTTCAAGTGTCACCTGAAGGAGAGGGAGGAGAGCCGGGGCTGGACGCCTTGTAGTAATTTGTCCTCCGTCACACGTTGTTTGCATGGAGTCATTAAGGCCATTTAGAGGTTTGCCTTGAAGGGAAGAAGAGCAAGCAGTGTTTAGAGAAGAGGCTGTGCTAGTTAAAGTGTTCATCTTTAACAGATCATCAAGTGCAGCCTTCGAACGGATTTACTGTTTGTTGAAAGCATGAGCTGTCCACGCGTTTTGGGAATGGTGCTTAGAAGTAATCTTTTTTATAAGCAGTGATGTCAATTTTTTATTAGCAAGAAGGCTTTTTAATAAACAAAACGACAACATCATCTAATATGTTGATGATTTGTGTATAGACATGTTTCTACAATAAATAACTAAAATTAACATTTTACATCAAAGCTATATGTGGACAGTCAGAAAAAATCTCTCTGTTTACTGTAATAGAAGCTTTCATAACCTTTTACTGTGGCATAGTGGTTAGAGCTCTGTCTCCTTGGGCCTCTCTGTGGGCAGTTTGCATGTTCGGCATAGGTTTCCTTCAGGGGTTTCAGGTTCCACTACGCTAAAAAACAAGCAAAAAAAAAAAAAAGAAGAAAAAGAAAAAAAGGATTCTCTTTGCATGGGGCCAGGACTGAAAATAAGATCTTAAAACTCTTAATGACAAAACTTTTAATAAAATGATTAATTAATCAATCAATTTAAAGAATAAGAAATTGTGTCTGGATTCCACATCAATTTTTGTACTGTTTTTGCCAGTGAAATTTTTTTATTCCATGAAATGTATCATTTTAACTTAAAGGTGCACCACGTAACTTACTTTGGTGGAGGGTCTGCTACCTGTTCATTTCGAGATATTGATGCTTTGCCTTGAATGTTCCACAATATGGTATTAAACCTTTAAACCTGTCTTGAATTAATTTCATTACAGGAAATCTTTGAAAAACATGCATTCTTACTGTGAACCGTTGCCTCTCCACAGATCTGACCTGTAACATAGCCTGCTGACATTACTTGTTTGTCTCGCCATGGAGACAAGCATGTGACTAACCTTTAAATGACAGAATTTAAATGTTGAATATAATAACTGGAAATGTACACTGTAATGCACAACATTTTGATGTTATTTTGGAAAAGGCCTATTTTTGCATGCTGTCCATTACATGATGAATTTGCGGCATAAAAGCAAATATGCACTTGGGTCAGTGAAGGCCAATTTTCCATATTTTATGCAACTGATAGCATTTCTTAAACAAGCTCTTTACCATTGACTCCCATTGGTCTGCTGCCAGAAAGAATGAACTGTAGAACCGCAATTTATGCCCTGCAATTTGCACTAAAGTCAAATGAAACGTTCAGGACATGGACAAAATGACTCTTCCCCATGAAGCAGGGATGAATCACAGGTGGCCACGACATCCAACATGCTCCTCTCTCTCTCCCCCTTCCCCGCCCCTTCCCCCCCCTTCCCTGCTCATGCTCCTCTGTCCCAAACCGGTGCTTAAACCGGCGATGAGTGACTTTACAGCGCTGGCCCAATGTCACTCTCGACTCTAATTGCTGTTTATCAGTCTGCTCTCCTTTCAATCAGTTGTCAGGTGTCCTCATGCTGGAATCTTTATAGTTGATCAGCTGCATCACCGGATCAAACGGACCAGAGCCCTGTATTTGTCACAGGATTGTCCAATTATGTTCGGGATAATTGGTGTTTAGTTATGTTGTTGTAATATCACTCCGAACCCCCGAGGCAAGCAAATTAGTCATGCTAAATGTCATTACGTGCAGGGATTACTCCATGTGCCTGGGTTCAAAGCATCAGTTTATGACCAAACGTTTTATACCTGTGTGGATGAAACCAAACAGATGTAGACTTTAAAACGTAACCAACAAATAGATGATTCTTGCGTTATTATTATTTTTTTCTGGCTGATTGGCTTTTTGTGCGCAAACAGCTGGAGCTCTGGTCACTTCAGTCTGCTACTTACGTCCCTGCAGGAGGCCTTTGAAATGCCCCAAGATGGGAAGTCTTCTATGTCATTATTTCAGATCCATTTTGAATATCAATGGCGCTGGAATCCCGAGAATCCAGTTTTAATCGGACAATAAAGACGAGCCACAAAGCATTTTCTTCTTTTTTTCTTCTTTATTTTATTTTTTTTATATATCATGTGTGCTCATTTTACTGTTGCGCTCGTAAACACATTCACACCTCGCTTTAATTTCAATGCGGGAGAAGTTACAGCGCATTACTGACGAAGAAGAAGAAGAGGGGGGAGAAAAAAAAAAAAAAAAGGTCAAGGATGACCAGAGGAACGCGCATTTGAATAGTGTCTGGAAGAGCTCTGGCCAATCACAAATGCGCGCAGCTTTAAAGGGGCAAATAACGTCGAGGGGTTTCAGTGCGTTTCGACATCACGTCTCAGCCAAATACGCATCTCCAAATAGCATTGAAGTGAATTGAAAAGTAGCAAGAAAAATAATAATCATAGCCGTTTTCATAATCCAGAAATCAATCAAAATAAGAGTTTGCGTTTACCTTCTAGAATTTGCTGACGTTATATAGTTGGGAGATGTATTGCTTTTTGAAAGAAGTATAGAAAAAAACAAATGCGCACATTTTTTACAAGTTGTTATGAATTGGATCCACAAAATTGTGTTATTAAAGGTCGTGGTTGAAGTGCTTTTCATCTGACAATAATCACGTTTTGGAGTTGAATAGTGGCCACTTTCTGAAGCATTTGTGGAAAAAATGAAAAACACCGTTGTTAATTTACACAGGCAGAGAAGACGCTGAACGCATGCCAGTTTTTGTTTCATGCGGGTAGGGCCAGTAATTACAGAGTATGAACCATAAATCAGGTTAACAAATCTGCAACCTGACAGTTGAACAGCAAATTCTACCTCAGAAATCTAACTTGGCCCCAACTCATTTTTAAACCATAATGTTTTGATGTCACGTGAACCCACCATGTATATTTTAAATCTATTTGTTCAAGTGGGTTTAGCTGTCCAATGTTGTCTTAGCCACTATGAATAACAATACAACGCTTATCCAAATTTACACGACACACACTAAGTATCACTGAAGACAAACCAAAACGCGCATAATCCCCTTGTTCCCCTCTTTTTGCGCGCAGCCCCAATGCCCACTATGAATTGGGGAAGAGAGAAAAAAGAAAAAAAAATCCTCTCCGGGCCGATGGTCTCTCTCAGATTACCCTATCAGGTGCAAACCGCTGACATGTTTCCACCCACCAACAACAAGAAAGCCTCGCTGTGCCCAAATGTGCACCGGCAGACGCGCAAACACCGCTGACAGGCAGGGCTGCGCATATCACACAAGACAAGACACACAGCGGCAAGCTACAGTTAGAGGAGCTCCCGGGGGATCATCCGCTGCATGCGCACACGCTTCTAATTTTGGATTAGATATGTTTCTTGGAACGCATTTTAAAGGCTTGTTTTAGGAAGGAGTTTTTTTTAGGACGAGCGTCTACGTTCTGGGAGCACTTGGTGTAAGATGTCCCGCGCAAGGTGTAGAAATCCCCGCAGGTACGGACGGACTAGAAGAGGCTCTGCACCCTGGAGGATTCGGGGGAACAACTTTATCGTAGTTATTGAAGGATTCTTTATTTCCTTTGTCGTAATTTTGGCAAAATTACGCACAGATTTCCTACTGCTTTGGGACTACTTTTACGGAGACATTTTTATGGATTTCTTTGGGCCTGCAGTGGATTACTCAGCCTTCAACAAGGAAGCGCCTCATGTTGCTCCCAGTAACCCTGTCCGGTGATCTACCGTCACTTTGGGATTCAAACGGCTCCTTACCGCAGATCTGTGTGCGTGCGTAAAAGGCACGCGTAAAGGTGGACACGGCAGGGCGAACGCACGGACCACAGGCTTTTTTTTTTTTTTTTTTTTTTTTTTAACTTTTTAACGTGGCTCTAAATCAAGTGGAAGCAGGTGTACTTCAGGTGTTTTTGAGTCATCATGTCTCCGTTGCCTTCTAGGTTCCTCTATCTGTAAGTATTATTATACTTTTTTCTCATTACATTCTTACCCATAGAAGTCGCCATACGCTTCATATTTGCGCGTAGCTGTCATGCAGGTATTAACTGCGAGTGTTCTTCATGTAATTGCTCGTGATTCACTGCCTCCTCCTTCTCTCCCCTCTCTCCACATAGGTGTTTACACTTTCTGGTCCTCTACTTCCAGCTACAGGTACGTCTCCTCTAACATTATTATTCTTTTTTATTTTATTTTTTAATCGTGCGTAATGGAGTGTGCCTTTTAACCCCAAATACAACAAGCACAGTTTATAGAAACCACATTTGGTTTTGAAGTGACAATAAATTATTATTGTTCAAAATGTTTTGGATAATATTTCATGTTTTTGCCGCAAGATGTTGCGGTATAATTACAGGTAACTTAACATACAGGGCGTAATTGTCAGTCCCTCTTTAGAGAAGCAGGTTGGTGCAAATTTGGTTTTATGGATGATTGATAATTAGGCTAGTGAATGCACTTTGGTACAACTATAATGACAGAACGGTGAATATTTAATAACATTTCATAATAGCTTGAATCAAATAAAAACGTGAATGCCGTTAGTTATATAGTGGATGAAAAACAGGCATTTTTTGCATACAGTATAAGGCATAATAAGGCATATCAGAACATTGACGCCCCCTTCCATCGCCAGCGATGAGATCCAAATTCCTTCACATTATAGTGGCATTGCTCAGATATGATTAATGATTACGTCACGCTTCCCATAAAGTTGCCAAAGCAGACGAAGTGTAATTGCCTGCAGTCGCGCACAACTATGAGCAGCATTAGTAAATCAAAGTCATTCATATTGCACTAAGGGCTAATCTCCTAATAGCCTATTAACTGCACTGGTCTAGAGCCTTTACAGTAAGTAGCCCTTTTATAAGAGCACGCTCTAATAATGAATATTTGTTGTTCTTTGAACACGTCGTTGGCGCTTGGTGCCTCATTTTTCAAGCAGTTTGTTCTTTGAAGGCTAATGATCTGCAGCCGTCCACTGCGCGCAACAAGAGGAGATGGACCCGAGCACGCGCCCCGTTGCTAAAGAGCTCTGATTTACTTTACGGCTGACGTGACAGAGCTTGTCTGTATAAGCAATGTTTAAAATGTCTTTCTTACGAACATTAGGAAATTAAACTGTTTAGCTGAAAAAGGACAACTTATGACACCCTTTCTGCCTTTAAAAATGTAAAAATAAGCAACCTTTTTATGTTATGTAGCTTTGTGGATACCATCATATAGACTTACAAACTTAATGCTCCCATTAGCATATAAAATATACATATATATATTTTTGTTTAGTTGTTACATAATATAAGACTGATACCATGCATTTTCTCTCTACTTATTATGAAAGGCTGTCAATATTATGCAACTAATTAACAAGATGACATATTCTGAGAAACAAAATTAAATATATAATACAAAATTGTAGAGCCTTTTCCCATAGCAATCTCATTCCTCAAAAGTTGTATTACGCTCCACATTCTTCCCCTGCATGTGGAATATTTTGTCTGTGCAGAAATAAATGAGTGTTTGGACATGCTGAAATGCATTGGCCTATCTTTCTTTCCGTAAGTAAAACATTCAATGATATTTCCTGGTTTGGAGATTCAAATCAGTTACTTGTATGTTGGTTGTGGTTAGGAAACGCCAGATTGCAGATCAAGATGTAGGGTTAGATATGCGCTGTATTTGTTTGCTCCCTGGTTTCAGAGGAGAAGGTGCAAATAGTTTCAAGAATAGCCTATTTGTTTTTTTGTCGCGGAGAATTCCCAGCCCCGCATAACTCCTAAATGTCACACAGTGGTGGGATACACGCTGAAACACAACAGAAGCCACCACAGTCGGAATCAGCCTTTGAATGCACCGCCGGGGTCTTCCATAGCTGTGTATTGAAGCGTTTGACCCTGTCCTTTGTGTCCATAAGATTGTAAGGTGTCTGTGAGATGCCTGCGACAACTAGGCTTCCTCAGTGGAGCAAGAGTGCCAGGCGTTTGAAGTTTCAACCGTATCCGTTTTCATCCCATCTTTGAAGAGGGCAGCAGACGGCTTGATAAAAAAATGTTGTCGCTATAGTGTTCACCTCAGTCATGTGCTTAGGCTTGCCTTTCCCTCTCCTCGCTGAACACGGCTGTCTCGCAAACGCACCTTTGTGTTTGTTTAGAGATGGAGAGATTTGGGTGAAGTCCCTTTGCAGTTAGCTTTGTTGTGTGTGTGTGTGTGTGTGCTTGTTCGGTGGTAGTTTTAGGTTCATTGTGACAGGGCTGACAATAGATGAGAGCCGGGTTTTGACTTTTTGAGGATAAGGTTGAACGATTTTGGTACTAGTGTAGTTACGATACAAACAGTTCCTTCTGAACTTTGATGGAAAGGTTCAATACAGAGTCCAACACCACAACAATAACAAAAATAAATAATTGAAACACTTTTATATACGCAATGTAATGGGATTTCCAACACAAAATTAGTGTAGCTTCTTTGATATTTATATCTTGTCTTGTCCTAATTTGGATATAGACGAAAATCATTATAAAGCTATTCAGAAAAGGCCAAAATTTGTCATATGAATAAAATTTCATCAGTATCGATACCTGGCTAAGTTATTAGCTGGTTTATAAAACTTTTAGTATTTATTAATTGCTAGGTATCAACTTTTTTGAACATCTCCTTTGGCACAATATCGAACTTTGGCTTTTGTGAACTTACTTTTTAAAATCCAGATTCAGTGCACATTACTTGCATGCTCTGTATTAACATTTGAAAGAATTCCATTAATCTGCATCTCTGAGCGTGCGTATATGAGTATAATGATTTTATTTGTGTGATCCGATCTGTACAGTGCCATACATTGTAAAAAAGCGCCAAGTGAAATCTAATGTGGATTTTTTTTCTGTTACTCAAAATATCTTCGCTCTAATATTATATGTTCAATAATAAATCTACAGGTAAAGCAACAGTTTTAGGCAAAAAACATGGCTTAGGGTATGGCTTGCATTAAAAAAAACCTAATGGGAAGGGGATAAAATGTAATAAGAAGATATATGTTTACTTACTGCAGTGTTGTTAAGTGTTTTATCAGTTGACAGTGGTTTGATAGTCAGTGGTAAATACATTGTCTCATTCCCCTCACCGTCTGAAGCCAAAAGTAACATGACGGGCGTGCTTCTACCATTAACGTGATGGGCGTGTTGTCTAAATGTCAAGCTACAGAAGCCGTGGCCCAGCGCAGGCGTTGGATCCTCTAAGGCTTGCATATCTGGACTCAATACGTCATAGCGGTCAGCCGGACCAGCCCCGCTCGCTCCAATGACTTGAGCAGATCGGAAAGCTACAGTCCACATTGTATTTCTGTCCGATGGGACCCTTGTTGAAAGTCAGCCCTCAACTGGCGCGACACCTGCTTCAAAAGAACCGTGTTACGAGTCTCTAAGGAAGTTTGGATTGGCACCAGTCATTTTTCTGTTCAATCGCGGTTGTAACTTCTCATCCCTTTTTTCCCGATGTGCTATTAATTCACAGAAGTTAAAATAACAAGGGCCTGAGCAATGTAATATGTGTATAATTAGCCACCTGAGAACAGCCGCATAAAAAGCCATTACTGTGCAATTACCAGAGCATCCAGCTGGGAAATGGGATCTTGGCGTGAACAGAGATTCCAGCAGGCTTTCTAAAGTATATGTTCGCCTGTCTTCCTCCAAATGTTAGGTGACATACTTTTGGCCCTGCAAACTAACTCGGCGATTTCCTCTGTTTTAACGCCGTGTCAAAGGTGACTCGTAAACAGCCGCTTAGTCATTTTGGGAAGGCGGTTTGTAAAAATTGATTAAAATTGTTGCAACAGTCAAGAAATGGGTGACAAATCTTTGGGATTCATTTCAAAGAGATGTTCTATTTATCTGACTAATTTATATTAATGTATGTTTTTGAAGGCACCCTGGTTCATGACTCATTTTATCCGATTTTAATCATTTAAACTTAAAGGTTAACCTTTCTGGTAGCTTGATCGTCACTTGCTTGTCTCCTTGAAGATAGTTATTGCTTTGCTTGACATGTGGTATTAAACTTACCTTAAAAAAGCAAGATATAGCAATGCCATACTCTGGAACTTTCCTGGCAAAACAATGACATCTTCATGAGACAAGTAGGTAGCGAATCATTTGCAATATTAAAAAGATCTGATTTGGTCAAGAACATCCCATCAGAAGTGTGTTTTTGCATGTTCGAGGTGCCTCTTGCTTTTACTCCCGTCTTCCGCCTGCCATATTTGTAATTTATGGACCGCTCCGAGCCTGCGGGCAGATATTTGTTTGATGATAGTGCAACAGGTCTGGATGCTTGAGGTGTATAATTGCTGTTGGCTGGCCTGCTTGTGGAAATGGAGTACAGGTTGCCCAATAGAGCCTTGGGCCCTTTGCATACATACCGTTGTTTCAATACCAAGATTTTACACTTGCCGTGAGATTTTCATTCACAGATTCATTAACGCACTTGTAGCATAGTTACCAGCTTGTAAATGCGCTGCTTAAAACGTGAGTTGAAAGTGAAGGGGGAAAAAAACTTAGAGCCACATGCCTGCTTGTTATATCAGCTTTTAGCCCCTGAAGCGTCATATTTTTGACACAGAGCCCATTAAAATAACAGCAGACGTTATTATCAACACCTGTGCTATGACGGTATGTTTCTTCATCCTCGTTCTTCCTCTCTTTCTCACACCTGTGCACAGGAGTCCCAACAGAGTTCCACAGATTTCAGGTTTTATATCGAGAACCACACCAAGCACCCGGACGAGGTGAGCCGAAAGCAGGTGCGGATCTACCAGCTCTACAGCCGGACCACGGGGAAGCACGTCCAGATCCTGGGCAAGAAGATCAACGCCAATGGAGACGACGGGAGCAAGCATGGTACGAGTCAACACATTTGCACGATCATAAGTCATAAGTAGAGATCAGAGGTCTTTTGCAATGTTTTAAAGTCCAAAAATGAATCAGTTTTTTTGCTGTCAAATCACATTACAACTTTGTATTTACATTAGCATGTCAGAGCAAGCTAGCTTTTGTTTTAGCTCCCCTTCGTAATTCCCTCTGCTGCCAGTAGATGGAATTCTAATAAAATTCCTGATGGGGGAACGCCTGATTGATAGAAAGTAATGTCTGTTTTCTGTAGATGAAAAAATGGTCTTAAAAATCGTAGTTACACCGTTAAGCATGAGCTCCACAATTGCTTGAAAATGGTTTGCTGAAGCTTGTCTTTCCTCTCCCTATAGACACCTACAGATTTCATGGGTAAACATTTTGTGTATTGGGATTGGCTTTGCAGATTTGTAGTTATGGCAACATAAATGTCACGCCCAAGGCCAATATGACAAAAATCTCCCAAATGCCTGTATTTCAACATTCTGAAATTTGTCCATAACTTACTAATTAAATAACTACATTGATCTCTACTAATTTATGATTTTGTGTCCTTAAAGGTGCTGTGCTGCGGTGCGGTGCTAATTTGTCTTAAAACATGTAAAACATAATCTGTTCATTTTAAACTATTTGCAGCAATCTAAATTAATGTCTGGCATCTGGAACATCCAAACTATTCACCACAATTAGCTTCTAAGCGCAACTTTCAGAGGCCAAAGCCGAATTACCTTAACGGTAAAGCTAACAAACATTAGCATGCTAACAAACATTAGCATGAGAATAAAAGTGCTCTATAATAAGTTGCAGGCAGCACCTCAATTCCACCTTAATAACTGTTTTTACAATTTATCTGCACTTGGGCTAAGCCAATATGATTTTATTACAACTTTGTCCAAATTACAAAAAAATGTGTACTGTCCCTTTAAGCTAACATGTTGCAGTGTACAAGTGATTGGTAGTAATGTGATTTCAAGTTATAATTTCACTACCAAATGATCATTGGTGTTTCTGTCACCGAGAACTAGTTGGAGTTTTAACCGTGCGGATGTTCCCCTTCTTTGAACAAGCGGTGTGTTAGCTAAACAGGAGATGCCTCATTTGTTGTCCTACTCTGCAGATAGCTTGTCCCAAACAGCTGACTCACGGAGCTAAATTGAACGAGCGCGTTCCGTCCCAGATGCGCCAGGACGAAGCTTCCTCACAGCTTGTTAGAGCTTGAGTAGAAGCAGATCCAACCTTTTCCCATGAGGCCTTGCCAATTCTGCCCTCCTCCACCTCGCTCGCTCGCGCCTCCCTCTTACCCATCCAGCTGCTGTACCTGGCACCTGTGAACTCTTTTGCACTTTCTAATGAGCTTATGAAGACACTGCTGTTGAGCTAACAGGCACTTAGCCACTTGCACTTAGCCACAAAGCATCGGACATGAAGTATATTTCCATTTAGCCTTTGTGTTTAGCTAAGGAGCTGTAAAGTTCACCTACTTTTCATTAAGGTGCCTCAAAATGGCAGTTCCCATTCTTCATTGGTCTGCTTAAGCGTATTTGTTATCTAGATACAATTTTTTCCAGCCGCAAATTTGTCTTACCACATTTTAGCTGGTCGGCCCCCTATGGCATACAAATGGATGCATTCCGTTCACCATAATTAACGTAGGAGTTTAAAAATAAGGCTTCTTGTCAGATGACCCTATTATAAGGTTAATATATGTCTTGGAAAGCACACATTACAGAAATGTGGACATTTCTCATTGTATGAAACTACTATTGATAAAATTAGCAACAGAAGACCTTTTGTGAGGATTGTTGTTTTACTGTTGGCACATACCACAAAGCACATACGTACAAGGAAGTTTTCCAAGAGATTACTGAAGTGTAGAGCGCCCGCGTTTACAGAACTTTTCTAAGGTCGAGGATTACGCGGATTACTGTTTTGAAGTGCTTGTACTGTACTGCATTCCCTCCTTTGTAAACTAAATGCCATCCGTTAGTGGTATTGATGACAGTGATTCCACTTTATTGTTTGTGTTGTGAGTCAAGGTTCTAATTAAGTTAAAGCCTGCAGCTGCCAGACAATTTTCAAAAGATACTTTTGGAAGCTCTGAAAAAGACAGCGATGGTTTTATCTATAGCTTCATTCCGCCGGTTAGGTCAACTTGCTAAACCAGTCGGCCAAAATGTTGTCAAACGTTTGCTGATTTGGGTTGACGACTCCAAGTGTGGGCTTTTAAAATGTCCCAAAGAGCGTCCAAAAGATCTAGAAGCGATCTTTCCCCAAGCACTCACAAGATGGACTGGTTTTCTACTTCCCACTTTTGAAGGCTGAGTCGAGGAGATGGAGGGAGGTTTGTCTTCTGCCCCCAAGCCTATCCCATCCCCTGGCCTATTCTTTCCCTCTGCTCCCTTGAGCGCTACTGAATGGCCCTGTGTGTTAAACAAATGGATCATCTTAACTTTTTGATTGAGTGAGCACAGACTAAGGGCAACTTGAAACCTAATCCTGAGGGGCACATAACCGCTCCGCAAATGTTTGGTCGATCTCTTTGCGTCTTGACAGGCGAGCACAGACAAAGGTGACCTGGCAGGGGTTAACATTTGGGAGTCGGGAGGGGGGCGGGCGGTGAGGGGAAATGAAAGAGCCGCCAGGATGCGTCTTTAGAGTGGATTAGTGCTGTGTCAGGTTTAAGTGACGCCGCCATTGTTGTTGTTTTAGCCCAGATCGCTTCATACCATTATCACTTTTACCGCTCACTGTCAAGCGTATACAGGCTTTTAATGTGGATTGTTTAAAAGATTGTTGGACATGTCAGTTATTGTTTTGTGTGTGTGTGTGTGTTTTCTTTCAGCTCTTCTCGTGGTCGAGACAGAAACCTTCGGGAGCCACATCCGAATAAAGGGCAAAGAAAGTGACCATTACATCTGTATGAATGAGAAGGGCAAAATAGTGGGAAGGGTGAGTATAAATGCACAGGATTAAATCATTGTTACCTTATCAAAATATGCAATGGTCTATATAAAAAGAATTGTGATGAAAAGTAGCGTCTGCACAATAAATATATACTTGTCTACAAATTTCAATATGAAAACATCTATTGAGGCACATTTTACCTTAAGATCTTCTATGATGCCCATGTGCTGCCAGGCCCCATGTGCAGCCGGCCCCATGTGCAGCCGGCCCCATGTGCAGCCGGCCCCATGTGCAGCCGGCCCCATGTGCAGCCGGCCCCATGTGCAGCCGGCCCCCAGCCGGCCCCATGTGCTGCAGGCCCCATGTGCAGCCGGCCCAATGTGCAGCCAGGGCCCCATGTGCAGCCGGCCCCGATGTGCAGCCCGGCCCCATGTGCAGCACGGCCCCATGTGCTGCCAGGCCCATGTAGCCGGCCCACAGCCGGCCCATGTGCAGCCGGCCCCATGTGCAGCCGGCCGCAGTGTCTTGAGTTCAAATCCCGACAATTTGCTTCATGTCCTAACTTCTCTCATTCCCATTCCACGCTAGGACTTTCCTGTCTAATGAAGCCTACAGGCAAAAAAAACCCTAAAGAAAAAACAAAAGATCTTCCACGATGAGCAATTAACTTGAATTGCACAATTGGAAAAGCTTTTAAATTCCTCAGTGTTTACAAACAAAATGCCATTTCCAGTTGACTAACTGTTTTGGTGCACATCCAATCGTATAACTACCATAAATTAAAATAAATGTTTTTGAGAGGTTTATGTGTATCAGACCATAAATTCAGCTAAATTTATGGTCTTCAAGCTAAATAGTAGATGATAAACATTGAGGTAATCACTAGACTGAACACGTTGCATTTTATTCTTCTGACATAGTGCACAGGTTGACCCCAAAATAGAGTGTTTTAAGTGCAATGGAAAAGTCTGTGTTCTAAAATCAGAATTAATATTCAAAAGGAGTCCCTAAACCACAGTGAATTGAACACAACCCCAGATCTGCTTTCTCCTGCTGTTATTGTACACCCAACAAAACCCCTTTGATAACTCCCAGCCATTCTTCCATTACGTAATGGGCCTACTCCTTTGACACTCGATCAGTCAATTACAGACTGCAATCACCACAATGCATTGAGAGACTAATGGTCACTTAGGAGGAATGCCATTGGCGTTATATCACTTAGTCACACCAGGTGGCCACAGGAGTGAGCCGAGAGCAGGGCCACGCCGACAGCAGCAGAGGCGCGCTGGAAAACAAGTGGACACTGGACGCACACGTGTGATTCTGTGGCATTAATAAGTCATGCTGTCAGCGAAAGGGCTGCAGTCATTTGCACACACTTCCACTCTCTCTCAGCGCTCGTCTGTTCAGAACATGCACTTTCCCTTTGCACTGACCTCTGCATTACAGTGCTATGAGAAATGGGTGGACTCTGACCATTTCAACTATGCCGTTAGGAAAATACTAGCAACTGGTTTCTATTCAAATTGACTGTATGGACGTTTTTTTAGTGCGAGAAACTACTGGCAAAACTACTATTATTATTTAATACGGGACATTGTAAATTCAAAGTCAAAAGTAGAACCTACTCAAACTAAACTTTACAATCTTGTACTTCACAAGATTTTGATGGAGTGTTCAGAAGGATTTGATGACATCTAATTCTAAGCCTGATTTATCAAAGTTTTAACTCCTGAGATTAGGTGAAATTTGTTTTTTTTTAAAAAGCAAATTTTGTTTTCCAAAATCCCCTCTGTAAATTGGTTTGCCAACAAAAATCAAGCAAGAAATGTAAACTTGGCTCTATCAATGTACTTGATTTATTATTCCTACATTTTGACATAAAATCCATTATTTTTCATGTGAAAATATTACATGATGAAAAGCATTATGTAAGTAAATTAAAGACAATAATTCAAATTGGTACCTCTAAATTCATTGTTTCCCAATTCACCTACAGTGTCTCGCCTTAAAAACATGAAATTATACAGATATATAATATAAAGAAGCTACTTGGATGAGTGAGGAAACCTTTGTACAGTTGACAAAATATAATTTTCTTTTGCTATTAAAACATAAAATTATACAATAATATTTGTTTCTCTTAATGTATTTTACTAAAAGCTTTGTACAAGATAAGGTTTCCCAGTACAGGATTATATTCTAGTATTATAAAAGTATGTACCTTTTAAAGTATGAACCTTGTCACATATTACTTCTATAATATAGTTTATGTATTTAACTAATTCCTCATTTGTTTCTTTTTCAGCCTGACGGAAGGAAACAGGAGTGCGTCTTTGTAGAGGAATTCCTGGAAAACAACTACACTGCTTTGGTGTCGGCCAAGTACAAAGGATGGTACTTGGGCTTCAACAGAAAAGGAAGGCCCAAGAAGGGCTCGAGAACCACGCAGCGACAACAAGAAGTTCACTTCATGAAACGACACCCGAAAGGCCGGGTGGACCCTGTGGAGGAGTTTAAATTCACCACAGTAACTAAGAGGACACGTAGGGCTCGCAGGTTAAAAGCCAGGAGGAACTGATGATGGGAAAATGGACACAGCACTCTTTTTTTTTTTTTTCTTGGGTAAGAAAGAAAACTGTAATGGAGAAAATGCCTTATCCGAAAAGAACCACTTTAAAGACTCCGCTCTTGAGACAGACTCGCAGAACAAAAAGTCAAAGATGTTTTATTTTTGTATTTCAAGGATGACTGAATATTTCCTAACTCTTGAATTCCTCTGGGTTGATGTCATTGTGCTCACGTGTATGTTATGTTATTTATACTGGATAAACTAAAGGACCTCCACGAAAAAAAAGAAAAGAAAAGAATTCCTATCGCCATCATCCTCGGCTTCATTCGAACTGCCTTTTTGACAATGGGGACTGAAGAGCCAACGCAATGTTATAAAGATCAGCCAAGTAGAGATTGATTGGAATACCTGTTGCTTTTTGTTTGTGTTGCCCCTGACAACGCGGATCCCATACTTTCCACTGGAATCAGACACCATGGAGATGCAGCAGAGAGGTGGCCATTGCAAGTGGAGAAACTAGGGAGCTTTGAGTGCAATATTTTACCAGTCTCTCTATCTCTTCCTCTTGTTTCCGTGCATCTCTAAGACAAAACGGAATGCGGTTAGCTTTCCTGCGATTGTTGGGATTTGGTCGACGGTTCTGTGCAGCCTGTGATTCAGCTTGAACACGACATGCTTTGACTAGTCAGACATCAGCCACGGCTTAAGTCCCATTTAAATGCTTGAAAAAACAAAAACACCACACTCTGGCTTATGTGATTGAACGTTTCGCATGGTCTTCCAATGTATGGAAATCAAGAGATGAGAAGGTGGTCAATCTCATGCTGGTCAGCTGCCTACATTTTGATTTTATTCTGTACAAATAGACATGTTGTTGGGGTTGGTGATTGGGTGGAGAGATTTTTTCATAGTTAAGTAAACACATTTAACACCGACTGTATGCAATTGAATGGAAATAAATTCAAATTGATCAGTTGGCTGGCCAGGTTAGGACAATGTGCCCTGTTAATGTCTTAATATGTGAGATGGAGCTTGTTGGTTTGGGTGATGAAGACTTCTACCTCTACCTGTGTTCTTTGTGTTGTTTTGTCCACATTTCCTCTTTAACTGAATGACAGGTTCAAATGCTTTTGGAAAAGTCTGTACTTACTCACTGGACATCCACAGCTCCCTCTGCCTCTTGCGTCTTCTCACCGCTCGTATATATCCACCGGTCTGCTCGCAGGACTTTGTATGAGTTGCTACTAACAACATGACACATGTATGACTTTTTTAAAAAACAAAAACAAATGTAAACAAAAATAATTTTATGACTATTATTAAGATATTTATTGCCTCTCGTTGTAAATAAAATGTGATGAGTTTTATTTGGCCTCTGTTAATAAAATGAGGATTATATTTTAAAACTGAATATTCCTGTGTTTATTGCTCTCAAAGCAGTGACAGTGAAGTTTTGGCTTGCGCCGCACTGGAAACGTGCACATTCCCATCTAAGACTGATGTAGCAGGTAGACACTGTTGGACATAGAGTACATTCCCTTCTGTGCATTCTGCCAAGGTATGCATTTTATATACAAAGCCTTGCTTTTAAGGTCAGTGGTTTAAAAAGGGAGAAAGAACCATCCCAGGATTAGGGTTAAGGCTGGGATTCTCTGTGTGGGGCTGTTATCATTCATTCTTTTGCTGGTCATAATAAACACCAATATATTCAGACATGTTACATTATGTTGTCACTAAAAAGACCAGCAGTCACCGTTCCACCATGCCATTGGATTGCATTTGTTTTCATGGTACAAGGGGCTTGAGTCATTGCAACTGGCTGCTCTTGATGGAGGAGCAGCAGCTCTACCCTGGGCTCCTCCAGATCAGGCCAGTTTCACAAGGAGGCAAATGGCTGCATTGTAACTTTGTTTAACATGTTTGTGCTCTGTAACTGATGCATATTCAAATGACACTTAAATAAAGAGTAGCTTGTGCAATTTTCAATTTTAGCAACCGCATATTTGTCAGTTAGTCACTAGACTGTTTACATCTGGTCTAAAACGTGCAAAGTTGTCTAAATATTTCATGGTGCAATCATATTTCCCAAACCTCCTTACACGTAAAAACACAAATTATTCTGATGTAACCACTCCGTTCCCCAGACCAATAAACACAGTAATTCAGAGCCCCTTCCGTCTTTTAAAAGCGCTAAGAATGCAGAGTAGCATGCCTTATAATGCTGTTAACCCGAATGATGTTTACAACAACTGTCAGACTGAAAGATGGCAGCTTTGAAGGAGAAAAAATACTTTTGTTTAAATTTCTCGCGGTATCAGCCCCCGTTTAGCTACCGCTAACACATCCAGCAATCTTCTCCGTCATGGGATTTGGACGTCTGAATTGCTTTTAAAAGGTGGAAACAAACGGCTTGATGCATGACCCTGTGATTTAGCATTAGCCTTGATGAATCAGTACTCAGGAGCTCAGTGGTCTGTGAAGAGGAGGCATGTTTGATGTCCACTTGTCTCGGAGCGGCGTATGCTCCTGTCCCAACAAGAGCTATGGGATGACCCAAACCAGCAGCCGCTACGGACACCACTGTTTATTCAAGTGTCACTTAAAGGCAGCCTAGCCTTACAAAAGTTTCAGAAAACTCATGTTATTAATGACAGAAGTGACCTGTAAGTGAACTGCACTTTCTCACGCTGGTGTCGACTCCAGTGTGGTACTGGGGAATTGGTTAAAATGGTCACTTTAACAACACAAAAAAATAATAAAATGGATGTTTAAGGGTTTAAGAATGTAAGAATGTAAGAACTGATATCATGTTAAGAGCTTACATATGATGTAATAGCTTTCACTTCACTGCCCGTGTTTAGAAAAGTTTTCACAACACCGCCTGTAGACAGATTGTATGGAACATGTAATTCAAAATGTCCTCATCTAAACCTCCCGACTTGGTGAGCATACTAACGCCAGCAAGTCACTACATCTTTTTTATTCGAGTTTGTGCAGTGGTTTGAATTAAAATAGCTACCTTTAGATTAGATTAGCCTTCATAGTCCACATAGTGAAATTTGTCCTCAGTGAGCTCCCCAGCGAAGCGCTCGGGGACCCATCTTGATATAGCTTGAGCTAGACTTGGTCAGGATTAGTAGCTGGTTTTACCTACTGTGCATGTTTTGAGTTGATGGGGAAAACCCACGGGGAGAAACATGTAAACTACGGACAGAATGGTCTGGGCAACCCGGTAATCGAACCTGCAAGCTTCTTGCTGTGAGGCGAAAGTATAGTCATTCATTAAGGCAACATTTCTTTTCCTTTTTTTTTCTTGTCAATTTGCTCTTTCAATGTAAGAGCTTTCACATGGAAATAACAACATTGTCCAATCTGCATGCAGAATATATACAGAATAAAATACATACAATTTCAAATATGCATCCATAGATTGATATGGGACATTGTAACTTCCAAAGCAGTTTTCTCAAAATGCATTTTTCTTAGAAAGGGACTTAAGGATCAGCCCTTAAAGAAGCACAGGTCTGCATACGCCAATGTTTTTTTAAGTTTGAACTCCAAGAAACTAAACTAAATTTGAATTTTAACTCCCAGTGTTCTCTAAGATATAGTTTAACCCAATATTAATATATCCAAAATTCCATTTGAAAATTGTTATGCAGCTATTATGTCAACAAAATTATGCTTAATTTCATGACAGAAATTAAAACTGGCTCAATACATTTTAAAACTTATTTTGTAAAGGATTTTTTGTAAAGGCTTTGTTAGGCAGGACAGTACAGCGTGAAATGGGAATGAGACTGAAGAAAGACATTGCAGCAAACTGGGACCGAATTTGAACTCATGACACTACGGGTTGCTCACAAGGAACGCACATGTGCAATCCACTCGACCACAGAGTAGCACTCAATATATTTTTCAAATTCATAGGATCCAATAATTTGCTATTTCTGCCTTATTTCTATATGAAAACATTATGATGAAAATCATGCAGTACATTTTTCAGTTTAAATTTTCCCTATTCACCTACAATGTTTTGCATTGAGAACATTTACACACAACTTCTAAGAAAAACAATCCAGAATTTTAGTTGAAATCATTTCGTCAGTAGTTTTGCAAAAAGTATGGTCTGCTAAATATATCTAAGGAATTCTTTTTCCATCCACAAACTTGACCAAGCACAGCCCATCCGTATTTGGAATATTGTCATACAAGCGCCAGTGGTTTCCAGCAGGTTCTATTCCCAATAAGAGATGACATTTTTGCATAAACCTCCTGCTAGGCTTTTCTCTGACTCAACCTTTGATCACTGGACTTTAGATGGTCTTGGAACTGGACCAATAACTTCCAAATGAAACATAGGAGTCCCTTTTGCATGGGCCACCCCTTTTCAAAGGAGGTGGAATTTTTAAATGCAGTGGTGCTTGCCAAGTAGTTTATATTCTATTATTAGAAAGTCTCCACAGCTCTCAGACTGCTCACAATGGATACTGTATGACCCACTGAGCAGCGTCAACTCAGAACAAAATCCTGTGGCTTTGTTGAAGTTATACACATTTTAGTGGAACAACCCAAAGTGGCTCCCTGGCCCCAGGATCAGCAACCACACACTTAACAATTAGCCTTGTCAACAGAAACATGCCTTGTGGAGACATGAAACAACCTTTGTCTGTGAGCGACTGAAATGTTCTCTCCTGGTCAGTGAAAAACAAAACTCCAAAGCCAAGCACAACACAGTCCGAGTTATAATATAACCTTACCTAGTGCTATTAAATGCAGTCTCATGTCACGTCATTTACTGTCAAAACAGCCCGGCCGCCTGTCTCTCATAACCGCACTGGACTGGTCGTCTACATGGAATCCACAGGGTGATTCTCTTTAGCTCCTCACAACACAGTGCTGTTTTCACAGGATTACAAATGTGCTTATGTGGTATACTTAGAGCTTCTGTCTTCAGTGCAGGTTCTCATCATGTTAGGAAAGAAGAAGGGTGCCAGACCTGTCATATGTGAGTAGCAACAGCAACATTTGAACCACTGACCCTCTGGTCAGCGGGCAAACACTTAGTAACAGCACTACTGTCACCCCATTATAGAAATATGATAATAAAACAATATAGATAATGAGCAAAGATTTGACAGTGAGTATTGAAGATGTCAGAGCACAAACGGTTTTCCATTGTTGACAGTGTGTTGTGCAGAACATTGGCTAATGACAGAGGGGGACAAGAGGCATCTGCAGTGGAAATCTGAGCCAAGTCCTCCTGCAAACAACACACATACATGTGCACACACATACAAACATGTACACGCACATAAACACCCAGAGATAGAATGGTTCTGCTCATATGTGCGCGCAGACTCGGCCCGGCCCGGCACCAGCAGATGCCAGGTGACACAGCTCATTAACTTCTCTCTCCTATTCTTTAGGCTCCTCATTGTCTTGAGATATGAGATGAGCCTTTGTTGAGAGTTTTGCCCCCTTTTCTCTCAGGCAGGCAGGGCCCATAATTAGTGCTTTGCGCTGGGCGTACTTTCTCACAGGCCTACGACACAATTAATCAGCACTTTCCCACCAATGGGCACAAGCCACTTGATGCTATCAAGGCCAAATGTTTAAGTTGTGACGCCTTTGCACTTAGTGAATTATGAATATTGGGGCACTGGATAATTTAGAACAATACATGTTCAGAGAACGAGAACTATTAATATGCATTAATATGTGTGGGAGTAGCACAGATTGTCCCCTATTTCTGATACCGCACTTTTGCCCACCACAGCAATAAACACATATCAAATGTGTTTCCATGACATTATGCAAGTAAACATGATCATTTTCACTATTACTGGGGCCAGAGCCCCTCAGGGCCTTCTGCCCACTCTCATTGTGCTGGGGGATGTCGTCACATCCCTGTGCTTCTCAGAACAAACATGCCACCTCTCTATGTGCCAGGTGAGGCGGCAACACTGCTCCACTGAACTGGGACGGCCTCCGTCAGAGAGAGAGAGAGCACCTGCGGGGTTCACTGTTTAGAAAAACAGAAATGTTTCTTGAATCCAGTATGTGGCCTCAGCTGTGATGTAATCTCTTTTTGTTTGTGACCAATCAAAATGTGACACTAATCCAGAAATGGTCAGAAGCCTATTGCAATCAACAGAAATGAACCTGATGCCTGTGTGGAAGATGCAAAAATGCATGCATTTTAGGTCACAATATTAACATTTCAACAATTTGCAGATTTTATTTTCACACATATTTTGTAGATTTTAACACGTGACAGTTTGTGGTACAGAGTGATTGTGTTATGCTAACGCTAGAGGAGAAGCTTTAGGGGAAATCAAAGGCCACAACAGCTAACAAAACGGATGTGGACCTTTCACCTGAGGTCGGGGTCCAGGTCCTGTATTGCTAATCTGACATGTGTTTCCATGAGCCAAGACAAGCAACTCTGCCATGGTGGCCACTCTCCAAAACTAATGATGTCAAGTGATTCCTCCAACACAAGCCTTTTAAAACAGAATGAAAGGCAGTGAGGGAGGGCCGTGTAGAGGCTCGGGGGTCCACTGAAGGGAGACACACAGCTCAAGAGGAGAGCCACAGGAAAACTCCAAGACCAGCCCTGCACTTGCTGCTCAAAGACTCTCCTGGCTGCTTCCTGTGCCAAACTTTACCCCTTCCCACTATCATATCATTGTACACAGAGAAAGGGGCTCACTTTTTTATTTACGCTATTGTTATTGCCAGAATATTGCTTTTAATTGCTGTCCTGGATTCCCTGCTGTGGTATAGGACGAGTCTGAGACGATTACTCAAAGTAATGGAGCATAATGATGTCTCTGAACGGCCTCTAAAGCTCAGGTCAGGGGTTGGACAATGTGAACATTCAGCTACTTAGCTTCCTTTGCAACTTTGTGACAAAATCTGTTTGCCCAACACCAATTAAGATGCCTCTCCGTGCGCTCTGGTCAATGGGTTTGACGGAGGGGGTCGTCCAACGAGTTGACATGTCCCTGAGCACGAACAAGCTGGCCTGTGTCCTTGCCTCAATAATTGGTGTCCCTTGCAACGTGCCGCTTCCCAGGGCTGTCCTTTGTGTCCCCATGGCAGTCCTAAATGAGGGGAGTCACGGCTTTAATGGGACTCCTGTTAGTTTTAAACAAACACAGGGCGACCCCCTACTGTTTAGCATGGTGCATAGAACAGCTGGGAGTCCAGGGTCACCCCAGGAGCCCCTACAGGGCCTGGTGCCCACTGACTAGGCAAAAGTGAGATCAGAGCACCAGCTTCAGAGAGGAGGGATGTTACACCATCAGTTCTTTCCAGGTAAAGTGCAAAATGTCCCTTCACTCTGACGCCACTCTGAGATTAGCTTCATACCAACTGCTTCCTTGTTCACTGTGTGAGAAGATTCAGAACTAACGCCCTCTTTTGGCATGTTATGAACACACACATTATTAACAACTAACAGTTTGATAAACATAAACATTATTCAAAGTGATACTACAGGAAATACCAGGATATGCTGTAAAAAATACAAGTGTGAATAATGCTTAAAAAAGGATCTATAACTGAAGCTGAAATTCTGTGCCTTTCCTGTAAAACCTCTGGGATGCACCTGATGAGTCGTCTGTGCAGACTGAGGATGTCTGTTCACTGTGACCTGTCATTAGCTGGTCAAGTTCAGGTTGTGTTGTGTTATTATCAGAATGACCTGTCTACACTGAACATCTGGCCTCAGGCTGAAGGAAGTCACAAATGAGTGACACTTTAGTCAAGAGCAATGTTTCCCAAACTGTAGTTCAGGGACCACTAGCAACACGCATGTTTTCAAATTGTTATTTATTCATTGCTTCTGCTGTGTCTGCCAATATTGGCACTCAAAAGTGCAGAAAATTATATATATATGTATATATATACACACACACACACACACACACACATATATATATATACATATACATACATATATATATGTGTGTATATATATACTCAAAAGTGCAGTAAATGAAGGGAAATATATTAAAACAATAAAAAGAAATAATTTTATTTTGTTATAAATACTATATATACATACATACATACATACATACATACATACAAATATATATATAAATATATATGTATATATGTAATATTTTCTGCACTTTTGAGTTCTACTACAACGTCAAGAACAGCTCAAAAATATCATATAACACGTCACTCAGGAAACATTAATGAGAAATGTGCTCACTTTACAATTTATACCTTTTTCATACCACACAAATACATTTTGTGGAAGGTTATAGCTGGAGTAGTATTAGTAGTATTAAGTACCTAAGCCGTATTAGAAGGTCAGAATTCGGCCTGATCAGTGTTTGCACTTGCATTTAGATTTGGAATATAGGTATACAAGCTATTCAGAGAGGACAGACATTTGCAAACGTATTATCATTTCAGAGACGACAGAAATATGAACTGCTAAACTAATACACGTTAGGAGAGATGTAAACTACACTTTGCAGACACAATTGAAAATTAAACAATTGTGATTTACTAATCGAGACCATCTTACCGCTTTTGTCAAAATAAATTATCTTTATGTTGAATAATCCGTGGGAAAGAATAGCATGAGTTTCATTTCGGGAGAGGGCAGGATTTTTCAATGGGGCTCTTGAGCTCAGTGTTGGTGCTGTGTGCCTAATGTGTTTGCGTTGGCTGTGATAGAGGGGATTAGCTCCTTTGTGGTGGTCCGCCCGCACCGCAGACTACTGGACTTTGAAAGCATACTTGCCAACTTAACTCACGACAAAATCAGAGACGGTGAAAAATGATTCCTTCAGCACCTAGTTGACGATTGACCTCACTGGTTGTGGCATCAGTGGAGTCTGGAGCTGCCATGTTTGTACAAGCACCGAGGGTCAAGGTGACAAACGGCAAACACGGAGTAAATCTCTTCTGAGGGGATTCCCTTGAAACCGCAGACAACAATGAGATCACCTGTGGATACTTGCTGCCACACTGTTAAATATTAAATGTTGCTTGAAAATAGTTTATAAGGGATTAGTATTATCCTGAAATCTTAAACACATTCGATTTTTGTGCGAAGAGGTAGGATACAATGTACTAATTGTTCTATGAAATAATACATGATAGGAAATTTAGATGTGAGTTTGGGCTGTAAATGGCTTTGGTAGTTCGATTTCCTTCAACTCGTCCATTTTGTGATGACTAAAAGGTGCACAGAACATTTTATAGTCGAATTGGATAACATTTTAAAATAGCTTACAATGTCAAGAAGATACACAAACTAGCGTTGCAGGGGCAGAAATCTCCGGTGTAAATTGACCCTTTGTGGCTATGTGGCTTTGATTACCTTAAGTGTCACTGTAGATCCAGGTGTAAATTTGGGGTAAGCAAATTCTTCAGCAAAGGTACTTCTGACCAAACCTCAAGATCTTGAGATGAGTCCCCAGGCGCTGCACTGTGGTTGCCTACTGCTCCTGACGAGTCCCCCCCATCGCTATCAACCATCAAATGCTGACGACAAAGTTCCCTGAAACGACAAAAGAGTTTAAACTAACTGAGACTTTTTTTCATTTTATTTGCAAACATTCTAAATCATTTTTCCGAGTTCTGACATGTAACAGGAACAGCCTCACATCTCGGAATTCCTGCATGGAAACTCGGGCAACATTTCAGAACCCAGGGTTTATCCAAGTTAGACGATCGAACTTGGCTGTGCCCTGCGTTTGTTGCAATTTCAACATCCGACAGTTGAATAATTGATTATACTTGTGATATTTTTCCTTTGGTTGCTCTCACCTCCTTGTGTGCTGCTGTTGAATCTCTGCTGTTAAAAATACGATGTTGTGCTAATGTTGCTAACGTCTGCATGGAGCTAATGACACCAAAAGCAGAAATTCACATTCCAATGTTGACCTATTGCTTTCACATGTGGTAACACTGTCAGGGTTAACTAATTATCTTAATTGGATCCATATTTTGGTTGATTTGAGCACGTTCTTGGTTTTATTGTTTGATTTGAATCGTTACAGTCCATAAACGGTAATGTATTGTTCATAGTTTTTCCAACTTTTCTAACTATTGGAAAACAGAAATTCTGAGAAAACATCTGTCCAAGTTCTGATGGGTGTGCTTGACAAGCATGTTAACTCATCGGAAAAATGTGTCTGTCCTGTATCAAAGTATGGTATGGAAAAAAAAGAAAGTTGTAAACAAATAAGATTTTGACTGCAATGATTATTTAATGAGCAAAAAAATCACCAAAAATTGTGTAATGGAGGTTTTTGTTTTTCCCAAAAAATACATTCCGCATTTCTGCACACTTAATACCTGCCTCCCCATCCAGGGTAAAATTCCATCGAAAGGATTTATTGTCACAAACAGGGATAGGAGCAATCTTTGTGGGGTTTGCATGCTTTCCTTAGGTCTGGGTGAGTTTCCGCTGGGCACTCTGGTTTCATACATCACCTTGAACATGCACAACAGGCTAATCGTTGAGCTTGTAGTCCTGACCAGTCACCGGCCACCGTGAGTCACGCTTGTCCCAGAGACATTGACGCAAGGGTAAAATGAAGAAAGCCAAAGTAACCCAAAAGATCATCTAAATTTACCTTTTTCTTAAGTAGAAGACAACAAAACCGTTATGATCTCATTGTACGTGAAGTTGTCAAGCAAATATGAAAACTCTCAATCTCAATCTACACTTCTTCTCGGTCTGGTGGGCGTATGGCAGGAGGCTCTTTCCCACATGTTTGACCCCTGCCCTGTTTACTGTAAACTGCTCGGGTCCAGCGAGGGGAGCGACCTGCAGTCTTTGTCGCGGCGCACTCCCAGCAGACTCCCTGGAGCACCTGATATGAGAGTCTAGAGTTACGTCTCGGTCAAAAGTATCAACAGCACCGATCTCCAGTGCACACACTGCCCTTAGCACGCTGCCACGATCCACTGAACACAGGGCTCAGTGGATGCTTCCTGACATGACTCAAAACAGTGCTTTTCCTTTTTTAATGGCCCTGGTGAACTTTGCCTGTTACATGTACGGATCGACTTACACTTCTGAGATTCTTGTTGATGTTGTTCCATATAAAAAGTGCCTATTAAAAAAGGGTATTTGGAATATTTATTTACATTTTTATTTCTAGATTTTCTGGCCTGAAGGCTTCGTTGGAGAGGACAGCAGTGGTGTGAAACGGGGATGGAGAGGGTAGAGACATTGACAGTCGTGGTCAGGAGGCGAATTCACAACACCAAGGTGATTACCCACTAGGTAAACAAATATCAAATATTTCTTTGAATGGTCACAATTTGAATGTTGATTTAGTCTTAGTAGTTACAAAATATTACCAGTTGGTTTTATGCAGCCTCTCTCTGATCTGAATTCTTAAACCCTAAATCTTGAAACAGTGCTAGTGCAGACATCACTTGCCTTTACACCGATGGGCATGCCCGGATAAAACTATATTATGTACAAAGAATAATAGGATATTTTTTATTATACGTGAAAGTGACCACATTTTCCTATTGCAGTAACAAGGGCTTTCCATATTTTGTTATTGAGGTCTTACCGAGCTTTGACTAGGGCCTAATGTTTTTTACATTGTAGTAATTAAGGGAATACCGCATATTTATATTGCTGTTACAAGGGCTTACTGGATTTTTACATTGCGGTAACAAGGGCTTACCATGTTAAACCTTTCAAATTTAGCAACACGTAATGCCTCAGGCTAGAGATGAAATATTCACGATGAGTTAACAGCTTGAGAACCTTTTTTGAGAAGTGAACCCAAACTTCCAAATCTTTATCTTTGTTTATATTTTACACAGATGGACAAAAAAAAGTGTATAGACAGGAAAGACAGGGAATGGACGTGCAGCAAACTGCCAGAACCGAACCCACGGGCCAGTGAAGCCTACTAATCCAAAACATCGTTGCAAATCAGCAACATTTTGGCCGATGTCTCGTCCGATTTAATTGACAAAACAATCATATGGGCCCTACTAGCGGGAAAGCACATTTGCATTATTTCCTCGAGTATGACACGTAGTAGTGCAGTGACAATGTAATGGACACCCCTGCTTTAAAGAGTGTCAAACAAGGATGGTTATGATTTGCCAGTTTTGGACAAGAGTCATTAAACGTTATGCATTTGAATGAAACCAGGACAAGATGCAAAAATGAACAGATAATGACAACCATTCCCACATTCCTTTAACCATGGTGACTTCAAATCAATACAAACAACAAATCATGGTGTCTTTGGATAGAGGTACATGTCAAGACATCCAGGGACAGCCAAGATGACACGCTTCTACGAAACTTTACAACAATGTGTCATCTGGACATCTGTTTTATCACCCCGAGTGCAGAGGGGTGTGATTGACAGGTTCGTTTGCATATCAGGGACAAGCATAGTCCAAACATGGTTTCTTACAAGGCAATAGGAAAAGAAAAAATATTTCACAGGAGGACTGAAAAACATAGCGGAACCAATAAACATTGAGGTTTAGGTGAGAGAAGTTTGGTTTTGTTCAAAATTCTAGAAGACAATGAGCTCACCGACATAACCTGATGGCACGGCATGTCTACGTTTGGCCTGAGACGCAGACGAGGAGGTGGTGACCAGACAGAGAGAACCAGTCGGGATTCCAGGCTACAAACTTAATGCAAGACCATTACAAAAATAACCTTTTAGAAGATGATGTAACTGATCCTTATTTGCAGGAGCATGTGCAACATCACACTTAAAACATCATACTTTGGTCTGTGGGGTAAGTTAAACTGGAGATAGTTTGATAGCGTAAGGAATGTCCATGTTTATTTTTGGAGCAGCTGAATCATCTGAAAAAAATTGTCTTTCCATTTTCTCAAGTCAAAACCTATGTACAGCGATGTGGTTGAGTAATATGCTTTGATACATGGTGTCTTAAGGGAATTTCCCTCACAATGCATTTTAATGTTGAAATCACAAAAGCCTCCCCACACTGTGGGACAAAACCGCAAGAACTTGGAATGATTTTTCCATGATTGACAGCCAATAACATGGAACTATACACCTGCGTTCAAAGAAGTGAAACAGCCTGTTGCTAAATCGACTTTTTAGAACCTTTAAACTTATGATGATCATCTCATATTAAAACCACGCCATTGTTTTTAGATTTCTTAAGGATGAAAGCTGAGCACATTGTGCTTACATTATGGATATATAACTTTCATCCCAAATAAATGGGCTTTGAGTAATTTTCAAGACATCAGTGTAATGTTTCACATCTCTTAGATGTTTGAGGTACATAAAGATCGACTGCTACACAATAAAATGCCACTAAGAAGAGGCAGCTGAGCATTTTGAATGCAGTTTTGAACAGGAAGTCAGTGGACATCAACAATGTTCATCTGTTTTAGATCAATATTGCAACTTACAATGAAAAAAATGTTAACTAACGATCTATGTGTAATAGTTTATTACTAAATACCAAAATAGAATAATATGTCTTTTTTAACTCTGCCCTGTAATTTAAACAACATAAAACAACATAATACAGTCAAATAAATGGGAGTTTATATTGGGAATTTATTCATTATCTATGTTTGTATTCCCAAAGCACTCAAATGTTTCCCTCCATCCCCTTGTTGCTGTTGGTTACCTGAGCAACCGAGTTAGATTTCTGATAACCAGCGCATGGTGGGAACTGCCGATGCGGCTGGAATGGATCATCCGGCCGTGCTGCCGGTTGTATAAGACGTTTGTGTGGTCCGAGCGAACATATTAGGCTTCATAAGGGAGGCAAATGGCTCTGAAAGTATGAGGAGTATGATAAACTTTTCTCTAAATGCAGTCCAGTTGGAATGCTGGTCTAAATAAAAGCCAGACGAACGTGTTGCTACAGGTGACAAATAAAATAAACTCGGTGAAGATGACAAGCTTGTTTCCAAACAGCCTAAGATGAAGTCATGGTTACTATCAAAGGAGCCGTCGATGGGAATGCACTGCTTTAAGACGCGACGTGACTTCACACTGGTAAATCGCAAAGAATTCTGTGACTGTGTGACTGCTTTTCGGTCGGATAGTGACAGATCAGTGAGTGACAAAGGAAGTTAAGAATGATCGAAAACATATCTCCAGATGTAGGTGGCGGAAAAGAGGAGGAGACTGAGGAGGCGGATGGTTGTGCTGCAGCAGTTGGATGGGGAGAGCTAGTGAATGTATAGAGGCAAAGGTTTGATTGGCAGGCAGTGTTCCAGGTTAAAATGAAGCTTCAGTTTGAGTTTATCGTGTTTAGTGTTTGTGAAATTACTTGATCTGGGACTGCCAAAAGCACCAAAAATGATTATTAATACTTTAAAACCAAGAACAAACATTAATATGAATTATTTGATTTTAAAGAATTTGAATGTTTCTTTCACTGATTGGTTGGTTACTAGGTGCTGCAAAGTTGTGATTTATTTTGCCAAAGTTTGCTTGACTCTTATCTGGCACCAGTTTACAACATTATGTCAATACAGATTTTTAAGAAGTCCACTTTATCGCAAAATATGTCAGATGATACTTTTTTGGCATCTTGTTAGTCTCAACCACGACTATGAGCACACCTCTCATACCAAATAGTTTTCACAATTTCATAATAATCATCTGTTTTGCAATGGACAAATATGGCCCCTTTACAGCAGATGTTTTAACTGGTTGTAGCAGGTAAGTGCGGGGGAATAATAATTCTGTGAGTCCCAGTTAGACAGCAGCAGGCTCATGCAATGGAATGCTATTGTAATCAGTGGAATTAATACATCTCTGTTACCCTGCAAAAACATGTCAAAATGTCTTTCATAAAAAGGGCTTGTTGGATCGGAGAATCTCTCTGACACCCACAGACTTGTGAGTAAGATTCTCTTGTTTGAGTTCCGATTAGTTTAGTTTAGACATTTACTGGACTCTTTATCAACGTGGAATGTAGTATCACTGGACAGTGCTTTGGGTCAATTCATTTAGGAGACCTTGGCTCTGGACCTGGTGATGGGCCTGACAGTTAAGGGTATAGGGTAAGGTATATTCTATTGTCCTTGTAAATATGTTTTTGTGCATTTGACCCATCCTTCAATGCCACTGGGCCAACCTGTCAGGACCAGGACCCATCTAAAGATCTTGAACAAGGCTGGGTCAGGTCTACCATACACCAGTTTTAAACCTACTGCGAGTCCAAAGTAATTCAAATCAACGTATGGTGTCACACTCGCCTCGGAACACTGCGGGCGCAGGTCCGGGGGAGGTGCCGGTCTGCAGAGATAATCCTTAAGGAGTCTATTTTTCAAGGACACCGCAGCAGTCTGGAGCGATTAGATTAGTTGGTATGCAAGGCAGCCCGCAAGTTAAAGCTCAAAATACATGCAGAACCCACCATGAGTCTGAACGAGGCGTTACCTGGAGGATCTGACCTTTTGAGCCTGCTTTAGGTTGAGTTGGTGAGCTCCAGTGTGTCTGCTAACCTCTTTAGACAGGCAAACTACATAAGTGTTTTCCCACTGCTCCCCAAGGAACCTTTTTTTAGTTCCAGTCCCCATTTGCGCTTTTGCACAGAATAGGAACCAGAGGCTTGGACCATACTTTGGGGACTTTTTTAGCTCCTGCTCAGGAACCTCAAGTCCAGTACGGTAGCCTTTAAAAAACATGAATCCCAAAATATTGCTAATGCATTTGAATAAAAAGCTATATACCCCCTCTCCTTAAATAAACCTAAACTTTAATCATAACATTCAAATTATTGTGATTTCAATTGAAATTCAATACATTCTTATATTGTTATGTATAGAGCCGCCATACGAGTGATATGTGCTCGAAGCCAATTGTCTTAACCTGTAGGTTACCAACTTGAACTGTCAGAGGAGTGATGTAGCAGCGGAGTTTCAGGTTCACATGAGGGGAGCGGCCTGTCTGCGTGTCAGCCAACCGAGCAGCACTGAACGCCAGGACACACATGAAGAGGCTTTTCTTCACTCCAGCGCTAAACAGATTTCTTCTAACCTGTCTGTGTGGGACTTTCCACCAGGACTGCAGCTACACTCATTAATCAGCCCAAAAGCAACGTCAAACCATATTTGTCACATTTATATGATTCATTGCTTTGAGAAAGATGGTGAATTTATCTCGCCCCGAGCTGGGATTTCACCTACTACAAGTCATTCAAAGCTAATTTGTGGCTTTGTCATGTACCTGTGCAGATAGCGACAAATCACTCCTCAAACTGTATTTGTTTCTATTAAGTTTGCAGGTGTCTAAAAGGGAGATTTTGATTAGATCATTTATAAGGTCCAATATTGACACCCGCTTGTCACTATGGAGTCATTGCTTTGGCTCAAATATATGTTGTGATTTTTGTTTCTATAGTATTCATTTAATTGCGGTTCTTTTATTGGTCAAAAATACTTTGAAAAACATACATTCTTACTGTGTGCGAGGTCGCCTCTCCACAGAGCTGACCAGTAGGTCTTCACAGAGATAAATATGTTTAATGTCATACTCTGAAACATTTCAGGCAATAACATCGCCATGGATAAGAGAAAATGGCAGACCCTCCAGAAAAGTTATGTCGTCCACTTTTATACATAATATAATATAATACAAATTCAAGTGGACATATCATTGTGGTTTTAATTTCCTTATAAATATGCTTTACGGCATTAGTGTATTACATTTTCTAACTTAAAATAATATACATTTGGAAATCACGCTTGAAACATTTCTAGCATGTCTAGGCATTGGAACACTGCACTGGGATTAAAACAATGAAAAAATTAAATAAATGCAGCCCTTAGCAACGTGATGTGAGTCAATGGAGACTTCTGGGTTTCTGATCTGTCATGTCACTAAAGGAGAAATTGAAACAGAATAATATATGAGGTCTTAGGACAGGCCTAGTACCCGGGATAACTGAAATATGACGTTTCAAAGGTTTTAAAACTTCCATCCAAAAGTTGTTTTCTTTTTTTATGAATGGATTTTTGCCTGTAGGCTTTATTGAACTGGACAGTGCAGCGTGAAATGGGGATGAGAGAGGGAAGGACATGCAGGAAATTGTCAGAGCTGGATCCAACGTGAAACTAACCTGACTTTGCCTTAGTTGGGGCAAAGTCCTTGAAAAGGTTGTTTACCAACAGCTCACTGATTTCCTCTTAATAAACAACTCATTTGATGTTTTCCAGTCAGGTTTTAGACCTCATCACAGCACTGAGACTGCTCTTGTCAAGGTGACAAATGACATCCACCTGAACACTGACGCGGGCAAAGCCTCAGTCTTAATTCTGTTAGATCTGAGTGCTGCTTTTGACACTGTCGATCATGGGATCCTCTTACAGAGACTAGAGGACTGGGTGGGCATCACTGGCACTGCTCTAAACTGGTTAAAGTCCTATCTGGAAGACAGGAAATTCTTTATCGAAATTGGTAACTGTGTCTCAGACCAGATGCCCCTGACCTTTGGGGTGCCCCAAGGGTCAATCCTGGGACCCCTTCTGTTCAACCTCTACATGCTGCCGTTAGGTCAGTTGATAAGCAGCAAAAATGTGTCCTATCACAATTATGCAGACGACACTCAGATCTATGTTTCACTGACGGCAGGTGAATATGGACCAGTGGATTCACTCTGTCACTGCATCCAACAGATCAGTGTGTGGATGCAAAACAACTTTCTCCAGCTGAACTCAGACAAGACTGAAATCATCGTCTTTGGCCCACAGAAACAAAGAGAAATTGTTAACTGTCACCTCCAGAGTCTCGCTCTAAAACCTACACATCAAGTTAGAAATCTGGGGTAATAATGGACTCAGATTTGAATTTTAACAGCCACGTCAGATCAATCACATCAGCAGCTTTTTACCATCTAAAAAACATTGCCAAAATCAAAAGTATAGTGTCTAAACCAGACCTGGAGAGACTTATCCATGCGTTTGTCTCTAGTAGATTAGACTACTGTAACGGCCTGCTCACTGGCCTCTCCAAACGAGCTGTAAAACAGCTGCAGTACATCCAGAACGCCGCTGCTCGGGTCCTGACTAGAACCAGGAAGTACGATCACATTAGTCCTGTGCTCAGGTCTCTGCACTGGCTCCCTGTGGCTCAGAGAATAGACTTCAAAGCAGCTCTGCTTGTATACAAGTCTCTCCATGGCCTAGCACCAAAGTACATCTCGGACATGTTAGTGCCATATGAACCATCTCGGACTCTGAGGACCTCAGGGACCGGCCTCCTGCTGGTGCCCAGAGTCAGGACTAAACATGGGGAATCTGCATTTCAGTTTTATGCAGCTAAAATCTGGAACAGTCTTCCTGAGGATGTGAGACAGGCCGCTACTCTGGCAATGTTCAAATCTAAACTAAAAACTGTTTTGTTTGGCTGTGCATATGACTGAAATGCTTTTCTTTGCACTCTTCTCTTTTATGTCTTGAACTAAGAGATTGTGATTTCTGCCATGTCTTTGTGATTTTAATGCATTTTTTCCTGTTGTGTGAAGCACTTTGAATTGCCTTGTGTACGAATTGTGCTCTACAAATAAACTTGCCTTGCCTTACCTTGCCTTAGTTTGACAGAACAGCTCCCCAGATTGAAAATGACTTTCGGATGGAAGTTGAAACATCTTAAACATTTAAAAACCTTTGAAATCCTTCCTACGATGCATCACTCCTGGAAGAATGATGTAATACACAGCTCAAATGTCCTGTTTAATACATACAGTAGCGTGCAAGCAGGACAATCAAGGCAAAGTGATTGGCCAATATAATCTAAAATGACTGTGTGTCACAACTATGTATGAATTGTTCTAAAATATAGCCAAGTAAGCCTGTTTCCCCCTCACTTCTGCTGCTTAAGCTTGGCTGAATTTAGTGACCGCTACAGGCCGCTGGGCAATACTGCGCTGGAAGCATCGTTCTGCTTTTACCACAGCGGCGCAGTCTGTGACCATGTTCAGGGGCCCGTTCATGCTCCGCTCTCTAACATGAGCTTTTAGAACCAGAGCGGACCACAGCTTCTTTTAGAGGTCTGCACATGTGTCGCACATAAGGTGCTTTCGGTACCCTTTTTGTAGTATTTGGTTATGGCAGTGTAGTTACCTTTAACTCTAATACCAGAGTGGAAGGGAGAGTAGGCCAGATCAGAAGATTTTAGGTGCGAAGGAGCCTAAGAGGGGAGTAACAACATAGGACACTTACAACACGTGTAGAAGAAATGATTTTGTATAGAATTGTATTATGAATAGATTTGAGTCTTCATTTACATAAACAAGAAGCGCTCGCATTTCCCCCAAAACAAAAATAAAAATAAAATACCCTTTTATAGTCCTTTCAAGTCCTTTTCAATGTCTGTGATAGTCTGTTCAATGTTCGTTCAATGTTCATTGTGTTTGTAACCAGTCGGGCTACAAGCTACCGGTTCGTTCGACTTTGGGCCGGGGCTCGCCATCTAAGATTGGAAGAAGATCTCTCCTCTGCACGTCTGCGGTTTGTCAACTCCGATCCAATAAAAAAACCTGACCAATACAGGGCAACATGTGCTAACAAAGCTTTGGGGTTTCCCAGGCTTCCGTGGGCTGTCGGCACTCAGCAACTTCAGTATCAATTGTTGAAAATCATAAGAACGCCGAAACCACCACGTTAGCTTCACAACAACACGAGCAAGGAGTTCTCTGGTCAGCGTCTGATGCGAGACTCAGCAGCGCGCGGGGGTACGCAATGCTCAGGGGCGCAATCTTGACCTTATTGGCCGATGTGATTTCAGACTACACAGTGATTGGTTGCTCAGTGCATCAAACAAAATACATTAACTACGTCTTTTTAAAAGCTTTTTTAACACTATTTAATCATATTTGTAACAACCTATGTATGAACTTAGTGTTAACAATATTTATTTAGTTTTTATCACATTTTTAACACTGGGTTACACATGCGCTCTGAGGACCACAGCCTCAAACCCATGGATCTATGCTCAAACCACGCTGAATAAACCTGTGTGGGAATCTTGGATGCAAGTTTGGCCCGAACTGAGCATGTGCAGAGGTCTTTGTTTATGGCTAAGGCTCTCTTCATGTTTACAATGACTAGATGTTAGTTAGAAATACAGGCATTTAACAACACAGAATACTAATTGGTGTAATCAATTAATCCATTTAGCTCAATCATTTAGTATGACTTTTTCACTTTTCTACTAAATATTTATGACCACCCCAGGTCTGCTTGCCCATCCATAAAAGTCACCGCACACCACTGATACCATACATTATACAATTTCTCTTCTATAAAGCGCTCTTCCTCACACTCAGTAGCTTTAGCGTTCCAAGCATTAGTGACTTACTTCCCACACTTGGCGGTGGCAACCTCGGCCTCTTCAACCATCTCCAATCGCCTACACCCACAACCGCATTCTTACGTAGAAGGTGTTTTGCCCAACGACGCAATAATATCGCTGCTCTTTGAGTTGGTGGGCGAACGCTCGAGACAAAGACAACTTGCTTCCATTTTTACAGCAACAAAACATACAATTTCTGTAGACATCATCGTGGCTGCCCCAGGAATGTATGGTATGTTTTTCTTTTGCATAAATATCAACCTACCCATAACTGTGTCTTCAGACCATTACAGTCAAGATGTCACAAAGTAAAGTGTCTTATGTTTGCGTTTAATCCAAATATGCTTTTATTTATAGATGCTCCATAGCTTTTCCCACACCTTCTGTAACATGGTACTCTGTTGCATACGTATTAACGCTAGGACACGACCGTCTTCAAATCATCAAAGTTTAAGTAGAGCTGAATCAGGTTATTTTATTCATGTCATACAGAGAGTTATGGCGAGCCAACAATGACAAAAACACAAAAAAAGCTTTCGATACATAAAATAAATGTGTTTTGGCAGTGGTGCTTCATCCGTTTTACTGTCTTTAGGAGGGCGCAGAATGATTGCACGATAAACAAGCCCAACACACTGACAGCCACTACACAAAGACAGTAGGTTCCTCTGCATAATAACCTGTGGACAATTGCCAGTTGGGGCTTATAGGACGGGGTGATGTAATGTTTGTACAATATAGGACACTTCTCATCTCTGTCAAAGCTACAACTCACCTGCATTCATCCAATCCGCAAAGAATCCAGACAAGAGAAGCAGTGATAGCTCTGTCACTGAGTATTGTCTTCAGTCCCTAATGGAGGAAGACGTAATGTAGGTACGTAGATGTAATAACAACCTGCAAACAAGAGTGTCAACATTTCATAGACGGGGTGTAACACATGCTTTTGTCTTGCACAGTGTGTCATAGTGCTGTTTATTCTGTGCTCATAGGCTATGTAACCGTGGATGCATTGCTCCACTGAGCTCCTGTTCTTAAAAGCTGGTGGTACACCCCAATTTCACTTCACCATCTGAAAAAAGCTGCTCTAAAGTCTTGGACGAGGCTGAAAATGAATGCCTATAAAATGTGTAAATATTAACGACGTGTCAAAGGGTTTGTGTGAGCTAGAAACTAGTTAGATAAATTTAATTACATCCTCATTTTGCGGTTTTATATCGGGTATCCTAACATTAGGGGCTTGCCCGGGATGAAATCTTGTTCGTACAAAGGTTGTTTAATACAATGGTGCTCAACCTGGAGGTCAGGACCCCCATGGGTATCACGAAATGATTTCAGGCGCCCCCCCAGATGATATGGGGAAATTTTCCCAAATGTAAAAAAAAAACACATTCAAATCTTTTTGTGAGTTGCCCATTTTGTGTGTTTGGGGGATGCAAACGCCATCGGTTGTTATTAAGGTGGTTGCAACTGGGAATGTTTGAGAACCACTGGTTTAATAAAGGCAAATGATTCCTTTTCTCTAATATTTAGTGATAACCTATGACATAAGTAGATAATTTATTCCACATGTGGTTCAATCTTGATCTAAAATGACTTAAGAACAGACAGACGCACATGGACTCACATTTAAACCACATGAACATGGACAAAAAACACAATAGACACAACGTTATGGACTCTGCTGCAGACCTTTGTAACATCAATGCTGAAAGACAGATTCAATTGTAAACAACACAGTTTCAGACAAAGTGCCTGTTATAAAAACGCACAGCTGCTGGTATAAAAGAGTTCCTGAGGCGTTCAGTAGAACACCGGGGCATCACCATTTGCCCACTAAAGGAGCTTTTAAGACCATTTAAAATTCTCCGGAGGGGATGGTCCGTAACAGAGAGAACAGTTTGAAGTTTGGTTCTCATCCTTTTGTCCACAACAATGTCCCCTGAGTCCAGACTCAGACCTGCCACTGAACCAGCCTTTTTAAATTAATCAGCTTGTTCATTGTGTTTTTGTCCTCCATAGTGATGCTCTCGCCCCAACACAGTGCAGCGTACAACAACTCACTGGCCACAATGCCCTGGTAGAACACATTCAGGATCCTCCTGCTAATGTCAACGTTCCCTCAAATAGAACACTCTTTACTTCTTTTTGAAAACAGTGTCACTGATCTCCAAATTTAGCTTAAAGAATAGAAACAGATCCATGGTCTTCCGATTCAAAACTGCAGAAGTGACTCAGTAGATTTTTTCACTTTGGAAAAATGCCTCTGCAATTTTATGGGTACAGTAAAGAAGTGATGAAAAGCAGATTAGTAATACAAATAATAATCTGCACATTTTTGGGATAAATTCACACTCAATTGGTCCAAATTTGAGCTCAGTTTACTCCTGATGTGGACATGTTTTGGTCCTTTTCTTGTCCTATTGTAGGAGGAGTTGCAGGACTTGTTTGATTAATTTAGTTATGTCTAAATGGGAATTTAACAAAATGGTCAATGAATGATATTTTGGAGTGACAGATATTTTACAAAATGTGTATTTGGGGGATTGAAGTGATGCCGTCCCACACCTCGATTACGATTCCAAACAGTAGAAATTCTGATTTAGATTTGTTGATTCATTATTTAGCTATTAATTGCCATTGAGCGATTTCTATTTTAACAACGACATCTTTATAGTGCGATACAATGAAGTGGGAAGGCGGTAAGTGTGTGAGTGGTGTGAGGACACAGGTAAACCCGTTGCACCTCCATACTGTTTTGACAGATTCCAAGGTGACTCAAGTATTCTGATGAAAGTTAAATATTTGGATAAGGAGAATGCTCTGATCAGAATGTAAAGACACCTTGTTGAGCTGTATAGTAATCTGGAAGCTGGACTGGTGTGTCAGATATTTTTATAGTTGATCTTACGCTGACAATTACATTTATTATTAGCAGTATCTTTACGTGGGTTTCTGTAATAATTGTTCATGTACAGTACGTAGACATCACTGCACCAGGTACGAAACAGACAGGAAAATATTAGATTATGTGTTTGGACGTGTGCTGACTAATTTTAGATCAGCAGACGATGAACTACGACCCCTTTGCCGCAGACTGGCACGCGTGCTTTTGGTTTGATCCGCTGTGTTAAAAGGAAATGTGTCAATCAATCAAATGAAAATGTTTATTTAAATATGCTAGAATTGTTGCAGGGTAAAATCTCATAGGAAGTAGGAAAAATAAATAAAAACCCAGGCACTTCATCTGTTTTGGAAAAGTTAAAAAGTCTGTATTCCATCTTGGCTTCTAAATATTAAAACCTGTCCTGTCGCTTGTCCTGATTTCTGATGGAATAAAGGCTTTTTTAACTATTCCAAAACAGACAGAGCGCTTTGTCTGACTTTCTATGATATTTTACACTGCAGACCACCACTCTATCATCTTCAAATGGAAAAATAATCCCTCTCCAAAGATCACCTGTCTACTATTGGAATCATACATGTGCCCACGTAATATTATCTATGCTTGCCAAAAGTGTGATTATAGTGCCGTTTTTAGTCAAAATTACAGCAACATTTTTGTGCTAATGCTTAATTATCTCGGCCGCCCCGCGCACCCAGTCAGTTCTTTTAGCTGCACGTAGACTGGGACAAGAGTGGTCTGACCGGTTTTCGGACAAAGGCCATTTGAGTTCAGTTGTTTAGCGCTCTCGGAGTTCTCTGTGCATGTAAACATAATGAGTGTCTGCTGTCTACGTCCCTCCACGCAGGATTATGTTTGGACCAGGCTTACATCCACATGCTGTATGGATTTTTAGTTTTCAGAGTGTTAAAAGAAAGACACTTCCCATCACATGGATACTATCTGGAGTTTAGGAACAGTGCCCATTGTTGTGCTGCCAGTCAGTGCGCATTCTAATGATGAGGTCTGATTTCAGAACACAGCTGATCAAGTCCATGTTAGTCACATCGCTGCGTGACTTTCACAGCGATTGTTTGATCTGTTGAGTTTTTAAAGCTCTTAAACAATCTTTTATCTTCGGTCTCTAACACATGTCAGGGATTCTCTTCATGTCTTTCAGATCAGTAAATGTTTCCTTCTCGAACCCATATGCTCCTTAAGGCTTTAATCTTGTTGGTCACAGATTAAAAAAGACTCCCAGCTTTAGTTCATTGAGTGACCTTATCGCAGCGCTGTTTTCACTGGAGCCTGCGTCTCTGGGCAGGGCAGCACATGATTAGAGCAGAATGTGTGGGACCCACCCGCCTCACCACATTACACTTGTCAAACATCACAGTTTGACACAGGCTGGGGAGTCCACTTCCAACACCAGTGATGTCAGCAGGTGTCTATGGACTGTGTCTCAGCAAGGAGGACGAAGGATTAGACGTTTCAGACACTATTAGATCGTATTAGACCAAACCCATGAAATCAAACGGATTAAATGTTTGCCCAAAGACAAACTTTCGGGATAGACATTTTAAAGATGTTTTTTTTTTTTTTTTTTTTATACTCAGTGGTCATGTGATGCTTGCCATGTTTTTTATTTTTGTCAAATATTGAAGACATATGATACCATTTTTGACATGGCATTTGTCTGCCTTCTAAAGACTCCATGGATTGTCAAGTCTATTTCCGTTTCACATATTGCATATGTCTATGTTTTATTGATCTGTTTTTTCCAGCGTTGTTTTCTTGGCCTCATGTCACACGACGAATTCAAAAGCCATGTTTTGACTGGCCTTTTTTCCCCCAGACCGGGTCACTATGGATCGACCTGTGTTTCCATGGCAAGGGCCTGGCTTGCTTAAATCGAACCTGAATTTTACTTTTTCTTCATAAGGCTGATCTCAACATTTCACAAAAAGACCTTTAATAATTCCAACTTTGTGGCACTGAGATGTGGCTAAAGGTAGAGTAAACAAGACACAATTATGTTACAAATTATGAACTGTGCTAGCTTTGGTTTAACGCCTCAACATGTAAATAACCGTAACTGGAAATGCAGCGGTTTATTACAAGATAAAGTCCCATTTAGCGAGAATGTATAACTTTTTAATGTTCTGTATAGCTGCTTTTTGCCGTTGGTTTTCTCTCTTATCCAATCAGCTTGCACTAAAGTGTTCCACGAGCCGAAAGAGAACCAGCACGCCTTGGAAGCTAATACCACTCACAGTTCCCTTCGGACCCCTTAAACAGGCCGGTACGGATCTGTTATGGCACTTTCGGACTGTCCTGATCCAAAGTGAGCCAATGGAAACTTGCCTTAAGAACACCATCACTTGTCTGAAGACCTGCATAGTTGAAAATGCATTGGTGTCCCACTTTTCATTCTATTATTTTTTACAGCTTGTCTCAGCTCTTACTGAGCGCAGTCAGCTACCACTGCCGTCTCACCCACAGTGGAGGCTCACTCTGCCTTTACAACAAATCTCCCCCCAGCCACTGAGCAGACCAGACAAGTGCTTTTGGAGTTTTCAAGTGCCTCGGATAAGCACTTGGATAATACTGCATGTTCCACAAAAAGAGATGATTGTATTTTAAATTATTGCCAACCCTCATCCAATATGGCACTTTATCCCCAACAATTTTAAGTCAAGGCTTTTGAGATGTAATTACAGTGTTGACATAAACTCCATTCCATCAGTCAACATAATTTGAAATAAAAAAATAGGATTTAAAGACATAAATCACTCCACTCAACATTTTTCTCCAACAGTTCTTTGACGACGGACAAATTTGTACTAAAAACTCCTTTCTAACAATCAATTAATTTCCAGTCCTACCTCAAATTTGATCTATATGATCTAAGAGAGTTTCGTGTGTCTTCTACACACCTTGTAATCACCCCATCGCTCTGTCCCTGTTCCTAGCTCCTTTGCATCATAGAGTGTATCTTTAGCAGGACATTGACGATGTGCTTGATCAATAAAAGCTATCTGTTAGAAATTACTGTACAAGGCTGCACACCAGCCCTGCCCTAAAGAGCATTTACATTGAGATACGATGAGGACATCACCTACAAGATTACTTCATTAACATCATAGCAGCTGATAAATTCTACAGTTGACCACTATTTATCCAAATGGTAACATGATTGATAGCTGCTGAAAAGAGTGCAGTGGAATGCCCATTACGACTACTTTCATACTCCAGTCAACCCCCCTTCGCCGGTGAGTTGAACGTTTTGCAGACAAACTAAATACCCCTGGAATTTGCAGTAACTCATGTATAAAAGCACTGGGAGGACTAGTGTCTCAGTGTTTAGAGAAAATATCTCCTAGTAGTAGAAGTTGTTGTATTTGGTTTTACCGTGACTTGTGTATTTTTGAAGAGAACCTATTTGCTACCCACCTTGTCGAGTCCACTGTCCCAATGATGACAAGGAAAGCTAATAAAGGAGGTTGGAGCATAACCAAGTAGCATTTGGATGTAGATGGAGAATACTATGATAATAACAGTGCTATATCTAGCTTTAGTGAGGCCAGGGTTCTACTTGGATGCCCTTGGTTCATGACAAGAGATTTATCACCCACGTCCATGCCACAAGCTAGTCTTTCCAAAGAACAGTAATTCATTTAGGACACTTGCCAGTAAATGTCAGTAAAATACACTAATTATACTGTACTAACTATATCATATTATATAAGAAATGGATCAATATTTGGAGGCTCTTATTATCTGATAGGACCCTGCACATACCTGCTTGGACCACTTTCAAATTCCACCACATGAGAAACTCTAATAATAATAATAAGAATAATAATAATAATAATAATAATAGCAACAGCAATAATAATAATAACAACAATAACAATAACAATAATAATAATAATATAATAATGTTCATAACTGTTGCCTATACATTATCAATAATTAAAACCCAACTACTTATTTTAGACAACACAAATGTACAAATACAAATACAAATTAGCCTCTGTCATGTACAACAGCTTCAGCACAACATCGCCACAGTTTCTTTCCTGCCGTAATGCCGTTCTCTACAAATTTACGTCACGTGGTGCAGGAGCTCGATAAAGCTTTTTCTACCTTCAAGGCACTCAAAGCGCTTTACATCAAAGAACCACTCACCCATTCACGCACATACACACATGCACACACACACATTCACACACCAGTGCACACTGACACTGGGGTGAGGCAGGTTAAGTGTTTTGCCCAAAGACACAATGGCAGTATTCAGCTGAGGGAGCTGGAATCACAGTGGATCGTCAGTGGATCTGACCGCTCTACCAAGGATATTTATGTGGAGAGCGGGATTCGAACCACTGACCGTCATCAGAAAGACGATCAATTTTATTGTCTTTCTTGTACTGTTTATGTATTAGTCTTCTGTGTTACCTGCCTAGGCACAACAGATGTAATTTATACTTTTTTAAAAAACATATTTACATGAATGTGTTCATTAATATGCACTGTTCTTATCAAATAAATACATAAAAAATAAAATGGTAATGCTTTAAAAATCCAAATTGACATTCTAATCTGCACCATAAGCCTGCGACTGCAGTGATTGTTTTGGTAGTTCACATGCCGTGTATACACACACTAACCAGAGCCGATGTATTGCTTCTTGAGCCATACCAGCTCCCATGGGTTCCTTTCCTCTGAAGTTCGCTCGCAGTTATTATTCTCATTCTACATCTGCAAATAAACAAAGTAAGCCTCTCAGTGATGAATGCTAATGCCCTGGGCTTTGTCCGAGATCCTCAGTCTGCTGTTAATTAGCACTCAGGGGGCTGACCATGACGTGATACTGCTCTGATGTCATGGAGCGCAGCGACCTCCCAGGGCACGCGCCACACTGCACTCACAACCTTGATGTCGGAGGAGTTATATAAGAAAACGTACCAGCAGTAGTTTCATTCTAAGTATGTCCTGAACCAGAATGCTCAGTTTCAACGGGAACTAAGAACTTTTCCTCTGTTATTAAGTGTACCTTCACCAAACTTCTTCTCATCACTTGTGCACTTAACCCTCAGACCATCCTGGCACCATTTTATGGCTATTTTTTGTCATTTCTAATGCTATAGCTGATCCAGGTGTTTATGAATAAAAACCTCTGTATTTACTGCAGAAATGTTCTCAAAATTCTCAATTTAATTTATGTAATGTCCAAAATCACAACAGCAGTTCCCTCCATGTGTGACAATGAAACAGTAAAGAAGCAGATTAAACATAACCCAACACACATTTATCTCTTGCTTGATTGTTTTTAAGGAGTGCCTGAGGGTCTCAATGGGTGACAATGGTAAAGTAGACTTACTGTGTTTGAGCATTTGACCGGTGGTTCATGGAGAGGATAAAGCAGATTGGCAGCAATTGCAGTCAATCAACATAAAGTTTTCACCTCCGAGTATAACTGAGGAGCAGTTTGGGTCTCGTAAAGAGGAACTATGGACCCTACGAATTTTATATTCATTATCATCACATTAATAATTAGCAGTACTGCTAATTCTCCCAATGCTTCAGACTCCTGTATTTTCAGTAGAGGGCGCTAGACACCCATTTCAAATGCTCAAAATCTGTGAAATATCTGCAGAATTTGTAGCTTCATGTATAAGCAGAATGAAAAAGAATAACAGTGCTTTTGGTTTCTTTATGTTGACTCTACAATGAGGGATTATACCGCCTTGACTCTGCATAAAAAACATTTAAGCATTTCCACTCCTTTGACTTTCCACTTCTCTGTGCAGACGAGCCGATACATATCAGCGTGCTAAAGTATTCTCAACATTTTTGATTCAGGTGTCCGTGGTGACAGCAGCACTCTCGTTTCTGGCACCTTGACTTGAATGTGTGTCAGGAGCAAGCAGCAGCCTGCACTGGGCCTGATCAGAGCGCCAGTCGTCCAAATCAGTCGAGCAGTGAGCGCGGATGGCTAAAGTGCTGTTATCTCTCCCCAGGATGAAGTTACGGTGTCAGTGCTGATTGACCTGCAGCACCGTGGAAAAGTGCTCAACCCACTCGAGACAAGGTCCTGGGTTTGAATCCTTAATTGGGTTTATTTCTGTGTGACGTTTGAATGCTACAGGCATCTCTACCCAAGTACTCATCAACCTGTGCACAAAAGGCTAATGTTCGTCTATATAGGCCAGGGGTTCCCAAAGTTTTCAGGCTGGGACCCCCAAAATAACCATACATCTAACTCGGAACCCCCACAGTAAAATTAATTAGAGTCTGTAATAATTGCAAATCTTTTAAATGAGGTTAATCTGTATATATTTTATTATGTTATCTGACTCAATTTTATAAAAACATACTGTTTTCAATTGTAAAAAATAGATGTAATACAGTGTTATCATTTTAAAATTACATTATGACATCACCTCGCCACCCCCAGCTCATGCTTTGTGACCTACAATCTGGAGAGGAATGGGTCGACTGTTGAGGACAGTTTAATGGGGTATACCGAAACAGACACCTGAATACTGTGAATTGCTTTTTCAGTCACATGTATAGGTGTTTTTGGATTAAGTGTGATGGCTGATTCACATTTCTCACTTGTCTCCTTCTTTTATCCCAAACCCTTGCCGGGGCGTTGCTCCCTAACAGGGAAGGCAGGCAAAATAAATGTCTGGGGCCCCAGAGAGCAGTCACTAACTACGTTTACATGCACAGAGAACTCAGAGTGCACTAAACAACCAAATGAAATCGTTTTTTGCCCCAAATCCTGTCAAACGCTGTTTTCTCTGTTACCCCTCAGACTTGTGGACATACTATGTGCCTGTTGTCTGTTAGGTTTAATGTCTTGCGGTGTCATTTACCAAATTTAGTGATCGTGCTAACTTTGGCATATTTATGTTAAAGATGTTGCTGACACATTGATCAATATCCTCTGTCCTAATTCAAATAAATAAATGACCATGCAGGTTAAAAAAAACAAGGTGTGAACCGGAGGTGCTGAGTGATGTTCCGGATTTGTCTAGTAATTTAGCTTTAACTTTGCAGCAACATCTCATTTACGTTGAGCCTTTATTTAATCTTCAGGCAAGCTATGAACTGCAACTACATTGTGCAAGTTATTAGCTCTGCAGAGCAAACACCTTGAAGCTCTGGTTCTCTTTGCGTTCACTTTGACATAAACCAAAACAAAACAACACATGCTAATCCGAGGTGGAGGGGCCGCAGTTTGTCGTCTCAGCTGATCTACAAGTGAGTACACATCCAAACACACGTCTAATGTTTTCCTGTCTGTTACCTAGTGCAGTTGAAAGCCTCTCCTCGTCTGCTCCTAGTCTTTGTCAGACAGATGTGGTACTGGGGTCTTTGGGATTCGAATCATGACACTTCAATTGCAATTCTCGTGTTAAAATATCAAGTTTAAATTGGACTTGTCTGTTATCCAGTATCTTGTAAACAGGGTTTTTATGCCACAACAGGTGGGTGCCGTTAGTGTGACCCACTTCTTGGCATCCTCTCATCCGTCATTTGTTTGGCAAGCTGCAATAATTAGTGCTGTGGCATCATGGGAACATACTTGTCAATCACCATAGACATCCTTCCAATGCCACTGCCAGTTTTTTGAGTTTAAAGTTTGTGTTTTATCCTCTGCACTTCAAAGAGCCATATGGGCCACAGATAGCTCAGTGTCTTCTCCCTGTTGTACTCAGATGGCTGCAGCAGCTAAAACAAGATCATCACACAACTATGTTAATATTTTCTATTGCAAGTCAATTATTGGAACGATCCAGAACCCACCCACAGTGTTTACAACGCGCACTGTGTAACTTTTCATGGTGAAAGATCTTCCACCTACAACTTGCGCTCATGGAGATGTTACTAAACTTATTTATCACCATGGAGACGAACAGGTGTCACCAGCAGGCCAAGTTACAGGTCAGATCTGTGCAGAGGTGACCACGCTTGGAGAAATAATGCATTCAATAACTGCAAGATAGATACTGTTAACGCCATCAGAACTGTCGTAGTCAGAAGAGTCGTATTCAACTTTTTGGGAATTTTACTGACAAATACACTGTTTGCAAGTAGTTTTCTGCAATAGACAAGGTTCTGTAGTAAATATGAGCACAACACAGAAAATATAACATGCCTGCAGTAATCTCGCTGGACTAGGTGTTTCTCTTCTTGATGTTACGTCTGATTTAATGCCTCCTACTCCGTCCAATTAGTTTGTTACACATTTACATGTGTCTTGGGCTCAGAGACAGCCATACATCAAAATGACTGGTGGGAGCTGTTTGGCCTGGAGCAGTCGGGGTGAGTTATAACAGTTTTCAGCTCTGCATGCAGGGCCTCGTGATTTGGGGAAGAACCATGCTGTTACAAGGACAACTCCTCCAACTAAACGAGCTCACTTTGCGCACTTAGATTTAGGATCATAAACCTTTACATTCAACATCACAAAACATGCTCAGTTGAAGACAAATGGGAAAGGAAATAAGAGAAAACTATTGTACGCATTGTTACACACACACACACACACACACACACACATACATACCTGTTGGGTTTCCATCCTGTGTGTGGACAATGCATTTTTCTTACATTCCTTTTCCTGGAGACCAATAATTACATGACTAACCTTAACCTTAACCTAACTTAAAATCTTTTTGTCGATCTGATATTGAAGAATGTATGTACTTCATGGGGAACAACCACTTTGTACACTAGTAATACACACAAAATACAGGTGATATGTTAAGGACTTTTGTTCATTCAAGTGATTTTTTGGGAATTGTCAATTGCTATGGCAACGGTACCAAATTTTTTCCTCATTTTTAACCTTCTGAATAGCAAGTTTCTCACATCTCACCAAAATCGATGCCAACTTCACAACGCGAGTTGCACATTACACATAGCTGTACGCTCAGACACGACACGATTCTATACTTTTGTTTTACCTGCAATGTTATGCTCTCCAATACACTCCTGTTTGACACATTCCCAAGCTCATAGGCCTATTGTTGCATCCAAAAAACACAGAATCCATCCAGCACATGAATCTGCTAAACCACAGCACATTTGATCCACTGTGAAAGCCCTTGACAAACAAGTGAGCATCTGAATATCATTTTGTTTGGGCATTAATAGTAACGTGGATCTGTGATGGCCCAAATCACAGTTTTTCCCTCCAATCTTAATATGTAAAATGTAATACTTTCAGACTCCAACAACATTTGCAGATGTTTAGAGTTGAGCACAGTCGTGACACATGCACAGGAGACACATGCGTTTGTGATTTTGATATCTAAAATAATGTCCAGCCTCAATAGTATAAACATGAAAGGCCGATTTAAGCCTTGAGGGAGTCCACAGGTGGTCCACTCTAAAGGCTTGCATTTGTATTAATCAGCCTTTCCATTTATCCCAACTTTAGCGCTGTTCTCAGTGAGGGATGTTGCCTGACGACCCCACATACCTCTCCCCTTCCACAGCCCAGGACAGGCTAATCAAAAGATGCTGTTTGGATGAAGCCTCCACTCACATTGGGAGATAAAGAAGTATTCTGCAGACTGGGTAAATTATCTTCCCTCATACAAACCAAGTGGTCTTTTTCTCTCTCCAGTTTTTGCTAATAAGGACTTAAGTTGGGTGTAATTGTTGCAGGAAACACAGCACTGATCAGAGGTGCAATTTGAGGGAAAATGAGGTTCTGTGGAATGACCTCATCTGGCTGGTTGGACAGGCCAAGCCCCGGGGCCGTTCTGATTTGTCTCCTTGGGTCAGCAGCACCACATTTGTAGAGCGCGTGTGTTTGTGTGTCTAGAGAGGTCACCACGGGGAAAAGTGCAGCAAAGATGAGTCTGGGTGAGGAACTGAGATGATTGGACCACCTACCGATGATTCAGCGCTCGCTTGATGAGATTCCATTTTCAGCAGACTGGATCGCCTATTTTATCAAACTTCTAACAGCCGACTTGATTAGAGACCTTTGAATTAAGCAGGAATGTAGCGATTTAAGTTAGGCCAATTAAGCATGAGCCTGCGCTGCTTGTAAAGAGCACTAATCTGGAAAAGACTCACCTGAAGCTAGAAACATGAGAGCCTTCATGAGTAACCAGCACTTCTCAGAAGTAGGATTTAAGCCTTAATACAAGGTAAATGACAAAACCCCTGCTTAAGTTACAGCGATGTAGGATTACTTTAAGGCAATAGACATGACTGGAGGTCTGTCCTCTATAGTGTCCCTGTTCTTTAAAGGTGCACTATGTAACTTAACTTCTTATCATCTGCTTGTCTTCATGGAGATATGCTTTTCCTGGAATGTTTCACATGATGACATTAAAGTTAAACCTCATGCATGCATTAAATGTGTATACCGAGATTTGTATAGGCCTCTAAACATGCTTTTGAGTATGCATCTGCTTTGGCATCTCACGTTTCAGAACTTAAATAATGTGTCTTCAAAAACTACACATGACATTCTCTGAGTCAGGCGTTTCCCACAGCAGGAATTGCGTTTGAGCTCCATCTACTGGTTGCAGAGGGAAATACAAAGGGGAGATACACAAACCTATAGCTTTTTTATAGTTCGACATACTAATGCACTGAATGCATCATGTCTAGAAAGATATTTGAAATTGGGTGTTTTTGTGAGGCTCAGGGGGGAGAGGACTTTTCATGGTTAAAAGCTCAATTAAGTCAATTTTGCATAATATTTTGTCCGTTAAATTAAATGACATCAGTGTTTTGTTTGCACTCTCACAGTGAGTCAAAGTCAATATTGGTTCTTTAGATTTATGAAAATATACCACCCGGACACTTAAAATATTTTATGGCCATGTATTTTTTGTTATTCTTTTTATAGCAACACAACTGACTGTCACTAAACTCAACTAAATGTAAATATATGTTAAACGGAGGTAGGGTATGCATATTGATAAACAGTGGCCCAAATATTGAGAGTCTCTACAATTTATATGAAAAATTAAAAATATAAAAAATAAATGGGGTTATTGTGTGCATTACTCTTTAGTTATTGGCATTTTATGTTTTGTAACTTGAAATTATGTAAATATATGAAACTGGTAAAGGTTAGGGACTTTAAATACTCTTAAATAGCACATCCTGGAGAAAGAGGGCCCCACTTCACGGGGGGATCACAAATCAGCTGGTGGAACATTTCTGGGCTTTTGAGAAGGACACAAGCAGATTCTGTTTCTACATGAACCAAAACACAAGCTGTCCTTTTGCAGAGGGAAAAACATTAGAATATTGCTTAAATGAAATGATTTTATTGCACAACTCTTCAGTATCTGCCTGTCCTGTGAAGGTGCAGCGCAATGGCTTGTCTGCTACGGCTTCTACATAGCTGCTGCAGACAGGGTGCTGAGTGCAGACTAAAGGTACACCCTGTCTGTCTCCACGCCGCCCTGTCATCGTTTGATCGTGTTTTGTAACTGTGGCAAACACACTTTAATATCAAATAAAAGCTAAAGGAGACACAGATGACACGATAGAGTGATCAAAGCCCCAGCTCGAGCCAGCATGTTGTCATTATACTGCTGTGTTAAGCCAACAGTGACGAGCATCTCTTTTGAAGGCCAATATTGAATTTCATACAGAGAGATAAGAGATGAAAATAATGTGACTCAATGTAATGCTTCATGATTTGGTTTGAGAACTGTCAAAATAATAAAAAAAACCATGCGCACAGTTTTGAGAATATTCATCATAACATATCAACATAGAAAATGTATTTAATAATATCCAATTGTCATTTTAGAGTAATATCATGGTGCAATATTAACCGCATGCTGTGATTTATTCAAAGTGAGCGCAGATATCTGGGTAGTCGGTGCCATACTGGAGCTATCGAACAGCTTTTTGAGGGTTTTGCACAGACTTAAAACGGGCAGAGACGGTAATCACTTTAAACACTAAAAGCTCAAAATGACCTACAAACGTTTTCGATGTTATTGTTATATACTAAAAACAAACAGAACATGACCACATAAAAGCAATAGAGTATTCCAAAAAACATAACAAAAAGTCTGTGGCATTGGTCCCATGTGTCCCAGTGTCCAGCAAATTTGTTTTGATTATTTACATGATCAAAGCAAGAGTAAACGGTTCCATTTTGTAAATATCCAAAGTCTAGTCCTTGACAGTTTGTTCCATCCCTGTCATCCATTTCTATTTTCCCATAAATGTTTTGCTGCTGCCAGAAGTATATTTCACAGGTATCCATCAATCCTTTCCATTGTTTGTGCAAAATCGCCTAAACTTTTAATGAATATTTGGTGGGACACTAATATCTAATAATAATAATCTAAATAATAATAAATAATAAATAATAAATAATAAATAATAAATAATAAATAATAAATAATAAATAATAAATAATAAATAATAAATAATAATAACTAATAAAGTTTCAGTCCATTTCCCGGCCATGTTTCAGTTATTTTAAGATTAGAGTGCATTATATTTTATGCAAATCAGAAATACTAACTCTTGATTTACTTTGTTGTTGAAATCCCAGTTCTACACCTGACAGTAAAGATTAGGAGTGTGCTGACATTTGACCCAGTTGTACATATTTGGAGTTTACATTTTAAGTTTACATTAGCGTCTAGATACAATATGGTGGCGGGTGGCGTATTTGTCATAGGACTGGCAAAACGTTTGTTGAAATGTAAAAATGTCTCATCATTATTGTCATAATTGTATTAATACTGACTTACTTTTGTGTAGTTCCTTTTGTCACCACTACTAAGACTGATCGTACCTCTTTGCTTATATCTTCTGGTATATAGGAACCCTGGGCATGGTGGCTATCTACATATTCTGATTGCTTACTCTGAATTAAGCATGGTACACTATTTAACACTGCCTACAAACTCTCCTTCCTCCATTATCATTTTCAGATGTCTAAAACTGCTATACCACTCTATAAAACACATCCAGAAAGTGTTGTTTGATAGAAGTGTCCACCTCACATCCTCACAAAGAGCAAACACACAAATCCTTTCAGTCTCTCCTACTTAATCTGTGAGTCTACATCACAGTGGAGCCTGAGCCAAACGCCCCCCCCTCACGCCAAGGCCAAGGGCAGGAGTGCACACCTACCTCTGGAGAGCAAACAGCCTCAGGGAAATCTACCTCACAGAGCGGACATCGTACTCAGGACTCACCAAAAGTAAACAATAGCACTAGCAGGCTTGTAATTGATGGCACCGGTCCTTTTCATACAGTAAATACATGTCAAACATTGGTGGAGCTAAGCAAACAGATTAGAAAAGATTTGCATCACGGTGGGATTATTGGAACAGCTTTGATCTTGCTCCACTCAGTCTTAAATTCCAACAAATTATTCTGAGAGTAAACTTAAAAGATAAATGATGGGATTTACCAATTTCCCAGTTGGTTTGCCTGTTAACCAACATTAACCTAATTGTTAACTGTTTATCTGCTGCCCCAATCAGTAATAGAATTGCTAAACTAGGCAAGGCAAGTTACATATGGCTTGCAATATAGATTTTGAACAAGGCAAAACCACATGCTTTTACTGGCAGCGGATTGGCTGTAGACGATTATATTTGATCAATTGAAAATTTTAATGAAATAGGAGCAGTGAATTTATGGTAAGGTGTGAGGTGAAGAAGTTGCAGGAGGGCTGCATCAAGAAACAGTCCTGGGGCCTTTATTGTTTGCAGTGATAATGGACATTCCAACAGAGGAAATCAAACAGGAATCTCCATGAACTATGATATTTTCTGAAATTATATAACACATATGTACACTATATGTTCACATTATGACTTTTAACATTGTAATTTTTTTTGCTGATCCATATTTTTGGCCTGTGGGGCAGAAAGTGACTGGTTCACATCTGATTTGTTCGATTTTTACTCGTTGGCAACGTGATTGAAATTTCTTACCAAAGTCTGATGGAGGATGTTATTTGTTAATCACCAACCTATAGGACAGGGGAACATGACAATTCTTCTTGCTTATTATTATTTTCTTCTTTCATTTAAGCCCCTCATTTTATGACTCAGAACAACTGGCAGGATAAGACCTCAGCAGTTCCTCTGTGAAACAATCTGGGCAGGCCATCCCAGCAGTTGCACGCTACGGAAAAAGATGGAAGAGATAGATGAAAGAGCGCCTGCATGTACGGCTGGAAGAGACGATGATGAGACCCGGGGTAGCTCTCCAAAACAATCTCATTATTGACACAGTAAGTGCAGACGATAAGGGCCTCCTCATCAGAGTTCTTCACAGGAGGCCAAAAGGGAATAATATAACGGAGAGCTTGAACAAAATCATTCTTAGCCATCACAAGATCGCCATGGGAGATGCGTGCACCCGTTCACCGCAAATGTATTCTTCTTAGGCCAACTTGGACAGAGGAGAGCTTTGATGATCAGCATTTTATCTGGTGCAGAAACGGTTTGGGCGATCTCGCTTTGAGAACGCAGATGTCAGTGAAAGGTGCTGAGATCAGGTGGCTTCAGATGAAAACCTCATAAGCACCACAGTGGTTGTTTTTGATATTTCGACTTGAGGATGATAATAAAGATGTAACTATGTAATTACACTTAAAGCAGGGGTGTATAGCATCTAGTTACAAATATTCATGTTTCTGTAATTGGGTAGATATTTTATGTAATTGTACTTTTCTGATGAGATATTTAACCAGTGCCTTTTGCTCAGAATTTAGAATTTTAAACAGTTAAATTAATAAAGTTTTGTGTAAAACACTGACCTCTAATGCTACTAAAATACTACAATTGCATTCGTTTTCTCTGTAGTATTTTACTTGGGTAAAATGTTGGCAATACTACTTTGTATTTTAGTACATTTTATAAAATGTAACTGTACATATAAAAGTAAAAATGTTCAGTACTATATCACTGGAGTGTAACTACATTGTGATTACATCATTGAAAGTGTAGAGCGTAATCACATTGTATTTACCAAATATCTGCTTAATAATAACTACACCTTAATTCATAAAAAAAAAAAAAAAAAAGAAAAAAGCATAAACAAAGGCTTAATTCATAATGTACAAATACTTTATTAAGAATGATTCGGCACTATTTGAGCCACTCCCCTCAGGCTTCCCCCTCATCCTTTCCCCCTGCCCCCCATTTCATAACACCTGTCACTTTTGTAATCATATCATAACAACTATCCATTTGCTCTAATTTTACCCTATTGTCTGATCAAACTGTACATGTTGTGTATATACTGAGTCAAAGAGTCTATTTTATTATATTCAGTAAATCCCTATGTTTATGTATGCCTTATTTTATATATTTTGCTCTCATTGTTACTCATTGTTGGACGTTGCTTGTTACCTGAACAAGTTCCTATAGTTTGTGAATTTTGTTCTCTGACAATGGCAATAAACGTTTTTCTGATTCTCATTAGTAAGGATTAATTAAGGGGTTAGACTTAAGAGTTATGGTATTAATAAAAAAGTTTCTAAGCCTGAATCATTCTGGATAAACTATTTGCGCATTATGAATTAACTTTATGTGCATGCTTTATTAAGACTATTAAAAGTGTTGTTGTTGTTGTTATTATTATAAAGAGTAACCGCAATCTATAACTGGGCAAGTACTTTGCAAGTAATGCCTCTTTTTTTATTTATCGTGATTGTTTATTATATTCACATGTTGCCATTTTCCTAAGAGCTGAGGAATATCATTAAATCCACTTGTGTTTACCATTTTATACACTTTTAACAACCTCTCCACCATTGAAAACTCAACTAAGTGGTAGCAGTCTTTCAGTAGATTATTATAAATTGGATGTTACGCTACAACTTGCAAATATTTAGGAGTGACAGTTGCTTTATGATCTATTTTGTTCTTCATTTGTGGAGTGCCCCAGTAGTTTTAAAAAATCTGCAGTGCCTTCTTTTGGCAATGGTAATGCACTGTTGGAAATCAGCCAGTCGGTTGATACAATTTACAGATGTCAGTGTTTCATTCTGCAAGAAGGAACTATGTCGATAGAAAGCCACTTACACCAATGGAACATGTAATACTCACTAGCACTGCAGTATCTCGGCTTTTAACTTGGTGCATTGTGTGTATGTCTTGTTACTTTCTCTTTTGGTTGTCAAAATTTGTTTAAGCATCAGATAATTGTTATTAATGTCAGAAATCCTAAATGCAAACCAAAATGTAAACCTACAATATGATTGTCCTTCCAAATGTTGTATTTGTTATAGCCTGACAGCAAACGGAATTTGTAAATGAGAAATGAAGACTGACACAGAGACAGTGGCACTCTCCTCTCCTGCATCCCTCTCAGGGATTAAGCCAATTTTTCCTTTCTGCTGAGTTTGTTATCCCGTTACCCTCATTCTCTTAAATGGCCATGAAGATAAGATGGCTGTGAGATCCATGAGCGAGCGCAGCAGCTCTTAGAGGATGAGCTCAGACTCTATGTGATTGTGTGTTTTGTGTGTGGAGGACCCGGCAGCGAGGCATGAATGGAGCACGGGATGTCGCCGCCACATCACGTGAGAGATAACACATCACGGAAGTTTATTGACGTTTATCATGACAAAAGGCTGCAGCAGTGTTATGCAACATCATGTAGAACATAAATGACATGATGTACTTCAAACTGATTAGGACTACAACAAATCACCATATCACTCTATCACACATCTGAGATGTAGATTTAGGATGTCCGTCTTTACAGTGTGAGAGCTCGCACAGTGGCCGGCCCTTCACATGACACAGCAAACACATTCAATACTTGAGTTTCCCTCATACACATAAGACACAGTGTTGAACAGGTCAAATGCCATATAAATAGTTTACCTATCTAACCTGATTGACATTATTACTGCTGCAGCCATCATTAGCCTCTTAATAATAAAGCTAATCGCACTCACTACTACTGTGTCCTTTATAAAATGTTCATTTGATGCAATTTAATAGAAAATGCATAAAAGTGACGTTGTGTTGTACATATTAGTCCATCATTTTGATTTATCTGTGTGAATAATATCCCCTGACGGCTGGCAGCGTTTTGTCAATGAGACAAATTCCTGTGTATAAGGGGCTCCATGGTCATGTTGGGAGAGTAGTGTCTGTGCCAGTGGAGGCCTAAGGGCTTGCCCTACATCATTCATTATGCCCTCGCCCATCAGCACAAGCAGTGCCTCTCTGGAGTCAGGCCAAGAGGGCTCTCATCATTAGCTTGCCACTTGGCGGCCAATTGCTGGAGCAAGAGAGACAAAAGGCACAGCCCACCCCTCCATGCTCTGATTGCTCTGAGAGACAGAGGGCCAGAGAGTGAGAAAGAGGAGAGCAGCGTGGTGGGCCTCCTTTTGGCATGGCCCAGCACAGATTCCCACTGCAGGACAGTTCTTTAGCTTTTGGCACAGCATGTTCAGGACAGAGGTAACTGGGGTCTCCATCAGCTCACTGAGCGTCACTTTGGTTCATATACTGGCCTATAGTTAGACCAATTTCTTTGTGCATGATTTAATCCAACGAAAGCTGAAAGCGGGAAGAAGAGTACAGTCTGGCATATTAAAAATAACACAACAAGAATGAGTTCACCTTATATTGGCAGTGCTTAAGCGGGCAATATGAAAGTAGAACTAGCTCTTGTTAGGGTTCAGTTGTGAAAAATAATCACTGATAATTGTGCTGTCTTTGTAGCTCTGACAGATGTTTGATCCAGCAGACATGAAATTATTCTAATAAAAGTGAATGACGGTTAAAATAACTGGCACATTTGCAGCCAATATAACCAAATAGAAGGTCTTTTGTGTGCGATTCTGACATGAGGAGCTCAGACTAAATGAAGCGCCGGCCTGGGCCTTGATCCTCGGTCCGCGGCTGGTGGTTTCCTTACCACGCTGTGATCCTGCTGTGCCTCTCAGCCCTCAGGTTATTTGGATATTGCGTGGAGTCAAAGTTCTGTCAATCAGATAAGCAGTGACCGAGCACAGCCGGCAGATAAGACACTACATGGCAGGAGGAAATGGGAGGCGGGGGATACAAGAAGGCCCCAGCGAGAAAGAGTATTCAAGCAAGACTGGAATCAAAATCACCATAGGAAAGAAATCAAGATCATAGTGTTTTTCAGACTTGAATTAGAAAATGGATACTTGACACTTGGGGGCGCCTTTGTAACACAATACTAAAAAAAAAAACCTAAAAAAAACAATAGGGATTTTCAACAATTAAGGACTTTTTACAAACATTACAAGCATTACTTAAGTTATTTTCATCATAGATATTTTAATAAATTCACAGGACATTCGCTACAAATTTGCCATTTAAGAAGATACTTAATATATAGGTCTAAAGTTCTAATTTAATAGTTATACGGTATAACTGTCTGTCCCATCTTTCAACAATTAGAATTAAAATGCTTTTATAAAAATCAACTGTCACACCACAGGACATCAAAACAGTTTTTCAGTAAAACTGGATTTTGCCAAAGTAAGAATACGGTCATTATTTATTTTGACCTGTGTCTTTAACCCTGCTCTCCAAAGCTTGTCCTGGAGCATAAATAACAGATGAGCTCCATCTGGTTTTTAACTGTCTTTTTGAACATGACATTTTTCATGTCACACTGTAAGACTCCCTTTGGATTACAGCATTAAACTTCTACTATATTTTGTATTAATTTTAGATTTTAAGTAGTAAAGAATGTATACTTTTGTAATAACTGTCTCCGTCAGTTTGAAAAATAAAAAAAATTGTAAAAAAAAAAACCAAACAGTAAAGTGACACACATTCCCATTCAAATACAATATGATTTATAAACGACATTTTTACGCACTGTTGATTTTGAATTTTGTAGCAAGAAAAACATGACTTAGAAATTATTATAAACTATGTACTGCCGCAAAAAAGGCAATCTCAAAATAGGTAAATCAAAATGTTGCAGTAGAAAGATCAGATCTTACTGTACAAAATGAAAAACTTCCACCTCAACTTTCAGTTCACTGACAAGATTTATGTGATAATGCAATTTAGAATTATCATCAGAGGCATTCTTCTTGACATAATTGTTACACGAGTCAGTGGAAATGAAGACAGAGAGTTAGTTTGGTCAATTAGGATGAATAGTGAACAGGGTGTTAGAGCTGTATATGTGGCATGCCCCTGTACCAGAAGGTTGGCGGTCCAATCCCAGCTCAGACTAATGTTAATGCTGCCTGCGTGTACACTTTGAAATTCCCTTGTGTGTTTTATTTGTATCTCCTATGTTCTCTCTGGTCTTGCTCCATCTTGTGTGTTTTAAATTCAGAAATAAATCAATAAATACTAATCCTTGTGTGAATATGAAGGATGATGGTATATTGCCAGCATTTAGTTGGCCTATAATTCATTGAATAACCCTACTCTGTCTCTTAAAAGTTATGCCGTTCAAAAATGAAAATAGCCGTGCCATTCCCAACAGCCAAAAACGATCCTGTGTTTATTTTGAGATTTATTGCTAATCTGTGGCCTACAGTTCTGCATTTTGTGTTGCTGTCCGATATCTGAAGTGGCAGGAATAGCACAAACTTGGCAGTCATTTGTTACACTGGGAAATGACAAAAGGCTGAATGAAGGGCCAGACTTTGTTAGGGACGACAGCTTTTGGGTGGTCCGCAGGTTGGACGCCTCTGGGAGGGATCAGCAGAGCTCCAATGGCATCACCGCACGGACTATTTGACAAGTGTGACCAAATTCAACGTATACAGAAGAAATTATTGCTATTTGGGGTTTATTTTTATGTAATTTAAAGTAATGTTTGGAAAGATAAACTGGTTCAACCCACGTCTGAGTCCAAACCGCAAATCTATTACGTTTACAACCACAAGAGATTGGATTACATTAAAACACACAGTTAAAACCATAAAATATCAACTTTAAAACAAACATTTGATTTAAATGGCTCTATAATTATGCCTACACACTTTCAGGGTCAACACTTTGGAGAACTGGGCGTATAAATAACTTTTTCAGAAGAGCCAAAAAACCCAAATGCTTATATTTTAAATGACATCATTACAACAACAACAACAACAACAACAACAACAACAACAACAACAACAACAACAAAGATTAATATTTCTGTATATTCTGGCAGTCAATTCTGGCAGTAACCTGAGATGTAAATAAATAAATAAATACATATACATACATACATACATCAATAAATACATAAATACGGCCCTGCAAGTGATGAATCCAGCCAACGACCCATTTTTCAAATATAAAAAAGAATAATGTAAATCTTCTTTACTGGTTTAATTCTGGGTTAGCACTAGTTTAGACCTGGTTTGGTCTTGTTTAAGTCCTTCTTTAATTCTGCTTTAGACCTGTTTTGAGTTTGGGTTAGTCCTGGTTCAGACCTGGTTGGTCCTTGTCTAGTCCTTGTCGAATTCTGGTTCAGTCCTGGATGGGCAATTTTGCAAAGCAATGTGGATAAAGCTTTTTGTGCATTAAATCTCACAAAAATCTAATCCATCAGCAGTTATTTTATTTGGTATTAACTTAATTTATTGAAACAGCGTTGGGGATATTTTGTGTGACCCATGTTGTTACAGCAGTGGCGTGTTGTGCACTTCCGGCCCAGAGGCCTCAGCCCCTCCGAAAAATCTTGCCCTCGGGAAAATAAAGTTGAATAGCCCTGGGTTAGAAGCTTGGAGTCGCCCCCAACTGTGTGTCAAACTACATCTGACACGTTTTGTATCTATTCATGTCATTTTCTTTAAAAAACCAAAAACAGATTTGATGCTTCAGTTGGAGATGTGTCTCACAGATTCTTTGTCTCGTCTTGTCATAGCAATTCAGGCATCTTTGAGTGTGCTGGATGCCCTTCCTTTGACCAATCAGGCGCAAGTGTTGTGACTGGAGGCAACACAACCACAATAACTATATGCAGTTGATTCATACTTTGAACACTTTAAACTTAAGGTGCCAATTTCATCCCACTGATAAAACTATACATCAAAGAGGCCGACAGAAATGAGAATGTTTGCATCACCAGTTTCATTTTTAAAAAGGAAAAAAAAAGGGCTGGAATCAAACTTTTGGCATGGTATTTTTGCTTCATGTCTCTTGAGTCAGCAGCAGAACAATGCTAAAATGTGTGCTTGTAGCGCCCTCTATTGTTTGAAAAAGGGATTGAGCTAAACAGGTGGGTTCTTTCTAACTGAGGACGTCATTTATTTGAGCGCCACTGTAAATAGGGCCAACATGAGCTAAAACCTATCTCAATTTAATGAAGTCAATAGGGCACAAGTGATTATACAGACCGAATTGCCTAGTTTTTGCTTTTTAGGATTTTTTGAGCTAACAAAACTGAAAAAAAACCCGAAAAAAACATGTCTACAACACTGACGAAAACATTTTTATAACTTAATCTGAATAATGTTACATTTTAAATAATGTAAATACTATACATTTAAATTCACCCCAGTGATTAAGTAGAGAGATTAGATTCACACATTTACTGACAGATACTGGCTGTGCTTTTTCAAATCACCATCACAAACAATGCACGTGCCTAATAAAATAACACAAACACAAATTGTAGCAATGGAGCATTTACACATGCACCCAAATGTAACCATGATATGGCTTAAATCACTTGACGTGTTTATTTATGTGTGTCTTTATTTACTCTGCGCACATGGCGCACACGCTCCTGACGCGCCCCCTTCGCGGAGCCTCGCTTTGCCTTCGCACGTTGAAAACAGCACGTCCGGTTTACCCGGAAGTAAGCATAATTCCCAAAGATGGCGGAGCAAGGTCCGATGGCCATAGCGATGCGGCTCCGTAATCAGCTCCAGTCCGTGTACAAGCTGGACCCGCTGCGGAATGAGGTGGGTGCTGGTGGTAGCGGGGCATGGGCCGCGGGGCTGGGTGCAGAGAGGGGCCTCACGGAGCTGTACAGCCGGAGAAAGCGCTCGGGTAACGGCCGTGGTGGTGTCGTCTCCGCGGTGATGGAGAGCGCGATGCTGCGCTGCGCTGAAGCTGGAGCATGAGGCGAGAGGCGGGCAGCAGTGTTGTTCTGAGTAACAGTAAACATACTCTCACAAATGCACGAAACTCCGCGGCTTTGTCCACATCTCGCTCTGTGCTGCCTGTAGAACAGGGTTTTGGTCGTATTTGAGGCTTGGATGTTGGACGCGGTGAGTTTGTGAACTCGGATGTCCGCGGAGCGCTGCGCTGCTTTCTTTCTTTCTCTGTTTTCTGAGGAGTCGTGCTCACTGCGCTGCCCAAGTGCGTGTCTGGACCTTTGTCGATGCACTTCATCCTCTTGTTTTTCATAAGTTTGTTTGCTCCAAACTCTGGATGTTTAGTGAGTACACTGCTGAGCATCTGAAACTTCTCATCTGCCTGTACAAATGCGTGTGTCCCGTGTCCTCTGAGGAGCTGGACACTGCTCACGTAATGAGCTGTCCTACTTTTACTTCCTGTGCTCTCCGTCCCGGTGACGTACACGTAACCCTGCACTGTGTCCCGGGACGTGCGTCTGCAGAGGTCACCCTCCACCTCCGCGCTCATCACATACCGCTATGTCAGCTACACTTGATTATTTTCACTTTGAATAGTTTTAGGTGATTTTCGATTGTCTTGCAGAGGTCAAAGGTCAGCAGGTGTACACAGGCGCAGGGGGGACGTGCACACTTGTCCTTTGCTCATTGCCAAATCTAATCACAGGTCAGAAATGCCAGTATTTATTGTACTCTGTTTTGCAATGGTCATCAGAGTCGTCATGGCAACAGCATGTTATGTATATGTTTGCAGAAATGAGTTGTGTTTCCCACAGATTCTGCTGAGACTATAGTCGCAAAGGCAAACCCATTTTTATTTTATACAAAAGTCTGATTATAAACGTCATTTGAACAGTGTAGTTTAATATACTATTACAAGCCAAAAGTATTATTTGTCTTACCAGTTGATTGTTGATTTTGTTTTAAACTATGTGGGATAGAATTAGACTATGCCACCATTGGGGATGTCACGATATCAAATTTTAGTGTTCCAATTATTCACAATCGAGGCTGTGGCCAAACAACAGTGAAATCTTTAACTTCCTTTCATTCCTACGGTCTGACATGTTACTGTTCTTCAAGTTTGTGACCGGCTTTACCAAATGAAAAACAAAATAAAGTTAAATGTGACAAAAAAAGACAGATACATTATTTACATGTAGGTCTATTTTTGGACTATACATAGAACTAAAATGACTTTGCTTCTAAAATAGTCGAGATTATTATTATTTTTGGTTCTCACGATTATACTGTGACTTGAATAATCACGATTATCCATTAATGTAATAACCTTGACATCCCTAGCCACCATAGTCTCCTTTTGATTAATGGGAAACACTTAACACAATTGAAAATAACTGATAACGTTGCTTCTGTTTGCAGGAGGAAGTCAATCTGAAGATAAAGGACCTAAATGAACACATAGTTTGCTACCTTTGTGCTGGCTACTTCATCGACGCCACTACCATTACTGAGTGTCTGCATACATGTGAGTATGGCGAGTGCACAGGAGCATCCACCGTAGTCGTAGAAACACACTACTGATCATTTGCGTACGACCCTTCATTGTCTTTCTTTTTCTAGTCTGTAAAAGTTGTATCGTCAAATACCTTCAAACAAGCAAGTATTGTCCCATGTGCAACATCAAGATCCACGAAACGCAGCCTTTACTCAACCTCAAACTGGACCGAGTTATGCAAGATATCGTCTACAAACTGGTGCCTGGACTTCAAGAAAGTACGTCCCACACCAAAACTCCCAACGCCGATAAACAACCTGTAATTCTGTGAAGGCTAAATGGATGGGGTTTTTTTTATTTATTAACAGATGAAGACAAAAGAATAAAGGAGTTTTATCAGTCGCGAGGCTTGGAACGCGTCATCCAACCTGCAGGGGATGGTAAGTCGATATTCTGTCGTTAATAATGATCATTAAAGCCGTTATTTGATTCCTTTTGTTACAGCCTAAAAGTTGCTTCGTAACTGTTTTTCTAATGCAGGGACTCTCAAAGACGGCATTCTTACAAAAAAATATAAAAAATACTTACCAACAACCTGGGACCCATTTTGATCAAATGAATAAAAGACATAAAATAGGTCAGAAATGTATTGATCTTGTGGTGGTGAAATTCACTTTTCTTGGCAGCTCTTTAAAGACCCACATTATTTTCTTTATTATTTTTTTAATTAAGACGGCGCGTTTTAATCAATGTGTCTGCAACAATGTGAATATGCTAGAGTTAGCACAATAACTAAATTTCATTTGTTGCCCTAAGGCGGGTAAAAAAAAACACTAAACATTGTTAAACAGACTTGACATTACGAGACATTAAACATTAAACCTAACGGACAAAGACATATAGTATGTCCACAAACCTGAGGCGTAACAGAGAAAACGGAGTACAGAGTTTACAGAAAAAGCAGCAGCCCGAAGTGTAAAAGCCCAGAAAAAAGCATAAGATCATCCGCTGAGTATTTAACAATGTTCTAACATTGTTCTCTCATCAAAACCACACCTGGAGTTGTACTTTGCTCCATCCACGCTAGTTTGATGATTTTGGGGCTGCAGCTATCGATTATTTTAGTAATCGAGTAATCTATCTATTCTTTTTTCTTCTTCGATTAATCAAGTAGTAAATGTTTTTACATTCCGTAAACCATTTAAAAGCATATTAAATCATATTTTAAATAAACGTTATAGTTCATGGTAATAAACAAAAGGAGTTTCTGCTTAAAATAACACATTTTATTCTTAATTTCACATAAGTATGTCCCCAAAACGGCAACATTTCACTTCACCAGTCAAAGCTGTTCCGTCATCGCGGACTCTGTTTCATAATTGCGGTCCACCAGGCTGTTTCACACAACAAAACGCAATAGTTTGAAACCCGGCGCTCTCTCCTCTGCTGTGCTTTAGCTGCTGCAGGGAACAAGCTCCGCGTGAAACCAAAGTTCCACACATTCTCGTGTTCTTAATTAAATATGTCAATTAAACGAATCATTGGGGCAATACAATGATAATCAAAGCTTTTTTGTAATAGAATTACTCGATTTACTCGATTAATCGTTGCAGCCCTATCTTAAGTCCTCTTCTCTGAGCCTCAGGAAACACTCAGTTACAAGATTGAGATCGAGCAAATCGTGGTCATCATAACTGCGTGCTTAAATTAGCATGTCAGGGAAAGCTAGGTTTGTTTATCTCCCCTATGTAATGCCCTCTGCTGCCAGTAGATGGAGCTCTAACTTAATTCCTGAAACATCTGACTGATAAGTAATGTGTGCGTATTGTAGACCACTTTTTAAAGTTCAAAAACCTGAAATGCCAAAGTAAATGTACTGAAGAGCATGTTTAACACTAGGACGACCAGGATTGTAGAACTCCCAAGGCCGTCAATCTGACAGTTGCGCTCTGGCAATGACGTAATCAAAATAATGATTCCTCTAACATGCTAAAAATGTTGTCTATTAGCCTATTAGGAGGAGGAAGAGGAGGGTTGTTTGCGATAGTGAAGCCGCTGTTACAGAGAATATACGTGTATTCATTCATTGATCTGGACCCATCTCCCTAAAAAAAAAAGCCAGCAAAATACTATTATAACACAGGATTCGTAAAGACCTTGAATATTGTCGCCGTTACCAAGAATATGCCGCGATGTTACCGGGACAGCTGAGGCTGAGGCGCTTAGTTTAGTTTATTGATCTCGACAGCCGGCTTCTTTTTGCATCCTCCGCAGTCGTCCTCCGACTCGCTGTCTGATTCAGCTGAGCTGCCCAAAACCCACGAGTCCTCGTGTGACTCGCCTTCACCTCCTGAATGAAACCTCATCAGTGTTTTGAAGCGTTGCCAGGGCCTCTTGTACAGATAATCGCCTCAAATCCATTTTACCTTTAGCTTGCACGGCACTGTCATCCGTGGTGTCATTAATAGAGCCGTCAAATTGACGGGTGTGTGAGTTAGAGGAAGAATTACTCAGAACTCTTTTTAATGTTTTTATTTCCGTTGAATTGCAATATGGGGATGATATAGACAAAGGTAAAGAAAAAGTCAAGAGCCCATGAATCTGAAAGAGCAACGTAACCAGAGTAATTAAACATACAATTCTGAAAACCGTGCAGTTGACAGCCTTGGGAGTTCTGCCATGTAGTTGAAGACTTTGGTTCCCTTTTTCCTCTAGTGTGTTTTGTGGCCTTGGGCAACACACTTTTCCTGCCTCTGCTCCTGGGGCTGCATGACTAGTGTAATAGACCAGTGTATGAATGAAAAGAAAATGTGACTTTTTCAGTGTGAGGTAAAGTATGGGCCCAGTACATGCTCCATATTTACTGGAGCTCTCAAATCACCACTATTTTCTCTAAAGCATTTCCTAAAACACTGTTCAACTCAAAACGTGATCAATTTGACAGGCCCTACCACTATAAACTAGTTGTTAATATTATATTAGCCCTATTAGCCAGTAATTTTCAGTGTTGAATGTCTTGACAACATTCACATTATGTCAAGATCTACACTGTGAACAGCCTGGCGGAATAATGAAAATAAGTAGTTCTTTAAAGCACTTTCACAAAGGCCCTACTTTGTTTTGTGCTCTAAAAAAATATTTAATAAATAAAAATGGGAAGGCACAATGAAAAACTGTGTAGTAAAGTATATGATACACAGGTTTTTGTCAACATTAGATAACACGTGGATCCCAGTGTATTCTGAAGCCCGGACAGGACTTTGCTTCTAATGAATTCCTGGAACTTTTGTAAGTGTCAAACGAGTCCCTACGGTGCTTGTATTTCCCAATGATATACTAGATCCACGAGAACCACGCTGTAATTCAGCAGAGCCACTGTTTGTCTTCTCCGTTAGCGCTTGTTGTCATGGCGAAACCAAACCAAATCTTGGACTTCAAAGCAGCAGTGTTTTGCACGGTCTCTGCTCTGCTTCTGATCCATTCTTTTGCAAACACCGCTGTTCCATCCACGTGCGGCTGTTGTTAACGCGGCTCTGACTGCACAAAGGATCATGGGATATGTAGTCCTCTTTGTTTATTCTGCTGAAGCGAACTCAGAACTCAATTACTGCCGTTTAATACAGAGAGCAGACTGTGACAATATCGTGGCAATCATGGCAACAGCTCCACTAAAAACATGTAAAAGTGAGTCGTCTGCGTCCATGAGATTCCAAATCACGTCAGCGGGACTTTACTGGTTAAATAAAAGAAAATCAATGAGGAGGAAATGTATTGGCCATACTTTTTGCATGAAGCTGGAGTAAACTCTGCATCTGTCTGTAGATTCGGTCCCGGATGCCACAGGTTTGCCATACACGAGCTTCGACCACTCCAAAGCCCATTTCTACAGATACGACGAGCAGGTCTCACTGTGTTTAGAAAGACTCAAGTAAGTTCTCTGATGGGATTGCCCAACATAAGCCCTTTACAAACCGGCACGTCCAGACTGACCCGTTCTGCCCACATGTGGAGCACCTTCTTCTGTGGGCATCAGTAAAATGTAGAAGTCCTGCAGACATTATTGACATGTATGTACTGCACAGAGCACAGACCCAGAGATCACTCATGTGCTGTTTGTAAAGGGCTTTAGTGTGTACTGCATTATTGTGACTGCTTAGATAGTGTCAATGATACATTCACAAAACACTTTTATCTTCACAGTTCATCACTCGCTGGAAAAGATAAGACGAAACTTACTCTCCAGGTGAGCATGACGGTGAAACTGCCCAGTTAAACTGTTTACACTTTGAATTTGAAATCTAGAGCTGGCTGCTTCGCCCATAATTGCTTCTCCAGGGGAGGCATTTTCAGCTTTAACAAGCTCTTTTCTGCCCTTGACTGCTAAGATAATACATGGCTCAGTGACATCCTGCAGCAGTAGCACAAAGAAGCTGAAACCTCCTTGAACAGACGGGGATAAGTGGAACATATGCACCATTCAGGCGTATAATCAGTTTTCTCAGAGATGTCATGTGAAAAACATGCAAGTAACAGTAGATACAATTTACTCAATTACAACAAGTAATAACCCTTGTTTTTTACTACTGCACCAGCTTCAGTTCTTAAAGGTGTAACGAGGTTTGTGCTTGGAAGTGCAGTGTGTGGAGCAGTCTGGGTCAGAACACATTGCACCAGGAGCTGTATTCTTGTTCCACAAGTGTGACCGGCTGTCACACTGGCTGTCACACTGGCTGTCACACTTGTGGGCCTGTGGCCATGATTACGTAATACCTTTGACTGCTCTGCTGCAATGCCCCGGTCTGCCAGCAGAGGGCATTGTTGTTCAACTTTTTTCTGCACGATCTCCTTAGACTGAGGGACTTATAGTTGTTAGATAAGTTGTTGCAAAATCCTCATTCAAGCACGGGCAAAAGTATTTGCTTTGTGCTGCTTCCATTTGGCCCGGACACGCTTATGAAAGAGATTTTTAATTTCAATGAGTTTTTATCCTGATTGAATAAAGGACTGAATGAATTCGGCTATAAATCATAATCAGGAAGGGGGTTTATTGCCATTGTCAGTAAAACGACAGATAATTAAATTTGTACTGTAAAGGAGCACATTACTTGGACCATGAGGTTGAATTGGTTTATGTTGGTCTCATAAATGTGAGGAATCATTGTGTGTTTTCGACAAAGCATGTGGGGTTCTGTGTTAGATTGTCAGAATTATCTGCATGTAATGTATGAGCCAGTTCTAGTTCTAAACCAGCACATTTAGTTGAATTGCTGTCACAGTATTATTCTTTTGTGTAACGTACATTTCACATTGCATTTGGGCCCATGCAGACCTGCGCTGCACGCTGTATGGGGGAGGAGTGTGGGACTGAAACATGCAGTGGAAGCTGCGGTTTGAGTCCCTGTAAATCCACATGTAACAGGAGAGAAAGGCTCTGCACTTCTACTGCTTTAGAGAGCTTCAGTCCAAACAGGTGGCACACCAGGCAGAGCGCTGCATGTTTGCTGTTGTATCAGTCATTGTGTCCTTGGTTAAGCCTTCTCACTTCCCGTGTCTGCATACACTGGTATACCGTGTCATAAATGAGCGACTTTTTACCCTGTACTGACTCAATCATCCTATGAAACAGACTTCCGGTAATTTAATGTCTTGTACCGTGTCTTTGCAGCAAAAGTTTGTCCGGTGTTCGGTTCGAGCAGAAGTCAGACACTTACGAAAAGTCCTCTGCCATCGACTAAATGTAGAGAAACACCAGGTGAGTTTCTGATGGAAATATGATAGTATATTACTATTCATATTTGTTAAAAGGGTTATTTACAGTAGCTTGCTGAATACTACAGATAAACGTGTCCTGTATTTGGGGATGAATTAGCAGTTAGCAAACCCTGCACCAGATAAATGACATGGTGCAGACTTTTGAAAGTATAGTGTATATTTTCCACCAAAGAAGACGCTATATTCTGGAGATGAATTGGCAAAGCAGGAAGTATGTAAAATGCATTATGGCATTCCAGTTTGCCAAAGTTGGTAGTTTAAGTGAATTTGTTGTAACTCACAGACCGTATGTGTTGTGTTGATGTTTGCCTGTGTCTCCTGTGATGCTCCAGGTCCAGATGTTGTTCAATAATGAGTCTCTGCCCGATCATATGACCATGAAGCGACTATGGCTCTCACATTGGTTTGGCAAGGTACCAGCAAACTCATACATACAATCTCTGACGGCAAAATGATTGTTCTCGTCATTTCTGAAGCGCGTCACGATACCCGGTTTTATATTATACGCTGTTGGACTGGTTCAAAGGACTTAATATTGTAGTTTTAATTTGATTATCGGTATTGTTTTGAAATGGTATGTTACATGGATGATCATATTGCCTCGTACGATCTTAACATTTTGCTGCTTGTGTGTCGCAGGCCCAGCCGCTAGTTCTTCACTACACCATCAAGGACAAAAGAACCAGATAGGACCGGCTTCAGCTTGTGCAGCTGTACATATTTTGTACAATAAATATTCTATTTTAATAGTGTTTGTGTACATATACTTATTTTTTCTGTTTTGTATTTTTGAAAATAAATCTGAAAATGTGAAACAAATTTGTGTCTGGGGGTCTACATAAGTCAGATAATGCATTTGAGTGATAAAGAAGGCCTTTTTGGGACAATAAAAGACACTTACTGCTCTTAAGTCTAGTGCTTCTGTGTAAATGAGGTGTCCACTCAAAATACAAACACAAATAGATTTTTCCACCAGTGTGCCTTGTGATATTGGAGACGGTGCCTTGTTTAAAAGTCGTAGATTTTATTGATTCATTTACCATTTTGGAGATTTTTTCCACACAAAATACCACTTTGTTACTCAATGGTATGATTTGGTAATATTTTAGTGAATCAAATCAAATAATGTGCTGTGAAAATAACTGGAGGCATTCAACATGAAGTACTGAGTAAAACATGCTAAACTACCACTCTTTCCACAATACTAAAACTAAAAATGAGCCTAGCATGTTCCTAAACCTCCAGTATTCCAGTTTGCCGCTCTTGCTTCTGGACAAAACGTTCAAGTTCTAGCCTTTTTCTCTATGTATTGGATGAGTGGCTGTAGAAGTTGTTAGACATGCACAGTAATGAAAGTGGTTAGGACTCTCCACAAGAGGGCGCACTTGTTCTTTCGTAGACTAGAATGACGGCGTCGGCTCTAGTCCAGCGTCCACAATGACAATGACGCTGGTGGATTTGACCCGAGGCCTTGGAAAAAAGAAACAAATAAAAGATCCTGCGAATAAAGATTGATAATATAAATAATTGCATTTTATTGATCAGATTTTTAGTTGTATATTTTTCTCTCAAATTAAGAAACTAAAGCAGCCAATATTAAATACAAATCAAAGCTTACTGGCGTGTGGGCAGAAACAAAGTCTGTCCCTAGACCCTATGGTTGAGTCTGATCATTTTAGATGCTGATGACGTGAAATATGATGATGTGTGTGTGTGTGTGTGTGTGTGTCAAATAAATGCAAAAGTAAAACTCCTCTTTACACTTGTGCATGCTCCTGTTGGTCCGGTGCCTCAGTCTGTCCCTGCAGATGAGATCTCTGATGGTCAGGACCTCCCTCTCATCTGCTTTGTGAGCCTGCAGCGGAAAGACAAGGATTCACTAATATGATAACGCACACAATAATAGGGTGGACTGTTGCAGTACTGAATGTAAACCATTTTAGACTCACACAATAAATTACACTGTAGTTACTGTGATCGTTTGGGCGAGTTGGGGGATTGTTGTCAAGAGTTTCAGATCAGATATTAATCGATACTCATTTGAGCAAGTGAAAAGAAATCTCATAAACAGGACAAACTTTTTCTATGTAACAAAATCGAGTTTGAAATGTTAGTATTGTGACTTGGATACTGTTACTTCATTCCATAAATTATTACCTTTCAATCATGGTGCAACATTGGAAAACACAATAACATTTGCAGCTCTCTTTCTCACGCGTGGCATTAAAAAAGTGTAGGTTTCTTAAGTGAAAAACAAACATCCAATTTTGATTTTATTTGGTTTTTCTCTTATCGTCCAGTTTACACCAGGGTTAACATCCAAATTGTAGCATGTAGTGTAACTTAACTTGCATCCAAATTAATTTATTCATGATACTTTTAATGGTTGGTTTTATTTGCCGACACGTTCTAATATTGTGGTCAAAGTAACAGTGTTTAAGTTTCTCACATTTACATCTGCCCAGGCCAGTGCCAGTTTGCGCGGTACTGTAAACAGATGGAAAGCAGGCTGTATTTCTTTGTGTGTAACTTGTGTGTTCTGGTTCAAGCTGCTGCTGCTCCAAACTGAAGTGCCACAATAAAAAGGCTGCTTGACTTTTCAACCCTCTCCATTCCACTCCATTACTTCTGTTGTGTCCCAGTCTGGCGCTCCTCCGCCCCCAGAGCGGCCCCCGCACCATACTTTGTTTGGTTCAAGCTTTTTACATTTTATCTTAACCCTGCAAAATATCCAGTAATCGTTTATATGTTTATTTATTTATTTTCCTGTTATTTACACTACTTAGCTTACATTTTGTTCTTGTTTTTTGTCTTGTTTTCTTTTTTAAATAGATGTTTTGCTTTGCTAATTTTAATGTTTTCTATTTTTTTGCTTTGCTAATTTCCTACTATTACTGTACTTTGCTTTTGCTTTTATGGAAAACTGCTCTGCGTTTGATTGACTGATTGATATATTGATTGACAAATAATACATTTTTAATAATTACAATTAAAGTACTTGTACAAGAAGGCGGATTAAACCTTAAAGATCTGAATGGGTTTCATGAAGTGTTTTTGCAACTGTCAGAAATCAGTGTCAGTCTGATTAGGTTCATTAAGTCTTCATGTTTTATAATCAGAAAACGTATGATTCATAAGATTAATACATGAATATCTTTAAATGAATGCAGCTCACACAATGGCATTACAGTTAGGCCTAAAGTGTCTCTGTTATGCGCAAAAACGATGTGTTAATTGTACGGAAATATTATGTAATCAATATTATTAAATTAACATTTAATTCACTATTTATTATCAAATTGTATTAAATTGTGAGCCACGCTTTCCAAGTATTTTCCCACGTGGATCTGTAAAGTTTGCTAAGTCTAAGTCTTGTTAACCACTAAAAAGACACAAATGACCCACATCAAATAAAAGAATATAAAGTGTTCAAATGCGTTGCTCTTCTCCACGTCATGACGTTGCTCCGTGACGCCATGTGACCAGTTTAAGCTTCTGTTTACTGTAGGAGCCTGTGTGGGTGAGTGCTTACACATGAACCCAAACACACATGCGCTAAACCCAACAAAACGTGGCCAAATGGCGCTTCCCATTGCGCGTTATTCATCACACCTCACGCTGCTCCATTTGCTATTCATGAGGACACTTTCTCTGTGCAAACGCGGCGCGCACGGAGCGGCAGATGCGTGCCATTATGGCCCCTGCGCGCGCGCCCTGCTCCTCCAAGCTGACGAAGGAAGGGCGGGCTCGGCTAATCAATCACGTCCACTAGTTGTGTTAAGGACACAAGGAGGGGAAAAAAACATATGGCGCTGGGACGGCCGCAAGCTTTTCTCCAGCCGGACAGACAAGCCGCATTGAAAGCGCAGTGAAAGAATGAAGAGAAAGCTTTGCTAATTGAAGTCACAGCACTTGGCGGCTCAAAGCAGAGGTCACGCTTTGAGATGGGCCCGAGTTCCACCTCCCACTTACACAGGATCACTGGCCTTTTCCCCCCAACGCATGTCGTATGAATACACAGCCTGGTTAAGTTAAAAAAGCGAGCCCTTCTCACGTTACAAGGCAGATTCTTGTGCGTCTTTTGGCACGATTGTTCTTGTCCTTTGTCTCAATCAAAGCCATTTATGTCAAGTCGCGCAGTCTTTAGCTTCACCGCAATAAATAGGCTGATCTATTGTTTTACACCAATTTCTTTTTAATGTGCAGTTTTAGTTAAAGGCACAGCATGTAACTTTCTGGAGGTGGAAAAGGTCACCTGGAAACTTCAGAACATTCTTCATGGAGGAAAAATAAATAAAAAGACGATACAATCCTGTCCACGGTAAATGCACGCTTTAGAATGTGGTTTAAAATGGATACAAATAAACATCCATTTTAATTTTAAAGCTTATTTTAAGTCTAATAAACCGTGTCAGCACACATAAAAGATGAGGGACATTAGCCATGGATTTTTGGGTAAATTTTTCTCTATTAATTTCACTGAATGGTATTGGTAAATATAATAAATATATATAAAATGTTATATTTAAGTATCCCAGATTATCAAAAGGAGTGTTTCCCGTTATCAAATTTCAAAGACAATTTTGAGTTGGACACAAAAAGTCAAAAGGTCATGACATTCATGTCATGTTAGAAAACATGTTGGATTACAAAACGGTATAACATTTCTGTACAGGTGAATGGAAAGTTAGAATAAAATGGTGCCTTAGTAAAAAAAATTTAAAAGTGTCTCAGATGATCCAAAGTCACCCTGGAAATGTTTTATGCTATACTCTGGAATATAATAGCTGAAAGAACAACATTTCCATGGAAACAAGCAAGTGGAGACTCTTCTACAGAGCAAGTACGAATCAATGTGGGGGAAAAAATCCCACTCACTAATCAATTCTTAATAATAATAATAATAATAATAATATAACAACAACAATAATAATAATAACAACAAAATTGATAATAATAATTATAATAATAATTAATTATAATAATTAATTATAATTAATAAATAAATAAATAAAACGTGCTTTTGTTTTAGTTTTTGGTCTAAAAGTTACGCACTGTGCCTTTATGGAGAAAAAAACCAAAAACAAATAACAAAAAAAAAAAAACATTGAGTAAAATTAAGCAGTTTGACCCAAGCGTCTTGAAATATGATAGAAGCTTTATTTACATAGATGCTGATTAAATAGAATGTTACAATAAAATTATTATAGGGAGCTATGTACAAAACTTAGACACGTTGTACTAAAAGGGTCTCTGCGCGTGCGTGCCACTTTGCGCAAAAACGTGACGCGTAACCACCGCACTTTCTGATTCATCCGTCACGAAGAAACGCGTAAACCTTCATCAGAGGCCAAATGTCAGTGAGTCTCTTCAGTTCAAACAAAAACACGCGCAGGTTACTCCTCAGACGAGACCTTTACGAGTCCAGATAATAAATTAGAATAAATGAAAAGGGATATCCAGCAGTCTCTCCTTTGTGACAATATCCGTGCAAAAGTTTGGGGAAGAAAAAAATCCCCCGGTTTGACCTTTTTCAATCGATATACAGTTCTAGCTAATCGTCCACTTCTATCTCTTCATCGTCCTCCGAGAACTCGTCCGTGGTGTGGTCTCTGGAGGAGGAGGCGGGGGACTGCGGGAAGGCGCCGCCGTGTCCCTGGGGAGACGCGGTAGAGGGGGACACGCTCGGTGACGCGCCCTGAGCCTGCTCGTCCAGACTCTCCATGGTCACCAGCTTCTGCAGAGTCTGCGGCGTCAGCTTCTTGAGCGACTCCACGTCGGCCTTCATCTCCTCCAGGTCTCGCTTGAGCTTGGCGCGGCGATTCTGGAACCACGTGATGACCTGCGCGTTGGAGAGGCCCAGCTGCTGCGCGATCTGGTCCCGGTCGGCAGGGGACAGGTACTTCTGGTAGAGGAAGCGCTTCTCCAGCTCGTAGATCTGGTGGTTGGTGAAGGCAGTCCGGGATTTTCTCCTCTTCTTGGAGCTCTGTCGCTGGCCGAACGAGTTTACGTGCTCACGTCCTGCAAAAGAGAGACAAGAGTCAGCCCCAGAGAACATGTGCATCAAGTGTACAAACATCTATTTACATCTGACCTATTTATTATTATTATTTTGCTCATCACAATATTATTATCAACGTCAATTCTGTTACATTGAAACAGAAATTGGTTCATTTATTCCTCCAAAACGTGAGGTCAATTAACACTTTTTACACATTTTATACAAAGGCTGATTGTTTACATGTGCAACACCGTGGACACAATCTTGTTCATAAAATGTACTGTAGAAATAAAGTTTTACCTGGATGATAAATAAATCTAACGCTGTAACTGTAAAGACAGTGTTTAGTTTAGTTTTGTTTCGGAAAAAATATAGGCCTATTTCACTCTGCATTGTCCTCAATATTTTACATTGTGTTTTAATTTTTTAACAACTTCACGACTCTGTGTATGGAATAGAATTTGACAACAATTCTAAAAAACAAACAAACATTTAAACACCACCGTAACTGCTACAATATAAACACTCGTGATTAAAATAAAACAATGTATAAAACAATATTTGTCTTGCCCAAAACCAAATGAAAATGTCCCATTTCGACAGCTCTTCTCCTGTTCTTTCATAGATCATATTTATGTGAATGCTCTGATGACTCATGCGATAAACTCCAATTCATCAAACTCCATTTAACACTGTGACATCATCTTTTTTTCTTTTTTTTAGTTACAATTAAAATGCACGTTACGTTTTCGCAGGATCAATCACATGCGCAATTTGCCATCCAATTTAAGGCGGTTATTTTATTTTCCACAGCTTTAAATCAGTTCCACGTTGTTTACTGACAGGCCCGCATGACGCGTGACAACGTTCAAAGTGAATTATCGTATTTTAATATCACTTTTATGGCGTGTTAAAGAGGCATTTCCCCGTAAATAGTATCATTTTGCACATTACGTTTACAAGTTTGTCGAGTTAAACCGCGAGATAAAGTCGTGCCGGTTTGTACATTGTTCATTTGCGCATTATTCCGTAACCAAACGCGTATTTGTAGACAAAAAAACCCGCATAAAATTCGAAAAGTTTACCTTCTGCCGCCTGTATCACGCTCACTTCCAGGCCTTTGAACGTCTTGCTCGCCAGCTCCTCGAGCGCGCAGAGCGGGGACGACGGCGTGCTGATGCCGTTCCTCTGCGCGTTACTGGGCGCCGTGACTTTCTCTAGGACGCGCGGCGGACGGATACTGCAGGCAGACACCGCCGCCGACTTTTTCACGGAGGGCTTGTTCAGAATGTCCTCGATGCTGAACGGCGTCAGCGGCTTGTTGGAGTTGGCCGGCGGCGGCAGCTGATCCAACGGCGCCCTCGCTCTCCGCTCCTCGCCGCTGGATTGTAACACAGACCCTGCCTTCATGTCTTTGCTGGAGGTCATCGCACGCAGTCCCCCCCAAAAAACACTCGACCCAAAAAAAAAAAAAAAAAAAAAAAACAGCCCAAAAAAAAAAATAACAAGCCCACAAGTGTCGTAATTCTCCTTTTGGACACGTTTTAAACCCAACGCACGACGACCATGCCCGGAGTGGGGTTTGGAAACAGGCTGTTATTCCGTCAGCGTCCGCGCCAGCAGAGCTCCATGTAGCGGGTTTAGAGGCGTCCCACAGTGGAAGGGTGAGACTGGAGAGTACGTGTTTTTCCAGTGTGGGTTAAAAAGCTGTCCCGACCGAGCGCGGAGGAGAGGAGCCACCGCTAACGAGTTCCTGTTGATTGGGCGAAGTTCAATTAGAGAAACACTAGACTATTGCTGACCCGCTGCTGCGTCTTAAAGAGGCCGGAGTCTAGGAACTAATTGGACGTGAGGGAGAGGAGGAGTCTCACGCTTCTGGATGTGTTTGTTGGGGGGGAGGGAGCGGGGGGGGAATGGGCTCCGCGCGCTGTCCTCGTGCGTCTGAGAAAAAAAAAAAAAAAAAGGCACAGTTAAACATGCTACAGCCACGAGCGACGAGGAGACTTGACTGTTGAGGAGGGGGAAAAAACTTGAATGTCCGTCCTGGTCGTGGTAATGCGTAATTACGCACCGAGCGTCGCAGGAACAGTGTGAGGGAATTTGGCTCTGAACGCATGGCCAGTGAAATAAGTACGTGATCATGCGTGCGCCTCATTGCAACTGAGAGATTTATACTTTTATGATTTCTTTTTGGCTCAATGTTAGGTAATATCGCGGTTATAAAAGGCATAAAATCACTTCCAATTGTTTTGATTGACATTAAAATATTAATGACTTATTACTGACTATTTTGAATAAATGCTGTGTATTTTCTTTTTGTTTGATTATATATTTTGGGAGAATGGCACATGTTGTCACACTTAAAGGACAACATGCAAAATTTACTTTTTTGAGCTTTTATCCGTGTGCTGAAAAAGGCTAAAACTTGTTATATTTTCACATTTTTGATCATTTCCATATGCGTGCAATGTAAAATTATTGGTTTCAACTGAAATTTCAATATTACAAAATACTTTGATTTGTTTTCTGTTTTTAATAAGACTAAGATCAAATCATTCGCAAATATTCAAATAATTGTAAATTGTGCTTTTATGCTCTTCTTGTGCCATTACGTTCCACAATCTAATTTCCCTTCCCATGCCTTATCCTGCAGGTAACACACTTCTGACTCACGTCTCCCGGTGGCGTAAAGGCACCACGCGCAGGAGGGAGCTGGAATCGTAAACCTCAAAGTACAGTCTGGAAACGGAGGACGTGCAGGTACGTCAACCTTTTGGTGAAAACAAACCTGATTTTGTTTAGTTTTTGTTTAGTTATTTCGTTTTAATCATCCACTTCTTCCAATCTGCTTTTTCCCATTTTATAAACTGAAACGTTTCAATAGTGCAGCACAAAAACCATTAAACATGTCTACGTTTTTCCAAGGGTGAACTGAAAATGAAAACATACAGTTGTCCATTGGATTAGACAAGTTTTGTTTTATAAGAGGCACATATAAAATCACCTAGAGAATATTTGTATTGTGTTTGGTAAATTGGTCTCGTCGTGCGTACTTTGGAGACGGCAGGCAGACAGCAGCAGCGCGCGCGGTGCCAACAGCAGCATATGGTGACACTGGTTTAGGGACAGAGCTCTAAAACAGCAGGACATTCTATTAGGCGCCCTGGAGGTCGGGCCTGTACTGGAGTGGGACTGAAGTGGGACTGAGGTGTGACTGGGGTGTGACTGGAGTGGGACTGGAGTGGGACTGGAGTGGGACTGGAGTGGGACTGGGGTGTGACTGGAGTGGGACTGGGTTGGAGAGCTGCAGCAGACCACGGTTTGTGTGCGTAAAGATGAATCCAATTTGAATTCACGCGTAATTTTGGCACATTTTACGCATAATTCAATTCGATTCAAGAAGAGGAAGACGTACTCAATTTAGTTATTTAAGTAAATGTACTGATATAGGATGCACAAATGAAAAGTAAAAAATATTGCATTTGAAAATCCACTTGTTTTAAAATGTACTGTAAGAGTAAAAAACTATTACAGTCAAATGTAGTGATCTTGATGAAGACTGTAGTTGATTTTCGTTCTACAGAAGAATAGATTTTTTTATATTTGAAGTCAATTTTTTTACATATGGGTTTTAACTCAAACCTTCAGGCAAAATGTCATCATAAAACTACAGTTAGAAAATACATTTAGAAAAATGTGGTGGAGTAAAGTACAGATCCTGCTCCAAATGTTATTAAAAGTACAAAGTAGTCCTTGCGTTCTTCCATTTATACAAGAAAATCTGACTTAAATTCAAATCTATTCAGATCTATTTTACACAAATAGCTCGGAATATTTCGGGTTAACATTTCACTTTAATTTTCCTTTCGACTTCTTTTATTTGAGACTTTTCCCTCCCCTGATCCTACAGCGCAGCTCCTCCAGTAAGCTTTGAAGTCAAGTAGATTATTATTTTTTTCTTTCTCCCTTTTCTCGTGCCTTAATTTAAACGTTAATTAGAACCAGAGCAGCTGACATCATCCATCAGCGCTGCAGACGGCTTTTAATTGGATGATACGCCTCGCTGTTGGCTCCTATCAGCGGCCTGCTTCCCTTCAAAGGCGAAGAATTGGGGCCCAAAAAAAACAAAAAAAAAACAAACAGGTTTATTCTTCAGTCGCATTTATAATCAATTAAAGTCTTTTACGCGGCCCGTTTCCCTCTGAAAATCTCAAAGGCCAATAACGGCGATGGTGTGAGGCTCCGCGAAACAGCGAGAGTGGCCCCGCTAAGGTCAGCCATTAATCACGACATTAACGCGCCGTGGCCAAAGAGAGAGACTGACTGTTCTGAATGCGCACTGTCTAATGTTCTCTGGACACTTGCGCAGGCGAATAACTCAGGCTATTATGCCGTTTTGTGTTGTTTAGATTTGGGTTTACCCACGTTAATCCGCTCAGGGCGTCAAAGGGCAGGGGTTGGTGCAAACGTTCTCTTCAATCTAAAACGTATAGATGCACCCCAAACCGTGAACCAATTTACTTTCTTTAGTCTAGTTTCTTTACTTTTATTTACTTTATTTCATCTGGTGCTATCTATTTATTTAGTCTATATATTGTGATTCAATTTGGGTCCATTAAAACAAAATGCTGAAAACCAAAAGGAAAATACAATTTTTTGGCAAATATGCACACGATCTAAAATACTGCATACATAATAAAACATTTCGGTAACATATGCAATGGATGGATTAGATATTTTTAGTCCCAAAAACAAAAAAAGAGAATAAAGAAAGGATGAAAGAAAATAGAGAAAGAAAATAAATAAACGAAAACAAAAATGCTTACATATGAATCCGGATAATGATTTATAGAATTATTTATCATACATTTCTCACAGTAATAGACCTCATAATGACCTAAATAAACATGCAGCCTAAAAAAAAATATCTATAAAGAAATTCATATAGGCCTATTTGTTATCATGAAAAATACGAAAAAAAACTAAATACGTTTTTATGGCACGTTTGTGGACACAATAAAAAAAAACGATATTCTAACACGTTCACGCTTTTATCCCTATTCTTTATTTTATATATTGTTTTGCATCAGGACACTAGTGAACTGCAGTGCGGCCAGTCTGTGCGCAGACAGTGCACAGCGTGTCGCCCTGTTCTCTTCTGTTAAATGAGTCCAAGCAGCTGTGAGCGCCGCCACAAAAGAGCCAAGAGCGGTGCGCGTCGGAGCTGTTATGGTCCCGGTCACTTCTACTCAAGACAGTGCGCGATATCTGTGACCGGGGCGCTTGCGCACGAGGCCTGTCTGTCACATTTCACCTCCGGCTCAGGAGTGAAGCAGCTTTAATAGCATAAATCTGACCAAACAAGCTACAAATGCGTGCGTAAAAGCGGATTTACGCGAAGCGCACTCAGTCCAGGCACAGGATTGGAAGAGTAGGTGCATCAAGGACGGCAGGTTGCGTTCACGTGACATCACAACATTCTAGAATCCCTGCAGTTTAAAACTGAGCTGGAACTGGTCAGAATCATATGTTAGAATTTGCTGTTCAACAGTCAGAATGCAGATTTGTTGACATGGTTTATGGTTGAATTTTCTGTAATTACTGGTCAGTATAAATAAACAAATCAGGAAGTGCATGGTGCCATTATTCAACACCAAAGACGGGCATGTTGCCAGTTGAACGAGGTCAATTTAAAAAAAAAGATTACACATAATGATAAAGTTCATTTGTGGATTTCTATTTTGGATATTTATTTCCAAAACAGTAAATTTCCCATAGAGTTACACAACATATAGATAAACAAAAGTGTACATTATTAGAACATCTCTGCCCTCATGTTTTTCCGGTTACCTGCTCCTTGCGCATGCGTGTGGGGAACCTGATTCTCCATGACAAGCCGCGTGTCCTACTCCGGTGTCCCCCTGCACAGTGAGAAGAAGCGGCTCCATCAGTGTCAGGCAGGTGCTCGTCCTCACGGCGGCGTCACGCGCTGGTGTTTGCGGCGGCTGCTGCGTTATGACGTAACGACTTCTGATTGGTTCTTGGTGCACGTCCAGACATGAGCGTTCCCTCACACAGGCACGCTGATTAGTTATGAGTACTTGGAATTGGGGAGCTCACTACGGCTGGAATTAGCTGCAGTTGCATGTCGGAAAATCTCTCTGTCAAAATGTGTTCTTTAGAAAAAAATAGGCCAGAGAAACGTTACATTTTTCGTACATAAATGAGGGTCAATGGACGTTTATATTTTAAAATAGAGCATATGAAAATGTTAATGATTTGCTTTGGATCAACAGAATATATTAAAATGGGAAAATAAATAAATACATGACATATAGCACATTCATTTAACATTCCCCCCCTTTTTTAGTTTAGTTTTGTTTAGGTTTTAAAAATGTAATTCTGAAAATCCCCCCCATTATAGTTTATTTTTATTATTATTTTTTTTTTTTTTTTTAAAAATGTAATTCTTTTAGTTAGTTTTGTTTGTTTTAAAAAAATCTGAAAATCCCCCCATTATAGTTTATTTTTATTATTATTTTTTTTTTTTTTACAAACAAATAAACATAACATAACACAAAATGACCAAAGAGTGTAAATCCAAATAATTACACAAGTAGAACCAAACATAAATACAAACAAAATCAACACACAATTGAATTAAAATTAAAATAAAATTAGTCTCTTTTCATTATTCCTTTATAAATAAAAGTGATATAATGTTTCTTCCCAGTCTATATAAGAGGGGGAAAAAAAATCTCTCTCCACCAAACAGACATCGATTGTACACAAGAACATAAATATTTCCCAGAGTGTGTCCACAAATGGAAACACATAATATTTACAACACGAATAAAATGGGTTTCTAAGCAAATGCTACAAAAACAGAAATGAGTGCTGCAATCTTGGCGCCTCTCCCTCCACAAAACATGCACGGGTTTCAGAGTGATGAAAATCTAGCACTGTTGCCATATTGAAATAACAACTCAAAATAAAAATGATATCTTTTGAATGAACATCCTCAAAAAAGACTTGTCATACATTAGAATCACAATGTTCCCCCCGAGTCCTGACATGATCTGCGGGTTTAAGCAGGATCACAGCCCCGGACTCAAGGCTCCTTTGTCCACTCCTGATTAGTCTCATTAATGTGTAATTAGTGCAGTGCTGGAAGCGGATACAGGAATTACTATTGTCCATGGCAACAGGCCAATGTGGAAAAGCATTAGTGCAATTACTTAAGTAAAATAACAGAACAGAAGCAGCACATATATTAGTGAAAAACAGACAGCCGTGTGTGGACCTTCTCTGTCAGTCCATATGAACGTGCATTTGTGGGTTTGATGGAGCGCAAATGATAAATGTGTCGCTACTGTTTCCATTTCCTTCCAACACACAGTTTTATCCATATTATTTGAAACGATTTTTAAGTCTATTCGTGTCAAGTGTGTCTCCCCAACTCTTACACTTTACAATGTATTCAGCATATTTGACTTGCAGGTTCAACTGAAATGATGTCCTTTGCATTTGACCCATGTGTGCAGTGTTGGAGGACTTTTATAAGCAGCGACCATCAGGGAGGTCAGCAAATGGAGTATGTCATTCAAATCTGTAAAAAAAATCCAACAGTTTGTATCTCAACGCCTAACAGGTACAGTGCTAAAATGAGTGTGTGCAGAGGCCTTATTATCAGTGCCTTAATGTGTGTAGCGCCTCTGTCAACTAAATATTGAAGAAGCTTATCACTGAAAATAATGTCTTGTGAATTTGATCAAGCTTGGATGAAATCATATTTTTGTTTATTTGGCTTTTGGAAACATTATGGCAGCCATCGGTTTTTGCAAATGAACTTAAATCAAAATAACGTACTGCAGCCATTGTCCTTTTTAAATATGGTGACTTGGCACAGCTGATAACTCTCATCCTTTATGTCTGTTTTCAGTGATTGTGCGAGCGTTTGAATAAAGACTCCTAAACCACCTAAACATACTTCTAGCCAACCTGGAAATGTATTCTGACATGGGGCGAGCAACCCGACTCCACAGCACTCGCACTGTCAGTTCAATTGTGTTTGATTACCGTTTTTGAACTAATACAATTTCACAAATATCTTTTTTTCAGGCAACATTGCTCATTTGTTGTGCAAGACAGCATCTACACTCATTTTGCATTTCCCCAAACAGCAGTGAACAAACGTCCTGACTTCCTTTATGATTTACAATCCTTTAAAACATTCTCTAACTTTGGAGAAAGCAAAACTGGACTTACAGACTCCTCGTGGCCTATTTTCTCATGTCACTGTACATATCTTTGGCAAATGAAGATGAATGCTTGTGTGAGCGCACCATTGGTCCAGGGGGGCCTTTGTACAAATTAATCACCTGCAATTCTATCCTCGTCCACTTGGGTACCCGGCGCAGCCCTGTGTGATCCTTTTCAAGCTTGAACCCATGCTTAAAACTAGAGAAAATAAATGACCAACTGAAGGCACCTCTCTGGAGACGCGCCGTTTCTTTTTTGTGGGGATGGTATGGTGTCGCGACCTCTCCGATCACCCCTTCTTCTTTCCCCAAAGTCACTCTCCCCCTCTTGCACATCAGGATTTCATTAAATGTTCAGCGCCCCTCTCTCAATCCCCCGTGTTCCCCCCCTTATATTTCTGCTGCTCTCCTCTGCACCACTCTGCTCCCAAAAAACAAATGAGGAAATGGCTCGTCTGGTCGCTGACAGAACCGGGCTCTACCGTAAAGATAAATGACCCAAAGTATTAAAGTTTAACACGTTGACAAAACCCACCTGATCTACGGGATTAATGTGACAAAAGTGTATCCAAAAGGGAAAGTGCAAAGAAAGAAAGTTGATGGCAGCTCACGGGAGAGTAATAATCAGGTACTGGAAAGGTCAAAGTGTATTTAGGATAAGTATATGCGGCAATGAAGACAAGGTAAGTGACGGAGTGTGTGGTAACTTGTGCAATGATGACAGAAGTATAAAAGATAATAGTCAAAAAGGGAAAATATGAAATTGGTTCAAATGCACAACAGCACAACATTAATATTGGGACGTCATCCAAAGCAGAGGTTCCAACCACATCAAAGTGACTGACCACAACAGACACAGGCTTTACATTTCAGTATAGATGACATAATGAGACGTGTGATAGAATTTAATAACAACAAATTTAAATGTGGGAAAATGTAGCCCGGTTTTCTATCATGAGTGTACGAATTTTGTAAGCTATTTTATGATATAAACAAGAATGAACCAATAAAGATCTGTGTGTTATACAGGTAGAATCTAAGTATCTAGTTTAGTGGGTCTCAAACTTTTTGCACCAAGTACCACTTAACTTCATATTTAGCTTACTGAATACTAAACCCATATTTTATCCAGTCTAAATTAGGGCTAAACATGTTATAAAATTAGACTAAACTTGGTCTAAAATGACACTAAACCATGGATTAGGTAGTTATAAATTATTATTAACCCAAAGACAAAAAATGTTCATAGATTTGTTTCTAAATAAAACAAATACTTAAATTACAGAGGGACCCACATAACCCCAGTAGTAGTGAGAAATATTTCGTAATTCTTGCAGTGACTGATATACAGTAGAAGAGGGACTACTCACTGACCATATAAAGATGAAATGTGTTTGTATAACATTCCATAGATTTGGCCAAAGCAAAAGTGACTTGTGACGAGTGCAATGATTTCAGAATTGAAGAGGGCATGACCCCCAACAAACCCAAATGAGTTCATGCCTCTTTTCTCCCTCTCACATTAGAACACAATGTATTTCTTGTTCTGCTATTATATTACTCTCCAACCTTTCTTAATACTTGGACTTCTGACCACGGACCAATCAACTTTATCCAAGATGGATGGAGCTGCTGGTTTCCCACCGCGAATGCGACCTCATGGAGTGGGCTAAATTATACAGAGCACTTTGGCCTTTGACCTGTGCTTTATATATAAGATAACACAGGCTCAATTACCTTTTCCCCCATGGGAGCCCTCTGTAATCATCAAGGCCAGAATAATGAAGCAACATGCGCATCTATACTGCTCTTGGAAATGACCTCACATCCTGATTAGTGCTCAAATAATGACGTGTCCTTAAACTGGAATACTATGTTTTTAATAACTGCCCAATGATCTGCCAAGCTCTGGAACCTTCACTATAAAGTACGCATCATTATAACTTTATACAATAACAACACGAGGATTCATTTGAACATTTGAAAAGTATAAGACTTCACCTCTAAATAAAGAGGTTTTGCCACAATATGTTAAATAGAAAGTATATATGCAAATGGTTTTAGATGAAAAAAAAAAATAAAGTATCACGTTTGAAATGTTTGGGTTCAATATAAGTAATCAAATCAGATATTTATCCATTTATCAAAATATCTCCTATAAACAGGAAGCTGAAACTCGTGAATAGATATATAATTTCTCTAAAAGTCCATCGCTTAAAAGTGTTTTTCAAATGATTACTTCATTTGGTGGCATAGTACTTGGGGTAAATATTTATTATTGTTTTAGTCAAGTTGCAGTATATGAAGAAACATTGAAAATTACAGCAAATAGAGCTGAGTTCTAGGGATAATTTGCAAGGACACAATTTTTCTGAACAACAAAATATCGAAGCAGGAAATAAAATGTCCCCAAAATTGTCAAACTAGAAAAACTATGGACAAGATTTTTTACAAAATCTCAAATATAATGAAGTTGTTTAATAATTATTTAGAGAAATATATGACGTTTTACAAAGAATACTGGCCCTAATGTTGAGCCCTGTGGAACATCACGACTAACCGCATGGTTGAAGCTGTTCACAAAAGGCCACATTGACATACAACAGAATTTGCTCCAGTGTTAACCACCCTAAGTTAAGTCCTTTGCACCACACATGAAGAATCCTGTTTATCACGCATCCGGTTTACAGTACTCTCAGTACACATTTTCTAGATGTGTAATTAGCTGACGTGTAATTAGACCCCCAGAGGAGAAGGGAGAAATGATTTGTTGTAACTCCCGCTGTTACGTGCCTGCTTGGATGACCATTTGAAACGACATATTTCTGTATAGACAGACACTTCACCTTCTTTGTGATTAACGGCTGAAATATGCAGCAAATTACGGTGCGGCTGAAGGCCCTATTAACTCAGCGGGAGAAGACAAACGCCACAGAGTTTATTAGCACATACATCACGACTCCATTGTTACACACTTTGTGAAATTATTAATGCCCCCACATTAGTGAAATACAAGCCACTGATTGTGTGTGTTAAATCTGAGGCCTGCTGCATTGCATTTTGGAACATGTTGTGTGTTTAAATCCAGCTAGTAAATTCTTATCAAGACCTTCTGTTTGTGGGGAGGATTTTAATAGATACTTCTATTTCTAAGACCTTTCCACCGTTAAAGTTGAATCTGGCTGGTATTGCTTATTGTTGTCACTCAGAGCAACCAACCTGTCTTGAGATGTGAAATATAATTGTCAAAAAACAAACAAAATCATCAGGCCAAGTTGGTTCAATCAAGTACTTGTTGGTGGTTGTCTTCTATTACTTACTTCTACTTATAAGCTTATTTTAAAGCTCACAAAAGCATAAAAATGTGAGAATGAAAATATGTGAGGCAGGCATAAATATAAAGAGAGTGAAAACACTATGCAAGGTCTTGGCCGGAGCAGAGCCCATAACTTACTAAGCTTCAGTAGTTCATATTAAGACTCACACTCATGAGTGATGAATCCACAGAGAAATCCTCCCGCCCGCTCGGCCTGTCAAAGCCCTTAACTATGTTTTATTTGTCCCTTCCTGGGGTAAAATCGTACTTAAGACGTGGTTTAGCCTGGACATGTCTGCCAAAGCACTTTAGCCTGCAGTGTGTTAGGGATTTAATGGGACTATAGGTGAGCAGTGGTCAGCCCTTTGCAAACAGACCTTTTATAAGATACCAACAGACTCCCTTCACAAGCTGATTTCCTGAAACAGACCACTTGAATAAATGCCTCGTTTTCCTCAGTGTCATGTGAATTCATGACAGACTGACAATTTTCCATGTTGTAGCTGTCATCATCCATAGTCTAATAGGTAGTGGGTTTAAAATGAGCAGATCAGTCTGGCTTTATAAAACATAGCAACATTGAAACATAAGGTTTTTGTTACCTATGAGCAGTCATTTTTTTCAATTGACAGCAACACGTAACTATTATGTGAATGCCAACACTGGAAAAACAAACCAGGATTTATTATTACATTTTGAGGCTGCTCAATGTAGGCCTCAAACCCTTGATACTAAATAAAATACAAAAATGCCAAGATGGAAATGATTGTCTTTAATATTTCATCTCAGGATTTACCTACAAAATAGAGCTTAAAAAATCTTAAAAAAAAAAAAAGAAAAAATAGAGATGGAGGGTTTAGTAATTTAAAAGTTCTTGCTGGAGAAATTGAGATTTCAGAAACGCATCCACCAAGAATGCAGAATAACACAGAATGTATGTAATAAGAAAAACATCATTATTCTGATATGTTTTTCAATGAATTAAAAACATTGACATGTCCTTTCAAAGTGGTCGTCTGCATTTATTTGACACATACATTCCACTGTGAACTTAAAAATGATGTCACTTTGAAAGATTCCAAACTCCAAGAGCGCTCCGTATTCTTTATCATTTTTTTTTCATTCCGAGCGCAGCCACCGTGGCACAGCCCTCAGTGACCACAGGGGCCGTAAGCAGCCGCAGATGAAACGATATGGAGATTATCGGGACAAAAAGCCTCCAGCTTGTCAGGGGGATGCGGAGCGTATTGTACATCCACATGTATTGAACACAAAGCTGTCAGCGTCCGTGACAGGCCCATTCATCACACACAAAGCCAATCCTGTCACAGCCACAATGCAAGAGCTCCTCCCGCCTCTAAGTGACAACATCGAAATGAACACTAGGACACCCGGCCATGTATTCAAATCATCTCTGCCTCCCACTGAAGCCAATTTCCACAGGCTAATAAACCTGGGAATGATTTCGTTTGAGAGAGAGGGGACGGGCCTTCACTCTGACTGACTGGAGATCCTTGAGGCCCCACGGGTGGCAGTGATTTGCATGGCACGTTATTGCTCATAAAATAAAGCAGAAAAAAATAAAATTAAATACAGTTTTATTTCATATTGACCTGGAAGAGTTGCAAAATGCATTCCTAAAAATAGCTTGGCAACCTGGAATATCAATGGGTGTATGTATATACACATATTATGGAGAGCCCTTTTGGGTTTATTGCATAATATTAATTATTTATTGATTTTATCCAAGTATTTCGATTGAGAACTAATTCTCATTTACAATTGGCGATCTTGTCAAGAGGCAGCAGCACAAAGAATACAAGACAACAGAAAACATTGACTCTTTCACCCATTAGGTTAGATTAGGCTTTATTACACATTATCAATCTGGACAGGTTCTCGTCAAAAAGGCATAACGTCATGATGGATATTTTAATCTGATTGGTCAAAGTGTCATGACAGGAACAAGTCGAAAACTTAAACAGTCGTCAAATCCAGTCAGAGAAAAGCAAATACACAAAGGGCTTCTATGTGAACATGTTTAAAAAACAGAATAGGCCATAAATCAACTATAATAGACCAAAGTACGTCTGTCTGCCTCGCCATGTTTGTTTAGGGTCGTCCTTTTGATTTCCTACAACTACAACCCTGCGCTGTAATTGGTCAGGCCTACAGTGGCCGGGCTCAAACCCAATAGTGCAAACCTGACCAGATGGATTCTCAAGAGTTTGTGAAATAAATATTGTGAGAATTCACGTGGCGTGAGCCAGGTACTTTATTGTACCCGAGGGGAAATTTGTCATCGAAAAGACAATTTGTGCTCTCATCCTTCAACCAGTGCTGCACCCATCTCCAGATCTTGAGCTGATCTTGGTCAGGACTGCCTTAAATGGAGTATTTTACCAATTGTGCATGTTTTGGGTTAAGGGGGAAACCAGAGTGCCAGGTGGAAAACCACCCAGACACATACACAATATCAAAGAGTAGAAAGGAGCCACTTAAAATGTATTACACTCATCAGAAACTACATGTCTTAAGGATGACTTGAAAGCAGCTAAAGAGATCAAAGTACACAGTTTCGAAGTTTTTTGCAGCTCATCCAAAACTGTGGAACAACCTACAGAAGACCTTGGAATAACCATGGCGATAGGCTCATAGGAATGCAAGTTCTGGATGTTGTTTGAAATATAAAGAAATAAGGTAAGATCACACCAATGATAGTTTGTAAATGAAATGAAGCGCACAGTTCTGACATTTCGTAACACAACATTTCAAGCAATCATCTTCTACATCTTGAGATATGTTCTTGGAATTGTGAATAAATAAACATTAAACAACTAAATGGGCATGTACTTTATTTGTACATATTTGAGGACCAACATAGAAAATGCATGTGACCTTTATTGTCAACATTCTTGTCTAGAACCTCAGACAATAGAGAAGATGTGTAGTGTCTCATGAAGTGATAGCCTCAAACAGTCATTTTTTTTGCTTGATAATTTGTCACTTTTTTGTCAGATCTAGTTTACCGTGGATGAATGAGCTGGAAGTCTAGCAGATGGCACTCCTCCTCATCTTTTTAGAGAGATAAATGAAACTTTCTGGCACACACTAATTGAAATTCTGGCACTGTCAAGCACATACTTTGTTATGAACTTCTACAGATGTGTTTTGTTCTAATTTTAGAAATGTTAACATAAACCACTTTTATTTTCTTTTGTCTATTTGTCACAATCTGTATGTGACTCTTCATTTATTATATAACGATTCAGTTGGACGTTTTACATCATCATTTAACTTTATCAGTTAGAGTCAAAATGGTAACTTGGACACAAGTAGGTCATGCATTACATTATAATTAAAAAGTATTTATTAAAGTAGTAAAACATCCAGTATCCATCCAGTGCATTGATCACTCATAGAAATGTCCCAACACCAACTGTAATATTACAAGGAAACTCTATAGCTTATCTTAATCCTAAATGGCTGGTTTACACCCATCATACTAGCATAATTATCTAGCATTAAATTGCTCTTGATGCCATGTTCTTCCCATCAAGCCATGTTTTTTTTTTTTTTTTTCAGTTTTGGGATGATCCTGCCAGCCACTTATTTTTGGTGTACATCTCTAAAATAGATACATAAATACATCTTCCCTTGAATATTCTCGTGAAATTCAAAACAAAATCTCAAATTTCTTTTATCTCAGATTCCATGCTTCGCCCATGGCTTCTGCAGAAAAAAATCTTCCTTCTTCTTTTGTTTTTTACTTGTAAACCGCCATGTTTATTTTGATGCAAATGGCTCATGCCTTTGCCCGCAACTGGTTGATCCATCTGTCAATCACACCCATTGTAAATCGTGGAGACAGGATATGGTTCCAGACCTTACGTCTTGGATAAAGTGTTGAAAACGCACGTGGTAACAGTGTACCGCGATTTTTTGAGATGATCAAAAAAGGCAGTATAAAAACATGGATGACAGGGACTAAACTGTCTGTAGTAGTAGTAATAGTTTATTTCTTCAGTCATTCAAACAGGACTTATTACACTTATTACTGAACATTCTTCTGTTTTTGTCTTTTTCGCAATGACTAAAGTAATGGTAAAAAATGGTAAAGTAATTAACACCCGATATACTTCCAAGGACTGGACTGAGATAACTTTGGACATTTATACAATGGATAAACCAACACATATACTGTACATACACAGACCATTGCATATCCAATCAACAATGCACAACTTAATGTCTCAGTATGCTTCCTTCATACCGCAAAACCTAGCTCTGAATCCCTATTGTTCCATGTGTGCGCGGTGTCCCAAAACCTTTATGTACCGAGTGTGTCCTGAGTCAGCAGCAGCGTGCCAGTAATTATCCTGAGCTCCAGCTTCAGAAGGGCCCAGTGCTGCTGACAGGAGGAGCATCATTTCCCCTGTGTTCCCCGGACTGCACAGCGCAATAACGCCGCTCAACAGGCCCATCAAGCTGATCCGCATCACAATCCACCGCTGCCGCCAACCGCTAACCCACTTACGCTGTAAACAACCGCAGCGAACTAATAACACAACTCATTGCTTTGTGAGGCCGTAATCCAATCAAGCGCTCTCTTAAATGATGTCTTTTGTAACAGTGCGCAATATTGAGACCACAGAACACCGACTACAATATGAACATTATGCGACTTTGCAATAACAGATTCATAAAGAATGTATGAATTGAAGGAGGAATGGCGGAGTATAGAAGCCAAAATGTTGGTCTCACTTTGCGTCACTGTCCGCAGGTCCAAGTCCTCCGAAACCGTCTGATTGAAATAGACCAGTCCGCCTCATAACGCCAAGCTCCTCTGACATTTTTATTGACATTTAAACACAGGCGTTTGTTTGTCCTGAAGCTGTCAAAGGCACCGCTGACTGACAGGAGCTGATGGGATCTCTGCCATTCATTGGATAATGTCTGCCAATGTTATTGTGCACTGTACTGGAGGTGCTGGGATATTTTAAATGTGCTGACACTAATGGATTAAGTGCATATACCGAAGGTTCATATTGATATTGGAAAAACTGAACCATTTCTTGGAGAATCAAAGTCAATAAAGAATATGTTATTTATTCATTTGGACCCAACGCTAAGAATTGGCAAGAATTGGAAAGCTACTCCCTATGTACTATCATGGGGGAGTGCTGTCACGCCATCAAATATGTGGCTAAAGAAAAAATATGTTGATGATTTTTGTCATCTTTTTCTGCAATTCTTTCACTTCTCTGTGCTTCTATGCCACGTTTTCTCATCTCTTTATGTAACGCATTGGGTTTGGCTGAGGCTTTATGCATTAGAAATATATTTTGGTGTGCGTCGATAAACAGGAAACAGCTGATGCTAACGTGTGCTAGCGTTGTTTTGCTAAGCATGTGGGCTCAACGTAGTATAATCACTGGAAATATGGCGGTTCATCACCAGATCAAGTCAGCATTTGGTGAGAAATTATTGTTTTCTGTTTATATCTGCTTTTTGTGATCTTGTTCTGCATTGTCTATATTGTCCAGTCATCTTGTGCTGGTGCTTAGCTACTCCATTGGCTAAAGCATACCAATCCAATACGAGCCAGACCATTTGGAAGCTATTACCTTGCATGGTTCACTTCGGACGCTTTAAACATATCGATCCGTTCCAATGCGAACCAGTCGAAACCTGCCTAATATTTGCTGGTTTGAAATCCATCACTCGCATTGACGCATTGAGTGTTGGAGCGCTGAAGGTTGGTTGCTCGTTCCGCTGCATATGGTTGTTGTATCTTTGGGGAAGATATTTCTCCCAACCTGCATAAAACTGCAAAAACATTTTAGTGTCTAGGAATGAAGTATACTTATAAATTGTACATCTTGTTTGACTCACCCACTTTGATATCCTTCAGATTATTAGGCTTTATCTTTAAACTCATGTTTGTCGTCCTCTATTGCAGCGACTGCATACACTTACAATGTGCTCAGCTATTGGAGTGAGCTCATTTGGAAGTCAGTGCATTTTCCCTGGTGAATACAGCCCCTGGCCTTCCCCCTTGCGCTTTTATTTTTAATTAACCTCTCAAAGATAGTGTGTTGTTGCTTCCTGTGTCAGTGGCAGCGAGGTTAATGGTTTCAGTGGTCCAGGGAGACACAGAGAAGGACAGATCAATGCGGCTCAATCCCAGCCTCATGTTCCGTCTCAGTCGCCGGACCACAGTGAAAAGGAGCAGGGGCCGCTACTGATTGTGTCGCACTGGACTCTCTGCTCCTCTGACAGCACTCCGCATGTCAGCGCACAGGTGGAAATAGACCCAAACACAGCTCATTCACACTGCTGTTTTAAATGAAAATAATGCATTTTAGAAGAAATAAAGTGTTTTTACCTATTGGCCTGAAATGTTCCACAGTATGGCATTAAACATACTGTATCTATCTATACATCTGAGTGCATGAAGAGGGGACTTTGCTCACAGAAAGAATGCTTGGTTTCCAGGTATTTTTGAGCAATATAGACCACCTATAATGAAATAAGATTGATGACTTTAATGCCATACTGTGGAACAGTCCAGATAAAGCAATAACGTCTCCATGGAGACAAGCAGAGAGAAGAGAAGTTACAACGTGCACCTTTAATGAACTGAACCAAAGCAGCTCTAATTAATTGTGAGCATGTCAATAATATGCCCAAAGCATACGGCTGAGTTTACTCATTTACACATTCAGAGAAAGAACATTGACTTAGTGTCAGAGCGGATGTTTATTTTTAAATGATATTGATCTGGAGCTAATAATCACCTCCTCTGGGAGGCAGGCCATTTAAAAGTCACATTGATGAGGACTTTTCCCCTGCATTAAGTATATGGAATACAGTTCACTGTTTAATAGGTAACTGTGTTATTGTGAAAGTAGTATTAGTGTACTGTATCTATAGAGGCACATATAGTTTTGTAGTATATATGTATATTATTATGTCTAAATATGTATAATGACAAATCATTATTTTCCTATATGGATACTTCAATATAGTCCAATGAGCAACTGGTATTGAGCTGATTATAGCCCCAGGCCACTTAAGGTTGACAATTGGATGTCAGCGCCGACCACTGCTCACTGTTTTTGTGTCCTTGGGCAAAACACGTCACTCACAATGGTGCATTTTGGCAGCCCCACTTTCCCATGACTACCTAATAGCAGCAGTGGCTACAGAATAGCTTACCACCTCCAGGCGTGGAGTAAATTACAGTGAAGCGCTTTGTCACGCTTGTAACGCACAGTACAAATATATGCCATTACTGTTATTTGTTTGGGGTGGGAAAAGTGATATCACACAAGCATACCAGAGAAACTATTTCTAGAGTCAGCTGCTGTTGCATAGTTGAGGAGGGAATTGACAAACACTCCATATGGATTACATTGCTTCCATAAATTTCAACTGACCATGATAACTTAAACAGAGCAGTGCAAAACGTAACATCCCCTTTCAGGTGTGAGCAGCTGTAAAACACGAGAAAGTGGTCTGATAGAGCCGTTAGTGTCCAGGACAGAGCTGGCCTGCTGACAAGGCTCCCTGCCGAGTCCACCTCAGCACGTCTCCACAGCTATCTGCGAAACACTTACTCTTGTGCTCGCAATAACCTCGTCCGTCTTTTCGGATGACACTGCCCGCTCTCCCCCCCTTCAGCCCTGATGTGGAACAGAACACAGAGGCACGATGAGGCTGACACACGTAATCAGATCCGCTGTGACCAGCTCCACAACCTGGCTGCTCGTGAACACCTCCGAAAAAACATCAAAAAACGGAACACCTGCAGGGCGCCGCCATGTTAGGGGAAGCACACTGAGCAGCAGCGGGTGCATACGGCCGCACGCTGTCTTTTGCTAACGTTTGAATGTCTCTGTCTTTGAGCGAAAAAATGTAGTGTTATCCCCTCAACCTCCGACCCCCGATTTTCACTGTAGTGCAGAGCAGAGCGGGCAGCCAGGGCGCATCAATCACGGCACGCCAGGGGGATGACATCAGCGAGCATTGGCAGCGCTATCTAAGCAGGGACAGGGAGGGTTTTCACGAGGCCAGGAGATAAATAGGAATACAAAAGGTTGCATCCTAACTTGTGAGAGAAAAATGCTGTTTAGTATCATTCAACCGGCCAGACCACTCTTGTTAATTAATTTAAAAAAAAACGATTAAGTACGAGCGTTTAGTGATGTCCAATAATTTTGCATCAGCACCAAAATTTTGCAGCTAAAACAGCTTTCATACACTGCCTGTCCCTCCAAAAAGGCAGAAATCATTGCTTAATGGGTGATGATCTGTCAGCTGCAACAAGGTATTTAAACCCAACGGAGGCTTCTCATTTCTGAAACAACCATGTGGAAAGACAAATCCCGCGGTCATGGAAAAGATGTCAACACGTGCTAGTCGGCGGCAGAGGGACCACAGTTTGTCATCTCTGCTGATCTAAACCAAATGAGTTCCCGTTCAAACACATGCGGAATACTACGCCTCTCTACTCTGCATCGGACTGCGCTGTTACACGCCGCATTAATACGACTACTCACGGACTTCTCCAGATGTGTTATTGCGATATTTGTCATTCGAATCAAGGCATCTCAGTCGTAGTTGCCAGGTTTACATGCATTTTGAAAAATCTGGTTAAATTGGACTGGGTCACCTGTCCGGATTTCCTGGCGTGCATGTAAACGTAGTGATTGAAAGCTTACGTGTTAACCTCAAAAATTCCCCTTGTTTTGAAAATTTTATCCAGCTAAGACTTTTGGGACATCTAGGAAAATAAACGGCAAGGATTTAAATAGTACTGTCAACTTATCCAGACCTAACAGGAAGATCAATAGGACCTGGGGTTTTAAATACAACACAAATGAAAGCTAATATGCAAAAGCACTTTTAAGCTAACGTTAAAGCTCCTGATTTAGAGTGGAATAAAACTTAGCTCAGGGGGTTCAGTGCAGACGATGGCAAAAGACCAAGAAGACAGATGCAGAAAGCAGAAAACAAACCTGAGCACATCTCGGCGCTGACAGGTCGAAATGTTAGCATTTGTTTGGCTGCCAGTCCAGATCTGTGGCAATAAACGCAGAAGCTGAAATATGCTAAGTCTGATGTAGGTTGTCATCAAAGCAGGATATAGGCTCTTTTAGATTTTTTTAAAAAAAATTTTTTAACACAATTCCTATTTAAGATTTTTACTTTTTAAATATTTCTTATAAGAGTCATTGTGATTTTCTAGTTACTGGACTAAAATAAACTGTATTACTTTGGAAAAATGTGCCCTGCTTGTCACAGTGAAGGTAGACTTGAACTTATTTGGGAACTCCTGTTACTGTTTACATTATTTAGTTCATTGTTAATGCTTCATAGTCACAACAAAGGGGTGTCACAAAATCAAATTCTAATGTTATTGTATATCGATGCGATATTACGATTATTCACAACTACTGGCACCTGGACCAAACAACATTATTCTTAAATCTCCCTTTCACATTAAGTATGGTTTATTAGTTATGTTTTTTAGTTCTTTTGAACATATTGTCATCAAAATAATCACAATTATCAATTAACGGAATAATCTTGACATTCTTAGTTGCAACCTTTCAGGCCAATTCTCATTTATCTTCAATTGTTGTAGTATTTACATTTGTAGCTGTAGACTGCTGAAAAGTAAAATTTGATATTTTTGTAGAAGTATAATTGTTAGTAAATTACTTCATCATTTGTCTCTTTTTTTCATGGATTATAAAAAACCCTGTCATGAAGTTAATCTAAAGTGCAAAGCTCACACCCTCTGCTCCTGAGTGCTCTTGTGAGAGTCTGACTGACAGAGGAGAAACCGATATGGCAGAGCAAATCTGGTTTTGCTTTCCCCCTCATCTCTCTTTGGACCAGAGCGGGCCAATAAATCCGTATCCAGAGCTATTAGATTGACAGAGCTGAGCGCCTTTTGATGTTCCGATGTCGGCAAATGCATTCCAGCGGCCAAATGCAGTTTGGCTGTCATCAGCGTGGCCGGCCCTGGACACTGGTGGCATGCATGTCAATTATCCATGCCTTTAACAATAATGTGTCTGTGATAACGCTTATCGGTTCACCTTTTCACCTGAGCTGTAACGCTTAACCATCGGCATGACAAAAGAAAATATACAGGGAGCTCCCCTCAGCTCACTTAGTCATGCCACTTGTCCAAACAGCTCTTACGAGATAAGTCTGAGGAAAACAAGAACCTCCAAATGCACCTACATGTTAAAGCAAAGAGCAAAACAAGTGCAATAAAATTCTACACACAATACAAAGAAAACAACGTGATGCAAAGTCTAGTTTCAATAATAGTAGTAGTCCTATTTACACAAACAAGATCATATGTTAAATTCATGATAATGTGTCTTAAGCGTTTGCCCAATCTGCCTACCAGAGGGTATCTGGGTCATGATGTTGTGCTCCAGGGCAAGACACTTACCCACTGCTCACTCCATCACAGTCAAGTGATGGGAAGAGCATCTGGTGTTAAAACTGGATCAAATCAACACATGTGGTGTGATGGGGTTGGACTTTAAAAGCTGCAAGAATTGAAGTTGTTTGTTGCGTACAGAACGTTCTACACCCAGAGGAGCTGTTGACAGGTTGTCTTTAAAAAGCTTCAAACCATTATATTTATTTTCCTATCTCATTTATCTACTCCAAGTTGTATTCAGAGTGATTTATGCATGAAGAATCTACATTTTACATGCCATTGCTCCAAAAATTCCTGTTATCGAATACCACATAACACGGAACTCCTACAATCCAAACATATACATAGGAAGAGATTCATTTTTGTAAGATAACCCATGGGTCCACAGTGAGGAAAGACATTAGCCGAGGTTTGCGGTGAGGAACAAAAGATAAGAGCTTCACCAAGCGCTTACAATTTACCTCTTCTGCCAAAAGTGAAATTAGGAGTCTAAGCTTTGAGCTCCTTCGCCGGACAGCTCTTTGCTAATAAATTATCCTCTCAAGTACACCGCTGAGGTTTACGTGCTAGGACGAGGCCAGGGCAAGAGCCAAAAACGAGAAAATTACGCGACCTCGTGACCTCCAAACTTTTCAACCCCCTGGCCCGAGTGCTAGGTGCCTCCCCGGAAACTTAACCTCATTTGGGACCCCTCTCTTGGTGCGTATCACTCTTCCTTATTCCAACCAGGCGAGGTAACAGTGAAGGGAGATCTAAATGTTGACGATGGATAGTTCCAGGTGATTAAAATTAAACACACCCCTTAGGAATTTCTTGCTGATTCTCATTACTCCGGCATTTTTTGAACGTTCTCCATCTCCATGCCGTTCTGGTGTTGTGCGGGAACGAGTGAGAGACATGTTGACAACAGGGTGCTAAGTGGATTTGAGTTATGGGCAGTTGGCCGATGTGTTTGTTTAACCATCTGGTAGCGACTCCCTCTGTTTCGTGATGGAGTGCCTGCAGAGGGAAGCAGTCCAGTCCTAATATGGCCGTACACAAAGCGCCCTCAAGGGCTGATAACGGCTGCTTGGCTGCTTGGTGTAAGAGGGAAATGGTGATGCACCTCCATGGAGTCCGTCGAGTGGATGTGTAAATGGATTTTTGCGCAACTGTTCCCATTACATTGGTCTGAGAAGAGTAGTGCAATTGTGAAATCTTTCCACTTTATTTCTTCCAAGGACTTTTGGAACCTGATTTTTCTTAGTTTTCCCTCTTAAATCTAAGCTTGATGCTGGTCAATATATTCTTCAGCATTCCGACTACATTTTCTCTGGATCTGTTGCAGTTGGGATTTCATTTAACATTTACACTCATGGCTTGACTCTTTTTCGAATACGTTTAATGCATCCATCCATGCATCTTCTTTTGCTTATCCTGGGCTGGGTTGCGGGGGCATTAGTTTAAGCAGGGACTTCCTGACTTCGCTCACCCCACACACTTCCTCTCGAGGTATTTTCAGGCCAGCCGAGAGACATAGTCCCTCCAACATCTCCTGGGTCTTCCCTGGGACCTCTTCATGGTGGAACATGCCTTCCCTGGGGAGGCGTTCATGAGGCGTCCGGAACAGATGCCCGGATGCCCGGTTATGGCTAATTTCGAGTGCTTGATGCTCGATGTTTGATACATGAATGTGGAATTATCCAAGACTACATAAGAGTTGTTAGCTATTCAGCCTCACAGCAAGAAGTTCCCTTCTGTTTGTTCCTTGAGGCCAGAACACACCTATCCATCCTCCACTACCTATCAAGGATGCTAAGTGACCACACTGTTGCCCTGCACTTAGTCTCACTGGAACTAAAATCCAAACAAGCCTGAATGCGATCAACCGCACAGCCAAGAGTAAATTCTGCACATGTGGACTTCTGAGCTTCTGTGTTTTGCTGCCCGGGGCAGAAACTCATGACCAATCAGAGTGCTCATTTGAAAAAGAAGCTCACTGCCAATTACACATTCAGAAACTTCTCCTGTGAGACAGAACGGTGTCCTTTGTGGGCTGATGATCAGAATCAGAATCAGAATCAGAAAGAGTTTATTGCCATTGTCAATGAACAAAATTCAAAAACGTAGGAACTTGTCTCGGCCTTAAGGTGCAACATAAAACACTGAGTAATAATAAAACAACATATATTCAATCAAAAAAGGGCATTAGGAAACAATTTAAAAAGATGCTCCACTGATCAAAGGGACACACTGATAGCGCCATTCCCCGCTGAAGACAAATGGGTGTGTGCCGGGCTCAAGACAAGTGGAGCCTTTCAGTGTGGAGTATGTATGTTCTTCCGTTTGGGTGAGTTACCTACCACTGGTCTATCCAATTAACTAAAAACACAACACAATTCCTTATTGAGGCAAAGAAGTACCTTACCCTTGAACTATGTGTGTTGTACAGTGAGTAGAGAGTACTCCATCTCTATGTCTATAAAATGTCAACATAAACAGTGCATTCATATTAGATGATAACATTTTGGGACAATTTACCATGAATACAGCATTTACGTTTTAGTTATGTTTGCAGCCATGTAATAACAAAAACATGCTCCATTCATCTTGTATATTTGTAATTAAAAAGAGATTTTCTGTAAATTGAATATGGTGTCAGCAAAAAACATTGAAATATTACAGATTTTTTTGCAATTCAAAATGACACAGCGGCAGCCCCGAGAGCCCTCTGTGTTTGTCAGAGCACATATCAGATCGCAGTTATCATTTGGGGAGTTTGCTCTTATTGAATCTGCTGTTCAGAGCCGTCCTTGTGAGAGGCCCATTGTTCATCTTGTGCAATTACATGTGAGCTGGCAGTAACCGCATTAGGCAGCTCTTATTGAAGTGGTGACACCCAGTTCTGAAGTAATTACTCCGCCTTTTAATAACGCACTCGGCAAATTCCATGTTTAATCTCACAGTCCTGCATTATTAAGCAGTGCTATCAGCGGCTCTCTGTGGATCGCTTCCTTTTAACAGCCTAACGCCCACTGCTGCTCATGGACAATAACGGGTTTGGGATGCTTCATATGACCAAACAAGCATGACAAGGGTGTATTTATTTCATATCAACAAGCCAGAATGAAACAAGGGAATGGTAGTTTAGACCAGTGTTTCTCAAACTGTAGGTGTTTCGCTGGTGTATGTGGTTCAAGGAGTGCTCTAAAGTTTATTTATTCGCTTCTAGTCCATTTTATTATTAATATTAAATGCTCTTTTGGGGTTAGTCTTTGTTTAGAATTACTTTTGCGATGGTTTAATCCCATCTAAGAACAGTCCTATCTGGTTGTACTTAAATGGAACTGGTAATGGTATGGTTTGAGAACTACTGATTTGGAGAATGCACTTCCACAGGCTTATTTTTTGCTGAAGCCTACATAAGTATCTGTCTCAATATTGATTACGGAAATTTTTATCTGGCTTGGGGCTGGTATAACATGCTTTTTTTGAGGCTTATTTCTTTGCCAAGCACCCAAAAATGATACTTTTTGTCAAACTGTCTTTTTCTTCTCCACCTGGTTTTCTCATTGCATCTGTGAGAATTAGAATAAGATCTTAAATGAATGCATCCATAACATTAGCGGATGTAAGTTGAGGTCAGAGTATCTTAAAACCAAAGCAATAACTTTTAGCCGTAGAGCTCGAATGCACGCTGCAGCTGAGGCTCAGTAGGATGCTTGTCTACTCACGTAAAAGTTGGCAGTTTAACCTTTGCTATACTGCCATGTTGTCCATGAGCAAGACATGTCACCCACCTTGCATCTGATTTGGGTACACTGGTGCAAGCATGTTTGTGTGTGACTGTGGATAGCAACAGCAACGACGGCTGGAAATAATAATTCGTCCAAAACTTTTATCATTGTGGGCCATTTATTGAAACATACGCACAATAAGCAGAGGGTCAATGCTGGTAATTGTGCCAATACGCACATTTAGCAGAGTCTTGACCGTAATCCCACATCTTTATTAAGGTGTGGAATCAAAACAAGAGGTCTGTTCGATTCAATCACTTAATTTAATCCCAAAGTGCAATTAAAAGGCAGAGAGAATAAAAAGCACATAAATGGCAATGTTCAAATCTAAACTAAAAACTGTTTTGTTTGGCTGTGCATATGACTGAAATGCTTTTCTTTGCACTCTTCTCTTTTATGTCTTGAACTAAGATTGTGATTTCTGCCATGTCTGTAAGATTGTGATTTCTTTGTGATTTTAATGAATTTTTTCCTGTTGTGTGAAGCACTTTGAATTGCCTTGTGTACGAATTGTGCTCTACAAATAAACTTGCCTTGCCTTGCCATAAATCACATACATCCATACATACTGGCATAATAGAGCCTATATTTAAGGTGCTGTGATGTTACAGTGCTGAGGGAGGGTCGGATTTCCCCCCAAAAACATTTGATACCAAGGTTTTGATTGTGGAAGTTTTCTAACCTTGCAGTAAAAAGAACTGCTCCCGTAATTTGGGTCAATTCAGCAGGAAGCCAGAGGGTCAACTGAAATGGTCTGTGGGCCGCATGTGGTCCCCGGGCCATAGTTTGGACAAGCCTAGTGTAACGTATGTTTACGCACTGTCCCGTTAAATCAACAATAAGTTTATAATATCAATCTTCACAGACCGAAAGAAAATACAGCTCAAAACCAACTGCCTAAAACCCTCGTGAATTAGACTAAATCCATGCTATTTTCATTGGTATTCGTCTTTGTCGTGTATTGATCCCAGATTCTGAGGGCCAGTCCTGTCCCCTGCACAGTAGCCGTAGAGCCGCATCATGCCCCCACATCTTTCCCTCTGACATTATTAGGAGCTACACCCGTGTGCGACTCAACACTGTGTGAAAACAAACCAAATGTCAGCAGCACTGCCCGAGCGCCTCTGCTATAGCCGGCAGCAAATGTAATGAAAGCTCGTGCGGCTCTGTTAGTACGCCGCTGACCTTCTATACATTTATTGTTCTCCTGACATTTCTGCGAGACGGAGAGGGCGCAAAGCGAATGAGGTGCTAAAGTACGAACCCTCCATCCGCACCGTTAGAGAATGACTTTCATCGATCCGAACTGCGGCGCTTGAGCCAGGGTCGATGTGGTGTGATTGCCAACACTAACTAACTCGCCCCTGCTCTCCGTGGATGCCATGCTCCTTTATTAGCTTTTGTGGCACATCACTGTTACAGGAAAGTCGAAATGGACTTTGTGCCCGCAAGTCCAAATATTGCTCCTTTCTACAGGATTTTTGTCCACCGTTCTTGATGGGAGGATTCCATTTTTTCAGGTCTGGGTCTGAAGCGAGAACACGTGCTTAAAGCCTCTCGCATGCACATTTTTATTAAAACCTTAACAATCAGTGACCACATACAGTAATATTGATAGTAGTAATAATATATAATAATAATAATAATAATAATAATTTCTATAGCTCTATTTGGACATTCAAAAACACTTTACATTGCATAACGCCGGGCTCACACTGCTCGCGGTGCAGCTGAGGTGCGGTGACTGCAACCATTCTGTAGCATTAAAAGTATGAGTGTCTGAGGCGTTATTCATTCCCTCTCCACCTGGGGGTAGTACACTATGCTGTAGCCACATCTGCCCTGGGGCTGACTGACGGAAGCAAGGATGCCAATCATTCATGCTCACACCAGATTGATACTTATGGAAAAGAGCTTTAAACGATTATTTTGGTTGAAGAAAGCAGATTTACAAAGCTCCAGATTGACAGAAGTAGATTGTAGTCACATGGTGCTGGAGCTCTATAAGCACACGTCAATATGCACTTCTCCCATTCCAAAAATGTAAGTTACAATACAATACAGAGCTTCAAATGCTAGACTCCGTTTTGTAACATCATCGTATGGTTAAACAGGAAGTGATTCTCCTCCATGTTTTTAAAGTTCAACTGATTTTAGTTAAATGTACTATTATTCATTGGTTAACCAAAGATTGTCACAAAATAGTGTAACAGCTAAACTTTATAAAACCAATAAATTGTTGATATTGTATATTTAATGGGCCAAAAAGTGTGTTGAACATGATTGACAACTACTTTTTTCTGGATGCATTTTCAAAGATGCGACACATTACCAATCACCATGTAGTTTGTACAATGTCATGCAGTTTATCTTAACTTGGAGAGAGAAAAATGATACAGCATGATTTGTGACCGTCCATTTCTTGAGAGCAGGAAGCATGCTTTCAAATCCGATGCATGCTTCCTCAGCCAGAGAGCCATGTGGTGAGCAGCGTATGAAGACATCAACCCCAGAGTGCACCGGGCCGGTGGCTACAGAACAGTGTGTACTCACAGACAGGTGATGGCTTTGAGCTCGTCACACTCCGTAAATCCAAACAGAGTAATATGTTCACAGATGACTCTCCAATGACCGATTATAGTTCTCCACCTAAGTTCGTGTGTCCAGTGCACGGTATTTCCCATGATCTGGAGAACATTTTGGACAAAACAGCAATATTGATCCGCAGTGAAACATTTTCTGTATATGTAAAACATGATCATTCTAATACATTTTAAGGTATATATGGCTGCAGAGTGAAGGTGATAGTAGAGACAAGAACGTAACATAGTTTTCTAGTTTTCTATGTTTGAAAGTACACGTGAATGTAAAGGGGATACTTATGTGCTGTTGGTAAGTGTTCACCCTCCAACCAGATGGAAGCTAATTCAAACCTTGCCCAGATCATATCCTGTAGATTTGTGTCTGAATAAAACTGTTCACTGTTCCCGCATTAGTGAAAAAGGACTAAAGTTTGCTGAGAAAGGTCAATCTTGTGTTGAGTTTATCACAAAATATACAGTAGAAAACATTAAACATTAATCATAGTTAAAGAAGTACAATTTGTAAATGGGAAAGTCCTGAAGCTGTTCTTATCTTAAAGGGAACATATAATGCAAAATAAACTTGAATGAGTTTTTAACCCTGTACACAACAGTACTTCCTTATCATTAGTTTTTTGTGCATGTTTGAGTAATCCTGTATTGTCCTGCAAATGAGGCTCTAGTGCTCAGAAAATTCCGATTTCCCCCTACCCCATCCCCGCCCACATCCCTGTACTTAGTTAAAATTGTTTGAAAAACTCTTGAGTGACACATGTAGGGTTAAAAAATGTGATGTAGCCACTGACAAACATGTACATGACAGTCTGATGCTTGTTACAGTGAAATGTCACTATGCAGTTTATCACTTCTGCAGTTTTGAACAGGAAGTCAATGAACCTGTCTCTATTCCTAAGTCGTTTTAGATCAATATTGCAGTTTACAATGAACAAAATGCAAAATGGTGATCTACTTATGTTATAGTTCAATCCTAAGGACCAGGGAAAAAGCATTACATGTCTCCTTTAAATGGGGCCCACAGCACTATTAAAATGTCACTGTTACCTACCGATCTAATCCATTTAAAACGTTCACTATTACTGCGAGAGACCAAGAAAAACAAAATGAATGCATTTTCTCTTACACTGCTATAAACGCGCACATCAAGATATAAACTAGATAGGGCTTAACGGGCAGAAGTGAGGAGTTTATTTCATTTAGAATAAATTAGATATACTGGGTTTTAATCCTGATTTATTATGTAATATTTGTTATGAAAAATGATTATTAATGATTAAAAAAGCTGCTAATCTTGAAAATTGTTTAGCAGATTTACATTCCAGTATTGCCATTCATTTAGTTAATGAGGAAAACAGCTAAAAGCCCCTCCTGGACGTCCTTTTACCTCGCTCCAGCTGCTGATCAAGTGCACACGTCAAAGCAGCTCGCAGGTTAATAAAGTTTGAGCGGTGGCGTGTAAATTGTGGTTTGCCGGTCGTGCGTGTGCTCAGGGGGCGTGAGCAAAAGAAAACACACAGCTGAGCGCCTCCATTGACACTCCTTCCAGGTCAAAGGTTAATGAATGATTATTTCTCCGTCCCAGCAGGCGCTGCCCAGTCTCCCATGGCCACGAGGTGAAAGAAACTCAATTTAGCCAAGATAAATTCCAGCCAGCTAATTTGCTGTTATTTAATCAGGCCTGGGCTGATTGCTGTGGACAAGGAAAACATAAGTGAGAGGGATTGCTTTATTGATCCTCTTAAAGAAACAGTGACTTGTAAAAGAGTTGGCGAGCGCTAATCCAGAGGTAATGGTGTAACGCTCTGTGATTACAATGCATTACCACCACAACCACGCAGCGTCTGTAAATGATTCAATGGATGATAAATGTGTCCCAAAATATGGTATTTATGGGACATGTAAATGACTGATCCATTCAATTGTTGTTTATGGTAATATGCATTTTTTACATTTGCATACAAAAATAAAACTGAACATGAAAAATTAGCAAAAATGATTCCTTGCTATGTTAATCTTTCTTTCAAAGCTGCCCACAATGTCAATAAAATATGGGTTTTCAATTAGCGTACAACACTTTCACAATTTATTTTATTTATAATTTATCTGTATAGGGAAAAACACAATGAGAAAAACTCTCTTTTTTGTGGGTACCCTGTAAAAAATTTAATACAAATTAAACAAACAAACAAACAAACAAACAAACAAACAAACAAACAAACACACACAGGATATCCAAATAAAATGCCATATGAATATTCAATAAAACAACCAATAGAATGATCAAATACATAAAAATACACTTACACATACAATATGGGATAAAATCATGCAAAACACGAGCACGGGCACTGGGCTTTAAAATCATTAAAAGGCATACGTTTTGTTCCACAGGCAGGGGGCAAAGTTTCAGAAGACCTCGTTTTTCCTGTCTCTGTGTTGTCTCGGTGTGACTGTAAAAAAAAATCTTGTGATCTTAATTGGCAAATGCTTGATCAGATGTTCAGTAAACATGTTAAATAATACGATAAAATCTCAATGAGTTCCTTATATACAAAAGGCAGTGCTGTTCTCTTCTCACAGCCAATGATCGCTATCCTACTTTAGAGTATAATTGACAGTGGTGAGTTCTGTATCCTTCTCCTAAAATGAACCTTAGAGCTGAGTGAAAAAACGAGTTCAGAGGTTTTAACACTGTTGCTGTAGAATGCATATATATAATGTCGCCATAATCCAGAATTGAGTGGAATGTAGCCTGGATTAACTGTTTTCTACCATTAAGAGGAAAAGTAAGTCAGTGCATTGCTTAGTTGCAGCAGCACTTCAGTTATGCCAGGGCATTTTTTGAACAAATATTCTACAATCAGGTGAATACTATTATAATACTGTACTAGATTTGGTGTCGAAAATATTAAATGATTTCACACTACATTGTTGGACTCCATTGATCATTTTCAGTTTATCAGTTTTATATAAGACTTGACAGCGCTGGGAAGAATTAGTCTGAAAGTGACCCGATTCCCCAACACTGCCACGGTCTGCTGACCCTGAACAGCTCACGGAACAGCGGCCGAGCGAGAAGGAGGAGTGAGAGTTCAGGGCAGGTTTGATTTCACTCTCAGTCAGGCCAGGTGTGGACTTAGAACTCGCTTCAATATACGAGTGCTCTTCCAGAAAAGACATATCATCATCCTCACACAGGAGCTAGCTGCTATCAAGACCATCTTATTCTGGAATCCACATGCAAATATTTTTGGAGTCCATCCACAGTTTTAGAACAGCAGAAGTTTAAAGCAGGGTGGACCACCGACGCACAGCCAAACATCGCTCATCCCAAAGCGTCGTGTAGCAACGGACACAGATCACACTTGTTTAAACTGGCTCAAATGACATGACAACAACAAGAGAATTGTTCTGCTTTTCTCTGCTTTGGAGGCGTTTACCTGACCGCAGAGGTCAAGTCGTTGGGGTTTTTCAATTTGACCACATTCAGCTTGCTCCTTTTTCAAGCTCGAGACGTACTGTGTGTTTGCAGGGGTCTCTGTCCTCTCACGCATGTTAATTACAGTCACATTGACGCATCACACTGCTATGTTCCTTTAAAATGTAATATATTATGGTTACTAAGTTACACCCAGCACTGTGCGGGAACAACATTTTCTCATTTACCAAAGAAAAGTTAAGTTTTTGTTAAATCAGATTATTATCTTTATTATCAATGAAAAGGAGAGACGGTGGCACAGTGAGTTAAGCCTTTTCCACCTGTGACTTCATCCAACCACAAACAGTCATTTAGTGCCCGTAACTGGTTTGTCGAGCCCTCACCAAGAAGTAAGATGAAATAAATGAATAAATGCTCAATCATAGCAAGACATATGTAAAAAAAGGTCTTATAATGTACAAGTCTTTTGTATGTGTTTAAACAAAGACACTTTTATAAATTGTCGTATATAGTGTTTTGTTGCAGTTTCCATCAGAGTGAATATTCTCAGCCGTCTGTAGTGTCTGAAGTGCGATCTTAAGATACTGTATGTGGTGTTTGCTTTAGCCTGCAGTAGCACCAGATGGTTTGGATTTATCGCTTCACTATGTTTCATATCATGTCAGCTAAGTAAGTGATTAATCACAAGAATACCAAATAAATTGACTTCTAAACGCTTCCATGTTCTTGTCAGGATTCCTTGTTGTGGCCAAAGCTCCACACCTGGCACCACAGCGGGCTAAAGACGTGCAAAAGCTGGAGCTGGAAGAAAAACGCCCAAAAACTTCAAATGCTTTGTTCAAGGAGACAAACCCAGAAGGATTTACAAAGAATAGTTTCAAACATGGTTCCATTAAGTCATTTTACTGAAGTCAGTCTCTAAACTCAGTAAGAACTTCCCTTTGTACGCTTTGCTACCTGTTTGACCTTTCTTAAACGTTTGGCTTCAAGATATTTCAACTTAACTGATAACATGGTCAATTTAGAGTCGAGGCATTCTCTCTTAGGCCTATAGTTTTATATTGTTTCTGTTTTCTAATGCGGAAATACTATTCATTTGAAAAAAATATTTTCAGCATTATGGATTTATTTATAATAAACCAGCTAAATTCTCCTTCATTAACTTACATCCCTATTGAACTCCTTGATTGTTTAAAGATGACATATTCTGCTTTTTCTCTGTCATTATATACATTCTATGACAAACAAAATTATTATTTAGTTTATTAAGATGCTATTATTGATGTAAAAAGGTATTTACATACTATTGTTAGAGCAAAAAAGGTTCCATTACATAAACTCAATGCAAACTGAAACGTGAAACGCCCAACCCAACACGTCTCCTCCTGAAGATACATAGTGTGTTATTTGGAGGAGTTAAAGTGTTTTGTGCATGTTTTATTCAATCATGTGATGACATGAGTGTATGAGAGCCAAACGGGGCCGTGCCTCCTCCACACTCCGAGGCTGCATTAGCAGAGCTGTGCTGGGACTTCATTTCTCACTTGTGCTGCGGACAGTTGTCCTGTGGGTTAATAATGGCTCACTGAAGAGTTGAATCAGAGCCAGATGAAAGCCACCTAAAAAGCCCTCATTTTTACCCATTAATCATCCTTGTTTTCTTTGCACTGATCTTTTCACCCTGTTTTTAAGTACCTGTCTCTTTTTCAGGATGGGGGCTCGCCCGGGGTCCAAGGGGCCAAACGGAGGGCCGTCCGATCCCCTCCTCCCTCACAGTCCCAGGAGCTCCGAATCAGGCCCTCAGGTTTAATGACTTTTCTAATGGCAAATTATAACCGCTACTAGGGTAAGATTAATTGAAGCGGTGGTCTCTGGCCGCTGCTTGGCTCGGAAACCTGAGCCTGTAGCGCCGCATTGAAATATGTAGGCGGCTGTCTCCTGGACCAAAGACTTTGCAGACCTCTGACTCCTTGACATGGCGTTGTACCGTGGCCTATATTTTGGTTTGCCTGGGGGGACTATCTGGCTTGCGAAAAATCATTATCATTTGTAAAATTAAGTAATTGTTGTGTCCGGCATCATGACTCTTTCCTTTTACAAGCCGCTGACCACTTACCTCACTCCGGGGAAATGCGCTCGCCTCACAGCCCTCTGGATTACAACTCTCCGCCCGGAAAGCACCAAATTTAAGATCCAAATGATCTCTGTTACTGTAAGAGTAGTGATTTAGATTGCGATATATGAGGGAGTAAGAGGAAAAACAACTACAGGCTCAATTTGTCAAAAGAACCGCACCACGTCCCAAGCCCTTTCTCATTAGTCTCAGCGGGATCCAGAACAGCTCAGGCTACACTTGGAGTCACACTACAGGCAGACGAAGGCTTTAAGCAGATAATAGTTATTAACAGCAGCCAGATCTTTGTTTTTACTCATTTTTCCTCAGTGTTGTTCTTGGACATTTGTGCTACAAGGCCCCTTGTCGCTGATAACGTACGCTTTAGGAAATGCAGTATGAAGGTGATGGCTGTGAAAGTCAGTGTAAAATTGCTCAATAGTCTGTGGTGTCATAATGTTAGACACAAACTATGGTGACAATATCATCAAACAAGGACATGCATCAAGCTTTGAAAGGACTAAAGTTGAATTTGGATTAGGCACTATACTATGTTCAGAAATATCTTATTCAGCCATCCTTTTTCTTTTTCTTGAGTGTATTTTTCATGTTTTCTATGTCCTTTGAAATTAGATAGATGATTAGATGATGATTGGATAGATGATGATTAGCTAGATGCACAAAAATGCAAATGATACTAACAAAACTGGATGGAATTTGAGAAAGATTAATCTAATATCTGGATACGACATGAACCCCATCATCAGTATAGTTTAGTCCAAAATAATTTGTATTTCTACAAGTAGAATATCAATGGAATATCAAAAAAATAATGAGGAATCAGTGTGCTTTTTAAATACCTAAAAGTACAGTATTATCACTTGGTTGAACTACGGTTTCACTGTATTCATTACTTTGATCATAATTCATTACGGTGGCAGAGTGGCTAGTACTCTCGCTTCAAAGTAAGAAGGTTCTGGGTTTGATTCCGGGGCCTTTCTGTGCTGAATTTGCATGTTTGTCCCCGTGTCTGGGTGGGTTCAACCCAACACATGCACAATAGGCAGTCCTCCAGCTATAATAATCCTGAGTAAGCCTAGCTCAGGAACTGGGTCCTCAGCGCTGCACTGCAGCTGCTCTCTGCTCCTGATAGGTTGCCCCAGCTATGAATGGGTCAAATGCAGGGAAAAAAAATCCCCCCAAGGGATTAATAAAGTATACCTTAACCTTAGGTGGCATACTCATCATATCATATGAAATGAAATCAACAGAAATGTTGATAATAAAAAGTAAGATCCAAAACAGATGGCACTCTCACAACACTAATGTTGTGACCGCACACAAGTCATGAGGAATGTAGGCCTATATTTTATCATCCACATCAGGAAATGTGTCCTCTGCATTTGACCCATCCTTCAATACTGAGGTAACCTTTTGAAGAATGCTATCATTATTTTCTGGTTGATTAATCAGCAAACTCAAATTAGCTTTAGTAGAAAAAGAAACAACTAAATCTTTTTCCACTATGGTATACTTATTTCTATATAGCTTGAAAAAATATTTACATTGATGAACTAGGATTAATATTCTTTGTGAGTCACATTAATTATATATGGTGTCCACTCCAGAGCAGAAGAAAATGAACCTGCATGTTTCGTGCTGAAATGAACAGCCTCCTCATATTTCAGCTCGTTCTTTTTGAGGCAGTAAAAGTATAAGTTTTGTCTGTCACATGGTTGGTCAAAATAATGAACTCTTTCAAGACCAACATAAAAGAAAACTCCCACAGCACTATGGCCACTAAAACAGTGTGAGCTTCACCTTTTCACACCTCCACACAAAAATCACTCCTGTCAGACCAAAACCAGGGCGCAAAAGTCCACAGCGCCGAGAACACCGAACAGCGAGGCGTTGACTTAAATCTGTCCTTGCGCCTTTGCGTTGACATTTCCCCTTTCACTGCAAACGGATTCTCTGTGGTGTTTGTCTCCGAACAGCATTTGACCCCTTCCAAGAATGCGATGGAACAGGGGTCGGAAAGAAAAAAAAAACTAGACTAAGAAATGCATGGGAGGCCCTAGCACTGTGCTCATATCTCATCTCTATTAACGGGTTTACGGGTGACCCCAGGGATCCTCATAAAAGTTTACGCGGAGGTTTCAGTTAGAGTTCCCCTTTAAAAGAATGAAAAGGAATTGGTTAGTTTATGGTGAGCCTTCAGAATTTTATGGCATGTTTTACTTAAGTTCCCATTTTTACAGATCCTGGTTCCAATTAGCGGCGTGGTAGTGCACAGGGCTAAGGCGAGCTCCTCTCCGCTCTCAAAGTAAAAAATATGAAGGTCCGCTTAATGAACTGTTGATCTGTGAGGACACGAGCAGGTCAAGTGCACAGGCGTGGAGATGGGGCAGGAGGATCAATATAACCCGAGAGTCGTTCCACTCAAGCAACGATTTGAACCAGGAGAACAAAGTAAGGCGATATCCTTAAACCGGAATCCTTTGTAACCTGTAGCCATTAGGGTTTGGCAAGGCTGAGGACGGAAACAGATATTCAAGAGTCACTCAGCCAGGCAAATGCAGCTTGTTTACAGTTCTATGACTGTGCTATAACTGCCTGCTTGCATTCTTTTTTCCACTAATAAAACTGCAGCCAGGCATTATCCGGATCATACAGCCTACTGCACTTGCACCGCATTGAACACTATAGCTTGCACTACATAATTAGCAACCCCTAAATTAAAATATAAAATAATAAAAAAGAAAAAAAAATCTTGTTGCACTGTTGGCCATCAGAAGTGTGAAGTGTGTACACTATGCAGTATTTGGGGAAACTAGTGATGGGCGATACCATAGATTTTTTTATTTGACCCGACCCAATTTATTAAAAAACTGCATTTTTGGGGGGACATTTTGGGTATCGATATTTTTGCAGGAGTTTTGGTACTTTTCAATACCTTTGTCAGTATTGATAGATCATTTGGTATTGATCTGCCCATCACAAGCTGAAACCACTACTCAGGTAAGAGTCATTTTAAGCGTGATTGCCAGGATCTAATTATTTTCAAGTTGCTGTAATTGGAAGGACAAAACATTGAATAATGTACTAAATCTGATTAGTTAAAGAACAGAGAAAAAAACAACAAACTGAATAATATGTGAAAGAGCACAAATGTTTACTTAATCACAGTAGGAACAGTACAGTACTGTACAGTATGTGGAAGTGGAGGCCATGCTTGGTTGTGCCTCCTGCTATTTCCTGTGTTTGATGTAACCCACCTAAGACCCGTTGTTGCACAAATTGGTTCTACAAACATCAGCCATCTAAAGACAAAGAACTAATGTTTGTTTCAAGGTATTTTTCTTTCCATTAATGTGTCTACTGCATTTGACCCGTCCTTCAGTGCGACAGGGACACCAGGTCAGCACGATGCCCTTTCGCCTGATCTTGTCCTAGGATATTGGTCAGAGATTTCGCGTTTGAGTTTTGCCTGTTGGGGATGTTTTGGATGGTTGATAGGGGCATACTGGCGTACCCAAACACAACTGGTCAAAGTCTGTGTACAATGGAGAAATTGATTTAGCAAGCCAAAAATAAAGTTTAGCACTTGGATCTAAATACGGACTGTGCGAGTGTAGTGTTGATGTTCTGGTTGAGTGAATGTGGTCAATCTCTGAGCTCTGTCTGTGGTAATGAATCTAATACAAAAAGTGTTTATGACAGAAGATGAGCCTGTTGATAAGCCGATGATCCACTGCTGGTGACTGCGTTCAGAAGTCTCCCGCTGTCAAACCACCAGCGCACGCCGCCATCATCATCCTGACCACAGTCTGTTTACAGCTCCACAAACAAACTGTCACACAGCAGCACAGCCCACATAAAACCAGCTTAACTGCTCCCTCTCTCACTCTAGAGGCACTGCTGCACTCTGGCATGAGCAAGTGCATTTAATCTGCAGTTTTACTAAATGTAAGGTTGTTGGTGTAATCCCTCATTTGTCCAGGAGTCTTCCATTGTAGAAAAAGATTCAGTTGTAGTCATCTGGACTCTGTTTTAGAAAAACAAAACGTTTCACCTCTCATCCAAGAGTCATTCTCAATCAGTGAAACAAGTCTGAGAACTCAGGTTTATATCCTACTCTGTGAAAGCCCTGCCCACAGGGCATGACCCCTGATAATGGGCCATCGAAACCAACTGGGATGGGCCTATTGTTCATTGACTGTGTCTCCCTCCTCCCTGAGTCTCTTTATTAGCATGCCTCGGGCGTCTCCAGAATTTCAGCAAATATAATTATTAGCATATAAACAACCGGGAGGTTGAAACTTAAATCTCCTTTACAATTTAAGGAAGGATCCTCTTTTTTAACTAAGATGGCCTCCTTAACTCCTCTTTCAAACCATCTTTTTTCCCTGCTCAGAATCTGCACCTCACTGTCTTCAATAGAGTGGTTTGTGGCTTTGAGATGAAGATGCACAGCTCTCTGGGGTCCTGAACTCGAGTGTCTTCTGTGTTGATAAAGCCTCTTGTGCAGTGGCTGTTTAGTCTCCCCTATGTACCGCTCTTTACAACTTTCTTCACTGCATTGGATAGAATACACTACATTACTCTTTTTTTGTGTAGGCATCTTGTCCTTAGGGAGAACCAGTTTTTGTCTTACGTGTTGCCTGGTTTGAAATAAACAGGGACTTTGTGCTGTCTAAAAATTCACAATTTCCTTCCTTAAATCGTAATGGAGGTTTAAGATTCAACCTTCCGGTTGTTTATAATGGTTTGCTGAAACCCTGGAGACGCCCGAGGCATTCGGATGCTAATAAAGGGACTCAGGGAGGAGGGAGCCAAATTCAGGGAACAATAGGCCCATCACAGTTGGTTTTGATGGCCCATTATCAGGGGTCCCGCTCTGTGGGCAGGGCTTTCACAGAGTAGGATATAAACCGGAGTTCTCAATCTTGTTTCACAGATTGTGAATGACTCTTGGATGAGAGTCGAAACGTTTTGTTTTTGAGATGACTGCAACTGAATCTTTTTCTACAATAAGTGTAAGGTTCCATACCAAACAGAGCAGGTAAAATGTGTAGGAGAGTATACAGTATTTCTGACAAATTCTGTAAGCAAAGCAGAGAAATTGGGTTCATTTTAGATGTAGATGTCAACGGTTATTGTTGCATGTTGGTTACTTAGATATCAATATATGCAAATTTGATGTTAAAAATACCTTTAGAATTGTATAAAAATGTCATATTCTCAAATGTCGGATTATGATGAGATTATCATATGTGAGGGAAAATTAAGAAAAATAATCAAAAAGTTCCGAAAGTTTTACAATTTGTTTTTAAGGTCATTTACACTTTCACAAACACCACAATAAATTGGCCAAACGGAGCTAGTTGACTCTTCAACTAAACCTGGATTAGAAAAGTACCAAATCAAACCAAATTTATGACAATTATGAGCGCCCCCATAGTCCCTGAATATGCTCCTGATATCCCTGACCAATATTTATTGTGGTGGCATATTTGAAACCCAAAATGATTCCCTGTCAGTTCAAATATCCCATTTGACAGCGTGTGTGTCAGGTGTCTTCATTGCATCAGGACAGTGCACATGCAGGCTGAGGTGTGTAGACAGAGCCAGTGGAGCAGACCTCCTGTGGGCCTCTGTGCCAGGCTTTAGGAAGGAACCTCTGCCACAACACAGGGGTCTCATCCTGCAGACAGGCGCATCTAACTCACCAAGAACCTAACGGATGTCTTCTCTTATCTCACACTAACAATATGTGCTCTATTGGAGGATTTAGGTAGGGTTCTGGTACATCACTATTGTTCTGATATGAGTTTATTGAAGCCTACCCAATGCTTTTTGGTGTACCATTTCCACTTGTCCGTTACCGTGATTTGATGCTTGAAAATATGTCAGCACGGCTTTCGAACATCTTTTTATGACGACGAAGTGAAGCTGAGGTGAACACTTGTCTAATTACCTGAAACCTGCTTCAGAACTGCGGCAGTGTCTGTTTAAAATAGACTTCTTGCGGATTCTTTCCGCAGACTGCAGTGTTAGAGCGGTATTCTTACAGAGAGTGGCTCACATACAGTAAAGACCGGAGAACTGCTCTGCTCTTGTGGTCATAGGCTTTGAATAACCCCATTTTTGTAAAGTATTGCCCTTTTTATTGGCTTGAAATGTGTGAGCTGCTGTGTCCAAATAATTTCCCTTGTGAATCATTAAAGTTTGTCAAAGTCTAAGTCTTAGCCTACTATAAACAAAAGCTCAGTTGTGAGTTCATATAGTTTATGGTCCCAGATGCCTGTGTCTTGGCTGGTGACAGGACTAGGTTAAGCCTGTAGCCTCGTCTGCCTCCACACAGATGGGAGACAACAGCTCTGGCTCGGCCCCGGGCCTGTACCGTATCTGGATCCAAGTGCTGCCTGGCCCCAGCGCTTAGCAGCAAATCCAAACTGGAACCCGGAGAGAGAACAATTCACTCCGGATGGCCGTGCACAGAGGAGGGGCTGGCTCCAAAGTCTGTTTGTTCCATTCTCCAAAAAGCCTGTTGACTCCAGCCTCATACTACAACATCAACACCTGCGGATTATGTTCTAAAGTGCGTGGTCATGACACTTACCTTGTGGGTTCAGTGTACAGAGAGTAGTTTATGGAATTGCAAATGTATCAAATTCCTCAAGATTTATCATCCCAAAAAGGTTCTGAGTGAAGACATAAACTCAAACATAGCTATAAAAGGCTGGCTATACCTCAATCACTCCATCTATCTAAATATTACAGTGTGTGCTGTTATTATTAGTAAGTAATGTCAACGACTTGAACTTTAAGAATCTATTTATTCGTTTGATGTCATTCATTAAAGTGATTTTTTTGTGCAGAATGAGTTGGTTCTTTTGTTTTAAGCTGTTTTGGTCATCAGTGATCAACCTCACCATGGATTTTAAGTAACTGAAAACAACTCATTTCATCTGTGCTACATCTTTACAGCACACATTTGGGACCTTTAATTTACCCTCGGAATCCCTTTTGACATTTTTGTGATTTTTTTTAGTATATAATCAGCTTTGTTTCAGCTCTGTTCGTGCTAATGTTTTTTTAGATTTATGGGATATATCGATGGTATTTGTATACTAATTTCATTTTATGTGTTTGAGATGGAGACATTTTATTGTGTATTTAACTGAGCTAATGTTAATTATGTGATCATTATTATTATGTAATGTAATGTGTACGTTTTGTCGTTGTGTGCACCTGCCCGGGGACTGCAGAGGGAAAGTAGCAGGAGCTAAATCTGGTGCAGATCATCTTTTCTTTTGTAAGATTAATACATTTGCACATGGTTCCTGACAAATAAACGAAACTACACTATTTTTGTACAGCATTATAAATTTAATGTAAAGGGACTATAGATTGAGAATGGAGTATTTTTTTTGTTTTTTAATGGGCGATAACGATACCGAAATCAGTAGTATTGGGCCGATATGTAGAGCCAATTTTGAGCATTTTCCCCCCAAAAATATAGGATTTTAAATGACTGCAAACTTAATTACTGTCTATAAGTTTCACTGCTCAGCATAATAAAAGTCTGATAATCCATATTAATCCATAATAATTCATTTTTTGACATCTCCAACGCTCTTTTACCACTAACCCATAACGGAGCAGCGTAATCACATTTCGTACAATGTCATCGTCACATTTTAAGCATTAAATTGCACGGTACGCTAAAACATGCAATCCATTCCTGATAAATTGGTTCACGGATCTATCTCCAGTAACAATAGCATAAAGTAGCGATAGCAAAGTCTCACAACGTTAAAGTGCTTTCAGATTTATACTAATGAGATACTAATTACAGCAGCTAATTGTGAAGACATGAAATAACAAAACAAAATGTTATCACCTCTACTTGTCATAATTATATATATATATTATAATAAATAAGAACATAAACTGAGGAGAGGAAAAGCCAAACCTAAGAACTCTAGTGTATCAAAACTCTTACAATGTGATACTGGTGGTGTTTGGGCCTTTCTTATCTGTATATTTGTTCCCTTATTTCCAGAGACAGCTTCGGAGAGGCTGACCGAGCTTGCATGAGAAGGAGAAAGCCCGGCAAAAGGAAATGAAGTCAGGGACGATCCAGAGGCTTTATTACATCCTAATGTGCCTTCCACGGCGAGGCAGCGAGCAGAGCAGAAGAGCGCCGCCGACACATAATTACGTCCCCTCCCGGGCCGTCTCCCTGCGTTAACGTCTCCTCTAGTTCACTGGCTGCGACAGAGACAAATGAGAGAGTTTTTCCAGCAGATCATTCTCATCCGTTACTGCCAGTTCCGTGTGATAGATCGTCGCAGCTAAAGCGGGGCCATAGATCACGGCATAAAAGAGACTCGCTAGCGTACCCCAGTGGAGCGCGCCTTTACAGATCAGCGCACGCCTAATGCACACGCAGGTTAAGAGTCAAAACGGCCCTTGTCGCATTATCTCTCCTGTAACCCTTCGTCCGATTAAGTGGGAATAAATGGGAGCAATTTTCCCGGTGACCTCACAGTGTTAAGACGTCACAGGTAGCGGCGCTGTGCTGGCATTTCCTTTGTGTCTCGTCGTGATTGGAGTAATTAAGATGAATGTGGTATTTACGATATCGGCGTTAATTAGCTCATTAGTAAAACATACAAACAAATGAGTGTTATTTTATTGCACTGCAGATTAATTGCTTGGTTGCATGTGGTTATACAGTTCGGCTGGAAAGTACTTTATTTAACACAAGAATCCACACTATAATGACCCAATTGTCTGTAATATGTGTCAGCTACTGTGATAAAGATATGAAAAGGCTTTAAAGATCAATACTACGAATGCTATGAAAATGCTAACATTGCTAAGCTACTCAATGCCGGATGACAACTGTAATCAACAAGCTACTTACTATTACGGTAATTGAAAAGTAAAAAAAAATAAATGTTGAATTTATGGTTCTTCAACCAAAAAATTATAAAAAATACAAAATTTTTTTGGTCAACAAGAGCAAAAAAAAGAAAACTCGTCAGGTAAAAGGAGCACATGAAAAATTCTACTGAAGTAAAAGTATAGAAATATCCAAATAAATAAATAAAGAAAAGTATATCTCGTACATTTTTCACAATTAGACTCAAACGTTGTCATATTGGTAAAGAATTGTGTTGGGTCAACAGTAGCGTCTGAATCTTATTTATTCATATTTTTGTTTGCTCAAAACCAGACGTGAACTCAAACCTTCTGACAGGATGTCACCCTGAATGTGCCAACTAAAAATAACACCTCAAACCATATGGAAAGTGCTTTTTACTTTTCAGTCCAGTTCAAAAATGTTATGCAGTAAAAAGTAGATACCTGCTGTCGAAGTAGTAAAAAGTATCTAATATAAAATATCTCAAGAACGCTACTTTTACTTTGTACTTCATTGCTTTCCACCACTGGTCACTTACTAGGTTACATTATAATGTTCACAACGCAACATCAGTTTAAAACGCATAGCGTCGTGAGGCCATAGGCTATAACTAGTGTAAAGCCTGCAGAGCTTTCATTGCAGGAGAACTGTTAAGTATTTAGCCTGTGTCTCAATCAGGGATAGTGAATAGATGTCCCTAAATAGCATAAAGCTTCTTTATATGCTGCGAGTAACGCGGCGAATTAGCGCTGCTGCACAACATCACAGATTTCAATTAATTCTGATCAGCACAGATGTTGCATCACTCTCGCACACGGCAGCCTCATTTTTATGTAAATTGAAGTAGAGATTAACAAGAGAGAGATACTTGGAAACAGCAAAGTAGTTAGAAGCACAGACCCTTATAAGCACGTATAGTCTGGCCTTGTGTGAAAGAAACACACCAAAGATATGTGCTGTAAAATGAATCTATGAAAGATGGATTCAACACAAATTCAAGTAAAAGTCACCTTTACACACACATGTTGTCACATACATCTGAAAACTATTTGATTTGGTTTTGGTTCCTGGCAACATTGTTGAAAATATTGCAGTATTCCGTGCTGCTTGGCGGCAGAGTGGAAAGCACACATGCCTTCCATGTGAGATCTGACAATTTGCTGCATGTCCTTCCCCAGTCTCCTCCCCATTCCATGCTGCACTGGCCTGTCCAATAGCCTACAGTTCAAAAAAAGAATATAAAAAAGCACGGCTAGCATTCTCGCTTTACGGTCCTGATTCGACTCCTGAGCGGTGTGGGGCCTTTCTGTGGAGAGTTTGCATGTTCTCCCCGTGTCTACGTAGATTTCCTCCAGGTGCTCTGGTTTCCACTACCACTAAAAACCTGTACATAGGCTCCTCCCCTCTGGGCTCACAACTCCTCTGAAAAGAGAAGCTTCATGTCAGTAAGACTTTCCTGGTTAAATAAAGGTCAATAACTAAATAAATAAATAATTTCCATTGCAACATTATAAAATATTTCTATGTTTAAGGCTGTATAAAGTTACTAGTACAGCGCTGAATTAAAAGGTTTGGGTGATATTGGTACAGAAGAAAACTGGTATCAAACAATATATTTTTGTTTTGTTTTGATATTTTGTGCTCTACAGAAAGTTTCACCACAAATGAACAGTAAAAACAACTGCCTTTCTCCTAAATAATTAATATTTAATGGAATTTAAGAACATTGCAGTCTGTTTTGTCATCATGATTAACACAGGAATAGGCACCAATATAAATGTAAATATAAACATAACCCAGCTCTTTGATTTTTTTTTAATCAGTCTTTCAAATGTCAACTGATTACACTATATGGGTTCATCAAGGTTTATTTTTTATAATTTAAACATTTCACTACAATATCACAGTGAATCGTACTGTAAGGTAGTTCCATAGACATACCGGAATTAAAATATCATACATACAACTGTGAATGTTTGACATATACAAAACAGCTTTACATAAAATAATACGTACCTTATAATACAGCACTCTCTTTAGTTCCCGACAGAAGCTCTGACAGGAACCCTGAGAGCTCCCGCGGGGTCAAAGTTGCCCGACCCTCTCTCACCCAAACAGGATACGCTGGAGGAGGATGAGGACTTCTGTAGACTTTCTGTAAAACGTGTCACAGGAGCATTTCTCTTTTTGTCTGCCCTCTGAGGTGTGGGAACCAAGGCTGCGGCGATGACAGCGCCCGTGCCATCCACTGGTTTGGTCAAGTCACTCCATTGTTCTCTTTGATAAATCATTGGATGGTTCTGACTTGCGCAGACCAGACTTCCTCCGGCGGCGTTTGATGTATGAACGCTGAGGAATCACACTTTGAGCTGGACAGTTGTGACAGCTTCCTTTGAAGAAAAGAGCGATGAGACAAAAAAGCATTGTTTTTAGCCTGCAGGTTTAAAATAGAATGCTGACAGTACATTTTCTTCGTTTAAATTAAAATGGGTACATCAAACGAAGGTAAACAAAAATATTTAACTATTAGAATATATCTCACTAAGTAGAGCTATCACTGGAAGAAAACAATAATTTATAAGATAAACTTTTACGTTAGATTATCAAACGCTACGAGGCATGTTAGCAACAGTTCTCCAAAAATGCATGTTTTTTTTCCATGCAAAGATTCAAAAGTGTATACTTACATGTTTGGAGTGCCAGCCTTAAAAATGGATATTAAGTATACTTAAACTAGATTATCAAGCACTGGAAATGCAAGAAAAATATGTAGGGCTGTACAATATTTAAAATAATGAACAACGCATAACACTTGTATACTGCTTTTCATGATGCTTTAGGGCAGGAAAAACAATAAACACACAAATAAACAAAACACAGACCAGATTGTTAAAAAAGAGATATACTATTTTGCAATGGAGGAATATGTGATGGAATAAAAACTGTGAATGCTCTATTATAATACCTTTTTAATGCATCATAAAGCTCTACAGTCCATTATTATCACCGCCTGATACAGTTTCAAAACAGAGTCGTTTTACCACTGCTGTACTTGTCTTATCCTTGTGCCTGTCTTGGTCTAACTCTTGATAGCTGTAAGATTCACCACAACAGGTGTAGGGGGCAGCGTGGAGGTCATGGCTTTCACATTTGCTTTGCTAGAAGACTGGCGACAAGAAACCTGCAGCAAGAAAAGAATCCAGGATACTAAAGGACGTGATTTATCACCTCTGCCAGGATTCTGCAAGAGCGCAATGAAAAAACGGCCAGCGGGGTTAGAAAACACAGTCTGTTGCAATATTTTAATTCCAGCGTGTACAGGGTGTCACGCTGTCGGACTTTTTTTTATTAGAAATTCGAAAGGTGCTCATAAATAACGTAAAAAAAAGGGTCTGTTAGTGAGGATGAGAAGCAGACATCAGTGTCTAGCTTTAGCAACACAAAACGACTTTGCTGAGACATTAGCGACCCCGTGAAAGTCACAAATACCAATACTTCATTAATTTAAGAAATATCACTCAATTATTCTATACATTGTAAATCATTAGGATCAACTATTATTTTTGATCAAATATAGTGACTAGTTATGGATCGATTAGCACAATGAATGTAGCTAGCTAGCCAAGCAAGGTAATTAGACATGCTAACACAAGTAGGCTAAAGTGAATCATTACTTTAATGTGTACTCTCTTTTTGTTTCATAATTAAACAAACTAAATAAATGGAAAAGACTTTTGGATTTAATACTTAATTCATTTCTTGTCTTAATTTCTATTTGTGCTACTTTGTAACATAAAATAACATTGTCACGCCAACCTGTATCAGAATAAAAATATCCCAGATTCGTCGACCTTCATTCTACACACTTGCAATCTATCTTGGCTCTAAAATGAATCGGCGGTGCACAGCAAAGTGACACTGGAGTGGTTCATTTGTTATTCCGTTCATGGACACGGACTACTCTCATGTCTGGACCCGCGCAACCCCTGCAGCATTGAACGACGCCTACCCTCCCATCTCTGGAGCTCTGGAGCCACTTGGATGTTTTTTTTTTTTGCGAGTGGAGAGGGGGAGGTGTTATCTGACTGAACAGCCAACCAAATCACTTCAAGCTGTCACCGTTAAACAACACGCACCCCCCCTCTGCCCCTGTCCCCAAAACGGCCGGCATACGGCTGTCATCGCCCGAAACAAGATGTCGTGTCAAGGCAGGAAATTACACAATAACGAGGCCCACTTGAGATTAGGCTAATGAGAAAATCAAACACAATTTAATTCTTGTCAGTTGGCGGAGGCGTCTTTAAATTACCTCTCTCTCGTAGCATGCTGATTAAGAGAAGTCTGCCACTCAGCCTGGCTGCCCGCCATAAAATAGCCCTTGGGCTTTCTGGACTGCAGTCGGTGTGCTCCATCGCAGGGGATATTAAATATGTGACACAAACACCTAGACACACAGGCTGTACTTGTAGCAGCCCATCAACATCTTTTTTATGAAAGGTAAGGAAAATACAAACTACAAAACATATATATAGGCTACAGTACAGTTCTCAAACAAATTACGCTTACTGCATCGTGTGAATATAAGTATGTTAGAAGAAGAAGTCTAAGGTGTAAAGCACAGTAGTAATGCCGGAAGTCCAGAGTGACTTTTATGGATTCATGCTCATCTATGAGGTGTATGCCATACTATTGATGGGTTTCAGCTTCCTGTTACGGTGCCATTTTGAGGATGGTTGATCATTCAAAAGAAAGAACATTTGGATTTCTACGACAAAGGTCCTATGCACAGGAGATCAAATCCTCCAGCTAAGGAAGTCCTGACCAAGACAAGTTCAAGATCTGTCAAGATGCTTCCCAGGGCACCGGTTGGCCCAGTGGCACTGAAGAAGAATGGGTCGAATGCAGATGACAAATTTCCCTAAACAGAGAAGATTATTTAACCTTGACGCTGATACTTGCAGGATCATCGTTATTCTTGTTTTTTATCATCAATGCATCTGTCCTAACGACTCCCAGACAGTTTGAATTAATAAGTAGGACCCCAATGAAAGCGTGGCAAAAATCTTGAAATGTGATTTGATGAGACACTAGTTTTTTGTTTCAACTAGAATTATATGAAAAATAGTAAGAACTGGTGTTGTTGACTCTCAGCGAATTCAGCATAACCTTATATAAAAGTGATCCAAAAGCATGATGGGGAGGCTTGCTGTCCTGCGTTGCTTCCTGGATGAATAATACTGTATCTATTGTATTTTACTCCACATAACATAAGCAACAACATTACAAGATACCAAAGCTAGCAAACAACGGCGGTACTTTTTAATGACGTTTTCAACTCCCTCCGCTGCCTGCGTCTTCCCCTCTGAGCCTTTTACCGGCGCGGCATCTGTAATTTGTTTCCACTTTTGATGTCATGATGGTAATTAACTGGCAAAATGTAAGCTACAGCATGTCATGATATGGCCACAGCGCTATTCCCAAACAACCCGTGAGCATATGGCACCAAATGTTACACTCCCCTAATAGCCCTGGAGAGAAGCAGCACTGCCATCCACGGAAAGGGAAGGTTGTGCTATCAAGGCCTGTCATTTCATGGTGCCAAGATTATGAGTTTATAGGATTCTGTTGAGCTTTGAGCGCTGAATTAGGTACACACATGCATTTAATAGAAGCCACTTGGTACCCAAATAATTAATCATAACCTGTTTTACCCAACCTGCAGTCTGCTGTCACTGGAGGACTGCCTTGCCCAAGGACGGTGGGGCAGGAGGACGTGTTTCACTATTAATTTGGCAAACAGAAAGTCTGATTTGAGTTCAAAATGATGTAAAGATAAATTATTACAGAGCTGTATGAGAAAGGCGACTTTCTTGTTCCATAAACTAATAAAATACGTTTTTTTTTTTAGACCCCAGGAAGAAGTAAGCAAGAAAGATGAAAATGAAGGGATCTTGAAAACATGAAGGAATACTTTTGGATCCATGGCTTTGGACTTGAAAAGGTTTGTTCAATTTTTGTGTGTTTGTTTGTTTTATGTTTTCTTTTAAGTGGGTAATCACTCAAGATCTTTGAGGCTAACACGAGGGTTTTAATGCCTCATGAGGGAAATTCATTCTCAGCATTTGACCCATCTTTGAATGTACCAGGGGCAAACTGCCAGGAGCAGTGAGCAGCAGCCACACAGCGCCTGGGGATCTTATGTTCAGCTTGGTCACTACGAGCTGGATGATTTCATGGTACATGTTTGGGGTTGATGGGGGAAACCGGAGCCCAGAGGAAACCCACCTAGACACAGGGAGAAATATGCAAACCCCACACAGAAAGGCCCGGAAGTCGAACCCATGACCTCCTGCTGTGAAAATACATTCATAAAAGTCAAACACATTTGAATACATACAACAGAACGTCAACAATCTCTAAATGTCCATGGGTAATGTTGGGTATTCATGTAATAATAATAATAATAATGTAATAATACAATTAATTCTAGTTTGTTGTGTCAAATATTGGATTTGTTTTTCTACATTTTAAGATGGAACTTCATGACAAGTACATTTGTAATTTGCTAGGAGTATTCATTCTTTTAGAGTAGTATCGATATCATGCATTTGAAGTATTCATACTTGGAACAGATTCATACTTTCGCAGTATCAATGTAGAAACCACCAAAGTCATGAAGAACGCATCCTGATCGGTGAAACTTCATTGCTGCGCTCCATCATCAGGCCTGAGCTGACATGCGGCCAAACAAGTGACCGGACTCTTGATCCCGTGCCGTTTACACTTTTCATCGCTTCACCGGGACTTTGATTGCCAACAGGGAGCAGCCAAGCAGCTAACGCCATTTCCACCTCTTTACGTGCTCCACTGCCCCGTGCGGCACTGCTCTCACTCAGCCATATGGCTCACGGACATGCAGCCCATTTTTCAGATAACTTCTCAAGCGAGAGGACAGGCCAGAGTGTGAAGAAGATGTAGGCCCCCTCTCGCAGCTCACTCAGGGGACACAGCAATTAGCTAGCAGCAACATTAAGAGCAGGGTTTAAAGGGAAATTGGGTTTGAAATTAGCAATGATGAAGCGCATGCAGTTTTGGACTGAATTGAAGTGGACACAAAAATAAATATGGGCTTTAATTATTGAGAGCAGTTGACTAAACCAAAATACTGTATCTGCAAATGAGGTCAACATAAATAAAGAAAAAGTTTTTAACAGTAATTTAACTTTAGTTCATGATTTCATCCTAAAATAAAGACTGAATCCAGGTCATTTTTGTAAAATAGATTTCGATCTCAATGTCTTTGTTTTTCAGTAAAATTAAGATTAATAAATAAATAAAACTAGCCACAACTAAACAATATATTTAAACAAAGCGATTGCTGTATTTTACTTGTACTATTCTGATGTCTGTCTGTTCTATATCGGGCTTATGTGAGTTACGAGAGACACATTTTCTTCTGCACAAAATTAAATATTTTTCAAATCTCGAATTTACATATCAACCATAATCAACTTTGTTTGGACGGTGTTTCCTCATCATTAATTTAGTCAAAATTGTTTGAGTAATATATTGTCCTGCATCTCTCTGAAAATTCCTGTTTTCACTTACACCCTATCCCCGCCCACATCCCTGTACTTAGTTGTGATCATTTGAAAAATAAAGACTCCGAGTAACACATATAGAGTTCTAAAATGACATGAAGCCACTTTTCACTAATAAGAATATGTAATGTAAAGTGCTGCTTGTTACAGTGAAATGCCACCATGAGAAACGTATCAGTTTTGAACAGGAAGTCAACTGAACTCCTTCTATTACTAAACTGTTTCAGATATAGATTGTGGTAAACAATTAAAATGATCTACTTATGTTGTTGTTGACCACTAAGTACCTGAAAAAAAAGCATAATATGTCTCCTTTAAAAGATACTTTCCTTACAGTCAGACATGAAATGGGGAATAATTTGCATAAGAAATTCAGCACATTTGAACAAAACTGTAATAATAAAACATAAATTTGCAGACAAAATGAAATGATCATCCTTTTGGGCTTTCACTTAGACTTTTTAACATTGACAAATTGGCCCGTTAATGTCTTCTTCACTGTGTCCGTCCCAACACAACCCTAGCGTTCGGCTGAATCGTGCGCAGTTGTGCTACTCACAAATTATCCACGCTTCCCCCGTTTCCGCCGCCCCATCCATCTTTCATTGTACGCATTCTTTAAATAGCTTCATGCTCCTGGCTTTTCCTGGTGTATACCTCGATACCGCAAGAGTTAAAACTTCCTCCTCCTCTTCCTCCTCTCTCTCCTGACGACCTGATGTTGGCAATGCATGACAGCGCCGGGTGACAGCTCCGGCTATGGATGACAGATGACGGGGAAAGGAGTAGTACCCGCGTGGGGGAGGGGGCGTTTATGAAGATAAAGGTGTCCATGGGAGATCTGTACGCACAATAGCAGCCAGCGGTTCCAACCATTATAAACACTGTCTGAGCCGCTCACACACGCGGGCGCTCCTCCCAGGCACCGGCCCATCTATTTGACACAGTAATTACAGCACACACTGATTCCAATGATGGATGAACTCCCAGGCTGGGATGAGCTCGCTCTCCTCCCTGCGCGCGTCTCCCCACAACCTTGAGGCGATTCAGACGTACAGACTGTTCAAAGGAGAGGGCCTGACTGGAGGAGCTCGCACATGCGCCTTAACCTCTGATAACATTGTGCCCCGAGATACGCCGACGGCTGATAAGAGGTAATAAATCAGCACTAAACTGAAGGTTGTGCACTGGATTTTGAGCTAAAGTTGCAAATGAGGTGGTTATAGTGCAGCTCTATTAGGGGAACAGTAACAGGTTCTATATGGTGCTAAATTGCCTTTTTGAGTTGTAGTTTCATGACAGGTTGCCCCAGTGGCATGAAGGGATGGGTCAAATGCATAAGACAAATTTCATGCATGTTTGGGTAATTGTGAATGTTGGGTTGTCTCTTGCATACAAACCTTTCTGTCAATAAGATAATGAGGTCAATTTTATCTTTAAAGTTCAGTAGTTATACTAAACTCAACGAGGCACGACAGCCATGTTCATTGCCATATTAAGTGGACATTATATATATTTAGTAAGTGCTGCCCATTAAAGGCACCATGTAACTTTCCTGGTGGGAGTCCGTCATCTGATTATCTCAATGTTCCACAATATGACATTACATTTAAATATGTTTTCAATGAAAAGCATTTTTATTGCTTAAAGCCACAGTATGCAACTTTCTGGTGGTGGCACATCACCTGTCACCAATGTACCTGGAGATAGACATTTTAGTCCATACTGTGGAATCTTATTGCCTGCAGGCCAAGCATGGGTCAGGTTTGTGTAGATGCAAGCCCACTCAAAATAAGTCTATGTTTTGAATACGAAATAAAACATTGAAAAGGAAAAAGCATGCTTTTATTTTGGTCATTTGTTTTTGCCTAAACGTTACAAGTTGGGGCTTAGAAAATGCAAATACAAATGGAACTGTGAGTGGGCTCCCTCCCCTGTGTTGTCACCTGGTTGTCTCCATGAAGATATTGTATGTTTAAAGTCATACTGTGGACCATTCCTGGCAAAGGAAACAACTAGCTAAATAAAAGCTCACGCAGCATTTTACTAAGAACAAGAGTGCTTTTAAATTGTAAAACAATAATTTTGAGTCACAAATATTATTACTTTAAGCAAGAAATTCTCCCTACACATAAAAGTCACCTGGAAGGTTATTTTTACTCCACTAACAACAGATGTATGATGTTTTCTGTTCTATTGCTCCCACTGTGTGCCAAAGGTGAGGGTGAACGGTGCCATGCAGGTGGGCCAGAGGGAGATGTGTGTGTGCACGTGTGTGTGTGTGAGGGGGGTAGTTCTGTCGCTGCGGGCTGACTGAAGAAGGCTCCGTCCTGGGCTGGAGCCTGACGACGCTTCAGGAGCTGTCACATCCTCCGCAGACACAGAGGGCACAGCCAATGAGACACTGGGCCTTCTGTCCCCGTCAGCGAGTGAGGGGCCGAGGAGGGGGTGATGTGGTCCACTGCCCCCGCGCAATTGGCCCCAAATGCAATGTCGTCCAGGCTAATGTCATTGCCCACACAAATTAATGCGAGTGCCACAGCCTCGTGAGTGCCGCTATTAATGTGAGTGCGTTTCTGTAAAGAATGATCTAATCTGCTCATGCATTTATGATCTATGTAAATGTACGGAGGCCGGCACTAAAAGGATGATTAAACTGTCAAGAGCTGAAGAGAGAGCAGGCCTGACTTCCACCGTTTAAGGTCACACACATTTGAAAAGAAACACTGTATAATCTTTGCATTCGGAATTGGAGGTTAATATGTAATCATGGATTTTTTTCTAGATAACAGTATCAGTTTACATAAAAATACACCTCAAGACATTGTTTTATTGTGTAAGTGCTAGTTAAGACCATATATATTATCCCAATAATCATGATCATAATTTTTGGATTTGTTTTAATTATCTGTCTTATACAGACTTTAAAACAAAAACAAAAAAAACATTATTTAATTAATAGGTCTAACCAGCATAGACAATTTCCTGTTTTCATTAATAATACACGTGAATAAAAATATTATCTATCTAGAAGTCTTCAGCCACAATATTTCAACCTTTATTTGATTGATAATGTATGTAAAAAGTCTTAATGTACAACAGAAATGGTTGCTGGTCTAGTCGATTAAAAAATCAAAACATAATATCTGTTTTTGTATAGTATGATTATTTAGAGAGGCATGACTGTAACTGAATTTAATGTGATTCATAGATTATTGACAAGAATCAAGAACAATTTAGATATCAATAATTACTATCTGGACTAAACAAAGATGAGCCATGTGCCGTATAGTTTTAGCTTCCTGTGGTTCAAAAATAATCAATAAATTACAACAATACTTATAAAAAAAAATGATAATATGAAGGAAAACTGATAAGCAAAATAATAATAATAATAATAATAATAATAATACACAATAATAACAATAATAATAATAATAATAATAATAATAATAATAATAATAATAATAATAATAATATATTTTGGGATTATTTCTTTATTTTTAGGCAGCAGCAAACTAAACGGTTGGTGTTCAAATCGCGACTGAATTTCAAGGAATGATCAAAATGTTCCTAGACTGATTCAAACACGCAGCCAAAAATTTAACAGCAAGAAAAAAACATAACAAAGCGCGTGTTCTGGTATAAACACATAGGACATCCGGAATTGTTTCCTCTAATTTTACGCCAACTCTCCCTCTCGTCCACTGAGCCTTTACTCGCGGACCAGCCAGAGCAGTAAGTGTTTAACTGCCCATATTACAGCTCTGCACATGAATCACCGTCACACAATGCCCCCTCAGCCGCTCGTATAACTCGGGCCTTTTCCGCCTCCACTTATTGCGTGGGACTGGGAAACAGAACACGCTTCCAGGGAGGATGTGAACCCGGGCCGTGGGCATGTAGTTGGCCTTGGATCTCACCACAACTCCAAACCTTAGGAGGGGGAGCGCTCATGCCTACTCTAGTCTGCTCTGGTTTCCTGTTAGCTTCTACGGCAAACCGGCAACTGCCAACGAGGGATGGACGCTGGCAGGTAAGGAGGAGGAGGAGGAGGAGGAGGAGGAGGAGGAGGAGGAGTGGGGCCGTGTGAGGTTGGCGAGACGTGTTGAGAGCAAGAAAATGAGCGGGGGGAAAAAAAGAATAGACATTTGTTTCCGCCCCGAGTCAACGCAGTTTGTTTTCAAGGGAAGAGTGTCTGCGACCTGCTTCCCCTGTAACACGGCAAGGTCAGGTTTGTATGTGCATGGGACGGTAGTATTTTTCTGTCACATTAAAGAAAGTAACAGTGACGCTTTAAAATAAGGTTCCATAGTAAACTATTTATGATGGTTTATAAGCACTTATAAGGTGTTTACTAGCATTTATCAGCTGTTTATTGAAAACAGTTTAAAAAGCTCTTGCAAACCTTTTGTACATGGTCTGTTAACACACACATGTTTTGGCTTAAAGGCTTTATGCACATTTATAAAGTAGGCTATTATAAGCCATCTACACATGCTAGTAATTGTCTAAGTGCTTATAAACAAACATTAACTCCTTATAAATATCTTAGGATTAGCTAGTCGGTTAGCTATATACAGCTTTGAATTGGAATATTAATATTGGAATATAAATTGAGACTGCCCTTGAGAACAACACTAGCATTGATAGTTGTATTTCTGTGTTGTTATGCATGTACTGTAAGTCACTTTTTTCAAACGTTCTGGTCCAACGGCTTTTATCAGACATAGCATGACATTTGGCAAACAGGCGAAGGAATCAAACCCACATCGCTGCAGTGTTAAAGCTGATCATTTGGTCATATTTTTAGCGCGTTGAGAGCCTATAAAGGACATTACAAGTGTAAGGCATCATCATTTTTATACCACATTAATATATATATAGTCTTTCATTCCAATAACGTTATAATATCTCTAACACCAACGGGGGAATAGACAAGCAATCGCGACCAGTCTACCTTTATCTGTTGCCATGAAAAGTTCCCTTTCTAATTGTTTCTGAAAGTATTTAAAGGCGCAGTACTTGATTTTTGCACGTAATCAACATGAAAAACAGAACTCTTTGCAGAATCGCTCGCTCAACTAATGCATACCCAGCATCCGAAATATTCACCGTGATGAGATTAAAAGTGATTTTCACAACTCTCTGAGTTTAGAGCGTGTTTTGCCATCTAAAAAAGCATGCTAACGGTGCACTTCCTGCTTCACAGAGAATAAAAAGTTCAATAATCAGAGGCAGAGAAAGCGCTGTGGTCTCATTTTTTACCCAAATAGAGGCTTTTACAATATATATGTAATGGAGCAAAACAGATTTGACTTTATTACATAAACAAATATTAAAGAGCCTGTACTCTGCGCTTTAATTACATTCCTATAGTGTTAGCTCATCCTTCTTGCTCCTGGAATATGGTGTGATTAACCTTTGATGACTTCCAGTGTCTCTTTTGAGTGTCAGCATGCCATAAATCTTAGCACAATTGTCATCACCCCAGCAGAGGAAAACATTTCTTGCTCTGTATCCTTGTCATGTTTTTACATTGGCACGGCCTCCCATTGTTGCTCAGCAGAACGGGGGCTCTTTGATGCGCTAAGTGATTTACAGGGCACCGGGACGTAAACAAATGGTACACTCAGGCCTGTGGGCAGGAAGGGCCTGAGACTTCAAACAGAAGCTATGGCAAAAACAATAGGCCACCACAGCAGCAGACAGCGATTTCTCAGTTTGCCCACGCTTATTCTGTTGTCACGAATGAGTTGTGGCATTACACGTTGTACAGTAAATGTATTGAGTAAACAGTGAGACAGGGAACATAATAGTGAAACATAAACGTACTACCGTTTAAAACAGTCGGGGCAAGAAGACGGACAGGGTTGAGTTTCCAGGGGGATCAAATGTGGGTTTTCTATATAGTTAAGCCTATATATTGTAGATCAAAGCAGTCTATAATGTGGCACCACACAAGAAAAACAGGCTTGGGTACAATCTGCACGCCTCTGATCTAAAGATGAGTATATTCTTACAGAAAAGAAAACACTGGTGCGTAGGCCGGGAAACTGTGACTAATTTGCTGCTGTCAGTTTTAAATATCCATCTTTTACAGCAACTATTCCTAATCCATGAAAAATACTTTATTACATTATTGATGAAATTGGACAATTACTATTATTATTATTATTATTATTATTATTATTATTATTATTATTATTATTATTATTATTATTATTATTATTATTATAAATGTTTTGCCTGAACACATTTTTCGCAGCAATTTCTTATATTTTTGTCTGGTTTGATGGCCTTTTAGTAATAAACAAAACAAACATTTAGTGATACATTGTTTTGTAATCATTATAACAAAACAATCAGTAATAGAATATGTTTTGTTAAATGTCACACAACATTTAAATTCCTTAAAGTGATTAGGATTAATAATGGTAATATTGAATCATATCTCAGAACCTCAGGGGATGAAAGAAGTGCGTGTATAATGTATGTCCATAAATCTTGCACATAATCATCTCTGTGTTTGTAATGTGTCCTGCTCTGCCTGTGTCAGGGCTGCGGCTGCTGCCCTTTAGTCCTGCGCCCCGGTGTGTTACAAAGTGAGAAATAATCATTCATTAACTGGAGTGACCCTTCACAGCAGAGGGAGGAGGGGGGCTATTGTCTGGGCCGCGTGCAGCTGGGTCAGGCCCATTGACGAAGCACATAATGATCTTAAATGGATTAAGTGGTCAAACACGCCCCAGTTTCCTTTTCAATTATGGGCTGAATCGGTTTAGGACACGGAGCACCATGTGGACAGCAGGGCCCATGGGAGCCCACAGGGGCCTGGGGACAATTATGGAGGTAATCTACTGCCTTTTGGTGGCATTTCTCTGTTCTTATAAATGTGATACTTGTCTTCATTTAGACACTCAAAGAATGGTGTTAAAAAGGGAAATATAATGTTATCATGGAGTAAAATCACTGGCAATTTGTTCTCTTGAAAATAATTTCAATAATTTCAGTTAACCTTTAAATAACAAATTTGACAATTTTACTACTACAAAGATGTGGTATATGTTCTGTACATACATGTTCTCCTGACTAATTACCCTTTCATTCAACACTTAACCACAGTATTGCCATTAAACCAAGCTTAAGATAAACACTTCCCAGCTAACAATTTTTGGTTACCAGAATTGGAATTTACAGGAATGTATTTATTTAAATTTGTTCTTTAATTAGAAGAATGTCCATTTAATTTTTTTGCTGGCCAACAGGGTGAATTGAAAAATATTAATTTTTAAGTCACCTTAAATAATGCCATTTACTGGAAGAGGATTTGTACACTTCTGAAACGCACATGCACCTGGACTCACCCTCAAAGACTGTAACCTTCAGAAAACCCTTACAAAATGTTCTTTAAAGTGTCCCCTAAAATAAATAATCTGTAACCTTCAAGAAACCTTTAACACATTTTCTCTGAAGTCTACTGACATTTTCACAAATGTTTTATTTAGTTTTGATTTAAGCAAATTATTGGATTATTTGACCAATAATAGACTTCCTATTGTCTTCGGGATAATCTAAAAAGTGGTCAAATCAGTTCAGGTCCTCTGCAGCCGCAGTATCTTATGCATTTGAATATGTCTTTGTCTTTAATCGTCCCTGAAAAGACCACTCAAAGTAAAATATGTACTACAATTAAAGTGTTCATGGGCTCTTCTGCAGATAAAGTATGAAAAGAACTGCTGTCTATGAAGTAGTTAAGCATTTCAGGGAAGTCTCTGTTAGCCAGGCAAAAAAGTCAGTTGGATTGATTTCTTAAATTTCTGATACCACTACTACTACTACTGCTACTTATTCAGTCAATTCAAAGTGGATAATTCTAATAAAACCTCATGGCAAAAGTAATTATTTTACCATACATAGTTGACTAATTAAAATCACTATATTATTGTTCATATTTCAGTAGTTCAGTATCTAATAATTGCTCCTTGGGCAGATAGTGCAGCAGTCAACACATTTACATAAGTCTATTACAATAACATTGACAGTTGCTGTGTTAGGTCTGGTCCATGTCATCTCTCAATAAGCTCCCTGAGGTACAGACTTTATTGTGGCAGTGAGGAGCCTGACAGACAAGTTAATCAATCTGGCTATTTGGTGTCGCGCCGTGTCTCCCTGTGCTCCACCATTCCCTCTTTGATGACCTTGCCCCCCCCCCCCCCCCCCCCCCCCCCCCACCTCGCCTCTCACATAGACACGTGCATTGTGCTGGTGAGTTATTAAAGGGCAGGTGTAAAGTGTCTTCTTGCTAACTCAGCTTTTTGAACACAGAAGAGTGAAAGGGACAGGCTAGACAACTGTGAATATGGCAAAAGATCAATAGCCTTGCACAAAACAACAATCACACATTGTTGTATTATTTGAGTTAGTATTAAATAAATGAAAAAGCATTAATTTAACATTACATTGAAAGACAGCTATGGCACGTTTTATTTGGATTTAATCTGATCGCATACTCACGGTTCACAATACGATCATCTGCAACAAAATGCCCGCCATATTTCTTGACGTACTTTCTTTCATCCATTTCCAACCCCAAAAGGACACAAGATTGTATGGGAAAGGTGGTACCCCGGAGCCGAGTGCACCGACCGGATGAAAGTTAAGCTGGTCTTTACTCTAACGCTGGGCTCGGCTACGACTGGCGTTAGAGGGAGTCAAAAGGACGAACCTAAACAAACATGGCGACGTACTTTGGCCTATTTTTAGAGGACTAACGGACTATTTTGTTGTTCAAAAACCTGCACATAGAAGCGCTTTGTGTGTCTGAGGACGGGGAAGAAGTCTGTGCTTTTTTCTGCCCGGATTTAACAACAGTTTGATTTCTCAACTTGTTCCGCTGTTGTAACGTTTGATTCAAATATCCGTCATGATGTTACACCTTTTCCCAAGCCTGACCAGATTAACTCAATTCAGAGTGATACGTAATTTTTTTTCATTTTTGTGTGTGAAAAGGCCCGGTGAATCGTCATAGCTGAAATGTCGGCTACTGTATTAACATACCATGACCCCATTTGCAGCAGTGTGCATTTCATTGACTTAGCATTATTTACTATGCTGAACATTAACTTGAATTTAGCCAATAAAGTCACTCTATGATTTACAGGACAGTAAATAATGTCAATAAAGCAGCGTTTCATTACCCAGATATTGACTGATGCTGGAGCACTTTGATTCTGTAGCACAGTTGTAAGTGTAACTCCAGTAGCGTGAGCCTCCATGCCTCCTCTGCACAGCGTCCGACTGTTATGTGATCTGAGGGCTTTGTGAGGGGCTGCACGGGGTCGACCGCAGAGACATGCCGTGTTGTGACAGCTTTGATTAATTTGATAATGATGACCTATTGTGGCGTTTTATGCTAAGGTAAGCACAGCTGTCTGACTCCACAGGCAGAGGTCAGAATGTGAACGAGCTAACCGAGTTACCGGAGACATGGCCAGAGAGGACAGTCGATCCAAGGACAGGGATCAGTGGAGCAGCGTTTTAATGGAACGGACAGTAACCTTCAGCAGGAGCAGGGCAGAGAGAGTGACACCAGTGGACACGGCATTCATGTGGTTGGAAAAAGAACTCAGGCTGATATTTGCTGGCCCACTATCCAGCTTGACCTCATATGACTGTTCGATACGGGAGAAAAGAGAGATGGGAGGTCATTGTAAGCCAACATTTACAAAATGGAATCCCTAATTTGACATAGCTATGCCACATGCAACAGCTACATCACTGTCACAGATCTAACTGAACAGAAGGGTGCTCCTGAGTTTGTAAGGTAAACAGTTTTTAGTTACTTTAAAGTATTCGTCTGAAGTGACCAATCTGTTTATCTGAAGTTAAAGAAGACAGATGCCTTTTTGGTATTTAATAAGCAACTAACATATATGTTTACATTTTGTCCATTTTTTTTATTCTACATTTATGACTCAAAGAATCGCAAATAAGTACAAAGCAGTGGGCAGGGATAGGTGGTAGGTGAAAACAAACATTTTCTGAGCACTCCAATAGAGAGGAGCAACCATTATAATGTGGTTAAAAGCTCGAAAAGCTCCTCATGGTTTTCTATCACTTGGACGAGGCTGCAAAAAGTCTGAAACCTGGCATGCTCGTGTCACCTTGCTGAAGTCACATTTCGGATCTCTTCTCATCGGTGTCCCCCAGCAGTAGAAGCTAAACAACGCGACTGGTTAAACTCCGTGCTTGATCAATGCTTCTCTAGACTCACCTATATCGTAATCAACCACACCAAAATGTACGATACGGTCATTTTATTATTCAAAGCCTTCAATAGGTTATTACCAAATCATGTGCGAAGGCTATGGACTTTACACTAACCATTGTTCGGACCACTCGTAAATGTTTTTGCGTGACTGTATGTGGGGTGAAAATGTGGAATGCTCTGGATCGCCAAAAAAAGCAATGCCAAAATATCTACAAATTGAAGTTTTTCTATAAATACATGGTCTGGACAGAATACAGAGAGAAACAACATAGTGTTGGTTTGTGCTTGTTGTTCCCTATTGTTTCCATTGTTGGTATGTGCTGTTTTTACCATTACCATTTACCATGTCTTTTCGACTTTCTTACTGTTACTTATAATAATGGTGTGACTCATATTTATAAATTGTTGAACGTGATTATTTGATACAGTCCCAATTGAGACTAGAATTTAATATCATGTTGTTGCCTTTTTGACGTATGCTTTAATTTAAGACAAGGGTGGGATTCAATGAGTTTTCCTCTTCCCAATCCTTTTTCGAACTTGAATAAGAAACCAAATTCTCAAACGTTTCTTTTGGTGACATGTACTTATTTGTATTTATTTGTATTTACTGACTTAAATAAATAAATAATACGAACCGAACAGAAGCAATAGACTATACTTTGCACCTTTCATATACATTTCCTGTTTTTGTGCGTTGTTCACATTCTATGCACACATTTTGGACTGAATTTTAAAATATATTTAGTTAGTCATCATTGTTCAGAGGTTGCCAAAAGGTCAGTGGGCGGTAGATGTGCTGGTGTATTCACATAACCTTCCCATGTCATTTTTCGGCTGTACACATCACCAAAGCCCAAGTGGAAAGCTGCTACTTCCTCGTGAGCAGTGGGCCACACAGCGCGTCCATTACTCGCCACTTTCCTCGCGGGAAGAGACTGGACACTGGATATCTATGGACCCGGAGTGTGAGTCATCCTTTTCCAGCTCACAGTGGAACCCGAACCTTTAATCCCTGGATCTCAGAATCCGGAGAGTTGCAGATTCCTCATCATTTACATTAATCTCAGGAATTCGCACCCTGCCATGAAGACACAGGCTCCACTTACTTATCTGACACAGAATAGGGCAACAGCTATGATGATCCAGGCCTGGTTTAAGTCTCACAAGCATATCGCACACTTGGGCTGTAAATTCTAATGTAATAAGATTGGCAAGGGATGCAGTTGTTAATTGATGTCTTTATGCTGAAAGATAGCTACAAGACATGAGGAGACATTGTGAAAATACAAAAATATAAAGTACGTACACTGTTTAAACAGTTTTTTCCTACAGAAATAAGAAGACATATTTTGATGCCTTTTAGTTAGCTTGCAGTGCGTTATTAAAAGCATATCTACACATAAAACGCTTAATTCCGGCCTCTGTAAAGTTTGCTAACAACAAAGAATTCCACAAGATACATTACCTACAGAAATGTATGGAAGGCGCGACATTTTTGTTGGAAGTTTAAGATAACTAGAATGTTAGCTACCTAGCTATGTTTTATCTAATACACTTGCTTGCTGGGCGGCATTGCAAAAAGTAATTACCATATATCTAGGAAACTGAAGAAAACTTTAAAAAATATATATTTGTACAAAACCTCAAAATCAGATGCAATGATCTTGGGGGTTTCGAACTGGCACTGGGCATCGCGTTGACTTTACAATGAACCTCCAAGCCATTTGCAAGACCTCAACACGACTCAAATATCTTCCCACTTTTTATTGCGACGTCAGTGGTCAAAGATCTGCACCCAAACCCTTTCACCTACAAAGTTCCAGCTCAAATGTTGCCAAGCGCTTTGAAGTGATCCTATCAGAAACAACAACTCCGACAGTGAACGATAAACCTCACCATGCCGCCCTTACGGTATCAATGCCCAAACGCGTAAACCACCCACTGACATACCAAACCACTACTATTGAACCCTGGAGACGTCACGTGGGAGGAAAAGAGAGGCAAAATGGTAAATAAATCTTTTAAACGAATTTGCGGAAAAATCAAGACGAAGAAAATGATGGCGCAGGAAACCAAATCTTGTCTGGGGAGCGCTGCATCAAGGTAATTTAAGACGAGCCGGCAGCTGTACGGATAGCTTTCGGAATACTGCTTTTTCCACTTCTCCATATCACTGCTGTTGCTATTGCCTCTTCATTTCTTACCCGGAAACAACATTGCCATGAATTTAAATGTTGTAGTGGCGGATTAAGGCCAATCTAATGCCAATTCACAGTTTGTGTTATTCCATCATCTCTTTGAATTCTCAGGCATGAACACGGATCATGAGTGTTTATGATCACCAGTGACCTATACCGGCAGTTGCTCAGCGGGTACAGCTTCTCTAAACCACTCTACCTTCTCCGTAAATGAGTAGTAGGGCTTTGCAAACTTTTAAACATCTTTGCCTTCGGTACATTGTCTTCCATCTGCAACTGACCTGCACATATGCATAAGGTTATCCACTGAAATAAAAAATTCACCAGTATTATAATGAAAACAAAGTATTTAAGGCCTTTTGAAATATCACGCCTCCATGGTGGTTTGAGGTAACCAGAGCCACTCTTGGTTACCGTGGTTAACCCCTCAGTCAATCAGCTACAATAATAGACACCTTTTTCTTCAGATGGTGATACTTGTTGGCGTTTTTTGTTGTTGTAAGCTCCACTTCTTGCTCTTACAGTTTACAGTGCACATAAATTCATGAACATTAGGAATGGAGATGTGTGTCAGAGCTAGAAATAAGTAGAGGCAGTGGCATTTCTTTCTTCGGGTACTGTTTTTGAACGGGATAAATAAAAAACGAATGGATTATATTTATTGTCTATTGAGGTAGAAACTCATTTTGGGGTCCCCACCATATACAAAACAGTACAATGACAACATAAAAGCATAAAAACTAGGTCTAGGACTTTCAATAACTAGATAGCTACAGGGAAAATATTAACCTGACCTCATCAATGATTAACTATTGGTCATTTCAATTGTGGATAATCCTATTCAAGATCATGTGGACGGTGGCAGGCAGAATTACCATAGGATACAAAGAGAGCTCATACTGATTGCGTTTGAAGGTTGTTAACCTGTTTATTCTTCAAGACAGCCTCAAAAGGAAACAGGTATATTATCTACAACATTGAGCAAGTCACCTATGATTACATTATTGAAAATAATTTCCCTCTTTAGGACAAACAGAGTAACTTTTCTCAAGGTTACAATGGAAGTTTAGCCAGAGATGGAGGGCCAAGTTTAAACGCAAAGCAGCAGGGGACACAGGCAGCTATTCAAAGGGAGATATATGGTTGGTTCAAGAGCCCTTTAAGTTGCTTTGGGAACTTAAAACCCCAGATGACAGTGAGGACCATTTACACTATGAAGATGAATTGTCTCATCATGGCACAGGCCGCTGTCGCCCGGAGTTTGTCTCGTTTGATGCAAATGGAGCAGCTCAGTGTGTGCTCAGAGGTTCACAGGAGCTCTGCTGAAGAGGGGATGAGAACTTAATGCTGGCTAGGTTCAACACTGGAGATATGCGGGGCTGTAAAGATATGTTTGCTATACATTTAACAATACTTTCATAACTTAATTCTATACAACATAACATAGTAAACAAACAAAAATAACCGTATTATATTATATTCTGATTGAAATATGTAATGTATTTGCTATGCTTGGGGGATTGGGATTGAAATGGTTCTGTCTCTATAGAATTAGATACATTTTTAAGAATATGGAATTTAATAAAAAAAAATTGGCAGAACATGCTACAAAAAGTGGAATATTTGTACCTTTTTTTATTTTTTATTCTGTCCTGAAGGCTTTATTGAACAGGAAAGCCGTAGGGTGAAAGGGGGATGGAGTGGAGACATCCAACAAACAGTCGAGGCTGGGAAGCAAACCACAAATGTATAACACCTTAAATCACTCCACCACTGACGAGCACATCTCAATGCACCATTCACAGTAGATCACAACCAGTTCCTGGAATTGCTTCAAAACTGTGGGTATCATTACACAAAGAAAACACACATGGTACAGTATCTCCATCAGCGTCAGTTACAGTGAAGGTTTCGGTAGTTATCCAGCCTGTTGATTTTAGTTCACAAGCCTAATCCACAACCATGGAGGAGCTATGACAATGTCCGCGCCACCTCATTTGGGGAGTATCCCGCCGTGGCAGGTAAAACCTCCCCAATCAATGGCACATCTGGTCTATGTTAATGTGGGAATGGCGTCCAAAAAGGCTTTCTCTGAGAGCGGCTCCGCATGATGACAGACGCCTTCTGATTTCACATATGTTGAAATGCAGGAAGCGTTACAAGCCTCTTTGATACGGGATGATTTATAGGGCCCTGACACCAGTTGCAAATGTCTGCACGAGGGCACAGAGAGGTCTGCCCCGAGAGGAGATAGTGTCCATCACATCTCATTCAACACCACAACAAAATGGATTGCATTTCCAAAGCCAAATGTTCTGACTCCATGTTGTCACCACATTCTGTTTTGTTTGTAGAAAAGAGAGCATGGGACTACGTTGAAAGCGATCTGATAATATGATCTCTACAGCTCAGGAGTGGGGCAATATGGGGTAGAAGATTAAGGTGCTGAATATTCTCAAAGTAGCAACATTTATTGTATTTTTCCTCATCCAAAGAGTGATGATGTTTGACTAGCTCACTACTGTTGTTAGCCTTATTTAAACTGATTCATACTCCCAACTAGGATTGAGCCAATTAAATGCATTCTACATTATTTTCTAAATGTCTTAAAGGGGCTGTACTAGATTTTGTCCATAAATTAGTCCATTGTGCACTGTCAACATCTAATGATAGTCAAGACAAGAAAAATCCGAGTCTCCCACAGTTTAAAAATATTTTATCAACACAGGCTCGACCCCGTGTTACTAATGTCTAATCATCAGAAACGTAAACAGAGCCATAGCTACAAACAAAGACTTCTCGCTAAAAGATAATTTTTAAGTCAGTTTGTTGAAACTTGGCATTGCTGTTGCTTCACTTCTCCTCTGAACATGCTCAGTTGGGGCAAAACCTGCAAACATTTAAGATTCCCCCAAAGGTTTATTCTGCGTGGTGTGAGCATAGATCCATGGGTTTGAGGCTGTTTGGTCCTCAGAGCACAAGCGCAGACCTCTTCAGGTACAGCGCCTGAAGGCCTTGATTGGGCATCATTTACACTTGGCATGTATGTTCTATTACTCTTTTATTGAGAGAATTATAACATTCTCGTTTATGAACCTGATGAACATTACTAACGTTTTTGAGGGGCTTCCCTCTGGACGCAGACTCCATTGTCCGGTACACAGGACCCAGAGGACAAGGCTTTGTGCCAAGGGCTAATACAAAGTAGTATTAGCGGTTGAAGTCGTGTGCCCCCTAGTGCTCACAATGCTTTACACCATATTTCTAGCACTTTGCATTTTATTTATGTTTTATTTATATCTTAATTTGTATAAATGTCCACTCACACAGCGGTCTCATTTTCACCCCAAGACCTGCTTTTACGATATATCTACAGTGGCAAAACAGATTTTACTTTATTGCATTAAAGATACACAAAAAGAAAATAAATGTTGGTTGTCTATTTAGAACCTGATACTGGCTTGGGCTGAGAGACTAATTGTATAGCAAGAAATAATACTCTAAATCTTCACACTGGCTCCCAAGATACTGACAATGCCATCTGGAGGCATATTTCACATATTTCATGTCAATTACATAAGACTCCATTGTACAAATCCGGATGAAATGTGCCCAGCATGCATCCAGCTCTGTGCCAAAGTGCTCAGCATTACCAATTGAGGTGGTCCGGGGTTACTGTCCCTCGAGGTATAATTATATCATAAAACTAAGCCTCTTGCTCCAACATAATGGTAGATAAACAAAACTTGATTTGTGACACTTCTCAAGTTCATGTCCAGGCCCATGCCGATAACTCAATTAGCAAATGGGGGATTACACAGCCCCTTGATAGGGATTGGTGGGGATGAGCAAACTTGTTCCCAAAAATTAATTACCTATCACATTTCTAATGGTCATGAAGTACCCTGGGCTAAAGGCAGAACTAAATCCACATGCACTCAAGCGCTCATGTTCCGTTAGAAGTGTCAGTCACTTGTTTGACAGAATAGCGCCGTAATGTTTACCCTTCAAAAAAGTCCCAGCATGCAAATCAGCTCTTTAGATCCGTCTGCCGAATGGGGTAATTTGGTTTCCGGAGCATATATAAATATTTGATCACAAACGCCTGGTCACTCTGAGCACCTTCAAGAAAGAAACAAGAGGGCAATTAATAACGCACACTTAGAGCTGACAGAAGTGACAGCGTTCAAGCAGCGCCTTAATGTCATTTTTCATCTCAATTACACTGCACTTCATTCAATAAGCATGGCAACCTGCGCTACATGGACAATCAGCTGAGAGCATGGATCATGACACTGTTTACTGCACTGGTCTGAGATGAAAGCAGATGTCATGGAAAATGTTATGCCTTTATGTAATAACTTAATTGTTTGAATCGCCAAAACACTTTGTTTTGCTAGTGCACATTGGCTTTGCTTGTGCTTGCTGATGTTCAGTTACAGTTTACAGAAAATTACAGTTTGTTCCCAGTGAGTAAAGACGAGTTCTGTGCCAGGATGAGTCAATATACTCAGGTTTAGATTTGTCTTGATTTTTAGGCCAGTAGTCTCATGGTCAAGGTTTGGGTCGGATTGGATTTATGGTCTGACCAAGTTTGGTTTGTGTCTGTGGAATCCCTCAGACATCAAGTTTCTTCCTGGTTTGACGGATTTTGTGAGAGCCTTCCTTTCCCCATTCAAAATGTATAATATTTTGATTTGAATTGCACTATTACTAACAGCAGGCCGTGTCAAATCCTTCAAATTAGGAAGAAATTCCTTATATGCCTGAAACCCATGAAAAGCAACAAAAGCAGAAACCCATCCATCACAGTATTTTATAACAGCATATCAAAGTGCACATTATTCTGTGGCACGCTGCCTTTTACTATAATGTGTTTTTGGACTATTTGACTCTTCTTAAGTGTTGGACTAAGCTATGTATCTAGGACAAAATACACTAGCAATGTAAGCAAGAGATGGATACATTTGGACGTACTGAAAGCAGCAACAAAAAAAAGACATTACAAAGAAATATATTATACCAATGGAACCAACCACTGAATAGAGGCTGTGACAAATAACAACGGACAAAATGGAACAAATCCTTTTCATAGTTAATTTGGAAACTCATCCAAGAGACTTTCTGCAATTAACTATTTCATGTTTACATATTCACAGATGACCATGGTTTGTAACAACAGACAGATAAGAAAGGCTAGACGGGTACAACGAAGGAATCAGGCCAAGGGTTGTCACAAATTAACCCGGGGCTCCCTCTGATCACCCTAAAACAGCACCATGAGAGCAGCAGTCCACGTTCCCACTGGTCCTTTAGTGGTGAGGGCAGATGGTCAGTGTACAGCCGGACACAGGTACGGTATGGAAACCCTGTGATGGAAACCTGATCCGGAGCGTAAACGTGCCATGAAGGCTGGGGAATGTGAGCGCGGAGCCGGCCCGAGCTGCAGGGAGCATCTCATCCTGTCACACTGCACTTGATCTCATAAATCACACAAGAAGGCTGGACATCATACTCGTTTATGCATTTGTGTTATCTTTATGCTTTTACTTGCTGATAGCATCCGTGATATTTGCACACCCAACAGAGATCACTATGTAAAATGTTGTTCATCTATTTTGGAGGATATAGTTTGAAACTGACACTCGTATGTCATCGTCACCCAATTAAACGTGAAAATATGTCCATTAAAGTGTATTTATATTGTATTTGGAGTTTTAGAGGTCTTAAACAAAGCTATTGATGCCATGAAAATAGAATTATTCCCCAGTACAAGTCCAACCAAAGTACGGCATTCAATCAATAGCCTAATGGACTGTATTCAAGAAAACGTTGTCTTTTAATTAGGCATCATACTTTTCACTGATTGTATTATTAATGCATCTTGTTTGTGACTTTCCTGACATATGCCCATGATATCCTTATACCAAGCTGTGAACACAGTGTAGTGCTGCCACTGCAGGTTGTTTGTTTACATGTGGCTGGAGATAATTAGCCCAAAAGTAATGACCGCTCTCTGATGACAGCCGCCGAAACCTGATCTCCGGTGTGACATGCTCTCCTCGTCACTCTCCCCTGCCCGACAACTGTCCTGGGTTATTTTTGCCACGGCTGCTCGCAGGGCTTGCCTGGCGCCAGCCCCTGGGACCTGCATGGGGCTGAGGGGAAGTGGAGAGCTGACAGGACCAGTGCTACCATTTGCCCCCTAACCTCCCACGCCCCGGCCATGCCCAACGCTGAAAACTCTGTCACTGTGTCCCACTGACAGCCAGGAATGACACACACAACCAGCGTACTGCTGAGTCCTGCCCTTCACCAGCTGGACCAGACAAAACTGCTGAACGCTGTGGGGAACTTACATTTGTGGCCAGAAAGTTGGAAATATTTTTACAAACGCATTCACACTTAGTGACCTACACGACAACATTTGAAGTGTAAACAAATTTCCATGACCTCCAAAACATTTCTGATTTATTGCAATGTTTAATCATTTATATTAAGAATAGCTTCTAGTAACTTTAGTAACCAAGTACTTTTACAATTGCAATGGATTAGTAGTGTAATACAAAATACCTATAGTTACTGACTAGCAACACTTGGGAGAAAAATATAACCTTCCTTTAGCAAACCTTTGTCATGACAAGAGCTGAATCTGCAGAAGATTGAATGTGCTAAAAGTGAAAAACCCATAGACATAAATTCTGCAGCAGTGGAGATGTTATCATAAACATAAACATAAACGTATTGTAATATATATTTTAACAGTAACTAGTAATACGTTACTTATTACTTTTGCAAAGTAAATTCCCCAACAATGTCAGAATGAAACAGTGAGCTATAGTGGTCTGCACAGATGAAAGGGTACAGTTCATTAAGAAAAACACAGAGAACAGGCGCCCACTTGTTCAGAAATATGTGAAAACACTATATTTCAAGATTGCAGGACGCAGACACATGTCGGCTTCCTTGAGCTTTTGTGCGGCTTCTGTTCATTTTAACCTAAAGAAGCAAATAATTCAGAAAAAATTACAAATATGGGATGGGGTGTATGTAAAATGGGCCTAAATTATTATCATTTCATGACAGATTCGACGGGCAGCAGGTGAACCCGTGTCACGTCAACAACTATACAAATCCTAAATGAAGCATTGCTACTGTACTTGTTATGGTTGTCAGGGGTCTGCTGTAAAGAAGATGTAGCCATAACTACGAGAGAGTTATCGCCCTGGGAACATGGCTATTGGGCTAGCTTCATAAATTACAAATACCAGGCTTGTCTACTGTCTGTGCTTTTAAATTAACTTGGTACTATATAAAATTACACACTGGATATGCTGAGAACACACTTGGAATAAGGAATAGGAATTATGTATCTTTATTTAGTTATGTATGTGTTGTTTGACATTTGGGTCAAATTCTGCCCTGCACACACCTAAACCATGACTGTTAATCATGGTCGTTTTAGGGGCGGTGTTGCCATGTTGGATACAGTTGCCGCAGACGAGAGCTACATCTTGGCACATATCTGTGTTTATGTCTGGATTTTGTCGGTCATTAGATAAGTTCTTCTTGTGGTGGTGCAGAGGACCCATGGTTTAACATTGTTCTGATGCCCTGTCTTCATTTCATATGGCACCATTAGATAGGCTGTAGTGAAAAGCTCAGGACATTATTTTTACATGGCCTGATCCCATGCATACTCCGGTAAGCTCAGACCTGTCTTTTTACTTGTTGTCACTTCATTGAAGATGGAGGAGCACAGCCAACGGCGTGCTGGTTTCACTGTTGGCAGCTCGCTCTAGTTTGAAGGTTACTGGGTCGCTGGAGTTTAAAACAATAGCAACTATGGTCTTAATGCCTTCATGGTTAAGTTAAAATACATAATTATTGAAGAAAAGAACATGGAACATATATGGAAACATGGAAATATAAACCAACATAAATACAAAACAAATTTGATATCATGTAAGAAACTTTCCTTTTCAAATAGCATAACAGATACATAGTCCTTTTTAGAAATCTTTCTGGAGACCTTCCCATCTATTTAAGACTATGGATGTCAGGTAAAAAGCCACAAAAAAGCTTTTCTGAAGTGATTAGAATAGATGTCCGTAAACTATGCTTATACTTATCTATACAGATTGTAGTAGAACAAGTGCTGCCCAGTGGGCCTGAGCTTATCACCACTCTGTGGACTGATGCTGACCAGTCTTAAGCAAACAGTCACAAAGTGGCAGCAGCAGTCCAGCCCGTTTGAGCTTTAGAGAGAAAACAAGGCCTGTCACAGAGCAGCTCAGAGCTTTGCTGCCCGCCGAGTGCAAAGACTCCTCAATCCACCCACTGCCCCAGTCCAGCACAGTCAACAAATACCACTCACACTCCTGCCTTCTTAATTTGTCCTTTTCAAGACCTTTAAGTGCACCCAGTAAATTTGACACTTTGTATGAAACTTGTACTTGTAATCTATATTTGGAAGTCATTACTCAGCCTGTAGATGACTCCAATGACAAGGAATGGCATTGCTCAAGCAGCTAAAAGACAGCATGTCGCAGACATAGGTCGCTCTTTTGAAGATGATCCCGTGTCTCCAGTTGTCAGTTGTTTTTTGCTTCCCTCAAAATATGCTCGTCAAGGAAGTTAAGAAGCAGGCCATGGCTCCTAAAAGTTATTTGAGCCATGCTTGTGTGCTAAAACCAGGAGGTGTACTCACTGCAGGTGTATTTGCAGATTGTTTATTGTGGCGGTCACGATGTTGGGTACTTATGCATGGCATTCGCTTAAAGAGACAGTCACAAAGAAAACACACACAATGAAGACTTTTTAGCTTAGCTTCTGCTTGAAATATTTTGAATTTAAGTTGTATATCTGGGTGATATGTTCCTGCCATCTCACGCAGAAATCCAAATGTCCCCTTCAGATCAGATTTGCTGATCTGTGGCAGTGGCCAATGTTCGTGGTGACAACTCAATTGTACCTTTATTTTTGGTACATTCAAACTGTCCTAAATCAAGAATTTATTATGTAACATCAGCCATGCTAGTGACATCAGATGTAGTACATAACTTATTTTGGGTCCAAAATGACAGCTAAAAATGCCTGTGCTGTATTTCATGGGGCATAAATCTGGCAGGCCTGATCACCGCGAGTCATAATGTACAGTGGAGGCTGACAAGAGGGGGATGTCCTGCTGGTGTCTCTTTTCCCCTCTAAGGTTTAGGGGTTACATCCATGCTCTTGAAAGCCAGACACTAACATTTAAAAGGCCTGGAGAAGCTCAGGGTTGCCACTCGTGACCTCTAAATGGTATTCATTCCTTACTGGTCTTGTGTGAAACATTTCTGTTGACACCCTGCAATGCGGTGTTGATGAGTTAATCTAGCAGCTGAGTGTGTCCTTTAAGTACAGCCAGCCCCCTGTCGTTTTTGAGCAGAAAAAGCAGCTCTTATCTCTGCGGGAGAGGGCAGGAGTAGTGGCCCCAGCGTCGTAAATTTACAGGAGATGAGAGTAAGAATGACGGAACCTGCTTTTGTCTTGTGGTGTCTAGTTAAAGTGACGGGTGTGTTGTCCCCCTGAGTTCTATAACAGGACAGATGTGTAGAAGGACAGTGAAGAGGATCCCCGAAATCTCATATTTCACAACTTCCAGTGATTGCATTGGAACCCCCAGTATCATGCAGCACTGACAGAAAGCACCATTTTAGTATGGGCCGTGGGTGCATTTCAAATTAGCAGTTAAAACTAGCTTTAAATAGATAAAACTTAAGGTAGGAGAAGTAGTGGAAAATTTGCTGGTGGCTGGTGGAGGACCAATTACCACTGCTTATCTGCAATGCAATAGCTTAATGGATGAATAAATCTCTTTTAAAATCTGTGTATTATGAGCAAATAATATAGGCCTATAACTTCTCCAATCTCTGAATGTTGAGTGCATCAACTGTTGCTTGTGGGATACGTTTCTCAGTCTTTTGTTTTAATGTGATTCTTAGGTCTGTTGCAAACATGTCTGCTTGTGTAAACTGACTTTATTTTGGCAAAAGAATGTGTCCGTACATTAAAAAGTATATTGACAAAATAAATTGCAAATACATTTCTTGAATCTTGAACAGTACTGAATGAACCTGGAAGATTCAGTCCTCGTATTAAGTGTTAACATCCTAGTTCCCAGTGCTGGCACATAGTGGTGTTTGTACAGGCCAAACCTTCTGCCCAGCTCTGCTTGAGATGAGGACAACTAAAATAGTCCTGGAGCAGGTTTAGCCTCAGACTGTAATGTGCACGGCCTTATTGTATGCCGCTGTGACATATCGCTTACTTCTCAGAAGCATCCTGTAACCTGGGCTTATTAGACAGCCTTAATGAGGACATGTGACAGCTGAGGCGAGTTCTCCTCAGACCAGAGCCATGTAGCGATGCCATGGCGCAATAGTGATGAAGTACTTTTGTATTTTTCATTACATTAGATTAGACAAATATTTACATTTGCAGAGATGTAGCTGAGCCTGTCATGTGATCATCCTCATGATACGCTCAGCATTCCTGTAATCCATGGAATTTCTCGGGCCTAATTTTTCCTCCTGCCACACCTGCACTGGAATTTCACAGCAGAGGATATTTCTCATTCTAACCCATGGAATTCATTGCAAATGTGAATCGCATATGACGACATAGACTTGAACAGTTTTTTGTAACTCCTTCTGTATGTTATGTTAAACCTCACTTATTTGTACAAATTGTGTTTACATTTTGTCTGTTGCAGACATTGCCTCAGGATTATGCATTAGTAGCACTATAATCAAAACATTGTCTAACCTTACCTCCACAAAACCTTTTAAATGTCTCTCAAGTTTAAAAGTTTAGCTAACATGTTTACAAGACTATTTATATTCTCCTTGTTACAGACAGAATGGCTCAGCAATGTCAAAATGACCTTCTCATATGTTGACCCATAAAATCCATCCATTTCAGCATGTTTAATCAAAATAGAAGATGAAGGATTTTAAAATTAGCAATTCAAATGCAATTATTGACAATGAAGAATAAAACAACATTAACAAACTAAATATGAAAACACTTACTGGTTTAAGACAGTTGCAGACATATACAAACAAAAACTGCTCCATGGCGCAGTCACTACTTCATCCTCCTCCGCATTCTCCCTCTCTTCTCACACGCAGCACTCTCTTTCCATATTTTCAGTATAGGAATTTTCAGTTACTCCAACATTTTCAACATTTCTGTTAATACCTATTTTATGAATCCTCAACGGGATATAATAATATCTATTCAGAATTCTGTACTGAATTCATAAAAATGGCATAGTTTTAACTTTTTTGACCTTTTAACACTGTTCTAACATTATTCCCTCATCAAAAACATACCTGGAGTTGCATCAGAATCAGAATCAGAATCAGAATCAGAAAGAGTTTATTGCCATTGTCAATGAACAAAATTCACACACATAGGAACTTGTCTCGGCCTTAAGGTGCAACATAAAACACTGAGTAATAATAAAACAACATATATTCAATCAAAAAAGGGCATGCATTAGGAAATATACAATAAAAATAAAAATAGGCATTTCTATGTACACAAGTTTACAGTTATGTTTAAAGTTGTAGTGCAGAAAGTGACAGTGCAGTGAGTGGTTGAATATTGCAGTTAAAGTGACAGGTGTTTTGAAGTGTTCATGAGTCCAACGGCAGAGGGAAAGAAACTATTCTTATCAGCTTCATTCACACTAGTTTGATGAATCTTCTCCCCTCCGAGCATCAAAAACACTCCTCGATGTGTGACACTTTGATCACTCCTGAGATCTTTCTAACTGATTTTAAAGGACAAATATTATGCATTATTTGTATTGTTATTAGCCTTTAAACATCCTCCTGAGTAACTTTAGTGGGGCATCTCATGTTTTAGAACCAAGCAATTATAAAAAAAAGAAGAAAAGAAAAATTACATCTGTAGCTCTGCTGTTTTGATTCCATCTACTGGCTGCAGAGGGAATTACACACAGTTTAATATAAACATTTCGGTGCATGTTATACTGGCCTGTTTACTTCCTAGTCTTTGAATGCAGTTGTATTGATCGTGATTCACGAAATTCACGGAACACGTCTTGTGATCACGGACCGAGAAAACGTTAGTTATCAAAGAGATTCAGAATGTGTGTTTTTGATGCTCAGAGGGGAGAGGATTTTCTTACCAGGATTCATCAAACTAGCGCAAATGCTACTCGAGGTATGTTTTTGATGAGGGAATACTGTTAGAACATGGTTTAAAGCAAAAAAAAAGTCAAATTTGCATCATGTGTGCCCTTATAAATCACCACGAGACATTTCTGCCGTCAAATCACCGTCATTACTACTGCATAGCTTCATTAGCGAGGCGGAAGCAAGCCAATGTGTTTTTCTCTCAAATATATTTCTCTAGATGTAGCCCTAACCTCAGTTCCTAAAGCATGAAATACCAAAGTACAGGTACTCAAAGAGCATGTTTAAGTAACAATACAAACAACAACAATGCAGAAGCATAAATATATAATATTTGTCCTCTAAGACTTTTATGATTGTTGTTTTTCCACATTACTCACTTTGTTGAGTAATGGTAGTAGTAGGAGAAATGTTGACAAAAGAGGATCCTTTAAACTGTTGCATGTGCCCCTGAGTGTGGTGTCCTCACATTATTCACACCTGTAGGGCTTATCATTGCTGTGAGTCTTTTCTCTTGCTATAAACGTTTCTGGAGATCAGATAACACAGGAGCGCACTGTATTCGGCTTAAGTCCACTGACTTAATGCATGTGTTTTCACTGTGGGAAAATAGGTCTCGCCCTCAGCGGGGGTCCCCACAGGAGGGGAGGGGGATTGCATGCGAGCTCCATCTAAAGGTGGTAATGACCAGTGTATTCTTTCACACTGACAGCTCATCTGACATTTCGGAATTTATCTCTTGCCGGACATTTTCACGGGCTGCCAAATGTCTATCTCCCTCGCTGTACGGACAGAAACAGCTGTAAAATGAAGTCTATACAGGCGAGGAATTCGTGTTATAGAGTTATATGTTAATGCTTTGACACATCTCGGGCAGACATTTTGGTTCCCACTGACCTTGCTTTGTTTACGTGACGGCCCAGTGGCAGTAGAGACAGTTTGACACCCAGAGGCAGAGGTGAGTGCTGAGTGTGGCGCTATCAACAGCTTTGGCTTATTAGCCCTCAGCAGTGACACCAGGCGCTCAGGCTGTTGTGGACGAGAAACAACAGAGGAATTGTGCTTTGTCTTGTAAAATGCCAAGTGATTCACTATGTTTTCTCCTCGCAGCATTCAAGGAACGCTTCTGTAATAACTGAAACCTTTATCCCTGTTTTGCTGCAAAGTGTTGGTTAAAAACTATTGAATGAATTTGAATACAAGCCTTAACATGTTATTTGCAGTGAAGGACACTTTCTCGTTGCATATTTGTATGGGTGGAAAATGCAACAGTTATGGAGATCTTGAACTGTTATGGGTCGAAATAGAAAGTTTCAAGTTGCATAATGGTATACAGTATTTTATGGTATGAATAATCATTTAAAACTGAGTTTCACATAAGAAACAATTGGAGGTGTGAAATTCGATGTGCTTTAAGTGTAGTTCTTTATTAAAAGTTGGTCATTCTGCTTTAAACGGGCCGCTATTCAACCTATTCTTCTAGTTCTGGAAAAAAAGGCATTTAACTCCATGCAGTGTTATAAAAGTAGCTATTTGGTAAGAAATGAAATAATTTTGAATGATATACATTTTAAGACATAAAGAAACAACTACCAAGAACAGACAATTTCATCCAATCAGAGATATTGATGGCTGAGAACCTCCTGGAAACAACAGCCAGGAACGATTTCTTTGTCATGGTTCAACATAAGAATGCGAGAAGGCACTAAACTGGGCGAGGTTAACAGTTCATTCTGAAACATGTTCTCCTCTCATGGTTCAAAAACACGTACAAGGCTTCGAGAAACATAAAGTCTTTACAACCTCTTGGTGGTGGACTTTCAAACGTCGTCCACCATCAAACATTTGCTTGAATCTCCACATTGTCTTTTGCAAAGTCTATGTTTTATCGGCCTCCTTTAAACCAGGCCGTGGCAGGGTAAACAAACAGTCATTACGTCCCTTGTGTGCGTGTTGTTCTTTGCCCCGGAGCCGTCGGTGTGAGCTGCCAGAAAGTCAAGCCCATTCATTTGTGCTGCTCAGTGGCCCAGTTGCTCTTGTCTTTAACGCACAGACACTCAAGGCACAACATGAGCCCATTTGTTATCTGTTGCTTCGGCACAAGTTATTTAGCCTGTCAGCAGAATGATAAACTCTCCCCAGCCATGGTGTCACTTCCACAGCCTGCTCCTCCGTTAGCCAATAAACCTACAATGTGGGCAGCAACAGAGAGATTTAGCACCAAAATAAGATGTCAAGCTCCAAACTGACAACTGTAGTGGTGGGAGCATGACAGGCTGTCTCACATCAGTTAAGCGGACATTTAATCAGCCGTATTAGAGAGTGCCGTGCTCTTCAAAAGCATTGACCCTATATTGCAATGAGATATTTTTGTTTGCAAATCTCGCAAAAAACCGTCAACTCATGTCTGGATGCAGGGCAAAAAGCCGATTAGCTTTGAACGGAGGGCAAAAAGGGGCGTGGAGTAATTTGGCATTAGGTCAAATTTTATCGCGACATTTGACAATAAAAGCTAATTGCATACACCTTCATCGTCATAAGTTATTTGCCTTTCACTGTGAAACTAAATGTATTGTACCTCCAGTAGTTTTTAACATAGATTAGACAACATTCAGTATTTCTACCCATTCCTACAACTCACTTATTTAGCCCGGAGTTACAACAATTCAAACGTTCCATCACAAACAAATTAATGGTGAAGGCAATCCCTATATTAAAATATATTACATACATATCATTTATTCGGTCCTCACCAGTAACACAACACGACCGGTCTATTTGCTACGACACTACCTAATTTTGTCGGTCTGCTGTAGGCATTAGATGCAGTCTTTTTTGCAAAGTCCTCCAGTTAAGTAGTCGTTGACCTTAACTTGATTCCAACCTGACTTCATAGTTTCATAGTCACTTTTCCCACATGCAAATGGCCTAACCACCACTGAACCAGAAACACAATCTCTTTGGCTGTGGCTGCTGGTTTTCCATTGACAGTACAGAGCCAGAGCAGCGGGCTTCAGATGGTTCTATAAATTCCTGGGGCAGCCGCTTTAGTGCTGTGAACTGTATGAAGTTCTGGGTCCTGCACACAGAGAGACTTTGTGCCGTGCACCTCCATTAATCACAGTTAACTTGACATTACAGGCGTCTTTATTGGAGGTGAGGGCCGGACCACAGGTCAGGCCAAGGTCAAGGCAGGGTTCACTCCTGTGAGTTTGTTGGCGCCCACTTAAAGATCTTCTTTTGGAACACAGTCTCAATTAAAGTTGTATGAGACTGATTGTTGCTTCATATGATGGGGACATTTTAATTGTTCTATTTGTCAAGTTTTTTTTATTGATTTATATTAAATATAACAATGACAATGTTTTAGCTACCTACCCTTTCTAACTGAATACATTTCATATTTAATTAGTTGTCATACTGTTTAAAAATGGGATTATTTAGCATATTTCCTTATTTATTTTTATTGAGGGCAAATAAGTGAACAATTTGTTGATTTTTTTATTACCTTTTGAAGAGCTAATTTGTAAAAAGAGTGTTACTTTGTCAGATAAATTCAACTTTAGCTTCATTGACCTTTTTTGTAAACAGAGTTGGGAAGATACTAAATATTGTAGCAAAAATACATATTCAGATAATTACTCTTTCATTAGGTGATATTCAGAATACAGTTTTCTAAAATCAAAGGAACACAGTCCTGGGTTGCCCACACTGAACAAATGGAACAACAATGCACAACGAATGAGCCTGGTTGACAGCAGACTCAAGTACTGTTTATTAACATTTATTAGAAATGTCATTATAACCAAAATTCCAGCTGTAATTTATTACAAACTGACTTTCATCTCAGATACTCATAATTATGGAACACGACAAAGTAGTAATATAAACTGTGTGCTGCCTGTTTGCAGAACTAATCAAATGCAACGCACTGTTTTTTTTCGAGCCATGGTTGCATGGAATGCATTTCCTGTTTTTTTGTTGTTCGAGAATAGCAAAAAGTTATTTCAAAAGAAGTTAAAGCTTTTCCTTTTTACACAATAATGCGCTTTAGAGAGAGTCAAGATTTGATTATTAATTGTGGTAATGATAGTGGTAGAATAACTAATAATAATATTGTATTACTGATGTTGTTGTTTTTGTTGTTATTTTTGTTTTTTTAATGAATGAGCTGTTTACTGCTGTTTTTCTATTTATTCTTTAGATGAGTTGCGGCTTTTTAATACTGGTGGTTTATGTAAGTATGTCTAGGTACTGCAAACAAGTTTAATTTAACCAAATGCATTGAAATAACAATCATAATTAATTATATAATTATATGTATAAAGATAAAATAAAGGGTTAGGGGGAAAAAATTGTGCAAGTGTCTATCTATACATACATTGGGCTTTCGTGTGTGTGTGTTTGTTTGTGTGTGTGTGTGTGTGCGCATGTGAGTAACGGGATGGGTGGGGTACATATAGAAATGTATGTAATGAATTTGAGGAGACCCCAGGAAAAATAGCAACTGGTATGTCAGGAGCTAACGGGGACCTTAATAAACTAAACTAAACATTGCAGCATTTAATACGCTTCAAACTTCAAACTGCATAGTATTAGTGACACACTTGTGCTATGTTTACTTCTAGAATCAGTGACAAATAAATGCATGATAAACTGTGAAACAAATATAAAGCTTAACATTTTTAATCCTATTGCATGTTTTGGCACACTATAACCACACCTTAATTTGCCTAAACAAAGCATAAACAAAGACTCAATTCATAATGAACATATACCGTGGTTTATTAAACAAGATTCGGGCTAAGTAACTACTTCATTAACGTTAGGGTTCGGAATTAAGGTTAGAAAATGAGTCGTTACTAAGCCTGAATCATTCTTAATAACTGTTCTCTATGAATTAAGTCTTTGCTCATGCTTTACTAAGGCAGGAATAAGTGTAGTTATTACATAGTGTTAACTCATATTCTAACATATCAGAATACAGTACTCTGATTGAACCGTCTGTTACAAAATACATTTGGATTTTATTTGATTCTGTAACTAAATCGATTTTCAAAAGTACTCCTCAATTCAGTTCCTCAGTTCCAAAATGCTACTCCCTAAAACACCTGAAATGTTGACATCACAAGAAGATTGCATATCAAAGCTGCTAATTATAAATAGTATTGACATATGTAGATTCATGCACTTAAGACGATACATTCCATTTCGAACGGCGCGACCCAGGCTCTTAATGTTCCAGTCAAGTGCCCCCTGTAAAACAATTATGGGATGTTTTGACAGTGTGCCATTTGGCTTGGAACCCCCTCTTTCAGCGGCCCTCGCCCTGACACAGTGATTTGGGGATTTGGCCCCGTGTTATTGGCCCCTGGGAGTGCCTGGTGCGTTACTCTTCATGCCGGCTGAGTGTGGAAATTGCCACCTCTGATTGATTATCTTCCTGTCACCACGAGGTTACTCACAAAGCGCTCTTCTTTGTGCAGCTCAGGAGAACCAGGCCAGCAGTCAGCAGCACGAGAAGCTGGGTTTGGATAGTCTGACATGGGGTTAAATGATAAGTCCCTGCGGGGGCGTGAACGAAAGGCAGGCCAGGTGGACTGAGGAACAGTTAAACATTCAGAACGGTTCCTGTTGTCGGCAGAACTGTAAAACTTAATCTGATTTCCGTTCTTGGAAATAAGGCATCGTTTAATATGTCAGTTGTTCTCGTACACAGTTTATTTGAAGGCTGAAGATTAATTTATCTTGCATTGCTAGAAACTGCACTGAAAATATTAGTGCTATATATAGTAGTTATATTTTTGACTGTTTTACATTTTATTTAATGGTGTAAGATAATACAAAGCCAATTTTCTTTGTATTATTATTTATTTACTTAAACCATTTTTGCAGCATGCAACGATGAACAATAAGAAAAGCAAGATATATCAAATAAGGCATGCATTAAGAAAAAACATTTGAATTTACTAATAAGATAAAAATAGACTTAGTGTGTGCACAAAATTTACAGCTAAATTTACAGATGTAGGGCAGTGAGTGATTGATTAAATTGCAGTTAAAGTGGCAGGTGTTTTAGAAGTGTTCATGAGACCAACGGCAGAGGGGAAGAAACTGTTCTTGTGGCGGGAGGTTCTGGTCCGTTTGGACCGTAGCCTCCTGCCTGAGGGGAGTGTCCATGTCCAGGGTGAGAAGGGTCAGCCTATAAGCCCGTTATATTTTCAAAAAGTAATAGTGTTGAATTACGTATGAACTCTTTTGGCGGTGGTAGACTTCTCCTGCTTGTCACTAATAGGGGCAAAATGACTGTTCGGCTCAATTGGCCCGTCGGATCACTGTTTGGTCAAGTACGCAACACCCATATATAAAAGGGAAAGTTTGATTCAAATTGCAACTTTCACTTATATGGCAAATATCTATGACTCCGGTTTACTTTTCCTTTTTTACACTTTTTCACAATTGTTGGCACTTTGACCAGACAACAGCTAAATTATATTCACAATTAGTTTTTATTTGTATTCAAATTTAGTTTATAATTATTTTTTTTTCATTTAACATATAAACGTAACAATACAAAGAACAAAAAAACATCATAATAATCCTTCATACTTATGTAGCAAAGTAAAACTATGCAGATTATATTGATATTTTGATATTTACTTAAAAAATGTAATTCCCCAAAAATTTAAAAAATGTTAAATGTTAAAATGAAATAAATTGAAAATACTTGTACATTTACATTTCTGTCCTGTATTTATTGACCTAATTTTGTGTTCTAAGTCCACTTCATGTATAAAAAGCTAGGTTGTATCTAATGTAAATGGGTGCGTGTAACGGGCAGCATTTTGTTCCGGCCCGTTTTGTTCATGCAACAGTTTATAGTTGTATATGATGGAAAATGTCTTATATGACTGACATTAAATAAAGTGAACTGCACTTCATGACTTCTCACTCACTCACTCCACACAGGGTGCACTCAGGACACTCTCTCCAGCTAAGGCCTGACCCCTGCTGACCAAAAGTAGTCCTGTTTTTAAAACTCTAGCTGGAAACTTACCTTGAGCTGTTTCCTGTGCACACAGCCTCTGTTGGTTCTAAATACGTTATTGGGGTCATAAAGCCAAAACATATGGGATTCATTTCACTAGTTTCTTGGAGCTAGTGTTATTGAGGCGGGGTTATTATTGTTGACTACACTTCTTGACAAAGTGTGATTGCTTTGTATACTGGCCTTAAGTGTGTGTGTGTGTGTGTGTGTGTGTGTGTGTATATGTGATTTGTTGTGTTCAAAGTCTGTTGCTATAGATGCGTAAACAGAGCAGTGTTTACTTGAAGGACACCTGCTGGAGACAGGGCCCTCAGAGAGCCAGAGCTGAGAAGAGGAGAGAAGAGGAAGAGCAGGGAGGGAGAGAGGGTTAAGAACATCTAAGTGAAAAGTAAGAGTGGATGTTATTGTTTTACAAATACTATTGCAAAAGCAGCTCTCGGGGTCAAAATGAAAGTGCTGTGTGCTGTCTGCATCTAATGATAGGATTATTAGTTTATCCTCGTGTGTACGTGTGTGTGTGTGTGTGTGTGTGTGTATGTGTGTGTGTGGGGGCAGCCCGCGGCAAATATGAATTAGTTTGTTTTTTGTTTATTCTAGCTTTAGCCACTTTTAGCACCACAAACTTGGAATTACTGAATGTCTTTTAGTGAATTCCTGAGATCAGCTTTATGAAAAATAAGTGTAATTTAGGAAACAGTTGTTGGTCAGTTGATCATCAGACCCCGGCCCTGCATCTGAACCCAGAGATAATCCTAGATCAGGGGTGCACAGACTTTTTTTCCCAGAATAAATGTGTTACCATACCGAGGGCAAAACGTATTATTCCTTTTTGCATGCAAAAAGTTTCTCTGTATTTTCTTTTTTTTTTTTGCAAAGATGCTTCCAACAAAATTCAGCACCACTTTGTGGTTCAAATGAAACTCCCACTTTGGGACCCCTGACATAGAGCGTGGAAATGTGCTCTGCCATTAAACAAATCGTGCCAAAGCACTCCATGGCTAACTGGTCTAGTGGATTAGGGTCAAAATGTGGCTTCGCTGTTGGAAATTTTTGTCAAGGCGTATCAACTCCATTGAAAGATGCAGGAAGCAGACCCCTGCCAGAAAAGTTACTTAGTGGACCTTTAAAAAAAACTGACTTTGTTCTGCTGTCTTAAACTGATTACATCTGTTCAACTGTGTGGGTTTATTCGATCTTTGTCTTGTTACACTTGTAAATGACTCCCATGACCAGTGATTTTACCGTGACCTGTCATTTGCTGTGCGTGGTACAAATCTGTGGCAGGTGCTTTTGGATTATAGAGGATGGGTGGTCCTCCGCGGTTTCATTTTCCACAAAGAGGTGCAACTGGTGGTAAAAACTCGTCCTTGTCATCACGTGTAAAAAAGAGACGTATTGATGTTCATGTAAACAGATTATACTTGGAGTTAAACATATGATTCTGCTGTATATCTTCTGTAATCTGTACACATAATCTGAAGTATCATATTTCCGAGCTGCACCTGTGCACCTGCAGGAATGGAAGCATGTGGCAGTTGTCTTTACAAATAGATGTGAGCATTAGCCGAGGAGAGCTTTGTCCTTGATTCTCTGCCAGTGCGGCCCTATTAAATACATGTCGCTGTGATGTGTGTCAGAGCATGTCATGAATTACAACCATGTTCACCACAATCCGCTCCACAGGAAGCTCTGTGGCTTTTCACCATGTCCCTATATACAGCATCAATTACACTCATCACGCCAGCCATTCTAACTTGAGTTATTTCAGTAGAAGTTACTTTGGGTGACTGTGGAATTATCTAAAAATGAACTACTTCTTTTCAAACATATCTGAAAGTACATTGTTTTCTATATAATAATAAATAAAATATTGCAACTCTGACTGAAGGTTGTAAAATAATCGATATTCAGATAATAATCTAAAGTGTCGCAACTACATACTCATTTGATCAAATATCGGTGCTGAAAAAATGTCAGACATAGGTAAAAGTTCGACATTTTCTAAGTAGTTTTAGAATGGTCTTGATCTTTATCAGAACTATAATAAGACCATAAGGTAATACTACATAAACTACTACAAGATGTGTGTGTTAAGATCACTCAAAAATGTGCTTGAAATGAATATTGGTTATCAAGCCTTTTCCTTAGTTTGAAATTTTAGTAACGACTGAATACTTCATAAAGAATAAATACATTTAAAGTTGCCATTGTGAGGTTTTAACATTTTCTTTTATTTCTTTTTTCTTTGACCAAACACCAACCACCATCAACGGTAGCACTACTTTCATACAGGCATCTGTGGTTAAGTGTCTTGCACATGGACAAGACAACACTGTACAATGCCAGTAGTGAGGATACTTCTAACTTGTCAGCCTTCAGTTCTAATTGATAGGTGCGTTATGATCTCTTGTCACAGGGATGAAGATATGGTCCGGAATGAGATTCTGCGATCTTGCAGCTTTTCTGCTTAAAGTAGGCAAGCGTCCTCGTGGGCTGTGAGAGCGTGGGCATTTAGAACTGAGAACTGTAAATCATTTTACGTTGGCTTTACTATCATTTTCATCAAAGTCCATATTTTCTTTAGATGTAAAGCAAGTTGAAGATGCTGTGTTATCTTATCTTCAGAATTCCAGCATTATCCTCGGATGACGGTGGAGGGCGGCATTACAGATCGTTTAGCCTATGGCCCGCCGAGAAAAAAAAGGGAGCGTCAAACCACGCATTAATGGGGACTGAACTTTCATGGATAAGGGTGGTCTACTACAACTTGTACAGCTACTTCTGAGACAAAATGCCCCAAGTTCGACTCTTAGCAGCCTTTTATGTGGAGTTTGCTTGTTCTCACAGTGCTTTTATGTTTCCCCTGGATGCTCTAATCTTCCATAGAACTAAAAACATGTACAATCCGCAGTACAAGTGAAAATCTGTGTGGGACTATCCTGGTTAAATAAACACTAGTTTACTACAACCAGTACAGTTCTATCATTGAATCCTTTACTTTCTGGCCATGAGGCTTTCGGCAAAAAGGACCATAATGCAGTGCTTTCTACGTTGGTCGTATAGTAGCCTATTGCAATGAAAAACTAAACAAATAAATGGAAATGAAAGATCTAAAAAGCCTTAAAGCTAATTAGCCACGTTTTGCCAACCCATTCAGTCCATTTCCACGATAACCGCACAAAATTACAAAAAGGTGGGCAAACATTGCATTTAGTCTGTCAAAACATGGTGCAATAATACTATGTTACAGCTCATTTTCCAGCAGCCTGCCTGTGTTCTCGGTTACGGTTTGATCTTGTGCCATCTGGCGACAGCTTTTAGCAGAGGTTGGCACGGGTCCACGTCTCACTTCCATCTCACCGGTAATGCTTGAGGTCTATTTATACAGCAAGAGCAAATGGCCACAGCAGCGCTTTCAGTGTGGTATTAACAAGCGCAGATATGTCACAAAGACACGGTGCATGCGGGAGGTATGGGGTGAATGTTTGAGATGATAACCTAGTTTACGAGTCAGATTTCGAAGGCTTATAAAGGTGCACTAGATTGAACATGTGGTAACAGCCCCAATGACGATATTCAGATTATGGAACTCCATCAATGCGCTACAACATGCCCTTTCATGGGTTTCAGATTCTTGTTTGTAAGTGATATTTTCAAGTCTTTTGCCTATTCCAAAGATGTACTAATTTGTTTTGAATTGTTAACTTCTGTTGCTGGTCACTCCCAATGTCCTTAAGGTTGGGGATTCAACGCTAAATCCATCATTCTCTCTGTGGATGCATCTTGGGGCAAGATACTGCTGAGTAACTTAAGCACCGAACCTTCTCTAATGTTTGCTGCTTTGAATGGTTGCTCAGTTGGTCAATCTTCTGCCCATCAGAATAAAGTTCTATCCAATGTTATCCTAAAGTACAAACACTTGATGGCCAGGTTATGTGACAGTAGTTTTAAATGCTTTATCTACGAATGATGTCTTGTTGTCAATTATTTGCCCAATACTGCCATTAGCAGCAGAGAGAATTGCCAAGGGGGGAATGCACACACACACTTGTAATGAATGCCATTTGATGGCAGAAATGGCAATGATTTATAGACTTAAAACTGCCTTTGACGTCACAGTGCTGGGATTGAAATTGGAGGGATGTCAAGGAGACAACCTTGTAAACTTGATTAATGAAACAAGCGGGAGTGAAGCTAAATACATCTCCAAGTGTCTCCATGTTTTGCATAAGGAAGCGAACAATGTTATAACGCTGAAAGCTCGTAAAAGTAAATTTTGCACAATCTGTAACCTTTAACCTGTTTTACTAATGCAATACAGTTTGGGAAGGTCAAACGTAGACAATCTGCCATCTTCGCCAATTAAGTATTTCCCATTGCATTGCGAAGGTGAGCTGTCATCGCCACTTATTTGCATGTTATCTCCCAACAACGTCAGTTTGGTGTAATCTTTTGTTAAGATAACACCAAAGATTAGACCAAAGTTAAGATACTTTGTTCAAAAATAAAACCTGAAATGGTTGTAGGCCACAAGATGAACACTTTGGAAATGACCGTTTTGGGGTAAGTTTCAGAAGCAATTCACCAGTGCCAGCCCAAAAACGAGAGGATATGAAGCGCTCAATATCTACACTCATCAGTTTATATTAACAAATGAATACACACTCTAGGCTCCATGTGGTCTTGACCTCCCCATGGACCCTCCAACACAACTGGACCACCTCAGTTTTATAGTTTCACAATGTTGACTGTGACAGAGCTGCTCTTACCAGGCTGCACAGGGACATCTGCTGCTCCAGAGGCGGCCACCTGTTTGTAGAGCCGATCCTCCTCAGAACCTCCATCCATGACACGGGCATTTGTCGACGACATTAGCTGCACTGCTTCATGTGATGTGACATACTAAGCTCTGTGCAAACTGCCATCTCAGATTTCCCATTAAAGATGCACAGTAAGACCGCACTGGGGGAGCGAGGTGGGTTGTTTCATAGGAATGTGCCACAGTTTAAAAGAGTTTGGGGCACATACCCAACATTTTTTTTAATTGAATATTAAAATTGCTATGAGCTATGACATTAGATGATGTGTAGTAGTTGAGTAATGTACAGAATTGTAAATAGTTTTGTTTGTCCAGCAATTTAAAGATGGCTAACCGATTTTCAAACCATGAAAGGAGGATGTAGGTATAATACAATATAAGGGGCCAAAAGTCACATAACCCAGCGTTTAATATTTGTTGGTTTCCTGGAAACCGAATCCTGCAAAGCACTTTCCAACACATCAAGGTCAGTCAGTTCATTAAAGTAGCTATTTAAGAGTTGTAAAAGCAATATATAGTCCAGTCCCAGCGTGCGTTATTTATACACTCGTATATGAAAATCCATGGCCATTTGCCCATCACTTCCAGGCTCAGTCCAGATGCACTCCCTAAAACAGCCGCGCTGATAATAAGGTGCCAAAATAACTGGGGACTGCGTATGATTATAATACAGCAGCAGAAGGACGAGATGTGACTGGACTGGGAAGAAGGGTTGGTTAATCGCTTCTGCGTCACAGTGATTTTATGAAGCTTAGATATCACAGCTTTTTAAAATAAGCTACTTTGTAATGATGGCTTCTCTTTCAGAGGTCATCAGCAAATCTTTACACTGGTACTTTGGAAAGTTTCACAAAACCAATTCTCTTATTGTATCTGGAATTTGAGGAAAAAGACCAAATCAAGGGCAATTCAAGTTCAGTTGTAATTGTTGTACCTTTTTGGCCATTGTTAACACAAGCTACAGACCCTACTTTTAAATGCTTTATTATGTACAGTGAAAACACAATTTAAATTTTAAAAAGCATTAAGAAGGACTATTTAATATGTCCATTATGTCCAGAATTAGAAGTTTTTAGTGAGTTTTTTCACACAATTGTGTTTTTCCCTAAGATATTCAAAAAGATAAATGCACAAAATGTTGATCTGACCTGGGGTCTCATTTAAAAACTTTACATGTAATTCTTACCAAAGGTGTTTGTACACACACACAAACGTACACAAACAGTTCTCATCTCTTTGAGGACAAATCGCCTTCTTTCTCGTCTCTGAAAGCCCAGATGCACAAAGTTCTGACTTTTTGAGCCAAACTACTCATTTCAGTGTAAAGTTGTCTTTAATCAGATCACAAGGTTAACATGGAAAGTCACTTATGTAACATTATTGTACGTACGCAAGTGTTATAAATGAGGCCCCTGGTCATTTCTATGAATGTCTATACCCAAGAACTTGCTATCGTACAACAACAAAAATCTGAATTTTAATCTTATTCATTTAAAATAATCCTCATCTCTATTAAATATGACCTACTAGTTTAGGCTTTAGAATGTTGTGATTTCACCTGAAACCCAGCAATAGTTTGTAACAATAAGTCAAGATAGATGCAACAATCTAACCAATCCCATTCTGCTTCAGCTGTAAGATCTTCATAGTGGGTGGGTTTGTTTATCTGTTTGCATGTTTCGCAGAGCGTGAGAGTTCTCAGTGCTGGGCGTTGGAGTGCGGAGGAGTGTAGGAGCAGAAGGAACACATCCAACTTCCCGTCTGTGAGTCGATCGGCTCTGACAAAGTACTTGTTCCTCATCAGGGGTCAGAAACAACAGGGCAGCACTTCTCTACATGCTGCAGGTTAATTACGTTCCCACTGGAGCTGAGGAAGTTCTCGCCTCGCCTCACTCAGCAGGAGAAGATAAATGTCTTTAACTTCACTTGATAGATGGAACCAAAGGGCCTTCTCTGACCTTCTATTACAACATGGGTTTATCTCATCTGATCGTTAGGCCAGATACGGTTCGGAAACACATCCTACGGTGTTTCATGTCACCGAGCTTTTAATCCTCGTAAGAATCAGAATGACGGTTTAATCTCCAAGTGATTTTTTTTTTTTATGTGATTTTTGTTCAGACTAGTAACATACAAATGTTTTAATGAATGCATAATTTCTTTCATAAGGTACAAGGTTGAGTTCAGTCTTAAAAATATAAGTAAGACATGCACATCAAAGAAAGTAAGAATTAAGTGTACTTTGACCGCATGTAGCAGCTGGGTGGACATGCAAGTCTTGAGTCACTATTTTGATGTCTTGACTTGACCTAGATGAAATACACTAATACTTGGACTCGACCATACAGTGACTTGGTACTTCATTTGGATTTGGTCACAATAGTCTCATGAACTGACAAAATATGAGCCGTATTCGGTAAAATTGGCACGAGGACTTTGAATTTGAAACTCAAAGCAGAGAAGTGGGACTTGACTGGGACTTGACTGGGACTGGCCTGTATTTGACTTCGGACGTCTGATTTTTTATTCAATCCGATACCAATTAATTCTATGGCAATTATCACAATGTTGATCCGATACCGATACCAATGAGTTTTGTACTGAAATGCATTGAAACGCTTTTACATGGGCCATCATTATTTTGCTTCAAACTCTACTTGAACTAATATGAAGAGTATATACATATGTACAATGTATTCTTTTTTTTAGATACTCTATTATTTATTTTATTTAATGATTTAATATATTTATAATATAAACAGCTTTTTAAAAAAATAGATATTTTAAGTATTTCTATTTTTGCATGATTATTGATACTTTTCGATACCTCTGACAGTATCGATATATCAAGATTTCATATCAATCCACCCATCCCTATTTTGGAAAACTTATACCTACTCCTAGCACCACTGTATTCTTTAATAAATAACTAAACTTGGAATTGAGACCAAAGATTTGCAACTCACTGGAGACTTGCAAAACAAGTTCTTGATTCCAGTGGTTATAATCATTCACATTTTTTGACTATGCGTAGTGCAATAAAAAAGTACAAAGACTAGATGGAGGCTAGTAATCAGAATCAGAACCAGAAAAAGGTTTATTGCCATTGCCATCAACAGAATTCACAAACATAGGAACTTGCTTTGGTGATTCAGTGCAATAAAAAACAATGAACAATGATAAAACAACATATATGAAATTGAAAGAAACTATTTAAATCTACTATAGAAAAAATAAAAATAGGCTTGCTATGTACACAGTTTTTGCAGTAAAATTTACAGTAAGTAATGGCACAAATATTGTAGTAATTCCAGATTTCTGATAACAATTGATATTGCACTATTTAATGAAAGCATACACAACATACAACCTCTTGTAGCCTTCAACTTAATAGTTTTCAATAAGGAACCAATGAGCTTGTCTACGTCAACGTGATGCAATTAAGTCCCAGTGCCAAAAACTGCATATGATTCTGTACTCAGAACCCTGGCAGAACTCTGCGTGGAATTGGCCGGAGAACTGGTTGGGTTTGAGTTGCAGTCATGTCCGTTTTGTTCCGCGGCCCCGCTCCCCCTCTCCCCCTCTCTGCGCGGACCTCGTAAATCCTGCTCCGTCCCAGTGTGTCTTCCAGTGCCCTTCTCCTTGACTCATTGTGTTTGGCAGAGCAGCTGTTGTTTTTTAGATTTAGAAATCATCATTCAGTTCAGCAAATAGGACGACAAGATGTTAGCTTCGGAGAGCCCACTGTGAGACGAGATTGTCCCACACAATTTGATAAAGAGTCAGTGTGTCGGTGACAGCCAAATCCTTCCGCAGTGAACAGCAGGCTGGACTGGAAAACAGACACACTCGCTCCAATTTGTTAAGATGTGACTTAACTGCTTTTGATGGGCTCACACGGCAATTACGATCCGGCAAAAACATAAACTTGGCTGGTCAGGAGGGGTTAATTTTATGTCAGGGTTATTAATGCTAAAATTGCGCACATTTATCATTATTTGTCACTATGCATATCAGTAACAAGCAAGAAAAACAGAGCGCTGTACACAAGCCAAATAGTAAAGGGAAGTGATATGCCCAATACTGTCAACACCAAGTATTTCTGCTGAAACTGAAGTCACGAGGGTCCACAAGTATAGCATATCAGTGTGTATCATGAGAAAACTAACCAGGAAAAAAATGTATTGTGTATTTATGAGACACATTTAAACATATAGACAGCTGCAGACATAAAAGCGTTCACTCTTCCCAAAATCTTCTCACACGCAGCATTGTCCATCATTCTCTCTACAGTACTTAACTTACAAGGTGAACCGACCCTGCAAGAAGTCCAACGTTTCTTCCAAATTCTTGCATTTCCAACATAGATGATCTCTTCTAATGTGCATTTTGTGGAATCTTAATATATTGTATACCATTTACGAAAGTGCGTATATGATGAAAAAATTACTTATTTTCCCTTTCCCCCATTTACCCTTTTGAAGTTGTATTTAGAGTAAATAGTGTCTTTATTCTCCTGCAATCACGCCACCATTGCGCCAAAATCCCTGTTTCGCAGACCCACGATACACAGCTACTGCTCTGCAATTTATTCTTATTGCTTTCTTCTGAACTCGTGATACATGTAGGACTCAGCAGCGTCGCGAAGCTACTTTGGGTCAAATAGAAACAAAATCTGCAGCTTGATATTGTGGATTGTAGCGATCCACAGGCAGGACGGGCAGGGTGTTTATGGTGAAGTATTGTTAAGGTTCAGGTGGAAATCAGTGGCTCCTCCTGGGGGACAAAGCACCTTTTGAGCTCATTTCACCTCTTGATTGGTGACAATTGGAATCGTGGAAATTTACTGCTACAACCTTGAGCCCGGAACACATTACCGCAAACACAGCTGCCCATCTTCAACATTAGGGGGACAGTATATAATAATAATAATAATCTAATACCTGCCTTTTTGTGTGCTTTGGTGACCCTCTCGCTTCACAGCAAGAAGTTGTTTGTTTCCTGGAGCGGTGCATAGAAGTTTGCATGTTCTCCCCTTGAATGCATAGATTTCCTCAGCGTGTTCCCCTACTTCCAATAACATTCTTTAAGTAATTATTTAAGTAACTCAACTTTCGGTGTTCAGAAATATACCGCAATAAATATATTTCTTAACACTGAAAGTTGAGTTTACCAGATGTTTTGTTTCCTGATCTGCTTGTCTGTGCACTTCCGATTGGTCAAAGCTTTGTCAGCAGTCTTATGGCAAACTCTGCTTATTGCATTTTTTTTTTTTCCGGAACAGCATTTGGCTTGATCATTGAGGAGTAACGTTCATCAGATGGTAATCATTTTGCGATTCGTCCGAGCCATTCATGACCGACGCTAGCTTCAGATTATTGTCCAGCCAACCCACGTGACTGACATGTCAGCTGAAGACATCATGCGCAACTCTGGATGAGCACTCTCCCATGCAAAGGCCTCCGCAAGTCATCCATCAAGAGGAATTTCTTTTTGCTCCTTAATGCGGTCTACGTGTTGTTTTGGAAGCCGCAGAAATGAGGGAAATTTTGGCCAGATCGGAGCGTGGACGAAGCGTGCTCAGTCATTGTTATCGTCAACAATTAGGCTCTTTCATCGAATTGGCAGGAAGTGAGCGACTGGTTGAAAATAGAGGCGTGCTTCTACAGACCGGTGCCAATGCTGGGTAAGATCAAATAGTCCGGGCGGCTTCGTTTGCCAAGGACAGCAATTAAAGCGCATTCCAGTCCAGAGCTGATGTCGGTTTTAAATGTCTCCAAAAAATTTCCCTTTAAACAATTGTGGAAACAGTACGGATTATTAACATGTGTGTCCACTCAGGTTGGCCGCACAAGAAATGCACTGTTCGCCTTTGATGAAAGAGCTAATAAATTACCATATTTGTCAAGAAACATGCTTGAGTGAAAAGTAGTGTTTTGTTTCATAATCAGAATGGCTAAAATATTTTCAACAGTCCAGCCTTCTAAAGACTGGAAGAGCACAAAAAAAAAAAAAAAAATGCTTCTAAAGACTGGAAGATTGCACAAAAAAAAAAAAAAAAATTCTAGTCGAGCAAATAGTCCAAAATTAGTTAGGATCGCAGAATATACCAAGTCAAAACATTTTATCAAGACTAGACTAGTATTTTTTTAAATGATAACTATCTGCTGGGATACGCTTTGGTCACAGTGAAAGTTTACATTCATTATGGCGACTCTATTAAAGTGTTTTTACGATTTTCAAATTTATTTGGTATATTTATGCACATATAAATGATAGTTTTACACCAATCGAGTAGGTATTTGTGGAGAAAACGTGACATCACACTAGGGACACTCATTCCAGTCAACTTTTATGCATAATTTACACAAAGGAACAACTTTTTTGATTCTATAAACATTAATTCAACAAAATAAAGGTGTTCTCATATTTTTTTTTTTGTCAAATAAAATAACTTTCACATTTTAATAATTTCACATTTTGTTCATTGTAAACCACAATATTAATCTAAAACAGCTTAGTAACAGAAATAGGTCTATTGACTTCCTGTTCAAAACTGCAGAACTGATAAGCCCCGCCTCTTCATAGTGACATTTCACTGTAACAGGCAGCAGACTGACATTTACTCTGCATGTCTGAGTCTTAATGTGTCAAATAATCACAACTAAGTACGGGGATGGGGGCGGGGATAGGGGGTAGGTGAAAACAGATTTTTTTCACTTGCCTGAGTTGCAGGACAATACAGGATTACTCAAACATGTGGAATCAAAATACAACTTTGAGGAAACTGATGATGAGGAAACACTGTTGTTAGAAGGTTGAAAGCTCAGTAAATGTTGATTTTGAATAATATGTCCCCTTTAAACACTTTTCTAAAAAATAGGAGCATGTAATATACAGATATCAGACTGTGCACAGGAAACACACACGTTTTGAGTCAAACTTTAACCCCGTAAAAACACCTGGCCCTTCTGAAAAAGTCCCTTCTCCAAAATCACTTCCTTTAGCCCCCAGTGCAGTCCCAGAGGCTCAGAAAAACTCTAAGCTCCACTAGGTATTCATGAACAACAGTGCATTTAATGTATTGATCTATTCAGTGTTCATTTAGTTGCATCAACCACTGAGCAAATGGATGGTTTCGCATAACAGACATAACATTATTATACAATTTAGAGAGAAAGAACTTAAGTCAAACAAGAAATGTAACTATCACAGCCTACTGCAGTGCATTTCTTTTTAAATAAAGCACATTTAAGCCAACTTCAGATCTTTCATATTATTTCTTTGCTATTTTTAATCAAAAATATCCTGAATTCTAAACCAAAGCACAACCAAATTCTGATTTTGTTTTTCCGTTACACCCCTAGGACTTTGTTTATTGTCTGCGTTTCCAAAGGGCCAATATCATAAAAGGTTAACTTAAAGAAAACATCTTGCTCATGTCTGCTATAGTTACAATTTGTAACACCTGTGGTTCAATATTTAATATTTTGGACATTTTGAATGAAATTGAAATGTATCTAAAATAACTTCATAAAAGAAATGGGACCGCTGACTTCCGCTTTGCTTCCTGCCCTTTTATGGTACTTTGTGGTAAACATCATGGAAATATTGTGGATGGCTTCAGACCGCGTTAGTGATCAAGTTGAAACAGATCAAATTAACATTAAATGATTTTTACTACCTTTAAGACATACAGGGGTAAACTGAACAAATAATTCTATAAAAAGTGAGTTAAATTAAATTATGAAAAGCCTCTAAAGACGTCTAGATGAATGCAAGCTGACACTGGCAGCAGAGGAATCGCATTACCATAAACAGAACAGCGATTTACTAATGTTTTAGGCACTTTTATATTGCTCAAAGCTTGTTGTGATTTTATAGTGGGTTTGCTCCTCAGCCCTCCTTTTATGAGTTTAAGAGGCGTTTATTAAGATGACAAATGGACATGGGCTCCAGCAGCTGTAATTATCACCAGTGCTCTGTTTACATTACACAGAGCTCTGGGCCGGGCCTCCCATCTCCCTCGCAGCCCCTTAAGTATCTGATACCCTGCATCACGCTGTGTTTACGATACCGCCAAAGCCTTTATTACTGTCGGGCCTATCATAACAGTTGGGCACTTGCTTGGGGCCCGAGGTGGCAGCAGGGCAGTCCTTAGATGAGAGAACATATGCATGATGATGGATGTAATCCCTCTACCCTCACTGCCCTGCTCTACGCTGTAAAAAGTTCAGGATGATCTGACTTTCTGGAGTTTAAACCAATGATTGTGTTTTCTGCTTTTTCCTAAAGCATTCATAGGGCAACAGCAATGCTAGAGTTTACCCAGGCAATGTGATCCCCACAAATTCATAAAGCCTTAATTTCTTTTACCAGAACATTGGTAATTTAGCTGCTGGAGCAGTTTTACAGTGCACTCGCCCCTGTACTGGTCCGTACAGCCCCAGATCCCTCTTCAAGGCTGTGAACCCGCACAGCGCCCTGGCCCGCCTTCATGCCTGTTGACTCCTGAGGCTCTGATGTCATAATGAAGGGACTGCTGCTTTGATACGGCGGCTCTGGAATTTCATGCTCCTGTGTGTGGAACAGGCTGCGGCGCTCAGCTGGCAGGTACAGTAGAAACTGGAGTTTTATTAGCTCTGCCCAGGGGGATTAGCGAGACTCGGAGGCAGGGGCCGGAGAGGCGGGGCAGCCTGAGCGGCGGCAGCACCGGGGCCCATCACACTACATCAGGGCCCCGCGGGGCCACCAGGCTCCTGAGTCCATTCAACCTCAGAGCCGCATTTCTCACGCCATCTAATGCGAAGAGTGTAACACCAAATCTGATAATCTCCCCAAAACCTGAGGAATCCAGGGAAGTGTATTACTGTGGCAGGCACTTGACATGATCCATGCACGGAGATCACTGGTATTGTTCAGAACAGACGTAAGAAAACAAGAAGCAAAAGAAAGAGAGTCCATTCCCAATCATATTCAATGGTTTTCTGTCCGAAACACATATTCAGTGTCAGTCTCTCAGTATAAGTCTTCAATAGATCAAACAGGCTGTTCCATGTCAGGACAACAGCAGAACAAAGCCACATATCTCCGCTCATACTTTTAATGATGTAATGTATTTGCCCATCAGCTAGAGGGGAGTAGCAATCAGCCGCGATAGATGGCATTCCACAGCATTGCCTCCTCTGAAAGGCATTTGTCATGGCTTTACTGGACCACAATACAGTCATACAGACATGTCAAACCTGCTGGCTCTCATATTTGTTGAATGAATTTCTCTTTAAGGGACCAAACAATATTACAGATTACTGATTACAATTTCACACATTATAATCTCTTAATGAACATGTAGTTGCTGATTTTATGTAATTTTCAGGAAAATATAATCCCTCAACAACAACTAAAAGGTTTTCATCATATATTATTCTAAACAGAGGGACAATAAACTGGAATATGCCGTTGAGAACTAAACCATGCATCATTATTTTTGTGTCATATTCTCAAGACGTTGAAAAACAAAAGTGATGATGCATGTTAAGAACTAAATACATTATTTTAAATTAGGGTAAAACTAAGATAATCCCAAAAGAAATATTGAATCCCACTTTATGAAACAAAAACATTAGAAACAAAGGTATTATTGTTTATATCGTGGGACATTAGCTCATGAGCAACTCCTCCTCTTTTTTTTCCATCTTTTTGTGCACCGTGGAAATAAGCAGATTAAGTGATGGATAGGCCTCTCGGGAAGACGCTTTGGATGCAGGCAATTACAGGCTGTGTCTTCCAACAGCAGTGTCAGATGACAATTTCATTAGCTCAGATTAGGGCCCGGATTGCACCACGTTACAGCGCGTTATTACTCTTTTCTGCATGAAGGAGCCACCGAGCTGCCTTTGACGAGCCTTGGCACACGGAGCGGCCGCAGGGTCCTCGCGCACTGACATATAAACAAATTATAGCCAAGCAAAGAACAATAAAATGAAAACAAAATGAGGTTATTGGAAGTGTAAATCTTCAGAGCCGCACAGCGCGATTTGGTGCAATCCAGAGTATGAGTGTGTAGCGGTGAAGGAGTTGAGTTGGTTGAATCGGAAATATCTGAAATCTGAATATATATCAAAAAACATGCATTATTACTGCGAGCGGGCTTGCCTCACCACAGATCTGACCTGTAGCTTTGCCTGGTGGTGTCATGTTCTTCATCTTCTTCTAGGGCTGGACAAAAAGTATAATCATTCTCATCTAGACAATTAAACTTCCCATGTGCTGGTTACATAAAGCAGGAAGTACATCATGACGACACAAGGTATTTTTATGTCTGTAATTTACGCCATCGGGCTGGTCCCAAGCATTACTTTAGCTTCATCTGTGTCAAATTTAGAAAAAATCTCATCGTCAGCTAATTGAATAATCAGAAGAACGATTGTTAGATTAAAGGACAGTTGCTAGATTAATCAGGTTGTAAAATAAATCTTGGTTCTTAGTAGACTTCCCTTCATGGAGCTACGTAAATGTATTGCCATACTATGGAATGGCAATACTATTCCTCACAAATCATATTAACATCTCTATTTGAACAAACAGGAGGCGAACACTGCACCAGCAAATTTCCAGTGTGCACTATATATTTCTTGTAAAAGTGTAAAAAACAAGTGTTATATAAGGTGTGCGTGCTGGAGCTTTGTCTTGTAGCTATAGCTGACAGTAGATTATGTCAGGATCCCTCTGCAGGAATTGGAGAGCTTTAGTAAGTTTTAACAACACTGCATCAAATTTGAAAACATTGAATACATTGCAAACCCAGAAGAAAGAGTATGATGCAAAAAAGCTTTGAATGTGAATGCGAGCGATGTCCAAAACATTTGTGAGAGCAATTAACGAGATTGAGTTGCAGGTAACCCTATCACTGTTTAAAAGCACATTCACTTCCACTCATAGTTCATATTCAAGACCAAAAGAGTTCAGCAACCCCTTGCTAAATCAAAAGTCAAGCTCTGAACAGTTATATCTGAGGATGGACAGAAGGCCTTCTGTTTTTATGCTTTGGAGAGTGGAAAATGCTCAAACTGGAGTGACTTGTCATTTAGGCGTTTCATTTGAGGTTAAATTATACAGGTTTTATTTGAATGTATCAATGTGTTTATGTATTTTATGAATGGGTTTGTTTAGTTGTGTAAATGTTTTATGTATTGTATTACAGTGTGTTATAGCTTGCTCTCAAGGGCCCTCTCTGTCTAAATAAAGGACAATAAATCAATGATGCGGAATATAATACTATCATATCATATTTTACACAGAAATGATATCGTTTTGATGATGTGGTGTCCTAACACAAAGTCAAGCTTCATATATTACTTAAGGTCATCTTGGAGCTCACTTTATGTTCTCTAATTTCCTGATACCTCATTCGTTGCCGCTCTTACCTCTTGCCTCTCGTTGAGCATGTTTCTTCTCAGTAACACTTGGAGACATTTCACATCTGATTACAATTTATGGCTGCATTTCTGAGTGTTCGCCATTAATCTCTGATAGCCACTGCTCACTTCCCTTTCTTCTCTTATGTCACTGATACAAGAGCGAGAAGAATAAAGCAGATGATGAAAGCTTGATTGTGTGATTGACTGATAAGCGGTTTTGGCTGCACTAAGAATAGAATATTGTTTTATGTACAATCACAAAACAAAAACTAAAGAAAAGGAGGGGGGAATGAAGAATTATGCATATTATAGATCCCACTTCTGCTACTTGTAAGAAGTAAGTTTTGCATGTGGTGTTTTTGCTGGAATCAGATAAGATTTAAGTGCTTTGAACCTCTCTAATCAGTGAAAGGAAGGTGAATAGTATTTACTGTAAAAGATGATGTGCTTTTTATGAAATTAAAAATAGTCATATGTAAGTACCTGTCCAACCTCATCTTACGCAAAATAAACTTTAACAAGCTTTTAACTATTCATTTATTCATTCATTTTCTACCGCTTGTTCCCGTTCGGGGTCGCAGGTGATTGGAGCGAATCCCAGTGACTTTGGGCCTTGAGGTCACGTTGGATAGTGATTAAAAATACCTGTTTTTACCCACCCTCCATCCCCGCCCACACCCTGTATTTAGTTGCAATTATTTGACAATTTAAGACACCAAGAGATATATAAATCTAAATCTAAAACGATCATTGAAATGTTCTGCTTGCTACAGTGTAATGTCATGTGTAATGAGTGAAGAGGCGGGGCTTATCCGTTCTTTAGTTTTGAACAGAAAGTCGATGGACCTGTTTCTATTATTATGCCGTTTTATATCAATGTAGTGGTTTAATTGTGGTTAGGAAGGACTCTATGTTTTGAAATTCCGTGACCTCCATCAGACTCAAGCTCGGGCCGATAAGGGTGCAGGTCAGCTTCAGTCAGCGGATCACGCAAAGGTGAAAGGCTGACCGCGACATTCTCCACGGCCTTGTCAAACCAGCAGCATCGCAATCCTCAACTAACTCCACGACTACAAGACACCCTTGGCACTTTAGGCCTGACCGCTGAAGAGTTTCGCCGAAGGACACTGGTCGCAGTGCCAAGGTTCTGATGACTTTTACCCAAGCTACAGCTACCAGCAGTTCAGTTTCGGTGAGTACGGTAATGTAGAAGACTGGTTTACATTGTGGGTCATCGTGGTACCATCTTATTGGGAACAGTCACGTCTCTCATGCTCTGTTAGGCAAAAGTCAACGTTGTGTAACAAAGTCTGGCATTGAAACGATTCATTTTTGAGTGCTGCTTTAAATATTTCAGATTAGAAGTATTGTAGTTCCCTAACTTCTGATTTTCACAAATGAAAAGTGTAGCGTAATTGTGATGGTGGATAACAGGCCTACCAACTTCGTCTGTTGATGGTGTCCACTTTTGTCCGTGAGGCACCTTTTCCTTTGTGCTGACCCTCAAGGGCAGCAGCTTGGAAAGAAATGCACACAGACCGGCACAATATAAACTGAAATCCTTCTAAGTCATTCTTAAATGGCTGATTTTTGCATGAGACTTACTTACAATCAATGACAAAAAGCAGAGTTTAACAATTGTACATTCCAATTCCTTTCGCTGCATTGACTTGCAGCTGCTCGGAGTTTGAGGAGCTTCCAGCCGCGGTCCTGCACTTGATCCAGCCCACTCCCAACAAGGTGTCCCCGCGATGGGCCAGAGTCGGCGCTGAAAGACACTAGGCTCCGCTCCCTCCAGCCAAACCTCCCCTCGCTCATCTGTCCACAGAACACTCAGCGAGAGGCCTGCCAGTGGTTCTGAGTGCAATCAACAAACTTCACATTTGGCTCGGGATCAGTCCAACACAACGGTCTCTTCAGGAGCCAGTTATTTTGTATTTTGCATCGCATCAATCATGTTCTTTTCCACATTCTTTTTACTGACTGTTTGGTAATGGATTAAGGCAGTCACTCAGCAGCGTTTTTCAGTTTGGATTAAAAAGAATGTGAGGTATGTTTAAATGTGAACCATATTATATGGCTGATCTATAGAAGCTTAATATTCCATAGTATTTATCTACACACATGTTGCTTTTAGTTAATTTGGTTAATTTAGAATGCCATTTTACTGGTTTGATTACAGCTACGACGATTATCCATACTTAATGTAACTTATTGTTTGTGCAGTATCTTTTATTAGTGTGTTGCTCATTACTGGAATTGCTTTATCAAATGAACCATTGCTGCTCCTGGACCCAGTATGATTCGGTTTCAAAAGCGTTGCAAAATGTTGTATTCTACTGCGGACAAGACGGCTTTGCTTTAACAGTCCAGCTCTTCAACGCGCCCCGTGTCACGCCCACTGCTCTTTACTTACTTTGTTCTGCAATTTTATTTTCTTAAACGGCAGCGTCACATAGCCATTTTGGCGCAACTGAAAAAAAAAACACTTTTGAGAAGTGCAGTTCCGGAGGGCGACGTGCGGGAATCGGTGCAAAACAGTGCAGCGGTTTTCAACGTGGAAATATGCTGACTTGCTGACTTGACTCATCATTTTAGATAAATATTGCAATGTCCAGATGTCCAAAATAATGACCTAATGATCCACGGGTGTCTTAGATAAGAACTATATTGCAGTCTTCTTCTATACAAATGAATTGTTCCAAAACCTAAACCTAATACCAACTCTTACCTTGAGCTGTTTGTGATACTTTTGTTATCTTAGACTCTAATGAAAAAGAAAGGAATTATGAAGAAAAAGTAGAACATTAAGCTCCACCCCAGCCAAAATATTTAGTGATTTCCCTAAAACCCCCAAAACACAACCAACTAGTGCACCACAAACCAAAGCGGGAACCACCGCCAAGAGAATATACCAAGGTGTCAGACCCAGATAACACACAAATAAACATTACAAATAGGACATCCATTACACTTATTACACATTGAAGGAGGACATTTGCATTATAACCCACAGAGTCCATAAGTTTGAGGTCTAATAGTCCCCTTTAAGTTTAGGCGCACAATGTTGAAACAGTTGGTTAGCCTGTGGTTGAGCGCCAACAAAACCCAGCACAAAGCCGCAGCAGCAGCAGCAAGCAAATTCTATAGTGCGTCCTTGCGTTCAACTTGGCAGCGCGCACCGGACCAGAGTTGGCAAAGGCCGGTCCGGGGACGGGAGGCAAGGCAGCAAAACGCAGAGCAACAGACTGTATTGAGGCACAATAACGCAAAAACAGCAGCTTCTACACAAAGAAAGCAGGAGGCATAAGGAGATTAGAATTTGACAGCTCGTGCACCATTGAAACTGGCATACTTACTCTTAGCAACGGGGATCCACACGTAGCGTCTTTCTGCTGCTTTGGGCTTTAGCAGCAGCATTAGCAGTGACAGCAGAGTGTAAAGGACTTATGGCCCAATTTTATTCACTGATTTTGATCCAAGCAGATATTCTAAAAATGCCTAAATTGGCTGCTGAGCATGTCTATAAAAATATAGCTTTCACAAAATTAGGACCACGATAGAATAAATCATGCATTTTGATTTTAAAATATTTGGATTAGAACTGTTTATGGCTATTAATGTATATTGTTAATGCGGCAGGTACAGTAGCAGCTTGTTCTCAGCTGCAGTAGACCATGGACTTCTCTCCGACATAACCCCTACTGTTTTCTGGGCGCTGAATCGGAGAAATAATAAAATGACATTTATTTCTTGAAGACTTTCCAAGATGTACTTAAATAACTACATATGTTAATGGTAAAGGTATAATATAATAACAAGCTTACATCCTCCAAGCTTTGACTGTGAAAACTATGCTGTGACCTTTGAGGAGGAGGTTAAGTGGGCCTTCACTCTCTGTGCTTCTCTAACATTTTAACAGTGAGCCCACAATAACAACAGTAACACTGTCACACGCGCTCAGGTCTTTTATGGAGCTAGACCAGGCCCCTGGGAGCGCCAATGCATCGCCATGGTAACGCTGACCCCTAAAGTCCTGGCTGCAACCAGAGTGCACCTCCAGATTTATGGGTGTTTTCAGCTTGTTACAGCAGATTTATCTACACAATAAAAAAGGACAACAATCTGCAGAAATCGTTAAGGGGAGCTGGAGAAAAGAGTGAGGCACCAGTGGTTCAGGAGCCACTGAAATATGACACACATGATAAAGTGTGCTCACTAGAAAGAGCTTTTGAAGTAAAGGACAAAGGCAGTGGACAGAACAAATCAAAATGACTTCTTAAACATACATGTAAAGGTTAATGTCTTGTTTATTCTTGCTATGTTTAAGGTAAGGGTATAGTTGTCCAGTGATGTACAAGAGGTTGAAGTTGAAGCGAATTTCCCCCTCCGCCCATCACACCATGTTATTGTCGGCTGGGATCCCTTTTTCAAGCCAAAATGGACGTTTATTAATACCAATTGAGCCTCGTCTATTTTATGTTTTGCTTTACTATGTCGATGCACATAAGTTTCACTCTTTTTGTAGCATTGCTTGTGAAACATAGTAATACAAGTCATAAGATATGTCGGGGATATGACCCAACAAGGAGATGCTGGTTTCGATTCCTGGGCCTGAGTCTGCATGTCCTCCCCATGTTACAGTGGATGTGTTAGGTAAAAGTTCGTAGTTAGGTGAACTTTAATGTAGCCACATCGTCCAGCCCTACTGCCACACCAAAGACTGAGACATTAAAAGGTGAGGTATTGAGCATCAGGAATATATTATATTTTGTATGAATAAATGTATTTACGAACCTGTTTTATGGCGAGGTCATTGCATGCATATCTGTCTGTGAAACATCATTACAAAGCGTTTGCCCAAACCCAGAACATAAACTGTCTAGACATTAACACAGACCAGCAGCGCAGAGGCTATTCATGTTCTGACAGGTTAGATGAATCTGCACTTTGAAAAACCTTATGTGGTTTGGGCTAAAAGCTTTCATTGCATTTTATTACTAATAATATATACTATCGTTTTAAATGTTAACTGCAAATTTAAATACATTCCATCAAACCACAGTGTAGAACTAAACAGAAAGAACACCTCATGTTGAGTCCTTGATCATGTAGGGCCATTCTAGCTGTGTCAAGTTTTGTTTGTGTTTTCTCTGTCCCTAATAGCAGGCATAGTACAGGGACTCTTGGTTCATGATTCTGGCTCAAGATCTGGAGGAGGATCTCTATGCAATTACCTTATCTTTGCCATATGAGTGATCTGTTAAAGTTTCAGCGTTAAAGGCTAAAATGTCAAGTGGTATCTAGTACTAAACTATAAGATACCTTTTTGTTAGAACATAATAATGATCTAAAACGGCTTGATGATGGAAACACCTGCTCAAAACTAAAATTGATTCTATTGTTTGAAAAAAATGCCTTTTTTAACCCCAAACAGTATGTATGACCTGGAGTCTGATATAAATATATATTTTTAATCTGTGCTGTGTGTGTATATATATTTAAATTGTTTGTTTTTTTAAAGTATATGTATAATGTGTGTGTGTGTGTGTGTATATATATATATATATATATATGTGTGTATATATATATATATATATATATATATATATATATATATACATATACATACACACACACATACAAACACACACACACACACATGTGTATATATATATGTATATGGGCGAGTGGGAGATAAGGGTGAAAATAGAAACTTTCTCTGCTCTCAAGAATCGAATGTAGGACAAAGCAGGAGACACGCTTAAATCAACTGAAATAAAACTCTTACGATAATGATGAGGGGACGTCGAAATAAATAAAAGTTCATAAAGGTAGATCTGAAGTAACATGTCAACTTCAAAGCTTTATTTTCATTGAACCAAATGCTTTTCTTCAAATAGAAGAAAAATACATTGACTTTAAGTGACGAGCCACAGCTATTCTAAACCTCAAGCCCTCCTTCGGCACTTTTGACCGGTCCAAGAATTTTCCTTGGAAGTCAACGCTGAATCAGAACTGAAGCCGTTAGCATAGTCCGGTGATGAAGACAGATGACATGCGCCTGCTGGTGGTGAAGTGCTAGACGCCTACCAAACAAGCTGCGCCCGAGATGAGTCGAGGGGGCTGCTATGACTGGGGGCTGGGACGTCTTCATTCCTCTGCACAGATGTGAGCGATCCCCTTCACATTTGCCATGGTGAGCAGCTCCGCGATGACCCTCCGGGGCAAGCAGCAGGCCATCCCTTAAGCAGGCTTGACCGACCCGCAGTCACACATGGAGCGGTCAGGCACTCGGCAAGGAGATTTTAGATGTGACAGCATAATCAATTTCCTTGATCTATGATGGTTGGCGAAAAGAAGGCACGCTGAGAAACCGGGCAGCTGAAAGAGAGCAGAACGGGAATGCTGACAGGGACCAAGGCTATGTAGTAGGACGGATACGCTGCTTCTAGGCCAGTCTGTACGAGAAATCCTCCAGAATGCATTACAATTATGAGATAGTTTATTGATCCCTTTGGGGACATTCACTTCAATGAGATAAGTCAGGTTGATGACACAATAGAGAAGCACCCGGCAGCTAGAAGTCTTTCCCATAGATTCATAAGAGTGTGTGGAACATAACTATTTCAAAATGCCAAAAGGATAGCAATAAAACAAAGACAACTATCCAAGATGGCACACTAGGGGCTGCAAACAAGGGACTGTACAATGATTAAATTAGAAATATATGCACTTTTTAGCATTTCCGCCTAAATCTCCAGCATCGTCTGATATTTTCTTTTTTTTGATTAGCTGACCTGCCTGAAGAATAGTCATAAAGCTTGATTTTAAAACTTAAATGCAAAGAGGACAATTGTCTTTTATGGGTTTATGGTAAAACAGGGTTGTGGGTGAGTTTAAATTACATAATTTGAGGAATATGATCAAAATCGGCCGAAAAACATCGGCAGAACTTGTCAGCCGACGGTTTCTCTGGATTCTAAACAATTGATATCGCCCATAAGGATTGTTTCAGTGGAAGCATATTGTCCTCCGTTGCTTCTGACAAGATATGGTAGACACATCTAACTTAGGACAGAATCACTGAGAAATGGAGGCCAACCTCCGTCTTTAACTACAATACTAATTCTATGGGTGAATATGAGATCAGTCTTTTACCAGGAAAAGTTGGGTACTACAGCTTTAACTAACAATAACTTATCCTTAACACAATCATACTAACCTCCAGCTATGGCCGAACAATATGCAGTGCCATCCACCTTATAAGCCAAAGTACATTCATTCGATCCTTACATAAAGGGTGATAGTGTACCTTGCCCTGAACAATGGGCCTTGAGCAAAGTTCATGGTCAAAAGTACTTCCAGAGCACAAAAAAGAAATCTAGACACAAAATAACCATGATCATTTATATCTTTTTTGAACCAATTATTATTATTATGTGCGAACAGATATGGTAAATGTTGCTGGATCATGTTACTTTTGCGCTAATAAGCACATGAAGCTTTTCACTGATGCTTGTCCATTGAAATGGAGCTTACACTTGAGGGTTACAGGTGGCTATCGTCATCTTTTATGTTATGCTGATTTTCTACAAAAGATATTACAGACAGACTTGGCGCACAGTCAATTCTGAGCAGGTTTTTATTCCTTACGTGCTATCGAGCCAGACATCTGAGTAAGGACACGTTTGCTGTGAACCGTGTTAGACTTGTAAATCCAGGCACTTTATGATTTAGCTCTGATTTCTGGCTAAATGGGGAAAGTCTGTGAAACTCTTATCTATGAATCCATCAAATATTATCAGATGTACAATCATAAACATTTTACGTTGAAATGCATTCTATCTGCAATTGTTTTACTTTGAAAAGTTGTCGTTCTCCAGTTGAACTTGCTGGAGTTTCCCCATTAGCGTCTCCAGTTCAGTGATAACTCAAGGTCGCTCTGGTGTTCTGCTGGTGAATGACTCTAGCAGCTGACTCTACAGATGTGAGGTTTTGTCGCTGTGGAGAAATGTCGCCGACTCGTAAACGCCATTCTGGGAAACTGAATCTTCTCTCTCTCTTCCTGGCGCACATTCTGCACACGGTTCATCCGCTGACCTTTTTAAGCCCAGAGAAAAGGAAGGCTGTATAAAAGTGGAATGGAAAACAGACCAGGGTAAATTGGTGTGGGCTTTCCAGGTTACCTTGACAGTTGTTTAAATATAACTTTGAATGTCACAAATGTTGTTATTAATTGCAAAATACACACACATACATACATATACTTGATATTGTATATTCCATAATATCTTCTATGGAGACTTAATCTACTCTTACAGTAAATGTATAGGATAGGGCTTTGAAATATGAAAAAGATAAATACATAAAAATAGTAGGGTTTTGCTGGCTCAACAACATCAATGACTTTAAATATGCATGGCTGTTTTGGCACACTGTAATTTGTATTAAATAATTATCTTTAGTTGTTATCATGGTTAGTGTTCAAGTGTCAGCCATCTGGATGTAAGATTGAAAAGAACGACACGAGCAAGATGCAAAGATTTCAGTATAAACCCCTTGTATTTCTGAAATTAATCTCATTCAACATACTGTATCAATAGTAAGTATGGGCTTATGAGTGGGAATTATAGTGAATGATTACTTGATGCGAAATATTGGAAATATTCATGGGTTTCAGTTGTAATGGGTGTGAATTTGGAGGAATTTTGTGCATTCAAAAGATAATATTTTGTGTTGTTAATTGTTTACAATCATCCTACTTTTTCATCTTTTGATTCTCATGAACGTAAATACAAATTAACCAATGGATAGGAAACACAAAGTGCACATATTATGCTCTCTGAGCTTCAGAAAATCACTCGGTTTCAAATCCATAAATCACTGTCAGACTCATTCAGAGCATTTTTGCTATCAAATTGCTTTCAATACAACTGCACACTTGCGTTAGCATGTCAAAGCAAGCTAGCTTTTGTTTATTAAACCATGGTAATTTCCTCTGCAACCAGTAGATGCAGTTCTAACACAATTACTGATGAGGGAACACCTCACAGATATATAAGAAGTATTGTACATTTTCAGTCGATACATTCTTGCAAGTTCTAAAACATGAGATGCCAAAGCAGAGGTCAATACTAATAATACAAATAAAGCATAATGTGTGTCAAAACTACATTTGCTTCTGCGAATAAAAGTTCTGATAATAATAACCATTGTTGTCAAGCTAGCCAGAAAGCCATCCACAACAAAGCATTTTGAATAGTAAATGTCATGGTTAGTCAGCCTAGTGTCTCCTTGTTTGTCCACCTCCCAAGGTCAAGGTCTTGGCCTGTTAGCAGACCACAACGACCCCAGTGCTAAACATGGACAGGTTGGCTCTGGTGGGAGTGGAGGGGGGGCCACCCTGTCTGTCTCCCCCAGGCCAGCAGGAGCCAGACCCCACTGCCCAGACGCCCGCTGACCCCTGTGGAGACAGCCCCGCGTCAAATTGCTGCAGAGGCTCTTTGAAAAGCTCTGAGCCCGTTTGAGTGATGTGCCATATGGGGCGCAGTGCCATCCAGGAACCCCCGCTGGGACAGGCATGGGGCGTGGGAGGCAGTGCCCGCGTATCACTGATCCGGCCCAAATATGTCCTAACACAACTACACGCTGTCATTTACTGTGCATGTTAAAACGAGATTTCCCCCTCACATTACATGCATCAGATTAACGTTCACTTTGGGAATAAAGTTGCCAGTAGTTCTCAGCTAGCATGAATATGGTGAGGAGTAATAATATATTACTTTCCCTGCCTGCCAAGTGCAATTAAACAAAGATTAACTTAGATTCAACAGGTAGAAAATTCAGCAATGCAATGCATACTATGATGAATTTGATAGGAGCAAGATCTCTCTGGGGCCTGGATCTACGTATGTGGGGAACTCTGATAGTCGTGCTGCTGTGGTGGATTAGTGATAAATGAGGCGGTGCGCATCTGAAAAGGCATAAACAATCCAGTTACAGTAATAATTCTCAAATTTACAGGACGCACTCACGGCGAGGCGTCTTTCAGTCCCATGGCACTTGTCTATGGGACAGGCTCAAGACTCATCTTTTTAGCTTAGCTTTAGTTTAACATTTACAATTGCATTTGTATTTATTTATTTATTTGAGCCTTTGTATTTTACTTTTTTCTATTTTATTTATTTACTTAATATTTTAGGTGGTAGTTTTGAGCTCCTCTGATGGTGCTATCGCAACTGGTACATCGGTACTCAGCATTTTGCTCACTATTTTAATGCGCGTATTTGGAGGGGTGTTGTGGGTTGAAAAGAACTGAGTTTGATTCATTTATATGAATTGCTTGATAGCTAAAGGTTGCAAGTTGATTGGTAAATGACAGACAGGCACATAATACAACAATAACTAATATAAATTTGTATTTGATATTGTGAAACATATCCAGTTAGTGCCAAACATCCGTTTTCATATTTGAACAATTTCGTCCTTCAAGAATCGCCTATTAAGCATTTCTCTGTGCACACTGTATTCAAAACTACATTTCTCTAATTAGCTCTATAATGATGTTGTGTGCTTCACTAGTTACTTATGTAAGATGATGTTTTACTATATCAGAAAATGTATAACTGGCATTTGAAAATACATTCCAATTTGACTTTGTGCAAAATATTTGCAAATGCAATTAGCACTCATAATGAACAGACAAAATGTAGGCGTCATCCTACTTCTATGGAGCGTGAAAGGACTCAACAAGACATGTGTAAGCGTCATATGTTATGTGTGTAGTGTGGAGTGTAGTCACGTAAAAGTACAAACAAACAGGAATTTAAAGACATTCTGGGGCTGCTATAATGTATAAAGTATGTATTGTATAAAATGTATCATGACAGCTCAATGACAGACTAAATACTCACTCAAACATGGTGAAACATTTCCATCTGTGTGAAAGTTGAATGTGCAAGTACTGTCCTTGGATTCAGATGAAGAATGTGTAGCGATACTAAATAAAAAAAAACACCAAAGAAAACATAAGAATTATGTCTATGGTATGTAATTAATTGTAAAGGGCCGTATAGTCGGACTGCGATGTCAAAAAGCAATGCTCATTAGTCATGGGAGGATCAATACCAAAATATGTATATTATAATATTTTTTGGGCAATGTGAGCAGTTTCAGCTGAAAATAATATACTAAATAAAAAAAAAGACCAAAAATGCAAATGAATAAATATAAATGTATCATAAAACGCACAGGTAAGAAATATTGATTGACAGAGGCAAGGGATTAGCAAAAGGATTATTCATTGATCTTGACTTTAGATAGTTCAGATTACATTACAGAGTTGACAGAGTTCTTTAGTTTGCCTTTCACAGCAGCAGTAGGCCCGTTAGAAACAGAGTCGAAAGAAGATATAAAGAAAGAAAACAAGAAAACATAGCAACGATCATTATAACCTACTAACTCAAATCTTGAAATCCAGAACTTTCAAGATGAATAATATCTAAAGCATATGAATGCATTAGCTCATTCATTCATTCAGCTACTGAATATATTCAAATTAAACGGAAAAGAAAGGTTAAGTTTGTTTTGACTGACGAAAAATGGGAAAATGTATGTACTTCACAATGGTGGACCACAAAATCACATGTTTGGAAAGAATTCAGTTGGAATAATGTGAGCCGTTTTTATAACAATTATTTAATGATGTGAGATGGACTCTGGTGATCCATGAAGGCTTGAACTGCAGACCGATGGCGGGAACGTGAGACTCAGGGTGGGGGATCCGTCTCGCAACCTGCCCAGCTGGCTCGGGACCCCCCTTTTTGAAGACTGAATGCTGAACACTGGATTTAACACAATTTAGAATTTTCTGCTTCTTCCGCTGTTGTGACGCTTCAACCAATCAGCGTGAAGTATTTATGTAACGGGACGATGCCTTTCAGACAGAGCCTTCCCAGACTGATTTATTTGAAGGACTCAATTCAGAGTGAGACAGAGTAATCTGGAGTGAGTCAGGTTACAAGTACTGGACCTCTGTTCACTGTAAGGTAGGGTTTTCAAAAGTATCAAAAATCAAATGCTTATAAATACTACATTTAGAATTTAATCTAGACACTCATTTGAGCAAGTATTGATACTAAAAAAAAATCACAATCAAGACAAACTTTTACCTTTCCTGAACAGTTTTTAGAATTAATTTTTCTTTTTTTTTTTGTGTTAAAATGAATCCATTATCATTGTGGTATTGAAATTGTTATCAGTTTCAAGTCTATTCGTTAGTATCAAACAGTACATTTGTAGTATTGTGACGACATTATGAGAATAGGCTACATGTTTTTCATTGCATTTGTTTTAGCAATACCAGCACCTAGCAAAACCAGCACCTAGCAATACCAGCACCTAGCAATACCAGCACCTAGCAAAACCAGCACCTAGCAATACCAGCACCTAGACTAGCACCTAGCAATACCAGCACCTAGCAAAACAGCAACCTAGCAAAACAGCACCTAGCAATACCAGCACACTAGCCAAAACCAGCACCTAGCAATACCAGCACCGTAGCAAATGACCACACCTAGCAATACCAGCACCTAGCAAAACCAGCACCTAGCAATACCAGCACCTAGCAATACCAGCACCTCGCGGTTAAAAATAAGTGTAATGCAATACGTTGAAACATTCCACACAAAGCAAAAATATTTTCACCCCCCCCAGAACGCATTACTTTAACTATAAGGGTATTGCATTTTCTATGAACCTGCACAGATATATATTGTTCTGACCATAGCCTTAACTTTCTCCACCTGCGCCACATCAAGAGCTCTATCCAACAAATTGAAGCATCATGACCGTTTGAACATAAAGCTCCAGTCGGCCCAAATGGCTTATGGATATCAAAACCAGCTGACAACTGAAAAACGCCACGGTTTCCCTTAAGTGGGATTTCTACTGATTTATTTAGACCTGATAACAAGAATCGTAAAGCCATTTTGAGCCACCACGCCTTCCCCCTCCCAGCCGCTCCAGCACCTTCCAAAACACTCACTACTGCGTGGAGTGGAAACATTTCACCACGGTCGTAAATCTCCGTGCCCAATGCAACTTTGATATCTTTCTTTCCAGTTTTCTTTGAACATTTCTCCCGACTGAGGGAAAAGCCTGGAAGATTTGACAGACGACAGATGGGTTAAGTGAGCATAATGATTTTACGGGCACTAATTTGCTCACATAATGCTGTAGTCGTCACTGTCAGATGTTGTGGTTGAACACTTGTTTCGGATAAAGACGCCGGGAATCCCTTGGAATTTCTCGTTTCCATATGTGTCTTTTCACAAGGCTTAGAATTTGTTTTTATTAATTCATTTTCCCATCTGGTCTCAACCTCAACAGTCATTTGAGGTCAAACATTACTTTCACTTAGCGTCAACAAAAGCAGCATTTTTTTTTTAAAGCATGGACACAAGGACATTTAAAAACATTAAACAGCATGAGAATAGAAATGTACAAGATAATAATCCCAAACACTATCGCATTTCAAAGTGGGCTAATCCCACTTTGAAATGAGGAGAATTGAACGTGCTGTCAAATTGGAATCAGCAGAAAGACTTTGTTGTTGCCGTTCTCAACCTTTTAACCATTACTCACAAAGAGCTGCGCTTTATTAAGGCTGCTTAATCCCAAACCGCATGTGCTCTTTTAGATAGTCAGATAATGTTCTATCTAGATTATAGCTTGGACTCTCATGAAATTTATTTTTATTTACTGTATATATATATATATATATATATATATATATATATATATATATATATATATATAAATATATATATATATATATGACTTACAAAAACAAAATTTAGAACATGACAAAGAGAGGGAACATTCAAACATACAAATGGATTTACAGTCCTAAACATGTAGTCCGGCATATCTGTCCCAATCACTCCAACGTCACTCTGGATTTTTGGAGATTATTTGCTATAATGTATGAAATTGTTATGATATATATTATGCATTCTTCAGGAGTTTTAATAACACTTTTTTACCCCATAAATTATGCTACAAATATTAGCTGCTATCATCAAAGTAGGTTAGTGAAGAAAATTTTAGTCCTGAAGTAATTATCATGTGAAAAATGAACATTTTGCATTCTCATTGTCTTGAAAAGGTGAAAAACAGAACCAGTTCATTTGAAACGGTTTGCAGAGGCCAAAGTGGAGATTTGCAATCACGCTAAAGCTAACAGCGCACTTCCTGCTTAGCATTCTCATTTGACCCTAGGAGCATCAGTATATGAACACAAAGTGGGTACTGCTACTTTGAGCAATAGGGGAAGAGTTTTTGCTCAAGATACAAACGCGACAGAGAAACGCAGGGAATGTGCAACTGAGTTACAGTTTCCTTCGGGATCAATAAAGCATCTACAATATCTATCTAACCATCTATCTATCTAATAGTGTTTTGAACCCTCAAGGGTAAAGCAAACTTTGCAAGATTACTAAAACATGAAACAAAATACAACTGCATATATGTTTTTGACAAGGAAACGTATAAACCACTTGAACAGTATTGCAACGTAAACCTATATCCAGAAAGGTTTTTCTCTGTCAGTGCAACTACGAACATAATTTGAAGCAAGCTGCAACATTCAACCACAAAGATTGCTACAACATACTAACAAATGCTTGACACTGTTAAAGAGTGGAGAAGTGTTGATAGTGAAATGGAGAAGTCTGCTGGGGCCCGCTTGTGTTTGCCCAGCCAGCTGCAAGCCTACAAAAACTATACAGTAACATGAAACACTTAACAGCAGCCTGACCAAGGTCATAAAGCGAGTCAAGGTGTTAAACAGGTGCAGAAATAGACAAAAAGGGGAGGGAGATGCCAGAGAGGACATAGAGACGTACGAGTGGACAAGCCTCTGACCTCTGGAGCCGAGCTGGACCATGTTGTCATAAATTACCAGTCGTTAAGGCTTTGGACGTATCTTGGCACGCACTTCAAAAGCACTGCTGGGCCGTGGCCGTTAGCTGCACATTTGGCGTGGAGTCGGGGCAGGTTGCGATCCAGCTGCTCCTTCATGCTTCCACATCTGGCTGGCAGCGTCTTGGCTCAAATTGAGACTTGGTGTCTCCTGAAGTTTTCTCGTGACATCTTTATGAACACTTGCTGTTACCCATCTCGGCACCCAGCGACTTTCTGGCCCGTTGCCCTGTAATAAACTTCAGCATTGACACCCCTGACTCACAGGGTTTCCCATCCATCGCTCTTCCCAGGGAGACTCTAACAGGAAACATGTGAGATAGTCCACTCTTATTCAGTACAGCAGTCTGAGATTGAACTATTTCATGCACAGGTGTAGGTTGTAGAATACACTGAAGTAGTCCTGGAGTTGTAAGAAGAGGCACGAGACTGGAGTTCTATCTATCATCAGTACGGGACCTGGAGACATGAACCCTCGAGACACTGTGATAGCATTGTCCATTCAAGCCTGGCTATGTTTCCATTCTAAGGAGTATTATACCTCTGATGGCGTAGGCTAACAAGTGACCAAGTAGTGCAAATTCTGTCTAATAAGTAAACAGTGTTGGGGGTTCTTTGTTGATAATGCTTATAAATATGTAAATCCTTGAGTTTCGATTCATGGTCAACCCTTAGGAGCCTTTCTGAGTTTGCTTTCCACATTTGTCTGTGTGGTTTGATTCCTTCATGCTCAATACTCCCAACCATGACCAGGATTTGAAGATTTTCAGTTGTCGTTTTTCACACGGATCATTCTAATGTAACTCTATGTAACTTCATGTTCTTTTTTTTTTCCTTAATCTTTTTCACATATAGCAGCTGTGTTTATTTTGATACGGACAGCCCATTGGAGTCACTGATTGGCTAATCTACCTGTCAATCACTCCTATCTGAATTTGGGGAGGAGATTACACATCTACACATTTTGAAAAGTATTGGAGAAGGGTTTATTCTTGGCTGGCCATGACACTGTAAGATTAGAGCTCGATAGTCAGGGCCGGAGGGACGGAAATCTCTTGGTGTTGACTTCTGTTGCTAGGAACAGGCTTAAACTTTTATATTTTTTTACAGTTTTACTTTACATTTTATGGTGTGGCATGAGATAAAGCTAGTAGGTGATGAATTAGCTTCTAAAATGACTACTGCTAACATGTTAGCTAACCCAAACAATTTTTTCCTAGAAGTTCGACATTTTGTTCCGGGGGCGGAGCTCGGCTTTACAAATGTTTTGCATTTTGTTTGCAAAAGTGTATTTTTGACAATATATTATTTCACATAAGTCACACAATGCAGAACATTTGGGGAGTCCCATTTTCCTAAACCTAAGATTAAACATTTTACAAACCTCAACCTTTACCAAAACCCATTTTAAACCCAATTTAAATTATAACCCTATTCCTAAACTTCATCACTTTGAATGACTAATTACAGCAGACCGTCTCTCCAGACCCGACAATTTAGCGTTAACCCAAATTTAACCTGAAAAACAATAACATCATAATCAGCAAGCTCATTTTTACCCACAAAAGGTCCAAAATGATCATGCACAATAGGCCAATCTTAATCCTGATTATAAACGAAGATCTAGTTGTGTATTGCCCCCGACATGTTTTTCCTTGCAGTGGCATTGGACAAAGGCAGAGGGCAAAGGTGTCAGCCATTCAACTCAAAAAGTGTTCTCCTTCTTTCCAATAGTTCGTGCTGAATAGAAGTTTCACATCCGTGTAGTTGGTGTGAGAAAAGGGACAGTCGGCACACCTTGACCACATTACCCATTAGAGTCCTTTTATGTTCCTCTCTATCAATGAATCCATCTCGATCTCTCTGATTTACTACTTGGCCTGGAAGTGTCCCTCAAACCTTTACCTACCCCGCGAACTTCTCCCTTTCTTGTTCAGATCCGAATGGGAGTGAAATAAAACCACGGTTCTCCGTTTTTTTTTTTGTGGAAACTCTGACCTGGACACCCCACCTCTGCTGTCACCATCTCACCAAAGCATGGAAAGTGCGCTTAATGTGGGCCGCGAACAGGTGCGGTGTGCAGACCCTGAGCTGGAGCTGGTACATAAATTACACGGCACACCAAACCAAACTGCACCGTCGCTGTGTTAATCTGCCAAGAGCTTTAAAGGCTCGGACAAGCAAATTCAGTCCAGGGTTAGAGAGAGAGAGAGTGGCCCGGGTGGAAACTGCAGCCACCATCAAAGGCTGGAACTGACCCGCAGTGCTATGTCCTCGCAGGCCTGGGATCAGATTCGCTGCACTCCCTTCCTATAGACTCACGTGTTATGGAAGAATGCGTTTTTTGTTTTGTTTTGTTACTTCATCTTAAGATAGCTAAGTGAAGTAAATCTTCGATTAAACATATTGCCGTCACGAGACTTAAAAACAGTATGCCCTTGGGAAAGAATCAAACCACAAGAACCTCCAGTTGATGGGTCATGCTTAACCTACTGTAGCCTCCAAAACCCCCAATGCATAACATTTCAGACAAAAACATAGACTCAAATAAAAGAATTCGTGTTATTATGGGTGTTTTTATGCACTGAAATACATTGAAAAATATGGGTGGTCTGATATGGATTTTTTTTGAGTCGATATTTTTTTATTTGCCGACCTCAACATGAAGATTTAAAACATTTTAGCTTCTGGAAAATCAACAACAAAATGTATTTATCTGGGTTATAAAAAAAAGTCTATTTTTGCATGATTGTGTAAACATACATACATTTCTAGCTTAATTCCTCTTTTACTCATTTGTCTGCGCAGAACGACAAATCCAATGCACTGAGGACAAACTGGGAACGAACACACTGAGTAGGGAAGAGCGGACGAAAAAAATACTGTTGCCAAATATCGGCTATATTTTCAGAATTGGACTGATACCAATATCTGGAGTATCACCGATGACCTATAACCCAATATTGGATTCTACCTAGGATTGGGCTTGCCTCTACACTGACCTGACTCGTAACTTGGCCAGGTGGTGATTATCTGATGACATATACACCCACAAGTATCAAAGTATCAGTGCAGCATGCTTATTTTTGTTTTAGTCTTCAATAAAATGTTCGATTTAGATTGACTTCGGCTTCAACTTAAGTTTACCGAAAATGTTGTTGATGTTGTTGAATATTTCCATGACGACGTGTGAATAAACATATTGGTGCTATTGAATACATTGTCAGTGGAACAGATTGGCCAAGTGCATGTTCATGTCAGTGATGTGCCTGACAGGACCCATTGTGGACAGGACCCTCGGAGCCTCTCAGCACCCCCACATCACTTTCAAAGAAAAAGAAAAAACGCTTTATTTATTTCAAATGTAATACATGTATTATTTATCCATTATCCCTATGTTTAGTTTTGAAACGCAGGTGACATATATGATGCTTGCAGGTTGCAGTCTCTGTTCTATTTCTCCATAAATTCACTTTAAAATGTGAATGAGGCTACTGCAGGGCAAATGAACTTGGCTATAATACATTTCAAATTTTTAACTGACATAATATCAAAATGCTAATTATTTTAAGTCTTGATAAAAAAGAAAATAAGCATGTTTTTAATTTCTAAACATCAGTTTCTTTATTACAAAGGATGAGGGGGGGATTAAATAAAATGTAGCATTATAATTGTGTTTGAGCTTCATTAAAAGTATAATTTGGTAAATACGCTGGTAGATAAATATTTAGATTTACTGAAGATTGATTTGGTAGGAAACAACATCACATAATCCTGAAACGCATCAATCACAACGTCAGAAAAGAGATTAAACATAAACATAAAGTTTATTAGCATAGTAATATACAATTTCTAACATTAAAATACAAGGAGACAAGCTAAAAATGTGTAGCATAATCTTCTTTAAATACACATGTAATGTTTTAGCCCAAAAATAGATGGATTAAAAAAAAAAAAAAAAAGAAAGAATGGTTATTGCACTAAATGTATGAAAACTGCGTCATAACTGTTAGCAGATTTGCATCTCCACAAACCTGACTCGTACTTGGCGAAGAGGAACTTCACCCGCCCGTTTCCGTGGAAATGTTGTTCCTTTAGCTATAATAATCTAGGGTTATAGCATAAACATATCTACATGTATCTGTTTGGAGAAGTTTGGTTTTTAATTTCTTTCTATTTCCATGGAATTATACCAGAAAATTACATATTGTGCATTAAAGTAAAAATTTAAAATTGTACAAATTGTATTTTTCATTTGCGAAAAACCAAGTTGATTTTTTTTATATTTTATGATATTACGAGGCTAATCCTAATTTATATCTTCCATTTTGTAATTTACAATGTATTTTAAAGGGCCTATAGTATACATTTCTCTTTCTAAATCGTTCTGTTGTGTTATTACTGAAATAATCTTAAACCACCTATCCCTCTGCTACACATAAAATCTAGTTGACATCTAGTAGCATTTTCCTTTTCCCCATGCTGTTCCTTCCACACTCCCCAACCCCAGAAGTGGCCCTCTCTCTCGCCTCTGCCTCGCTAATCCTTTGTTCCCTCACCTCTTTCTCTCACACCAGCACCATCTGACTGCTCTGCTTTTCTGCCTTTTCATTCACACTCGTCCTCCTCTCCTCTCTTGTGCTGAGCGCCGGGAGAGCAGGACAGGGGGAAATTGGTGTAATGAATTTAGGGCGCTCATGCTTGCTAGCCGAGCCTCCCTTGGCTGCTCGTGGCCATTAATCTTCCGCACTCTGTCAGAGCAAAATGTGCCCACAATAGGCAAAGGGGGAGCTCAAATTGACTACCAATTACGCGGCTGTGAATAAAGGATGTGGGGAGAGGGAGGAGGGCACAATATGGTTCAGCGCTGGCGTTTATTTGAACCCGAGAGCAGGCGGAGGAATGCACAAGGCCCCGGAGATATGAGGTGTCTGCATGTGCACACACCCCTGCAATCTATCCTTTCAAATGCACGATACAACGCAATAATAACAACTGTTTGATTATTTTAACTTCTAAATTAGCCTTGATTTGAGCTTGAGTTTGCGTTGTAAACTGCACATTTCATTCAAACGCAGTGAACATGATTATAATTAAGATTTTACAAAAAACATTTTCCTAATTTTTCCAGTTTGACAAGTTTTATACTGTTACTTCCTGGTGACATGAGTAGCAGATGTGACATAGGTAGACTTGTAACTGTTTCCTAGCAACCACATTGTAAACAAAGATTAAACTCCCTATAATCTACACAATACTTATGATTTAACAATTATTTTACCTGATTTGTTTTAAATTATTGTTCAAATTGTCAGAAAATGTTGTCAGTTGTGTGTAAAGTGTCCCTGCATTTTGGATGGAATGATATAGACAGAGGATTCTGTTTTTGGACTAAGATCCTAATTTCCACCTTTAATTTTTCAATTTTCCTTCACAAGCTGCAACTTGACTGATATAAAACTATGATATATTTATCTCACCAAAACAAAGTCATAATTTGAAGAAGAAAAAAAACAACAACAACAAAAACATGAAAACCTGTGCACTTTAAGCGTTGTTTTGTAAATTAAAGGAGACATCATATGCTTTTTTCAGGTACTTAATATTGAACTATCACAAATATATCATCATTTTACATTTATTCACCGCAATATTCATCCAGAACAGCGCAATAATAGAAACTGATCCAAAACTGCAGAAACTGATATGTTCATAGTGACATTTCACAGCAGATTTTAATTGTTTCATTATTTATTTATCTTTTGGCTATGCAACCTTTTAGAACTACTGCTTACATTTCAGTTTTAAAACGAAAAACAAAAAGCAGAATATATATATTCACAGAAATTGCTTGTGAAGTTTAACAAAAATGTGCATTGTGTTAATTATTAGCACAATTAGGCAAATAATGTATCTCTAAACTAACACTTACAATTCCAACCACTTTTGAAGTCTAGTTTGTAAATCACTCATTCCAAACAATGTCATTAAATGCACTACTTCATATGTTGTAATGGCAGTCTAATCATTTAGTGTTGTTCAAAACTATCTCTCTATTGTGACAGTTCTACACAACACTCCTACTACAGTGACATCTAGTGGTGGACTCACGTTTGTAACACATAAAACAAAAGCTATATTTACAGGCTATGTTTACATACAATCAAAACAATCTGATCTTCAGAGAGTAAAGTTACATCTATGTGAATAATCTGGTTTATTCAGATTGTTCATATGTGCAGGTTTTGATAAGGAAATTGTGCAAATGAAGACTAACTAAAGAGAAAATGTTATATGGCTTTATTTTATGCATTGTATTTTGTATTTTGATTAACTAACGCATGTCATCAGGTGTTTTGGATATCAGATTTCTCATAATATTAATGCAAATGTTAAAGAATTACAAGCTAATAAAACATATAATTAAAGGGCCTATGGCAGGTTGGACTACTCAATGAATAAAATGCAGTCAAAATAAATGTATTTAAAATTGAGGAGAATTAATATTATCTCAGTTTAGCCTTTTTTGTTGTTTTTTTTAGAATTGTACTTCCTGGTTGTAAATGATGACATCACATCCTGGCAGCCATGCTATACCACTGTACACAAAACTCATTTAATGTCACACATTGTTTTTCATTTGACAAATAAACTATATGTGAACCCCCTTCATTGGTTGAATTTATGTTTAATTATTATATTTTATTTTATTTATTTTTTTATTGAAAAAATGAAATAAAATAAAATTATGCCTACACTTTGATAAATAAGTCTCCCTATGTGATGTCATCAATTTGTTAAACTTTTCTACCCAAACAGCTACTCGATTGGTGTAAATCTATAATATTTATTTACAACAAGTATTAATACACCAAATAATGTGACAATTGGGAAATGTAATAAACCTGGCATACACACTTTAACATCAAAAATTAAATGAAAGTGTCAAAAAAGTAAAAAACAAATAAACAAAAAAACAAAAAGTGGCACTCAATTTCTTCAGTATGCATCTTGAAATAAACCCTATTAGCTGATTACACCAAGCATTTTTTTTTTTTTTTTTTTTTTGCATCAATCTGACCAGCCACGTGCGGATACGCCCACTAATGTTTTCACAGCGCCCCAGCGTACAGCCTCACTTCACAGCTTCCATAATGGACAGATTAAACACACCTACGTCAACAGTGGATCTGCTCTGATGTGGGCCAATAGGAAATCCAATTGTTAGCATGATTGCAGCCCCCGATGGTTGCTATTACCCCTTATTACTGCTGTTTATTGTACAACCCACAAGAACATGACAAGGACTAATAGGTTCCTTAATGCTCTCTGATTTCATTCAAGCCTAATTTTTGGCTATCAAGAACTCCGGCCGGTTTCATTGGCGCGCACCTCCCCTTTTTAATAAGACCATTACACGAAAACTACAACATGTGGTCCGCTGGAGATAAATCAAACCGGCTAATGAAGTTTGACGCACAGGATTAAGGGGAATTTCGGATAAGCTATGCGCACTCAAGTTGTGATTCCAAGGAAAACTTTCACAGCTAAAACAATAGCTTGCGAAGGCGATGGCGGAGGGTGAGGGTAAGCAGGAGGTTTTTGGAGTTGGCAGCTAGAAAGAATATGTCAGGAATGTTGGCTTTTGGGTGCACAAGCTGAGATGGATGGCATGCAAGAACGGTTACAGAGCGACATCCCGGGTAGAAATGTAGAAGTATGAGGTGTTTGGAGTCAAGGCGGTCTGCTTTTCATCAATATTGGGTTTCGTGTATGAAATAAGTATCGGCATTTTGAGGTATGATCCGTCGTTATTTGAAATTTGTTGTAGTTTTAATTAAAGGCACAGACGGTAATTTGGCATAGGAATGGGTTTGTGAGTTTGGAATATTCAAGCGAGCTTTGAGTTATGTCTATTTTTATTCATTTTTTAAAAAAGTTTTATATATTTCCGCTAATGGCAGTGAAAGTGAATGTTGCATGGAGTTTACCATACTGTTTGACCAAAAACCAACCACAAACAACAATTTGCCAAAAATAACTCTCCAAAGGTATCAATCTCTTGTTTCCATTGCAGGGGTTGTATGTCCCTGAGGTTTGTGCAAATAAACTCTTAATGAATCTGATATTAGGTCATTAGGTCATATTGAATAGCACTTTCCACAGTTACTAAGTCATACCTTCTTCGGACAAACAAATGCCACCGTGGTGTCATGTGCCGAGGATGTGTTGTTTTACCACCATGAGCTCGATCATGTTCAAACACCTTCATGACGCAGTGGGAAAGAGAGCAAGTCAAAAGTAAAAACGAAATGCTGCATGTACCGGTGTGACGTCCTCCCACCAAAGCAACGTCCTCCATTTCCATTTCTAGAATTTTTACCTGTTTAAACACTCATATGCCGGCGTAGGAACCGAAACTGTCCGAAAAGACGACGATGTCCGGGGTTCTGTTACTCACGGACTGTGATTGGACCAGGAAGGGAAGTAAACCAAGTCTTAAACATGTGGAAACAGCCAGCATCTTTGTGTGCCCGGACAGTTTTGGTTTGTTTGTCTGGAATCAAGACGTCGTCTGAAATGTTTGTGTTATTTTTTAGTATTCACATTTCACTCAAGTTAGGTTCAAACTTGTTTTTATTTGTATTTTCCATTGCTGTCGAAAAAAATCAAATCAATTCTTTGCTCAGTCTGTTAATCATTGTTGCTTTCTGGTGATTAGGTGCATATTGAACTTTTGACCAGAGACTTGAGTTGCTCCCCTGGTTCTCTGCAGGGCTGTCCTCTCCCCTCAGGGCAGATGGATGTTTGTGTGGGAGGGCTGAAGAGGCGTGAAGCAGCCACAGTCACCAACTGCTCAGGGTCACTCCGAGGCTGACTCTTCAAACCGACTCGAACTTCAGCGTGACTCCATATCACACGTGCAAGCTCTTTCCACTCATTTCTCATGTTTACTTCCATTTAGAGACAGTTCTGTGTACTTGAGGAAATAAATCTTCTGCTGATGTCACTCTTACTTAAGTAAAATATTTGGTTAGTGAGTTACAAAAGCTACATTTTGACAGATAAAGCTGGAGTACCTGCTTTTCAAACTATGAAAAGAGGAGGAAGGGATCAAGGTTTGACCAGTTCCTTGCGCCCACAAAGCCTTTTCTAGTTTTCACATGCAGGAATTCTTTAACCAATAGCACAGATTCAGAACTGCTTTTTCAGACAGAAAAGTGAAGAAAAGTGGACCACCAATGCACAGCTCAGGCTTCTCTTAGTGCTCTGCTGAGAAGGTGATCGGCTGCAGACTTCCATCCCTGCAGGACCTGTACGTCTCCAGGGCTCTGGGACGAGCAGGGGGGATCACAGCTGACCCTTCTCACCCTGGACATGGACTAAACACTATCTTTCTCCTACACATATTTTATTCTGCATGCCCTTGTTTTAATATAGTCTGTTTTTTTACTATATTTATTAGGCATTGTCATATGTTGTACCTTAACAGTGAAGCAAGTGCCTAGTTTGTTTATTTTGTTCACTGAATGGCAATAAAACTTTTCTGATTCTGGGCAGGAGTTTGCAATCAATGTTTTACGATTATCTCGCACTGAATTTGTCACAAAATACTGTGTTTGCAGTTCACTTAATAGAGACAACATGATTTACAAGATAAAGTAGGCAATGCAGTTATAGACTTGATCACTTAGATATTATTTATGTATTCATTCTTCTACTATTAATTGGTTTGCATTATTTATACAAGTGTTGTCTTTTTGTTAACGACCCATAATTCAGACAATGCATCCTAAATCATTTTTTAACTTTCACTTTAATGATCTACACTTTTACTTTCTACTTAATATCATTTTGAGGTACTCTTAATTGAGTAATTGTAAGCCATTCTGCTCTGCTTGTATTTTACTTCTATCTTGGTATTCATTTTTTACTCGTTGTGTTTACATTTTTATTGTTATTAATATTTTATTGATATTATACATTTTATTATTATTATTATTATTATTATTATTATTATTATTATTATTATTATTATTATTATTATTATTATCATCAATATTATTATCATGATTATCATGATTATTATTATCGTTATTATTATTATTATTATTATTATTATTATTATCATCGTTATTATTATTATTATTGAGCTACTGTGTCCAAGTAACTTCCTTTGTGGATTAATAATGTTTGTTTAAGTCTTCCCACACAGCATCCTTTTCCCTTCACGTGCACGCTCTCCTCACGTGCACGCCCCTAACACAAACATTATTAACAAAACAAACCATGTGACAGGGTCCAGCCAGTGCCACTTGAGGGAGCGGGTTCAGTAGTTTTCCTGTGTGCTCTGTTAGCAGCAGCTCACATCACTCCACAGACAACAGCTAACGGGGCTGACGCACGCTAACGTCTTCTGACTGTGCCATGTGGCCTAAAGAGAGAAAACATAACATGTCGAAACTATTTGTGATGATGTTAAATGCCACTTTGCATGTCACATTTTCGGTTTAGTTCAAGTCTGCAATTCTATTCAACAATTTTGCTCATAATATAAGAAACATATTTTATTTATGAATGAGTAATTAGAGTTATTCATGAGAATCAAACTCATAGAATAGAATTACATAGACAATTGTGAACGTGCACAGCCAAACTTTTCATGAACAAAAACGTATAAAAGATGCACAAACTTTTATGTCTGCCTCCCGCTTGTCACCGTGGAGATATTATTGTTCTGGCTGAAATGTTCCACGGTATGGCATTAGACTTCAAGTTACAGGTCAGGGATCTAATTTATATATTTCAATGTGGATTTTTTTTTTACTATTACACAGGAGTACACAGAAATAGTCACTTAAAGGTCGATGATAGTTATTTTGGTCTCTTGCTTTGTTTAATGGTGGGTGTTGAACATGTTGTGCACACAGTGTTGGTGATATTTCTTCCATGGGAGGCAACAAAGGATCTTATCTTATCTCCATGGAGACCCTCCACCAGAAAAGTAAAATAGAGTTGCATACTTTACCTGAAAATTCTCCGTAGTGAAAGCTGTATCACTTAACACCCTTACCAGCACCGGCTCTTTATCTTCTGTCCCCTCCTCTTCTTCACTCTGTCTCCTCTCAAAGTGGGCGGAGCCTCTCTTCAACACCCTCTTTCCACCCGAACCCATCAATCTCCCTCTACTTCTGCACGTTTGAAAGGCCTCCTCTGTGGACACAACCTTCCCCGGCCGGAGCTATTGACCCGGGGGAGGACAGACAGACAGGAGAACACCCCTATTCCATCCTGGGCACCCACCTCAGTCTCCCCAACCTTCTCCCCTTTTCCCCCTGCACCGCCCCGCTACCAGATGGCCACAATATTACCCCCACAAAAGCCATCTAATTAGGCTCACAATACAATGAAAAGACCAGGTTTTGCTTCTTTCGGACGGACGCAAGAAAGCAGGCCACGTCAATAGTCGCTTCCCCCCATTTCCACACGCCCTTTTGGAGAGCTATGACTTTATTACCGCTCATTAACACAAATTAGCCCACTCCAACCCCCCCCGCATGGCGTTGACAAATTGAATTAAGTGTTTGGATACAAGTCCATCTCCTCCCTGCGTGCAGTGCCAGGCCCGAACCATATTGCAGTCGTATAAGTGTGTGTGCGAAAGAGGACGATAAAGCCTATTATGTGAAAAGTAGGAGTGGTTTTTTTTTTATGGGAGGAGGAGAATGGTTAAAACATTCCTTTGCCAAAGACGCCGTGAGGGCCGTGGCGAGTTAAGTCAGGCAAGTTAAAGGAGGAATAAAAGGGACAGATGGTTAGGGAGTGGATTTATTTTAAGATGGAAATGGAGAGTGCTGTTGGAATGTGGCACTGGGTCAAGCTACATGGAGATATTTATTGGAGAAATTAAAATTGAGTAGTGATACAGCGGTAGTAACATGCAAGAGAGGGGAGATGTGCCCTGGGGGGAGATGTGCCCGGGGGAGACGTTTGATAGAAGCGAAATATGAATGTGAAATTGTTTCTTTTTGAAAATGACTCCAAGGGGAATTACAAAGAAGCTACAACTTGCCTAAGCTGTTTTAAGTTCATGCAATAAAATGCTAATACAACTCTTTTTCAAAAATAACCACAACAAAAGTGTATATTTTGGCGGGTTTTTCAGGCCAGAAGCGTGTTCTTAGAAATGAGAGCTAGATTTGTGTACTCTCTTGGATTCAAGTCAGTTATTTTGGGCGAGAGTGGGAAAGAGTATAGTAAAAATACGGTTACATGGCTGAAAAAGTACAAGTGCTGCCAAATTTGTTCTTAGATAAGAGTACAAAGGATGCATGAAAAATACTTCACTAGTAACTATTTTTAGTAGATTATTGAGTTCGTCTTTAATGCAAAATTTGATTATCGAAACCGTTTAAGGCTCATTTAAGTTATTTACAATATTTGCGATCTGGCAATGATGTTATGTGTGTGTCTGTGGGCTATAGAAAGGAGATACAGCAGTGGGACGACTCAGTAACTACGGTAATATGATTTTAAAAAGAATTCCAATTGCGTGGCAAGAACCCAGTCTTCAATGTCACTGGGATAAAGGCACAAGTCGGTGTAATTCCTCGTGCAGGAGTGGTCTTTTTCTGCCCTGTAATGACAAGTGTGCCTAAGTCTGAGCCAGAATCCTCCATCAGCCTCTTGTTCATGGTGTAAGACAAAATATAAACTTATAAACAAGTAGCTCATATCAATTCATGATTTTTGCAGAACACAAAGCACTATTCTCTCTGTTCATATATTTGCACACGTGAAAGGAAATGAGAAGATGTTAAAAATAGTCGATTACCCCCACCTCCATCCCATTACTCGAAATAAATGCAGACGCTATCTACACCATTCAACATGATGCATTTCCATGGAGGTCTTGTGTTTTAATCAGTGTCCCCAACAGGCCATGGTGTGAGAACATCTGGCTGTCAAACACAAATGAGCACTTGTGTGGGCCATGTGGAGAGGAAACTTCCACTGCGACTGACACAAACCTCAGCTTCATTGTTGCTCTTGTGAATCTGACAGAGGATGATAAGATGGGCTGTAGTCATGGCTCCCTCTAGTGACCATTATATAAATAGACAGGCAGTAGAACATTGTCCAGATTTGTTGTTGACATGTTTTGTGGTTGTTTATTTTGCAGTTGTCTGATGTCATCACGTCATCAGTTCAGAGGGCAGGGCCTGTACAGATGAAATTAACTGTGTTTGCAAGAAATATTCAAACTTTCATCCAAAAGTTGAACCTTATCATTTGCTTGGGCTCCACCAACTTGTCATATTCATCTTATGGCTTAAAGTCCTGTTGTTTTTCTTCAATTAACTATATACGGGTAAACTTTGCCAGCATGTTTTTTTTTAACAACATGGGGAGATAAAGGCCACTTCAACTCGCCTCACAACAATTCTTTTCCTCAACGCACTGACTCAGAAACATCTTATTTTAGGAGAGAATGATAATCAATTTAACTGTATGATCACAAAGTCTATAATAAATGTGAGTGTTGTTGTTGTTGTTGTCCGTGTTGTTTATCTAGTTTGCCACTGCTGTTTACTTGATCTAGTCTCTACTACATTTTTGCCACTCACTGCTAAAATACGAATCTAGATCTTTGGAAGAAACTATCAAGTTTTCTGGCAGCACTGCAAAAGTTCAGAAACGCATTAGCTAAAACAACAATGAAAAGTAAATGAAAGAGCAGTGAAGCAAATGAACTGCTGGGTCACAAATACTCATACTAATATCAGAATACTTTTGAATAGCCCCTAAATTTAACATTTAGCATCTTAAAATTTCTGTTTAACTTCACACGAACTGAAAATGTTGATGTGTTTGATATTGTTTTGTTAATTTTTGTAATAAAAAAAAAATCAATCATAATACATTTAATAAAATTAAATGAATGTAATTTAAATGTTGCTAGAATCCTTGGCTTCCTCACGTTCTCTGCAGCTCCATTCCTTTTGGCTCATTTACAAAGAACCTCAAATACCTCAAATTTCCCACAATTCACCAGAACGTTTATTTTTTTAACTTAAACTTTAAGCAGTGAAATGCATTTTGATAAAACACAAAACAAAAAAATAAATAAAAATAAATAAACCTACTGTTTAGCCAACACTAATGCAGGTGGCATTAATATCAGATCAATTAATTCAAATTGGGAAAGCACATGATGCTTTCAAAAAAGCATGTTTAAGTTAATAAGTTATATTTGTATTACAGCAAGGTAGCTGTAGCTTTTTGTCTTTGTGTTTGCCAGTAGTTTTATTGGGGGTAAAATGTCCAGCCAAATTATTCACAAAGCCTTTATATTACATATTTTAGAAGGTTTAGACATGAAGACATTTCAGTCTATTTTTTAATTATGACTCCATGTTAGATCCCATTTGATGTGGCCACGTGACACGGGGCAGTCGCTCCCTCTCCAGCCTGTTCCAAAAGCACTCCAGGCGGTGTTGGCAGGACACTTGGCTGACTCTGGAGGAGTGCTGCAAAGTGGCCTTCGGAGGAAGGATCCTGGGAACTGAGAAACACTCACAGTGAAATACTGACATCTGGTGGCTCACACATGGTACCAGCACACACATTTGTTCATGCCTAAGTCTGGTACCTGCACCAGAAAAACAGTTAAAAAGTTAGCTTTGGGTTTAATATCAAAGCTGATTTTTCATTGCAATGCTTCACTCCATGGTTTATAGAGTCAACACAGAGAACACCCACAGCCTGTGATTGTGCTGTTTCCTTGCTGCTGTTAGTTGACACTTTCTGGCAGGGAAACAAAGAGCATTCACTCTCTCATTTGAATTAGCCACATCTGCTTCTCATAGTGCTGTGGTGGAAGTTATTATCAGACCTGTTAAGCGTCTACGCATGCAGCTTTTAAACCTCACTCTTCAAAATAATTATGTGGAAATATTCAGCGGTTTCACAAATGTATGTGTTGCTGCAAACAAGGTTCTGGAGCACTAAGAACTGTTAGCTTTGGTTTGTGTGTAAAGTACACACCCTCACAATCAAATACTACTGTACATGAACTAAATTGTACCGTGGAAAGGCTGTAAGGAGATTCTTGGTCAACTAAAGAAGTGCTGATTAAAAGGGAGCGGTGCGTGAAGCGTGCTGCAGCTCTCTGACCCACTCACTGGAAACTTTCTGCAGTGCTCCATCCATAAAATAATCACGCTCAGTGGCTGAGTGGATAGCACGTATGTCAGGAGGCCACATCCAGCATAGGTTTGATTCTGGCTCTGAAAATTAGCTGAATGACCTTCCCTCTCTCATCCCCATTTCACGTTACACTGTCCTGTCTAGTAAAGCCTATGGGCCAAAAATAACTCTCTCTCGCTACACAACATTAAATGTATCATTGTTATTATTATTATTATTATTATTATTATTATTATTACTATTATTATTATTAATAATAATAATAATAATAATAATAATAATAATAATAATAATAATAATAATAATAATAATAATAATAATAATAATAATAATAATAATAATAATAATGGTAAATATATCACCAATTAGTAATAAAGTCAACTAATTAAAAAATGTCATACAGCTCATACAAGGTGGCACAAATAGTGGGGTGGACAAAACAAAAAAGGCATATCCTGCATTTCGGTGAATTTTATCCACTTGGCCAAGCAAACAAACTGTAGAGAAAACTATATATATACATATACATATACATATACATATACATATACATATACATATACATATACATATACATATACATATACATGTATACATGTTTGAGGGCTGTCGCTTGGCAACACGGAGTTTCAACTCCCTCCACAGGTTTTCGATTGGGTTGAGGTCTGGAGACTGCTAGGCCACTCCAGAACCTTAATATACTTTTTACGGAGCCTCTCCTTGGTTTTCCTGGCTGTGTGCTTTGGATCGTTATCATGCTGAGAGACCCAGCCCCTTTTCAGCTTCAATTCTCTGAGCGAGGGAAGGAGGGTTTTACCCAAAATGTCACAATACATGGCCCCGTTCATCTTGCCATTGATACGGACCAGTCTTCCTGTCCCTTTTGCAGAAAAGCATCCCCAAAGCATGATGTTTCCACCCCCATGCTTCACAGTAGGTATGATGTTCTTGGGACGCAACTCAGCATTCTTCTTCCTCCAAACACGGCGAGTGGAGTTTAAACTGAACAGTTCCATTTTGGTCTCATCTGACACATCACATTCTCCCAATCCTCCTCTGGATCGTCCAGATGGTCTTTACATGATTTTTGTGTAGTAGGGGAACCTTTCGGGCAATGCAGGATTTCACCTCATGACGACGTTACTTATTGTCATCTTTGTGACGGTGGTCCCAGCGGTCTTAAAAATCATTGACCAGTTCCCGCCGCGTAGTTCTGGGCTGATTCCTCACTGTTCTCAGGATTGTCAGTGATGTCACACTTCTTCCATTTTCTAATACTGTTTCCAACTGTTGATCTTTTTGCACAAAGTTTTCTACCAATTGCAGTTTGACTCATCCCAGCTTTGTGCTAGTAGTTTCCAGGTTTCCAGGACAATAAGGTAAACTAACCATCATCAAAACATCAAACATATATATATGTGTGTGTGTATATGTATATATATGTTATGCTATTATTCTAAATGATCCTGTACTTATCTGTTGCCTGGTTAGTATTGTGTGATTTTTTTCGTTTCATGATATAAGGTTATTATATTGATGAAGGCCTAGTAGCATAGTACTTCCACGGCACTTAGGGAAGCACTGTGAACACTTTGTAAAATGAAGCGGATTATTTGTCCCAGAATGACAAACAAGATGTGATGTCACACTGTGTTTTTAGTTCTGCCAACTCCTCTGCATTGTGCAGTCAAAGCACAGCCACATGATCCTTCTCTGACCACGGCGTTCAACTGTACACCGAGAATGAACTTATTCTGAATCCCACCTCTTTGTTCAAAATTGGGCCCACTAATTAGTCATATTATTCCTTTGGCCTAACGTTCTTTCAGTTCCGCATTTTAATACAGGGAAAAAGTCACCGTTCTTCATGTGTGATGACAGAGAACACTTTGAACTTTGTGTCTGTTTTTGTTTCATTTCATTCTCTTTTGAAAGCGTCACAAGAACTAAACATGAACGCCACCTCAAAGTTGCGAGCGTCATCAGCGATTTGCTGACTTAACTAACTTGACCTGTGTGCACCTTGTTTCTGAAGATCTGTATTTAGAGCAATGACACAAAATGGGTACTTTCAATGCTTTTCTCTTCTTTTGGTTTGTTCCTTCAACCAGCTAATGGCGCTGGTTTTGACTCTTCACACAAATGCGCCACTCCAGGTCCCAAAACCCCACCCACATGACACAAGTTCAGACATTTACTTACCAATCAATATTCAATCAACTTGGGCCTTGTATTATGTGCAGTCAGTGAGTTCTTTAATAACACCATGACCTTGCTTGTTCTGCTTGTCCTTTTTTTTTTTTATGTCTCCTCTCTGGCTATAATGCATGATCAATATCAAACACTGAAATGTTTAAATACCTATTGGCTTTAATATTCAAGAAAGCGAGGTCACTGACCCCAATTTCACCAGAAAAGGAGACTACAAAGCCGCTGCAAAAGTTCAACTGTGTTTTATATGCATGCTTTAGTAATCTTTTAATCTCTGCTGCTGTGTTTCTGTGAGATGAGAACACTTTGTTTTACCTACGGCTATTGTTCTTGTCCCCTTAATAACTGACCAATCATAAGTGTATCTAAAAAATCCAGCCTGCCCTTTCTCTACACAATAATACACCTACATTCTACATGCATAATCAATTTGAAGTTTAGTGTGTATTTGAGTGTCTTTTGTGTCTCATGTTGTTATAAAAGTAGCTTGTGGTCATTCTCTTACTAGAGCAATGGTTCCCAAATGTTTAGTCACATTCCCAGACTTCCCACGAGACTGTTAATGATGAGTTGTGTTTCCCTTTCTCTGGCGAAGTTGAAGAAAATGTCTGAACGCTGCACACACCACACAACATCCACTGTAATAGCTCATTTAAATATATTTTCATTAAAGGCAACATATTAGGCAAATATGTATTGACATTTAGAAGCTTTTAGCCATGTTATATTTCTCACATACAAACTCAAAGGTGTATTTAGAGTGATTCATGCATGTCTGAGTAATATTTAGTTGCCACTCCAAAATATAAAATCACGTGTGTCATAGATTATAACTATAAGACGCAATATTGCAAGAGCATAAGTCAAAATGAAAGGCTTTGTATTGGCTACAGAACTCGAAGAAGTATAATTTTTTTTCCTAACTTAAATGCACATAAATTGTAACCTTGTAAGCAAACCTGGAAGATTCAGACAATACAAATTCTTATCTGATCAAGACTGAAATTTTCGTTTTTGGCAGGCACATGTTTTGGGTAAATGTTGGAAACTGGCAGAGAAACCCCATCCTTGGAGAGAACATCAAATCTCCACATGACTGTCTAGGGGGTTGAACCTGACACCTTCTTGCTGTCAGACAGTAGTGCTAACTTAACCGTTGTGCCACCATTAAAAGCCAGGCGCACATCTCAGACTAAAACTGGGTTAGTATGTCTTATTGCAATATCTACTGCCACCTCCAGATGGCACCATTGCTGTATTCGAGCCCCTCCTGTCCCGTCACCAGCCTGTTTTTCCTCCCCTGGCCAGAAGAACCTACAGGAAGCTTCTGCAGTTTCCAGCACGTTGCGTCACAAGTGCATTAGTGTGCCCCTCAAACCACAACCACATGGAGCAGAGCGCACTGGAATTTTCCCACTGCACACAAACATGGTCTGAAGAGATGCCGAGCAGGCCGGGGATGGGTAGAGTATAGAAGTAACTTTATGATTCCATAGAAAAGGAAAGTTAAAGCCACACTTCATTCTCATGGCAGACCACAAAAGTATTTTATAACACTATGTCCGAGTGCTCACTACTCACTACATGAACATTTCTTTGGACTAAATGGAACACAGACGTTGGACGACTTGTGCCGTCATTGTCTGTTTTGTCTTTCCGTGTCATTTACCATGGTCTGTGAGTTTCATTTTCCGTTTTGTTTTAAACATTGAAGAACCAAAAAAAAAACATACTTCAGATCAGATGTTCAATGCCATACTGTGTAATTGTATTGCCAAGAATTTTTTCCCCCCATGGAAACAATCATTGTCAGGCTTGTGGAGCTCACAGTTTTTCAGTACAATAAAAGTATCCAACAAGACAAAACATGCTGTTGTTGCAGTCTATTTGTTTTTATAAAAATGTATGCGGTGGAGCTTTTACTGGTGCTTTCAAGTAATATTGCTCAAGGCACTTTAAAATAATATTACTAAAGTATAAATACAATGGAAATAAAAAAGTAATATAAAAACAATAACCTTAAGTTAAGTCAGGAAATATGTTACATATGTTTGTATGACTTTTGACAGATATATGGATATAGATAGATCAATACAAACTGGTTAGAAAGAAACGGCTGTTCTACACCTGTGCTATAGTTGGCTAAAAAAGTTATTGCATTTAAACATTGTTGTGCCAAACGGTTTGTGAGATCAAGGAAGTAGTTTTAATTTCTATGTCTTCCTAACACGTTTTAAAAATCTGCTTCAAGTAAATGTAAAAGATTCTATTGCTGTGATTTCTCTGTGAACAAGTCCCTTTTGGACACCTGTCAGCTGCAGGGAACATTCAGGCAGTGTGTCAGGAGCAGTTTACCTACACACACACACACACACACACACACACACACACGTCCACAGAGGCAGCACTATTTAGAGCAGCTTGTTTGAGCGGTGTAATATGTTCAACTGTAGCTGCATCAAGGCTACACAGATGGTTCAGTGTGAGAGATGGGAGACAGGCTTGTAAAGTATTAAGCAAAAGCTGTCGGATTTATGTGGGTGGAAAAACTGATAACCATGTTTTTGTCAAATACTGTTCACTTCTACATTAGATAAAGTTCTGATAACTTAAAAAATGAGACAAATCACTAATTTTATATGACCTCAGTGACCCAAGTTATCAAGTCTATCGTCATCCAAGCTCAAAAAGTGAAGAACATGTAAGGAGACAGAACTGTTCCTTGTGTCCATCGCTTTTGCACTTCAAATGTGCGTTCACGGTGAGGAGCTGAAGCGTGCATATTTTTTACTCAAGCATGCTTCGCGCCACACTTGCTGGAAGCACAGAGCGGCGCACACTGTTGTCTGTAGTATGATTCCCACCATGCATTTCACTGGAACGTTTGCGAGCTTATATCTTTGCCACATCAGAAATCATTGTCTGAATAAAACGCAAGCAAATGTCTTAACTGGTAACAGCACTGTATACATTGTAAATACATATTATCGTTTATGGCCAATTCATTAACTGTTTCACTGTTTTTGTGGTGCCATTGGTGGAGATATAATAACCAGTAATGTAATTGTCATTAACAATACAAATAATGCCAATTATTATGTGTGCTTTAACAGCAGTTTAGCAACACTGTCCCACAACTTTTTTGAACTGTTAATCACTTTCAGTAAAAATTTTCTTGCCACACACACTTCATACACTTAATACTTATTTTAAAGACATTTTCGTTTTCATTTTAATGGTTGATTGTCTACTTTAGTTTTTTGGGAATTCTACAAAAGGAATAGACTCTATGGTAAAGAATTATATTTAAAGTATGAGCAGCATCAGTGCTCCCTAGCATTGTGTTTGAATTGTTATGTTACTTTAGCTAATCTCCAAAACATGCCAGCTGCAAGACAATGAACATCTCCTGCTCTTTAACGCAGCAGTCTTTTCACCACAACCGCAGTCTGTCTAACAGGACTATTTTTCATATGCAAAATGTTCTTCACACTTCCCAGCACAAACCACATCAGCACACAACAGATCATGCTCAGTTTCAGACATGTGATACTTGGACGAGCCATGATGATTTGGCGAGCAATCAAGAGCGAGCTGCAATTTAAGGCAAAATAACGCTTCCATTATCGTGTAATGTGGAGTTCATCTTACAGTGTACTCCTGCCGCTATCGTTCGCTCCACCCACAGGGAAATAAATCCAGCCGCTATCCCTGTGAACCTTTGTAGCATTTTCAGCAAGTTTCAATCAGACAATCTCAAGTGAGCAGGAAAAGAGCACCTCTGGCTGTTTGAATCTGCTGCATTATTAAATAAGAGAAGATAGGATGAGGCCCCAAACAGATCAATTTACCACTTGGACCGTGATCAATGTAGCTACACCAACACGGAGATATAAAAACAACCCAGGGCCACTTTTAATGAACATTTTGTCGAGGCGAATTAAGTAGATAGGAATGGAGACAAATGGTGGCGCTCTAAACATAGCCGCAGCAATGTTTGCATGAGATGGGTAAAGCAATATGTAGCGACGAGTTATTTATGAGCGTATGGGTTCAGTAATGGAGGCAATAAAATGGTATGTAGTTATATAATGTTGTTGAGTTTGAATCATTTTAAATTCCATGGTTTATCCAATATAATGCAAATCAAATGTAAATCAGCCCAGATTTTTCGTGTGCATATTGTAGAAGAAGCTGCTGGTAGTTCATGCGCGGGTTTGTTTGATGGATAAATACTGGTTGTAAATATGTGTACGTTTTGAAAAAGGATGAAGGTTGCACTTCCTCAAGGCTTGAGTGCTAAACCCAAGAAAGATAACAATTATTTAAAAAAATTCGGGATCTTGAGGATGGACGTTGCTATGCCGCCTGCTTGCTGTGCTGTGGGTTTTACCAATAAGTCTCAAAAGAAAGGATTATTCTTCTTTAACATTCCCAAAGACTCCATCAGGAGGAACCAGTAAACTCCAAGAAATCACTCCCGACTGTGCAGTGAGCAATGTGTTTCAGTGAGCTAATGTTTGCTAACACATACACACGTTCTTTGTCTGCCTATGCTAATAAACGCTATAGCCTGCGAGCAAACTTAACATTAGCCTATTTCCCTTCTGTCAGACACAAAGTGAATGCTTTAAGTGCTTGTCCCTACGGAGCGCGGTTGTGGACGAGGCAGCTTGATGGAAATGTCCACAGAAGTTTGTTGTGGCAAGCTCTTCACTGCTGTGTTGTAAGTGACTTGCCAAGCAGTTGATGAGGGTCAAAACCCAAAATGTCTGTATTCTTGAAGTATCATCCTTTTTTATTTTCATTGAGATGTGCTATTTTTGAATCTAGCGTCATGACTATCAGCAGAGATAAGCTACACCATACATCCTGAAAATGGCTACGACAACAAATAAGGCACATGACTGACACCCATTAATACACAAAACTATATATTCAAAATTCTGGGACAGTTTAAACATTGATTTAAGATAATAAAGGTGTTTTCATATATTCTTATTTGTCATATAAAACTATTGCCCTTGTTAACAGTAGTAACGGTGAGTGTCTTCTCATTTTTTAAACAACCACGTGGAAAGACAAATCCCGTGGTTGTGGAAAAGATGTCTGAGAAGGTATGTTTGAGAAGGGTCAAATCATTGGCATCGAGCAGAGAAAACATCTAAGGAGAAGCAGAAACTAATCTACTACAGCTCTGACCCCCAGTGAGAGTGTTCGGGACGAGCTGGAGAGGGCTTTGTGCAGCGGTCACTCTCATCATCAATTTTCTATTCTTATTTATAAAATGTAAATGTATTTTAATGCCTTTTATATCTGTAAAAGTGTAGAAAAGCCCAACCAGGGACGGGAGTTGAAAATGGCTAATATAAATGTATGCATCGCATCGGCTACAAGCTTTGTTTTGTAACTATGTATGATTGCATTGTCCCTGTCAAAAAAAGATCAATGTGAAAAATAATGCAACACTAGATGGAAATAAAGCCTTTAATTATTTCTATTGTAGAAGAAGATGGCAATGGTCCTAATTTTTCATCATTCTGTAACCCATGGATTGAGCGTGGGATTGTGTCATCCTCATTACATTTTCACTCAGCCTAATGTTAAACTAATGGAGTTTAAGATGATAAATAGCAATCTTAGCATTCATCAAGACAAGTCGGTGTAATCCCTCATTCGTCCAGGAGTGGTCCTTTGTAGAAAAGGCTTCAGTTGTAGTCATCTGGACCCTGTTTAGAAAAGACGTTTTGACTCTCATCCAAGAGTCATTCTCGTCAAGACGTATTCTGACACTACGATGTAAAACAAGTATGTAACATGTTTAAAAGCGCAAAAGCAGATCATTTCCGTCATAGGAACGCAATATGGGTGCAGAAAAGCACTAAACAAATTAGCCTTTAAACATTTTAAAAACACAGAGGAGACTTCCAGGTTGGGTGGAATTGAGTGGAACCCCACGATCGTCCGAACATAGCAACAAAGTCAAAACATCAGTAAACGGAATTACTCAAAACTCAAAACAGTTCCCTTTAGGTTCATACAAATCTTCATTCTCCGATACAGTGGGTAATAAAGTGAGCTATTCATTAGTATTCACGCAGCAATAAAAAACCTTTTCAGAATTATTTTTGTTTATTTTCTCCTTTTGGCAAATACCTTGGTGCCTGTTAACTGCTGCCATTTCCCAATTCAGCCCTAAAACTAAATTAAAACCATTACGTTATAGTGCACACTTAGGACAATTCACCCAAAGTAAATGAAATACATTTTTAACCCACAATGCATGGGAACTTTCCCAAACTATCAGTGTTTCCAATTCACAGCCGGGCCATAACACGAGGGCTAAAGACACCATGCTCTTCTCCGCGCATCTCCAAGGAATGACTTTCATGCTTGGCTGCTGTCCAATTTTATCTCCGGGAGTTGCTAGGCGACAGGGATATCCTTATTGCCAGTGTATTCTTGGAAGCAATGCCACTGATAAATGAATTTTCCAGATCTGTAACTTATTATCCGCTCTCCATATTGTAATCGCAAGGGTCAATGGCAGAAATGTCTTATTAGTCACATATTTTTCTAATGCGTTTTAAAGATGCACATTTTCTGGTGGAGGGTCAGTTTTGCTTGCCTCGCCTCTATCTCCATGAAGACAGCAATGGAAGCCAATAGCCCAAGTGGAAAGGCAACCCCCCCATCATAATTGATCTTATTGTTTTTGTAATTCTTTTGGTAATTTAGGTCAAGTCAATTTAATAGGCTACTCCTTTAGTTAACTCTGCTTCCTATTTACACTGAGATATTACTTTCTTTCTTTCTTTCTTTGGTGCACCTTGTAATCATTTTGCTGGCAAGGTTAAACTAGAACAATATTGTGTCAACATTTATACAGAATATCAAATAAAGAATACTGCACTACAAAGGAAAAACATTTTAGCTTATGTACACCAATAATAATGTAAAAAAAATTATCAATCACACCTTTGACCTCCAAATATGTAATTAAAATTACAGTGACATACATACATGAGAGAGAATTTGCACAGCATTTTTTCCAAGATGTGTATTTTCCCTCATTTCAGAGTTAGACCAAAGACAAACTGCAAAAACTGCACAGCCCCTGAGTAAAACAACAGAGAAGTACTTCTGAGCTGCTGTTACTGTGTTTTCCTTTGTATCGTCTCTCCTGATAAGGTTAATGTGTATTGTGCGCTTTCCCTGTCTTAATAAATAAATAAACTAATCATTACGGCAAATTTAGATTTAGATTCATCAAGATTGATCAAATATGAGAAGATCAACGCTATTCAACTTAATTTTCCCAAGGGCCAGACTTTTCTGAGGGCCAAGGCCTCTGGGCCGCAGGAGCGCAACACTCCACTGTAACAAAATATCCCCAACACGGGTTAAATAAATTGAGTTGATAAAATAAAATAACTACTGATAGATTTGATTTTTGTGAGGAATAACAGACAAAATGCTTTGCAAAATTGCCCATCCAGAACTCAACCAGAACTAAACTAGGATTAACTGAATCTCAAAATGGATCTAAAGCAGCATTCAGGACTAAACCAAGACCAAACCAGGTCTAAACCCAGAATTAAACCAGTAAACAAGATTATTATATATATTTTTTATATTTGGAAGATGAGTCGTGGGCCGGATTAAATTGCCTGGATGGCCTGATTTGGCCCCCGGGCCTTATGTTGAATAGCTCTAGAGTAGAGCCAACATTGTCACCACCAAATAAAACAGTTGATATGATGGCCAGTTTGGGTCTCAATTTTGACAAAATATTTACTTTTCCTTTGCAGGCCAGAACAATATATTTCCAATAGCACCAATATATGAATAACACATGGGTATAAATTACTTCCAATACTTTAACCTCCAGTCTTCACTTCCCATGTTATCCTCCCTGGCTCTCCCCATATGGGCCCCAGCATGTGCCCTTCATATCGTGAGAATTAATGATAGCCTTAAGTCACTTTTACAGCTTGGCTCTAATGTTTCTGTGGAGCATTAGCCTGAGCCTTATCTGGAGCTGGAGGGACCCCACTGATACCTCCTCGAGGCACCACCTGACTGATACGGCAGCTTTAATTAAAGTACAGAGAGCACTCATCTGCTGGTTTAGAGGGTTCCATAGGGGCTGTGATGAAGTTCTATGGAGATTTAACACAAAGACCATAATGTTTTATTGTAAAAGAAGAAACTGCATTGCTTTAGTGCCAATGATAAAAGTGAAAAACCGCAGACGTAATATAATGGCAGAGGTGTATAATTTGTGGTGTAGTTATCATTTAAAATACTGTACATTTTTCATGGATTTCATTTGGCACTACTATACTCAGATTACTAGCACACAATTCATACGCACAGCATCTATCATCATGAGATAGATAAATAGATACTTTCTTGGTCTAGAAGGAGATTCAAGTTCAGCTGCAGAAACATTTTCCCCTTTGTGTCTCAGTTAAAGGTCTCAGTGCAGCTTAACAGGAGTATTTGTCAGGTAGGGTCAACAGATGGTGTTTTGTGGAGAGTAATATCCCTCAGGACAAAAAAAAACTATGTATGTCAGAGCAGTAGAGGTGAGTAATATCCCTCAGGACAAAAAAAAAACATATGTGTGTGCCAGTGCTGTTTGAAGTGAATAATATCCCTCAAGACAAAAAACAACTATGTGTGTTAGTGCAGTTTGAGGTGAGTAATATTCCTCAGGACAAAAAACAACTATGTGTTTTACTGCAGTTTGAGGTGAGTAACAACACTCAGGACCAAAAAATGGCGAGCCGGGTAAATTCAACACACAAAGGTCGCTTCTAGACCTAAGTAGAAATGATTTTAAATTTTAATTCAATATTCATTTACAAAACTAGAATTATGAGACAATTTTAAATAAGAGCTAAATGTAATAAACACATAGAATAAATACAGTTTTGATTTCTATGCATACAAAACATCTGTGACACTTTATAATAATAACTATAATAACTATAATTTTAATAGCCTTAACAAAGGATGAACAAATATACATAATAACATAATTCACAATGAACAAATAGTTTATTAAGTTTATTAATACAGGCTACTTAATTAATACCCCTTAATTAATTAGTCACCAAGCCTGAATCATTCTTAATAAACTATTTGTGCGATATGAATTCAGTTTTTGTTCATGCTGTAATAAGATGTAATTATCAAAAAGTAGTAGCAAAAAGTATGGTTGAAATTAGGCCAAATTAGACACGCTCATATTTTGCCTCCCGCGCTGGGTCAGTGCGGGCCGGCGTTTCATTCAATTACTTTAGGGAAGTAGCTGATCGAAAAGAAAACATGAATTTGGTGCCCCAGCTGCAGAAGTGGCCTGGTCGGTAATAGAGCATAGAACAGGCTCTGAATGTCCTGCCGCGGCGCATATATTTACTCAGGCTCCATTTGCATTGCAGTCACCATTCATTAGCTCGGGGCAGCACATTTGGAAGTCCCCCGGCCACACAGGCAATCATTGACCAGACATGTACAGTGAACCCTGCTAAAGGCTAACTGTTTCCACTGCACTTACAAGACACCGCTCCTATATTAGTATCTCCACAATTATAGCCATGGTTTATTCGGTTTATGAGGCCGCGATTTAATGGAGATATATTATGACAAACACTATGATTCATACACTTTGAATTTAAACATGCCAGTTTATTAAAAAATATTCAGATTTATTAACTACTTATTTAATTAGATTGGAATAGAGTATTAATTAAAGAGTTACAAAGTCTGAATCTTTGTTAATAAACTAGTTCTTCATAATTAATTAAGTCTGTGTTCATGTTTTATTAAGGCTAATTAAAAGTGTTTTTTCTTCTTCGTGTTTCATTCAATCATCGTTAAAGGTGTCACTTTTCTGGATCCTGCTTGTCTCCATGGCGATTGCTTTGTCAACAATATTAGACTTATCTATTGGCACGGAGACAAGCAGGTGATGCCACTAGTTAGTCTTTGAGTAATTGAATAAATGCTCGATATGTTGAATGCCATACTGGGGAACATTCCAGGGACAGTAGCATCATGTCCGTGGAGATAAGCCGATGGCAGACCCTGAACCAGAAAAGTTGCATATAGCACCTTTAAGTCAGCATTTAAACTGCTGCTAGTATTACATACCATTACGTTCCTTTTTGACCGTGCCATTCTTTCATTTCTCCATATACAGTAGAATTGAGTTGATGAATTGGTCGATGATGTTAAAGCTGATCAAAATTAGTTTTAGTCGACTAATTATTTTATTTGAATTAGGAAGGATTTATGGGACAATAGTAGAAAGGAGAAGCTAACTAGGAGCTAACTGAAGATTTGGCTGAGAATCATGAGCATTTTACATATAAATACAATGTTTCTGAGTATCTTTCTGCATAAATTGTTGTTTTTACAGGCAGACACTAAACAGTTTTGAGAGCTTCTGCCATGCCCTCTTTTTAGTTTAGTTCATTACTCGATTAACATGACATGCCTTTAATTGATCGAAAAATGATTTCGTCGACTTCAGGTCAACTGTATGGACCGCATGCATATTATAACATTGTCGGAAAAATTCTATTCAAATGATGTTTCAAATTCCAGTTATAGGTGGGCTGAGATAACAACTTTTCCCGTCCGTCTCACCCAAGCACTATAACGCAAAGTGGTTTTCAGCTCCAGTGGAAATTGCTCACATCAAGAACTTTAAAAATTCAACCTCTCAGCACCTTTCCTCCAGCTGCCTTCTCTCATTTTTGTTAACTGTCCACTTAAACCCCAATGGAGCAGACTCAACCTCGCAATGATACTTGGACACATTATCCACCAAGCAAACACCTAAATTACTCGTTATTACATTTGCTTTTTTTGACTTATCATAACTGACAGTACATTTCCACCGCCAAAACGACCAGTGACAGTTAAGTTAATAACCTGTCGGGCACCACACGATCCAGTTTGGGGTTTCGAATCAATCGTTTGTGAAAGATTCGGTGGCTGGCGGTCCGTTGTTCTGGTAACCAAAGCCCGCTTAAAGTCCAGTCACTCTTCAGTTTGATTTCGTCCTCACCGCTGGCTCCAAATGGCACCGTGAACACACACATCGGACGTGAACCTCTCTGAGCACTGCAGCTAATGTATTATCCACAAGTTAAAGATGTACTGTGGAACTTTTTTGTTGTCTCCATGGACATGCTATTGCATACTTCAATCGATCATTTAACCTTTATTTACAACGCCCCGAACAAATCATATTTATGCTCCATTTTTGTGTCTTAACAGCTCCTTGTGTTCCTTGCTTGATTACCATCGCGTAACTTAGTTTAGCTTAGCTTAATGTCAAGGCTGTGTTCTGTTAAATAAACACAAGGGGGCACTCCATGTCAGAATGGACCAAAACGGTACAAAAAGTGCAAAATAAAGAGGTGAGAAAAGAGTTTATTTGTTTTGAGCTTGTTCTAGTCCCTTCCACTGTTGCACTGTGAACCAAATGACGGACAAAGCAACGTACGGGACAGACAGAAGCCTACAAGGTGACTAAAGCGCTTTCCAATAAAAGTCAAGGGAATTCAGAAACATAAATCCATAATACAATACAGTGTAAACAATGCAAAAAAAAAACGGTGCAAAAAAAAGTGTCAATACATTACTGTGTTAAAAACCAGTCTGAATAAATATGTTGTGAGGCTGGATTTAAAAAGGCCAAAGTCTGTGAACTCAAAAATACCTTGGAAAAACTGCGGAAAGGTTTGTACTGTGAGTGGGATCGCTTCTTCATAGATCAGACCAGTAACTTGGCCTGGCGTGCTTGTCTTCATGGAGATAGATAAGTCCTAAAAACGTCCAAACACTTTTGCACAAGAATATAACTGTATTTTATTTCCATTTTCCATTTGTTTACATGAAAAATATACGAACATGGCACCAGGACCTCGAATAACAGTATTTTCAAAGTATCTACTCATTAATGTAAACTCCATTTCATGCTGGAATGTTTTAAAAGGTTACCAAAAGTAATCAAATCCACTCAAAAGTGAACCAGCTGTAAGGATGGTTTTGTTATTGTAACACTTTCCATCACCACCAGGGGGAGTCTTGCTTTAATCATGGATCTTTTGGATTCCTCTATTTTCTCCCCAAATGTCACACCATACTTTAGCTACTGCTCGCTCTCGAATCCTGTCATTTTGAACCTGTGAGCACTTACTTCCTGAGCAGGTGGAGTGACCCTATGGCGCAGCTGTTCTACACTTGTTTCCCCTGGAGTTGCTAGGCGACAGGAGCATCCTCATTACAGGAGGTCCCCGGGAAACACAAGAGCAATAAAGACAAGACAGAACGGTATTTAACACATTACACATGTTCAGCGCAAAAAATACAATAAAAATTGAGATATTTTCAAGTAAAATTCAATCAATACATTTATATCATGGGCATGTTTCAAGATTGAAATGAAAATACTTAAAGATATATTTGGTAACTTTTCTGATGGAGGGTCTGTCATCTGCTTGTCTCCATGGAAATGTCATCGCCCTGTTCCACACTATGGAAATAAATGTTCCACAGAATGGTATTAAGACAATCTGCAGGCATAGGTACAGGCCAGCTCTGTGGAGAGGTGACCCGCCTCAAAGGAACAGTGCTTTTTCGGTTGGTATTTTGATCAATAAAAACACCTGTATTTGAATAAATGCAGTACAGTTAAAGAGGCACTATGTACGCTTTTAGGTGGAGGGTCCGACATCCTCTTGTCTCCATGGTGATGCTATTGTTTTGTTTGCATATTAAACAATAATAACAACAAATAATAAATCCAGGCGATCTCCATGGAGACAAGCAGGTTACTCCACCAAACCAAGTATTTTTGCAATAAAAATGTCTGAAATTAAATAAATAAAAGATTGATTTGTTTATATTGTGCTGTAAAACATCCAAAGAAATAATATTCAAGTTATTTTATTTGTTTAAGAAAATGGAGAACAATGCAAACACATGTAAACAAATGTAAATATGCCAGATTATAGCCACGGACTAATTTCTATCTGTAGCCCATCCATCTGCCATGGTGATGTTATAGAGAATAAAACATGTATACACACAGTATTTGTATTTACACAGATAAAACAGGCACACGTACAAAAATAGTGACTGCAGTATCAAGTTAGTACACACATTCAACAATAAGATGGAGAGTAACAAAAGATATTTAGAACCCAATTCATCTGTATTGCACACCATTATATTGCACAGATTCATATTGCACAGTCCCACATCAGAGCCATTCATACATGCAAGTACGTTTTGCCTAAGGACTTTCTTTTTTTTTTTTACTTTTGTCATATTTGGTTCCAGTCTGGACACTACTTGTGAGACATATTGAGCCCAAAATTGAAATGACCTTGAAATCACACTGATAGATCCATTTATTTCCAAATGGAACGGCGGGGCTAACAGGCCGGAGCTTAGCACCAGGTGGTCGATTCAAACGGGATTCAAGCGTTCCTCGATGGAATCACATGTCCAGGCACAGATCCATCACCGCCATTGTGTTTTTACTGCCGCTACATACTATCAATCAATTGTATGAAGGCTCTCATCTATCAAGAGAGGCTCACTTAGCTCGCACACCGGAGGGGAGGGGCCGCCGAGACCCTAACACTGTAACAGCAAAACAATGCATACTGTTTCAGAAAAGCAGTGTTTAGTATATCATTTGCTCCGTGTTTCGTCGAGTCTGTTCCCTGGAGCAAGGACACGGACATAAAAGAGCTTTATGGGATTATTTTTATTGCATTTCAAAATCTTGTATTATACAGTATGATTGGATTGTCCTACTATCTATGATAATGGCGCAATTTTGGACTTAATGGAATAAACAATTGTCGTATCGTTAAAAGACCAAACGATAACACTGTTTTGCCAATGCGTCAACAGTTGCAGTCTTAGCGCCCTCTGCTGGCTTTGTGAAAATGCGTTTTGGGTTGTTTTAAGAAGATAATACGGACAACATACACAACAGTGAGTTTGAAAGGTCGTCACACACAAACCGAGTTCATTTGCAAAAACCGTTATAAAAATAAAATAAAAAATATTAAATTCCCTCAACTATACTGTTATTAATAATATGTGTAGGAGATGGTATCAAAAGGAAGAAAAATAACATGAACAAAAATTGAGATATCTGTATTTTACCTAGCTCTTTCCAGCTTATGTGTGTAGCATTCTAAATCTGGAAAGGCTCTTCCTTGAAACAAAGAAAACAAGCTGAGAAATCAAACTTTTGTTAAACCCAGATGAGAAAAAAAAAAGTAGAGACATCTTTCCTGTCCGCATACGTGCGTGTTACGCTTTTTTCCCCTCGAGTTTTCACAAACAAAATAGATTGCAATCCCACAAACAATAGGTTTGAATACGTCGTCATGTTTGTTTGGATTTGTTTTGAGCCGCCCAAACCCCAGTGCGGTTGGTGATTGGTCCAGTCTCCGCCCCGTTGGTGGTTCAGGGCCAATCACGGCAGCAGTCGGGCCAAATGCTTTGCAAATTTCATCAATCTAACCAAGATGTATTTACTTAAATCTAGACTTCTAATTTTAAGACATTCCTACTTAATACAAATGAGTATAATCCCTCATTCATCCAGGAGTGTTCCAAAAGAATCTTTTTCTACCATTTCTACTAAATAAAGGCTAAATAAGTGAGATTATGTTTGCCTAAAACAACTGTATTCTTCTAGTTTTAGGAAGATATCATCTTGCAGTGTGGATTCGCTCGTGCATTTGTGGACACAGAATTTATCTTTCTGACCAGGTTATCTGTTTTGGAAAATTAACTCTATTTATGGAAGTACCTACATTCATTAATTGCATTACTTTGTAGAATGAATTACTTGCTTGTTTTCATCTTCATAAATGCCAATATCTTCCTTCAATACAAAATAACTTATCTTGTCTATAATCTGCCAGCTCAGACTTATTATAAACTCATAAAAGATACATATCGCAGAAACGGTGCAACTAACCAGATTATCCATCCCTTTGTGCAGAGTCGAGCTAATGGAGGGCTGACCACAGGGGATGGGACCTGTTAGCTGTTAGCCGCTGTATTTTCCTGCAGGATGCTGGGCCACCATCAGGGCTGCACCAAAGCTCTGTTCTCACACAGTTAAATCCCTGTTGCACTTAGGAGTCATCCATTTTTAATGTGAGGGCCGCGCCTGCAGAGATGTGAGGAGCCAGAGGAGGCTGCGGTGGAGAGAGAGCGCGCGTGTGTGCGTGTGCGTGTGTGTGTTTGCTCCATACAGTGTGCAGAAATAAAAAAAAGTGTACTGTCAATATTATTACTCGCAGTGTACCTTCCTTTATTGCCCGAACAGCCAAGATCACGACACATTTCGACAATACTTTAGAAGGATATTTTGGTCGGGAATCATATCCTGTCTCCCTGATCGATGTCAAATGGGTGTGATTTTTATTTTGTTTATTTTAAAAGAGAGTCAGTTGGTTTGAGTATTGTGCCGGCAGCGAGTGGCCACAATATTTAAAGTGTAAAGAAATCATAGAATGCAAAAAAACAACAACTTGGCAATACAGTGTCATAAAAAGTCTTGTGTGTTTAGATATTTGTCTTTGTGTTTCTTGAATGTCGAGGTCAGTCCAGTGTCAGGTTTCTCTGTCCGGCAAAAAAAAAAAAAAAGTTTAACATATTGGAGCGCTGTAATTCGATCGGCTTTTTGGTGAAAATATGAACCCTTGCTCCAGTTTTGTACATGATTGACAGGCGGATAAACCAATCAGAGAAACACGCATGGGCCGTTCCTGTCCAAATAAACTTATGAGTAAAGAATGGACGAAAAAAAAATAACACAGAGGATTGAGAAACAAAGGCGAGTTTAAGCAGAATCACCACGCAAAGCACTAAACTCTGTAAATATGAGGTCAAAGAAGTGATATATTTAATAGAACACATGCTGCAATGCATATATTTTATTGAGTACAGTGGAAATTAGGGCAAGGAGAAAGACTTTTGCACTGTCTGCACCAGAATACTGAAGCAGCAGATGAATGCACAGCTGTGTCTTTAAATTATGAATCTATTTTAGCATAATCTGCCTCAAAAGTGACCTAGAGTAAAAGGAAAGATATGTTTAATCACTGGATTCTACACCAGCAAATGACTGTTAAGTATATTTGGTTACTTTTCCTTTCTGGTAAACACTAAAGGAGACATAATATGCTTCTTTTTTGTTTACGTATTTAGTATTGAACTGTCATTTAACATTTTGTTCTATGTAAACCGCAATATCTATATAAAACAGCTCAGTAATAGAAACTGTTAACTGTTTAAAAGTGCAGAGATTCTTCTGAGTGGCATTTCCCTGTAACAAGCAGCAGATTATCATTTACATGTTTTTGAAAAGTGGTTACATGACATTTTAGAACTCTGTGCATCACCCTAAGTTTTTTTAATTATTGCAACTAAGTAGAGGGATGTGGACAGGGATAGGGGGTGGGTTAAAACGGGAATTATTCGAGCACTGGAGCCTCAGTAGCAGGACAACGCAGGATTACTCAAACAAGCAGGAATCAAAATACAACTTCGATGATAAACTAAGGATGAGGACACACTGTTGTAAGGGTAAAAGCTCGTTAAAGTTTATTTTGCACAATACTGTCTGTCCCCTTTACATACGATAAGTAAACGTCCATCTGTTTACCAGGCAAACAGTGTTCAGTAACAAAAGCCTGTGTCCATAAGTGTTGCAGGAGGCTCCAGCTGTATTAGACTTCCTGTGTACTGCACTGGGCCTTCACAGATGGCAGCCGGAGGGAGGGGCGCCTCATTTCTTCACTGCACTTGAGAGCAAACATGATCTGTGTGAACGGGGCAGAATGAGCGCAGACATTCTTGTGTGGGCAGAGCTCCTGACACAAGCTGAGCCTGTGTGTCCTCCGGCCGCTCACAGAGGCAGAGACAGAGGAAGAGACAGAGACAGAGGGGGGAGAGGAGCGTCCCAGCAGAGGTTAAACGGATGTTTGCGCTGACACTAGAGTTTAGGAGAATGTGCTGCTTTCATCAGTGCCCTGTGGTGAAGCTGGCACTCTTTCTATTGGGACACTGTGTTCAATACCAAAGGAAACTGCTCCGGCACAAACGTATTCTGGAGGAAAATGTGCGTCATAGTTTACCATGTATTACTGTTAAAGACCACTGGACTGTTATTGAATCATTTATTCATCACAGAGCATTTAAATATGAAAATGAACATTTAAAAGTGGTGTTTTGATGAAATAAATATGAATTATGAATGTATTTATTCTGTCTTTGTTTACACACACTTCTTTTGTACAGGCTGCTGCGCCTTTAAAACCCCCTCCCACCCAGGTCGAGCCCACTCCTCCTCATTAGCTCCGCCCCACTGTAAAAAAAAAAAAAAAAAAAAAAAAAAACATCACCACATGGCTTCAAATACTGTAGAAGACTTTATTTCTCTAGTGAATTCATATGTTTGTTATTCTGCACAGCAGCATACAGGAAAATTGTGGTAAAATATAAATAACAAAGTTCAACAGTGTTTGTCATTTTTCTCTTTATCATTTCGTCAAAAACCTCTGTTAAAAGTGGCACATTTTTGTCATTTTGCCTCATCCATTCCATATGCAACATCAAACAGCTAAACTCGTCAAAGTAATGGTCAGTATGTACAAACAATGCTTATAGCTTCCGTGTTAAATGAAAAACGAAAATACAATTATGTTATACAAAGATCAAAAATACTATCAAAAACCCTTATTATAAATGGCAGCACTATATCAATAAACTGCTGTGGACATTTTTATTTGACACATTAAGTACAAAATCCTGTTGAGGTAGCGCCCTCTGAAGTCACTTGTAAATTGTTAAAATACTGTCTTTTTTACATTACAGCAAATCTCTGTCCATTCTGTTTGTATCCTTTGGTAAACAAAACTGTCAGTTATGTGCAGTCCTGCATGTGACACCATCATCCCAAACATTTCATACATTCAGCACATGTTTGCATCTTTTTCTTTTTTTCTTTTTTGGATTCTCTCACGAACAGAAAAGGACTCAGTAACATTCATTTTGCTCGAGTGGGGAGATAGCTGGGCTCCACTTGGGGATAAAAAACAAAAAACAAACAAAAAAAACCCCCACCAAACTTGTAAAGAAATGACGATCAGGGGCGAGTATAGAACGAAAAGAAGAATGAAATCCAGTGTGCCCTTAGTGGGGATGTAAACATAAAAAGTGTCTGCGTTGGAGAAGTTGGAGAAGAGGTTTTGGCTAGGCAACAATTGATTGGAACGTCCCTTGGAGAATGCGAGACAGAGCTGGCATTGTCCTCCTTCTGCTTTCCTGCCCAGGCGGATTGGGTATCAACTTTTGTATGTAGCAAGTTGGAAAATACGCCACGGCTCAAAGACTTGTGTGTCTTCTCCTTCCGACCGCACTTCAACAACTACGACATTCTTTTATTTGAATGGCAAAAAACATAACTTTGGTTTTCTACAATGAGAAAGGAAAATAGTAGCAAGCGTTGCCTGCCGTCGTACAAAAATACTTGGCAAAAATAGATGACATTCAGATTATTATTATTTTTTTCAACCATGAAGAAAATACTTTTGACTATTGATACATAGGTGTTTTATAGCACACGCTCAACGACTAAGACTCTAAAAACTAAAAAATAAATCCATGTATAAAGCATCAAATCATTCTATGTGGATAAAGGAACTATAAAAATAGAAGAGCATTATGTTTGATCCAGTGGTGGAAGAAGTAATCAGTTGTGTTACTTAATCACTTCAGTAAAAGTACTCAAGTAAGAGTATCTGTTTAAAAATATGCTTTTGGAGTGGAAAAAGTAAGAGTTTCACAGATTTTGAGAATGAAATGTAGTTGAAGCTGTTGTGTTTTTCTTTATCATATTTTTGTTTGCTCAAGTCAGGATTCGAACTCAAAACCTTTAGGCATGACGTCACCATGAAAGTGCTAAAAAAAACAAAAACAACCTCAAAGTACTTTTGACTTGAAGTAGAAAGTTGAAATACCAGCTCTTAAACGCATTGAAGTAAAAGTGAAAAGTATCCACTGTACTAAAACAAAGTACAGATACCTAAAACAAATGACTCAAGTACAGTACTTTTACTTTTGTACTTGGTTACTTTCCACCACTGGATTTATATGATCAAAAACAGTCATCTGGAAATTGTTCAGTGCAATTTTTAAGACTTTTTTTTTTCTCGTTTTAAGGTGGTTTTCTCAGAAGATTTTCATCCTTTTCCCACCCACAGCCCTTCCTCCCTTTAGTGGTCGCTGGGAAGGCTGCTCCTTTGACAGCGGACAGTACTTTATCGTGTGCGCATTGTCCCCGTTGGCGCTGCACAGTGGGCACGTATACGCCCGGAGGATTGGGCACACCACTCTCCCGTCGGGCGTCTTGAGTACGTGCGAGCCGTACACCTCCTCGGGCGCGCCGTTGTTCCGACAAAACACGCAGATCTTGGGCTCCTGCTTGCCCCTGGCGCCGCCTCCTGCCGCGGGTTTACGCATCTTCCGCGCCGCCTCCACGCCGAACAGGTCGAAGCCTTGGAACGCGCCTCCGAAACTCGCGCACTCCACCGCGCTTCCGCCGACGCTGCGCTCCGGTAGATGCTTCTGGAACGGGCTGAGGATGGAGAAGCGCTCTTTCAGGTCCAGGATGGAGGCCGGCGGGGGCGGGCTCGACGAGGGGCAGCAGCAGCAGGAGCACGAGCAGCAGGAGTCCAGGTGGTGCCCGTTATTCTCCGCTACGACGCACGGGCACGTCGGAGCGTCGTCGTCGTCGTCCTCCAAGCCCAGCGTCGCCTTCAGGGACTCGGTGATGGAATTGGGGTTCTGCGGCAGCCTGTTGTTCTTGGTCACTAAAGTGGTCAGCCCCAGGTAGTCGTTCCAGAAATTAAACGTGTAGTCGTAAGGGCTGCGCGCGTTCAAATAGTTGTGGTTGAGAAAATCCATGGCAACTCGTGGATTCGTGGGGTAATTCCAAAGAAGTGCGCACGGAGGAGGAGTGGGAGAAGTGTGCGTGATGATAGCCAGGCTCCCGGGATGGTTCATGTGCAGCGTCTCCAGTGTTCCTGAAACATTTGAGCGGACTGCGTACAGGCTTTCGGGTTTTAAGGAGAAGGAGGGCGGGGCGAGCGTGTGGTTTCAACGACACAAGTTTGTGAGCAGCTCCCGTGCAAGCAGACGCCCCCTTTTTTTTGTACAAAGAGCCACTGGACACAGCAGCACGGGCTTGTTTTTGTTCTACACATGGTCGGTGCAGCCTCTGGTTCACAATGAGATCCACTTTACAGACAATAAACCTCCCTTTGTAGTTCACAGTTCTAAATAATACTGTATAATGGGCACTGTATATGAGCACTGAAATGTTATTGAAATGTTATTGCTTCTATATGTTAATAAAGAGGCATCTGGCGTAAAGCATTTGCCACATTATCAATGCTCAATGATTATGTGTAAAACAAAACCAAAATGTAAATATGATTTGCCACGTAACCTTTGTTCTTGTTTCAAAGGCAGTATATCTTTTATTCAAGTTAGAAAATGCTGGTCTTTATCGTCTTGTTCTTTGTTGACCATCTTATTTTAAGACAGTGAAAATATACTCAAAACAAGATAAATACTTATTTCAAGCACCTACATACTTCAGATTAGTTTTTACAACAAAAACTATCTTTTATTGTCATATTTTAAGGAACTATATATATATCTATATGAGAACATGACTCTACAATGCTTTGTAATGATGTATTATCCTGTATTTCCAGCCTGCAAATGGATCGATGACACACGGAGTTGGTGGGAGCAGTTATTGAGTGGAAGTGTGCAGCCTATTGCACTGGTTCCCAAAGTAGGGGTCGCGGGGCACTGAGCCGGGGGCCGCGATATGGTTTAATGATACTGTATTTAAAATATTTTGTAAATAAAACAGTAGATATTTTTGGGAGAAACTACCAATACAACTATAAACGACCCCTGATTCAACAGGTTTCGACGCTTTAAATTATTAGCACTTTCCATGTAAATCTGCAAGTTGGTTTCTTTGTCATTTTGGCCTACTGTTTAAGGGTTCTCAAACTGCAGTAACCTACATGTACCATTAGGGGGTTTCGTACTGTAAATGGTTTGATACGATTTCACACAGTATAAACTACAGGAACTGAGGCCACACATTGGGGACTTTTAAGCTTCTGTCTGTTATGATTATGAGCTGTTATGTCATTTTTTATTCATTCTCAGGCAAACTTTATCGATCCACGAGATAAATTAATTGGACACTGCAGCTCCAGCAAAATAAATGAAAAAAAAAATAATAATCTTCCCCAACTTTTATGACATATTTACATTACAAAGTTAAATCCCGTTTGACCCGCTGTTGCTGTGTGAACCCGAGCAAAGAACTGGGTGGTTCCTTTGGCTAAATAGGGGGTGCTGGGAGTTATAGTGACTCGGTTCTTGATACTGTTGCGTGTGAAATCAGCTATTTTTAGCACACGAGGAGCATACTTTCATATCATTTTGTTTTTTATTTGATTTAGTTGCGACAATATTAAATAATGTAGGTTGGATATAGTTAGTAGTTTAGCGGGCCAAAATTTATGCATTTAGCAACCCCAGGGTCAGATATAATTGTGCATTTTTAAAGATGTTTGTATTTAAATTGTCTTTAATTGTTGACGTGGCACGGAGAACATATTGGTTTGCTATTTCTTCCAACTGTAGACTGTCTATTCATTGCAAACTTGAATCAACATTTCTTACAAATCTCAGCAAACCTTAACCGGACATATTAAACCCCCCCCAATTTAGCTTAGAATTTAGGTTTAGAGTTAGCTGAAGGACTAGCATACTATTCATATTCCTTTATGGTTTTCTGCTTTATTGTCCTCATGCAATCTCATTTTAATATAAAAAACTATGACTACACTTTCTCTGTTGTACAACCGTCTCCGAGCCACTAATACTCCGAACAAAGAGCGTTCCATGGCAGCGGGCACACGAGGGGTTAATCCAATGGCATTCCCGGTGCAATGATTTACGATAGTGAACGAAGGAACATGCGGAATTGTAATGTTTCGCGCGCCGGTGCCAGAGAAGGAGAAAGAGAGGCGGCCATCCCTCTTTAATTGATCGGTGCTGGCGCTGAAGTAATGTCATTAACTATTGCACAGGCTAACGATTGTTCCCAGCGCTGACGGCAAACAACTCTGCCGTCTCAGAACTGAACGTGGGAGTTATGATGGATATGGAGAGGGGGGGAAAAAAATCCACAGAAAGGACGGTGGATTTATTAATGTCAATTCTGAGGCAGAAACGTTTTTTTGGTTTTGTTGTTCTAGCATTATAATACGGACATCGAGAAAAAAGTGCAAAAAGCTAAATTCCTAATAATGCAAAGATGATTGAAAAGTTTAGGATACGGTAAATGTCATTTTTGCTATTCGATCCGATACCAACACATTCTATGGCAAGTATTACAATATCCGATACTGATAACAATGAGTTTAGTATTCAAAAAAATATCAAATGCTCTATGTGTCCTGTTTGGTGTTTGTATTTCTTGTTTTGTATAAAATAATTGAAAAAAAGTCTAGAAAGAATCTTACCTTGGCTTATAGAGACATTATTATCACTCCGCCCTAGCTTTAACCGAGCTAAACATGTTATTCATGTGCGGATTAACACATATAAATTTGACATTTAAATTAAAAAACAGCAATTTTGTGGATGAAAAAAGGCATATTGATATTTTTCATGAGAATCAATACTTTTTAATACTTTAGTCAATATCTAAATACCATTGTTTAGGTACTGATCCGACAATCACGATTTTGATGTTGTAAAGCAATGTTAAGTGTAACATCAGGAGTTTTAAAGACATATAACGGAACAGAAACTTTTTCACACTAAAAAACATCTGCGTGTGACTATTTTTTGCATTTTCCTTTATTATTTTTAGGCCAAGTTTTTAATGGGAAAACAACATTTGCTCATTTATGTCCAACAGTTTAAAACCGCTTTGTTCGAAACTCTAGAGCCGGTTAAAATTGCCAAACTGCCATTATAAAGAGTAAGAGCGATGACATCATCACTTAACCCCACAGTGAAGACGTAACACAACATTTGAGTGTTGAATAAATGTAAGTACAGTCATTTCTGGGGCACCTAGTCAAGTCAGATCGGTGTTTTTTTGTTTTAGATATTTTTCGCATCTGTATTTTCTTCAATGTAAGACAGACAAGTTTAATGCCATACTGTGGAACATTCTGGCAAAATCAATAACAACCCCGCCTGTAAAGAAACACAGTTTTGGAGAGTTTACAATAGTTGAATTTTAATACTTATTGCTCATGACTAAACCAAGAGTATACAGTATGAAAAGGTGCTTGTTAATGCTATGTACGGATACAGTAAAAATAAGTATTACAATATATATATGACGATCAATATATGAAAGAAAAGAAGCTACATTACTCTTGCCGTCGTTATTTTGATGTGTAAAAGTGGTTAGGTTTGGCAAAAAAAAAGGAAAAGAAGGCTAAAGTTAAATAAAAAAAGAATGACAAGTCTAAATAAACAAACATGAAAAACACACTTCAGCCTTGACAGAACCGCTCTTTCTGTGGTGGGCTTGTGAATAGTTTTATTAAAGCACGTGATTAGTGGCAGCCATTACAGTCGGGCTTCCCCCTCACCAAAACGAAGTTAAATCACGGTAAAAACAGCGGCGCCTTGACATCTCATTTTATGAAGGCCATGTTTATGGGACCTCTGGAGTCGGCCGGACAGGAAATCAATGAAAAACTGCACCACAGCCCAGTCAAGTGTGAAACACAGGCAAGGCATGCAGAGGAGTGTTCAACAGGGGGCAGCATAGTGCAATTACAGGTCAATAAAAAACACAGGAGCTGGATGCAGTGAACCAAAGCGAAAAATGCAAGTGACGAGCGCAAGAATAAGAACATGTATTGAAGAGGCTTTGTTTACAGTTTATGGTGTGATCGACAATTTCCCTCTAAAGGATGACGCTAATTTCACACACAAAAATGAGATATTGGCACTCGTAAAATATGGAATCAATATAAAAGAAAATCTGTGTTTTAGGGTTCTTTTTTTATTTGTGGGTTTGGGTACATACAAACCCTGATTCATCCCAGAATGGTTCATTTGACTGGAAATTAGGGCTGCACATCATATCGCAATCAAATCCAAATCGCACTTTGAATTGCCACAGTTACCAAATCATAAAGCTTTCCATTTCAAACTACCTTTACAAACAGTTTATAAGTCCACGTTTCAGTCTTCTCTCAGGTGTTAATGCTCGTGGATGTGTTTGAAATGTGCACCGTGAACTGAATCGTAATCGCAGAACTCATCAGAAACATTGCAATCACATTTTCTTCCAAATTCTTTTCTTTCTAGAAATAAATAAGACTGTTATAGCTTTATTTTTTACGTTTAACATGCCCCAACAGCTTGATGGTTCTTTCTTGATAGTTCCTTTTATCAGATGGTGGACAAAAATGTAGTCAGAAAAAGCCCACCTCAGTTTAAGAGGTTAAGTAGTTAGGATAAAAGGATGAAAATAACAATGTAGTCGTACAGTATATTTAGTCATACGGGCCTTGATTTGACTGACACTTCACACAAACATACACATTTATGATTTGATTTGTTTATTTGATCGTTGTTGCACAATGAATTAACGTATTAAGGGTTCTTGTATGTCAACAGGTCTTTTTTTTTTTTTGCAATCTCAACTATGAAATCTGGATGGTAGATTGTTGTAATTTACTGCAGTTTCTTTTGTTTATTCCATTCAAGTGTTCTGATTGTTCGTGACAGGCCTTATGAATCATAGATTTGTGCTGCTTTTTTTTTTTCCTGGAAGTTGATATATTGGTATAAATGGTGCTGAAATTATGTATGTGTGTAAAGTCTGAATGAATTTTGAGTCATGCAGCTAGAGTGCCACTGTAGCCCAAGACTAATTTCCTCCCGGGGACATTGAAGTTTACCTTACATCACCTTTGTTGATAGAAATGACTTAAGGTAAATGTATTTCTTCACTATATTACCAACTGAAAAGGAAAAATAGCAATTCCTGTGCATTATCCATAGACTATTTTGCGCTATACACGATTTACAAGTCTCTCAAAGTCTTGTCCAAGAAGATATAGGATCTAACCTTCATGAGACTACTATACAGTATATCCAAAATACCGTGGATGAGACGCTTGCTGCTCTCTCGCTTTGCAGCAAGTAAATCCCAGGTCCTTAGGTGACATGGGGCATTTCTGTGCTGAGTTTGCATGTTTCTCTCCGTGTCTGATTGGGTTTCCTTCGGGCACTGCTATTTCCACCATCCACCCACCAAAGCGTGCGCCACAGGTTAAATCCCCCAGACCAAACCTAGCTCAAGATCTGGAGAATAGTCCCCGGGTGCAGCCCCCACTGCTTCTGATTGTATTTATTATTTTCATTTATCTCAGGGAAAGCTCGATGAGAGTAGTAGACTCTCTTCTTCACGAGTGCCCTGTTCAGACACAACACAGACAAAACAGGCAAAATAATGCTTGGTGGTTCGAGTGGATAGCACTCTATCTGAGCAGACCGCATTGTTGTGAGCTACACTGTCCTGTGTTATAAAGCCTACAGGCTGAAACATTATTTTAAAAAAAGAATAATAAAGAAATAAATATTGGTTGCCCCGATGGCCTTGACAGATAGGTACATCGTGGAGGATGAATTTCCCCTGGGGGATCAATAAAGAAGCCAATACCTTCCCTTCCCTAAGGCCAGCTGCATACTGGAGAATTTAAAAATCTGGCAAATCCGGTAAAGTGTGCAGACCACAGACATAAGGACACTTCGCAACAAATATTTGTCTTGCATTTGCATGAAGGACAGCAACACCACACACTCGCCATTTTAGGAAAGGTTTGCTAAAAGCATGATTGAACAGGGTGTCGAATGAAAACAAATACACAACGATTTGAGCGGTGTCAGATGCCTTTTCAAGCACTCGTACTCACAGTGATAATGAAATACAGATTAAACCTTGCTTGTAAAGGCCACAGACGCAGCATCCAAAACATTCATCCACAAAGTAATATTGCCATTCCACGTGTTTGCAGAACTAGGAACACTGCCGGTCCAAAAAACTAAAAGTCACAACAGAGAAAGAGGGGCACATGCTCTGATATTTCATGGGACCGCCTTTAGCTTTGATTACAGCAAACATTCGATGTGGCATGGTTTCAATAAGCGTCTACAATATTAAAAGATGTATTTCCATCCAGTGTTGCATTATTTTTCACACATCTCTTGTATTGATGATGGAGAGAGTGACCGCTGCACAAAGCCTTCTCCAGCTCGTCCCAAACACTCTCACTGGGTTCAGATCTGTAGTACGTTAGTTTCTGCTTCTCCTTAGATGTTTTCTCTGCTCGATGCCAATGATTTGACCCTTCTCAAACGCACTGACATCTGCTCCATGACCACGGGATTTGTCTTCCCACATGGTCGTTTCAGAAATGAGAAGACACTCAGTTGGGTTTAAATACTGTGTTGCAGCTGAAAGATCATCACCCAGGAAGCAGTTATCCAGTATAAGGAGAGGACCTACTTTATTTCCTTAGTTGAATCCAAGTGGCCACTTTTTTTAGCCAGGAAGTGTATTTAGGCCTCAAAACTTCTGCGGAAAGGGAGAAAGGCCATCGCAAAAGATATGTTGGATGGGCCGTGATTTTGTTACTTTACTTTACTTTATTGCTCTCTGTGATTTGTGTTCTATGTGTTTAAATTTGATACAAATAAATACATAAATAAATAAATCTTTCTGTGACCTACAGCGCTTGGTGATGCCAGTAATCAGTAAAGTGAACGCAACTTTAAAACACAAGAATAGCCAATTAACGCGTTCCAATTCCCACAAAAAATGAAACCCACATATGCGTAAGAGCAAGACCAATAAAGAACAAAAAAGTGCCTTCGTCCTGCCACAAAGAATAATACTCTTGACAGGAAACCAACAAATAAGCATTATCTGATATGTGAAGCCAATAAAACACTCACCCAGTTTAAATGCATCCCATAATTACAGCAGCCGCAGCAGATGGCCTGTCAGTGACTATGGCGGCCATTAGAAAGGACAGAGAAGGAAAGCTAAATGCTACAGCGCAGTAAACCTGTCACAGAAAGGAAAACTAACAATGGGCTATGTGTTTTTCTTATTGCATTGTCAAATAGTTCTACACAGGAAACTATAAGTACAGAGATTACAGTGCTGGGAGCAATCACAGTCGCCTCTTGATGTCTTCACATTTGGCATGGTAATTTAATTGCTTTATGCTGTCTCCAATGTTGATTTGTTTTGTATTACTTTTAATTATAAGCTCAGGGCTGTTTGTAGTGTGTGGCTGTTGAAATGATTGGTTGACAGTGAAGAAAAGACATGTTTTTCACAGAAGTCCACATTTCCAACTTTACAGATGAATCAAGTTAATTTCAGATGAGCTGTTTTGAAATATAGTCATTATTGTTGTCCCATTCTGTTTAGTGTTTAATTGAATCGCACACACAGAATGGTTCAGTTATCAACATTTTATCAGTCAATCTCAGTTTCTTTGTCCCCCGAGATACAATTCAAGCACATTGAGCAGTTAAAAAACAATAATAGAAAATCCCAGTGTCAGTGCAGTTTGAGGGGAGTAACAGCCATCAGGACAAAAGTATAGCCATGTTTCTATAGGAGCGGTACGACGCGGAGCAGTGCAGTCCTGTGGTGTTTAAAGTACGCAATGTTAAGTGTATCACCCTGTTTGAGGGGTCCGATTTTCCCCCCGGAACGCTTGAGCACAAGATGATTGGACAATGGAGAAAGCAGACTGAGAACAAAATGGCAAAAAGCTGATATAAACAGAAAATGACCATTGACACTGGATTTGTGATTAATCTCAAGTGATGATCACTCATCACTCATCAGACAAAGCTGGCACATGTTAGCAACAGCAACGCACAGCACTCACAAAACCCCAAATAATGTATTTCATAATGCATCTAGCATGATCCTTAACTAAACGACTTTTTGCGAGCTGCTTAGCTAAAAAGTATAGTTCAGGTAACATTTAGATTCTATTTATAAGAAAACATAAGTTAGGTCCATTTTTAAAAATGTAATTCAAATCAAACTGTGATGAAAAGCCAGAGAGAACTATACGTTTTTAAAGAAGACTTGTGAGAGTGTTAGGCTGCAGCAGGTCACACAGTTATCACCCCTCAATGTGCCAAGACACTTTTTATGACATTTGTTTTTTACAATTTTCAATACATCCTGTGACAGTTTATAATCATAATACATTATGGCATTGATTTTAAACCCTTGAGGTATTGTCGGTTGTGCCTTGAAAAAATGTCCGATTGGAGTGAATGGATTCCGATATTGAATGATATTCCGTTTTGGAGTGTCCAAAAAAGAAAGCTAAACAATCACCATTGCCAAATTCAAAGAACCAGCAGCACGGACAGTATTATATACCACAGTTTTATTTTCTTACTTAAAAGGTCTGATTTGATAAAGTTTTGGAGAGACCATTGTGTTGTTTTGTTTGTAAAGGCAGTCAAATATATCAAAAGAATATTAAGGCACATATCGTCCAAAGTCCAAAGTAAAAGTCCCATTTGGTCTAAAGTCTTTCAAATGTGTCAATTGTCAAAGGCCCAAGCACATCGTTTTGAACTCAAGTGGGATGGCAACGTTTAAGTACACTAGAACAGTCACAAAACACATGATAACGATGGGCCACCACATTTCGTAATCTCCACGAGTTCAGGTGGCCGTGTTTGACAGGTGGATTAGCCAATCAGGGACACGCATGAGCCGTCTGTATCAAAAAAGAGCTGTGTCCGAATGTCCACCCTGGTCCATAAGGTGGTGTTCTAGTGAGAAAAAAATCAGCAAAACTCTGATAAAAATGTATTTCTCTATTAAATATTGATCAATCCATCTGACACGCACATATTTATGGATTAATAATCATCATACAAGTCACGGATCTCCCATTAAACAACAAACGGACTGGATGATTCAATTTTTTGCCTGTGATGGCGGTTCAAGCTAAAATAAGATAACGTGTCGTGTTTTGTTCACATTCTCGAGTCAACAGTACATTTTAACAGCTCTTCTTTCAGCTTTCATTCAGTCGTGTTGTGTCCAGTTAAAAACTTTTCGCTGTTCGCTGTTGTTTTTCTAACCGTTAATCCGAGGTGAGACAAGTTCTCTCTAAATGACCAACGGTCGACAAACTCCTTTGATTAAATGCATCTGATTGTACGGTACATTTGGAGTTTGACTTGAGGCACAATGGAGGATATGGTGACCAGATTCACTTTTCGTATGTGTGGATTCTGGATTCCAGGCAACATTTCTCCAGCAACTAGTAAAATAAGATAAGATAAGATCACCTTTATTTGTGCCAGAGTGGGGAAATCCCAGTGTTGCAACAAAGGGTACAGAAGCACATTAGGCACAGTATAATAATAAAAACAGATAACTTAGAAAAATAAAACGCTTATAATCTTAATAATAATAATAACATCTTATTTACAGCTGTCATATGGACAGAAAATATTGCACAGGGATGATTGATATTGTGTCACAGTATTGCACAGGAGTATAACAGTATTGCACAGGAGTATAACAGTATTGCACAGGGGATTATGAAAGCTGAATGACCCGTTCAGGACTAACAGTGTTTGTTGTAAAGTCTCTGACAGCAGCAGAAGGAAAGACCTGTGAAACCTCTCCTTCACACAGCGAGGGTGGATCAGTCTGTCACTGAAGCTGCTCTCCAGAGCGGACAGAGTGTCCTGCAGGGGGCGACACTCATGGTCCAGTATAGACGTGAGTTTAGCAAGGACCCTTCTGTTGCCCACACTCCTGCACCGAGTTCCAGAGCACAGCCCAGGACGGAGCTGGACTTCTTGATGACTTTGTCCAGCTTCTTCCTCTCGCTCTCTGTGATGCTGCTGCTCCAGCAGACCACACCGTACAGGAGGGCTGATGCCACCACAGAGTCGTAGAAGGTCGTATTTCCCTATGCATAGTGAGCACTTTGACATGGTGTTATAAAATACCTGTCATACATTTTTCCCAACAGAATTATTTCCAAACATGTCATTTTGTGGTCCTTCATATATATGTTACCGTGCTTCAGCTGTCAAAACAAAACTCAAAACACATTGCACTTTACTATGTTTTAGTTTACTCAGAAGGCCTGAAAGAATCTTTTTGTGTACTCTTCTTGTCCAGTTGCATAATGACATTCAGAACAGTGCTACTGCGTTAAATCTTTTCTGTATCGTTGTGTTGATAGCTAGTACCAGTGTAATTACAAAGCATGCACAAGCCAGTGAAACTTGAAAGAAACACACATTTGTATTACATTGGCTTTTACTGGTTAAATGTTGATGATGAGGCATTTGATTTATTCTTTTGTGTCACAAAAGTACTTTTTGCATTGCAGTATTTATTCACTTCACACTCTGTCATGGTGATGAACCATTAGCCATAGCTGCCCTGGGGTAGATTGATAGAAGTAAATGCTGTCAATCTGCACCATCTACATGAATGTTTTTGTGTGTAAAGGTAATCTGGGTGTAGAAGTTTGGCACTTCTGTTTGGTTTGCCTCTGTAAACAAGAAGTTCTCATCCATGTGCACTTCCAAGATTAAACTCCTTTCCAATGCTCTACAATGTCTGAACACCGGTTTTATCACCCAGAGTTCAGACAGGTGATTGACGGCTGGTTTAGCAAATCAGGACTAATCATGGACCCTTACTCTGGAAGCGTTCGAGTCTATAGGCTGAACAGTTTAGCTGTGCTTATGGCTGAGAGATTTTTACCTTTAAACAATTCATTTTAATGTAATTATTTATGCTTTTGTTTTTTTGTTTTGTGACTTTAATGCACTTGTTTTGTGATTTGAATGTATGTTTTAATGTCTGTAAAGCACTTTTTGTACAAACTGTGCTCTACAAAAACATTTTGATTGATTGACTGATTGATCGGCCGCAATAAAACAAACATGAAGGGAAAACAAGTGGGAAAAAATGATCTGAGGTGAGAGAAGTTTGATTTTGTTTCAAAATTGATGGATGACCAATGAGCTCCTCTTTCTCTTTCCCATGTGTCGCTGAAATAAATAAGCCTGATTGTTCTTGTTACTTTGACTGGAGACGCAGAGGAGGAGTGGGTGACCAGAATGGGATCTTCTGTAGAGAACGTACAGAGAAAACTAAAATTTTTCTGATGTACCTCTTTTGAGAATAACCATGCAGCTAATTTCTCATGTCGTTTTATTTGCCGAAAACGTCCCTTCTGCTGTTCCTCTTTAAAATGTAGTGCTCTTTTGATCCAAACTTTCTTACCAGTCTCGCTACACTCTTTGCAGTCCCTTCCAATTGAATCCCCAGTTGAAAGTCCACAGCGGCGGGAGATAAAAGGCAGACATGGGCACATCCAGGAAGTCATTGTGTTAAAGTAGAGGGATTACACTTTCTTCCAGAGGCTGTGGTTGGTCCCGTCCACCGAGACTCATTAAAAATGGCCTTGACATTAAGGGCCCTCTCTCCTTTCAACCTGTTTGCGGCGCGCTGGCCAGATCAAACGCAGAGCTATAGATGAGGGCGCTCTCAATGGCCTAAAGCTGTTCATTCATCCTTTTTTTAAAGACAGGAAATAAGGCTAAATGGAGGCCTCGGCTCCGCCCACTCTCTTCACTGAAAAACCTAAGAATTTCAAGTGGTCATGGGTCCTTTTAGAGAGCAGCGGCAAAGCAATAAAACCCGGGATTACTTGTGTCAAAGCAACACACCTGGGTTTCATACACTGCCGAAGCTTAACCTATGGGTCCATTTTCAAGGCAACTCAAAACAAGTTTCTTTCCCCGATGTATGTCCCACATGTTTTTACTCGTCCGACATGCGTTTTCTCAGTTCTGTGCTTTGGAAATAGGAAAATGAGGGCCTTTAGTTTGACATGGCTGACATTTCCTTGACTTGGCAGCAGCTGAGGAACCGTTCTCATGTGGTTTTTGTGCTTCCATCTTCATGCATGAACTATTGTGCTGAACATAATAGAACAGTGCGGGCCAGAGCGTGGTGGTTTGTGGGATACCATTATGATATTTGGGGGCTGAATCTCCACAAATTAAATTTAAAAAACGTCATACAAACCCAAGCGCAAGATATTATGGATTCATGTACAGTTTGTTATCCATTATGAGGTCAAATGGTTTCTTCATGCTGGTAAGGGTGTCCTGATGGAGTGGAGCCAAACTGCATCCAACAATCACTCACACTGTTCAGACCGTAACCAGGTGGGCAAAGTGTGTTGCCTATTTGCAGTAAGTTGAAGTGGAGCAGGGATCTAACCACCGAGCCATTGCCATCCCAAAGGAGAAATGCTGTATTTTCTAGATCATCATTTTACAGTTTGTTCATTCCAAACCTTAATATTGATCTAAAATGGCGAAGTAATCAAAACAGGTCCAAGCCCCCCCTCTTCATAATGACATTTCACTGTAACGAGCAGCAGATTGTCATTTACATGTTTGTATTTCCGAAAAGTGTCTATGTGACATCTTAGAAATCTGCATGTGTCGCCCAGAGTCTTAATTTTTTTTAAATAATCACAACTAAGTACAAGGATGTGGGCGGGGATAGGGGGAAGGTGAAAACAGGAATTTTCAGAGCACTGGATTTTCTTAAACATTTTCTGTAAACATGGAACTGGAATGCATGTTTTTCAATGTCATTTTCAACAAACAAAACACCCATAATTTAAGGTGAGTCACTGCGGGTAAAAATGATCTTACATTTAGAGATATAAATTTGAAACTTCCTGTGTAGTAAGAAAAAGGCATTTTACATGTAAAAATTGCATGTACTGTATTTGGGACAAATGAAACTGAAAAAAGTATTGAACCGTGTTTACATTTCTTGCTTCATTTTGTTAACATATTAGATGCAAAAAAATTACAGAGGGGATTGAATGAATATCCTATTTACTATTTGAGTAAACTAGATCTGACTGAAACATTTTTAATTTTGCTTCATTTTTTAAAACTAAAATAAATCAGGCTTTGAATTAGATATCAATACATCTGTATAATCCCTAAAAAAATGTTTTTACATACAACATTGGAAAGTGTGTTTAGGTGCTACTAAGGGGTGATCTTTATGTCTCTGTGGGAGAAAAGTGCTCTTTGAAGTTACAATGACCCATATAAATCCATATTAAATTCATTTAGATGCAGATTGGGTAATGCTGTTCTTTTTACGTAAAATGTTATATGTTGAGACGGCAAACTGACTAGAAAACCAAACAGGTGGCGTAACCTACACCCGAAAAGTTACACAGCCCACCTTTAACCACTCTTGGATCATACTACAGGCTCAAAAAGCAAATGCAAAGAAACGGTGAACCTAAATGAAATGTATGGACGTGTTAAGAGCGGACTTGAAGCGCACAAGATAAAACAGCCCACTTTGCACAAGTCATTAATAACCACTGTTCTCTGAAGGTCGTCTACACAACCTCTAATCAAACTGTTAAGCATGAAATTAGCATAATGGAACAGCCGGGCTTCAGCGGCTCCTATTGGGATCCTCTCTCACCTCCTGCCCAGCTCACCGCCCCAGGGCTCGGCACCACCACCACGGCCCCTTCTCCTCGTTTCACTGACACATGTGTGATTGATGCCCTGGGCGCCGGCTGATAGGCTGCTGCTGCTGCTGCTGCTAATTTTAGACACGCTCACAAGGGAACTCTGGCGGCAACAGGTACTGTAAATTGGAGGCTGCGGCCAGCGTGCGACTGCACATTGTAAATAGGCACTGATAAATCTATTTTCCATGACAACTACAGGAGATTGGAATGATGTAGCATGAGGTGCCGGCCCATTGGCACGCACAATCAATAAAGCAAGTGCGTTTGGAGCAACAACAATTGTATAGAGTGATAATGTATAGAGTAGGGGTTTCCAGTGATGGAGGCTTCTTGCTACACTTGGGAGCCTTTGCATTGTTTGTCTTTAGTTTATTATGTTTTAGGCATCCTTTGTGGGTAACTTTTCTAGAGGATGATTTGCCACCTGCTTTTCTTCACAGAGATGTTATTACTTTGCCTGTTATGTTCCCCATGGCATTACCAAGGTATTTGTTTGCATAAAATATCTGTAAGGTATACCGGTCTAATGCCGTTGAACATTCCAGGCTAAGAAAGACCACCTCTATGGAGAAAAGCAGGTAGCAGACCCCCCCAAACACATACCAGAAATGTTAGTGCATCTTTGATCACAGGATTACAGCTCTAAACTTGAGACCTGATTTAGTACTTTTATTATTTGTTTATTTGTTGGGGACAGTGCATGTTAATGAACATAAAGATACACATGCTGTGAACACGTTGGATTGTTGCCATGGGCTCATTTCTATCTGTTGTCCCACATTCACTCTCACAACACACCGTCATTCACACACCAGCACATATGGACACTGGAGGCAAAGTGGGTGAAGTGTTTTGCCCAAGGACACAATGACAGTGTCTTTTTTTACTTTTAGTCTTTTGACTGAAGTGATTTTTAGTTTTAGTCCAAATTTAGTCCACATTTTTAGTTTTAATCAAAATGTTGTCAAGTAATAATGTTTTGCTCTATTGACCTTATTCCGCCCACTTTTCCCTCTTTTCCCACGTGATCGGCACTTTCCTTGTAATCGCACTTCGGGTCCAGTGGGAACTCCATGGTTTAAATGGAGAACGAGGGAAAAGTCTCGACGCTAAAATATGCTATAAAGTAGATTTATTTGTGTAAAATGTTAAACGTTTATGTGCATCATCCCAAAAACGGCTTTTTAGTCAGTGTAGAATTTTTTTTTCTCTCAAGGTCGGGAGCCCCATGTTAATTAATACAACCGGAAGAAGGATTACGTCGCATGGCGCCACTCAGACGGGCTTCTGGAATAAGGTGAATACGAAAAGGTCATGCTAATTTAGTCAACTAAATCCATACTAGTTTCAGTCAAGCAGAAAATATATATTTTTCCATTTCAACTATTATAAATTGCATTTCATTGCTTCATGGGACATGTACAGAAGTGTTCCTTCTACATATGTACATTTTGTTCACGGCCTGGTTTGGGGCTCTGGGTGAAACGCCCCCATTTTAATATTTTGTTTAGTCTATTATTCAGTGAAACTATCAGTACTTGTACTCATAGTTTTTGTTGATGAAAATGTACGACACAGTATTTGTTATTGTTGGAACATTTGATTGTGTTGGTTTTATTGCATGTGTTGTCTCTATACTAATCATAGTCTTTTTCATAATTATTGATGACGGTTTATTTTAGTCAATTAAATTGACACTGATCTATGCTTTTATTATGGCCATGTTTTAATTTGTCCCATTCTTCAATACTACGACCTGTCATGGAGAATCATTGGTAACCTTCTCCAAATATTGAACAAGGGTTTTGCTCAATGAAGTGTTAACCTATAGGACATGTTCAGGTTGATGGAGGATGTGCTGGGTTATCATAGCAGTTGACAAGAATCTCCTAGCAGGGGATGACATGTATGTGCTAAAACTGTTCCATGTGCAGTTTTGTGAATGGAATAAAGAATGCTTTCACAGCCACTTTTTCTACTAACTTGTTCCACATCATATGCACAACCCCGGTAACAAACAATGTAAATGCGGCATAAACCTGAATGGATAACACCATTAGCTTAATGGCAGGTAACATTAGTTGGAGATTAGTGAACACATGGTTATGAAAATGCACCCTACACCAAAGCCCAGTGCGCCTCCTGTAAACTGTAGAAAATAAATGTCATGGATAAATTGCTCCTTTAGTAAAGTAGCTTTGCTGAATGTCCAAATTACATTATCCCAGCTATTCATGTAAGCTAATTAGCAAAGCTGCTGACTAGTCAACACAAGAATGGTGCCATTGCTGTGTGCTCATTTGTCTTTTATTCCCCTATTACTTCTATAAGGATCCTATCATGAATTATTGAGTAAAGTGAACTACATCGCGTTGACAGGCGCTCTGCATTTGGTTATTTCATTTAGGTAAAATGATATTGGATGAAACTCATATTTGTTCCCCTATCCTGAGTCAAATATGAGGCATTAGGAAGGACATCAGGTGTAAAATGTAAGGATGCCCCGGTATCTACTGTATTGGCTGTGGTCCAGGAAAAAATTTGCTGGATCTGTTTCAGTTAAAGAGCCTGTACCTGATTTTTTGCATGTAATAAATCTGTTTTGCCCCAGTACAGATAAAAGCATCTATTCAGGTGAAAATGAGAACACAGCGCTTCCACTGCATCTAATTGTAGAGCGTTTTATTCTCCGAGAAGCAGGAAGTGCGCCGTTAGCATGCTAATGTTTGTTAGCCTCACCTGGGACGGTAAATCAGCATAAAAGCAAGAAAAACAAAACATTTTCTTAAATCTAACATTATACTGGACAAATATACTCAAATAAAATAATATCATTCTATTTAATCAAGCTACTACATTAATTAGTACACTTTAGAAAATAGAGCTGGGAGTCAAGTGTAAAATACCAAAAACATAAGTCATTGCTTGATTGATGTCCAGTCCTTGGCAGTCGCATCTCTTTACTCGTTACCGCAGCCAAAAGTACAATCCACATGTATCCTTCAATCGATTGATTTTTAAAAAAGATTTTTTGGCCCATAGGCTTTTATTAGACAGGACAGTATGGAATGATTTAGGGGTGAGACTGGGGAAAGACATTGCAGCAAACTGAGAGCTGGATTCAAACTCACGATGCCGTGGGTGGCTCACATGAAGCACCGAGCGGGACGCGATACATTGTTTTCAAATCAAATGGAGTGGCGGTGTTGAAGACAATCTGGGTTCACGCTTCATTGATCTCAGCTCAGTATCAGTGAGTATCAATCATTAAAAGGAATCCTTGCGAATACTTGAGAAACAGCATCTTGCATATTCCACAATGAATAGATTTGATCATTCAAAATGTTCAGTTATGTTCTCACCACCTCTCTTGTTCTATTGTCAATGTTTAATGAATCAATCATCACAGGCAGGCTCTTTGACGCCGGCTCAGTAGTGAATGACCTTTCTGCTTTTAACAATTTATTACACAGAGTTGCCTTTTACATCTTAAATTGTTTGGAAGTTTTTTTTTTTTTTTTTTTTTTTGGAATGAAGACTCCGATGCCAAGTTAGGTTATATATTCCTCTACGGGCCGAGAAATCATTTGGCATGGACGAAACACGTAAAATATTTATAGCCGAACTGTCTGCAGATGCGGACGACCTCCAATCAAACCACAAAACCTCCCAAAAGTGTGATTTTCTTTTTTTGATAATAGCCTTTTCTTTTTTTTTTTTGCCCAATTGGGTTCACCAGTCATTTGCAAAGTGGGTCATTTGAATGATTTGACTCACTTTGAACCAGGCCAACCTTCTCCTTCTCGCCTGCTCCATCTAGGTCGGAGTCCATCTTGCTTCCCGAGTGGATTTGGTGACCAGAATTTTACCCCTTGACTGTCACTCGTGATTAATCTGCTAATGTCCGCATGCAAATTCACCAGCGCGGCCTCTTCGCTGGCGACTGTGCACCGGCTAATGGATGTCAGCGGAGGCGGTTTAGCTAGCGTCGTGAATATGGATGAGCTTGTGTATATTTAGCAGCCAAGTCGCTTTTGATCACAGTGTGTGCGAGGACGATGAATGGCGGGCCGGAGCAGCTGACCACCTGCCTGTCGGAGCCCACGTACAGTTTCAGCAGATGGGGTTTTACGACGCCGCGGTTGTTTTAAGCGGGAGATGGGTGCAGAGTGACATTGACGGCCATATGTAGCATGCTAATGAAATGTGGTGCTAGCTTGACGCTCGTCCCAGCTAATTTAAGAGGATCAGATGTGTTGGTTGTAAAATCAATGTCAAAATCATTTTTTGGGATGAATCTGTTGCTCGTAACATTAATGCTAGCTTTCTTTGAGGTTGTAATATTTCCTGGGCATGTGCAAACACTAATGCTTTCTGTCATGGCTGCATATAAGGAACAGAGTGGTTTTGTTTTACCGAGGTAAAGAGGTTGATGAAATGAATTAAAGGTACACTATGTAACTTCTCTGATAGGTTGTCTGAAACCTACTTGTCTCCACGGCAATTTTATTGCTTTGCATGGACCATTAGACTATACATTTGCCACTAAATGTTTAAAGTACAGGTGCTTTTATTTTTTTAAACTCAAAAATACCTTGAAAAACATGCTAACTATGAGCAGGCTCGCCTCTCCACAGAACTGACCATCTCGCTTGTCCCCTGAGAAAAAAGTTACATAGTGCACCTTAAAGCAAAGCATTTTTCAATTTCAAAAGTTGTTAAATTGCTACAATATGCCATTTATCATCCATACAAATATAGAAATGACCATGTTACAGTTGAATCCTTTGATAAGCTTGGCAATGGCAGTGCACACAGCCCAGACAATCTGAGCACAAGGTATTTTGTATTTGTTTTGTTTTATTTATATACACTGCCTGTCGGAAAAAAAATTATTAAAAGTTGTTGCATTATTTTTCATCAAGATCTTGTATTTATGACAGGAGTGTGACGTCCCAAACACTCTCACTGGGGTTGAGCTCTGTAGTAGATTCGTTTCTGCTTCCCTTTAGATGTTTTCTCTTCTTGATGACAATGATTTGACCCTTCTTAAACACACCGACATCTTTTCCATGACCACGGGATTTGTCTTTCCACATGGTTGTTTCAGAAGTGATAAGACTGCATCAGTTGGGTTTAAATACTGTGTTGCAACTGAAAACAATTGCCCATGAAGCAATTATCCAACAGGAGGCTCTGACCTATTTGCTTAGTTGAATCCAAGCAGCGACTTTTTTTGTACAGGCAGTGTATATATTTAGCTTGTACCAAATGTAAGTTATTTGTTGTTCCTTTGGGTTTCTCCAAAAACTATGTCAACTCAGAACTATCATGGTATTCTAGTAGTAAGTTGTTTTATTTATAATGTTATGGAAATGTAATGTTCCCATACAAGCTTCAAAACTGCATAGCCTGTCTGGAAATAGCATGAATGTGGATATTTTTAACCGCTCTTATTTCAGATGACCTCAATATGTGCGACAGATGTTATTTTGCAATATTTACATCCAAATAAAGCTTTGCATACAATAAACCTTGATAAGCAACGAGCAAAGTAGCTTTTACCTGTGACTGTGAGTATTAGGCAGGTCACCCACTGGCCTTGAAAACATTCCATCCATATCTTATTATTAAATTGAGTGACTTTTGCCAATTTTAAACTAAAATTCTTATTGAACGGTGTGAGAAAACAGTGAACACATTGAAGGAACCCACAAGCACTTTACAATAGTAGATAGAGTCCAATTACACCACCACACTTCTTGCTACTTCAAAGAAAAATGCACACACGAATTTTATAGCATGCTGCTCAATTTCCTGATATTTTGAACCACTCTACTTTCTGATGACCTCAATATGTGTGACAGATGTTATTTTAAAACCTTTACATTCAAACTACAACACTTAGTAAGGCTTTGCATAGGCCTACAAAGTAGTAGTAACATTCCATCTCTACACATACCATACTATTCACATTCATTGCTGCTATGTTTAATTTAGAGCTAAAATCTTTGGATGGCGAGACACCCAGTCAATAAACTGACAAACTCTATAATAAAATGTATATATGCAATGCCATAGTTTTCTTAGCATGCTGCTCAATTACTTTTCCTGAACTCATGTGCCCGCTGCAGTGAGGTGTATCGAAAATTGATCCAGAAAGATTGTCAGCCACTGTCTTCACAAGTTTTAAAGGCTTTTTGTAATACACGCTGAATGATGGGGTGCTCTTTTTCATCTTGCATACTGTAACTCAGATAGCATTAACATTCACTGCATTTCCCGCTGCTTCTTTGCAAGTCTCCAAGCTCAAATAAGTGGATTGTTTCTGCGGAGAGGGGGCACATCTGGCACTGCCGATCTGGTATTTAGTAGAGATTGTACCAATGAAAAAACCTTTCGATTAGAACTGGGAAATTGCTTCTGTCAAGACTACTCAACGAAGGAAGATAGCTCTGGGTTGAATTGGGTCTCAATTTGGGAAGAAAGAGGAGTAATCTAACGTGGCATCTTGATAACATTTATCATGGAGCAGAAAAAGGGGATATGTGCGGCTGCCAGCAGACTCCCCATCTCACTATGGACATGCGCTTGATACATTACATCTGCTTAAAGCTTTGGAATCATCTTTTGTGCTTTCTTTGTACTTGCACATCACGCTCCTTGATAATTCTCAAATCAAATTTAAATGATTCCACAGTGCACTGAAGAAAGACTGTTGGATTTACGTGCAAAGGATTAAGGGCTTGCACATTTTAAGGTGCACTATGCAACTTTTTTTGGAGGGTACACTACCTGCTTTGCTCCGTGAATATGGCTGGAATTGTCCACTGTATGGCATTAAACTAATCAATCTATGGAGAGACTAGATAATAATGGCATTAACACCGTTTGATTTTCAGTTTTTAGCAATCGTAACTCAGGGAGTAATTGGAATAGCAATTAGTGCCAACATATTACAACCCAGAAAGTCTTGATATCTTTGCGATATCCATCATATTTTCCATGTAGATTTGACTTTTTATTGAATTCATGTGAGACCGCTGACATTCTCTAAATAAGTGGGACAAAGGACATGTGGTCACCCTACGAGCAAGTGATACCACCAGCCAAGTAAAAGGTCAAATCCGCAGAGAGGACTTTATAGCTTTTTTTGAGCTATAAAGTCATTATAGAATACATTTTTGACAGATAAATGCAATACTGTGAGCAGGCAGTGGACTTTAAATTGTCAATAACATTTCCTTACCGTTTTTAAAGTTAGTAAACCCTACCGTTTACTGTGCACATAGGGAAATGTTTCCTCTCTATTTGACCCATCTTTCGACGTCCATGGACCGTTCTCCGAGTCTTAAATTGAAGATGCATGGTCAAGAGTACCAGCGGCTGAAATTAAGCCTGAGTAGCTAGGGGAAACCCATCCTAAGCTTTGCACTCACCCACCATGCATTTATATTTCCAATTGTTAACTTTCCTCCCCTCTCTCAGCTTGGCCCAATGGTCCAAGAGCTCATAAAGTGAGGAGTGCAAAGCCATTCTGCACCGGAATAGCCTGGAACAGTTATCTCCGAAAGGGGCTCAATTGAGAATACACTGCTTGCTTTTCTGTACTGTATATATCTTACAAAAAGCCCATTTCTGCCTTTCTTCAGTGTGTTCCATTTTGGTAAAAAGTCATTATAACACTGCAGTGAGCCTCGCCTGCACCTGTTTTAATTAGACTCCTTAAATGTTTAATGGGCGCAATCGACATGCGGGATGGAATACAGTGTACGTCGCCGTGGGTTACCTCCATGGCGGCGGAGGAAAGCGGGCTTTGTGTACTGCTTAGGCATTCCTTTTGTAACCACTTTAATGGCCAATGCCTCCTGGTCAAGAGGTGCTCAGTGAAAGGACTAATTCAGCGGGATTAGACCACAGTAATCCAGGTTTCCAAACAATTTGAGCTTATGCTGGCCATGCAGGACCATACATTGACTCTATAGGAGGGGGCCGCCCTGCAGAAGGATTAGCCCGGATCTCCCGAAACCCCACTGTTTGGAAATGTTCCTCCAAGACTTGTTTAACAAAAATGACATCACAGGAGGAGGCAGCAACAGAAGGCTAGTGGCCAGATGAGAGTTTATGGGACGCAGTGGGATAGAGGGGGCCTATAGGCAGACGTGCTCAAACCAGGACTGCCAAAATAAGTGACAAGAAACGGAAGACCGACGGAAGATTTAAGCATTACTGTGAAATAGGATGTTCCGGAAAATGTTGTGGGGTAAAGTGCGTTTTAAATGTAGTTCCCTCCAGGGTCCTTTCAATTTCTGATCTTCCTTAAATTATTTCTTTATTTGAATTAAATTGAGTATGTTTATGTAGAAAAGTAAAGAAACAATTTACAATAATAACAATACTTCCATCTGTACGTTTCAACACATCTTGAAAAGGAAGAAGTATAAACATATTGAACCCCCTTTTCCCTGCAAAATGACAACTAATGCCTTTTGTACAGTGGTATCTGGATTCTCTATCATTTACATAATGATAATAATTAATAAAAATAATAATTTTTTAAAAGATTTTTTTTGCCCGTAGGCTTTATTAGACAGGAGAAGAAAGTGTGAAATGGGGGATGAGAGAGAAGGGAGGACATGCAGTAAATGTCGGCATCGGGATTCGAACTCACAACACATCTTCATAAACTCAGTAAATTGTCTATTTAAAGCAGTTATCGAAACAGTACCCAGAATCAATTTGAAGATTGTACTGAAAGGGCAAGTTATTCATTCATTACTAAGCATAAAAGATTTGTTGTGTACCTGGCCCAAAAACAGTTTTGGGCCTCAAAACTGCTGCCATGGTCACTATAAATGGATACCTTTGGAGCATATTTTGGCAACAGGGAAAAAGACCATCACAAGGAAATGGATGTCACAAACTGAACCAACGATCAAGGAATGGACAGACACTGACATAAAAAACAAACAAACAAAAAAACCTTTGCACACAAATTTGAACTGAACAGATTCGACAAACTCCGGCTTAAATGTGACTGGACTTTACATTTAGGACTATATTTGGTTGTCTTGTGTCTATGTATGTCATGTTCCTTGTTTTGTTTGTTAAATGAAAAATGAGTATTACTGCAATCACATTATGATTCCATCACTTTTTGATAAAATACACTTAATTTGCATCAATGGAGAAGATGGTAACCGGAAAAATACTTAGAGCAATTGATAAATCTGTTTTTGCAATTTAACTTTTCTATTGTTCCAGGTCCTTTTGACTAAAAATGACCAGGTGTTGATTCGTAATAGGTAAGATGAAATAGGGATGGTTCGATACCAATATTCAATATATGTCTTACTGTTATGGCCGATAACTGAGATTTGCCAATACCGGTAATATGTAAGACCACCAAATTATGTTAAGTTAGTTATTAAAATGTATTTATCTGTATTTATATATCGCTATAAAACACTTTCTGGCACGATTGTGTAAACATACAGACGTATTTTTTGCCTTATTGTTTTGATAAGGCAAATCTGATGCACTGTGGACAAACTGGGAATGACACATGAGCACAAAATATTGGTTTCAAACATCTGCTAATTCATCAATATCAGACCGATACCGATATCTCCGAAAAAAAACCCAGCATCGCCAATATCCGATATACCATCCCTAAGTTGTTAGTGAAAATTGCATAACTAGAACACAAAAATTGATTATATTGCTTTGTTATAAAAGGTGTGGAAAGACTTGCATTGATCAGTAAAATAAATTGTACGTAATAATACAACTTATGCTCTTGGATGATTATAGAATATCGGTTTGGTTACTTACAACTGTGCAAATTAGATCTACAATATAATTTGTAACTGTCGTGAAAGCAGTATTGAACTCAGTGCTGTTTCTCTTCTCCACATTCTGCAAACCCTGACTTTAGGAAACATAGGTGAACTTTTTCACAATCCAAATCTACCCAGCTCACAAAGACGCTGCTATAGGGAGAAGAGCTAAGCAAACTCATAACACCCGGGGTTTTATTCTGCAAGGAGCGGACATGCTGGAGCGAGGAGACACAAAACAGCAGCCTTGCATGTGCCAGACGACCTTTTGTTCCTCGCAGGCTCAGTTCTGCCGCGCTGCACATCCAAATAAACAGGGGAATGTTCCGGAGGATGGTCCAAAAGCACAGATAACATAGGGGAAAGGTAGAGCAAGCCGGGCCTTATTTAGCCTTCATGCAGGTGTAAAGCTTAGGGGCAATTGTAAAGTTGCCATGCATGAAAATAGTTGCCTTGAAAGTCATAGAGTCAATAAACATGATCTAGCTTTTACTTTTTCACTTGGTTGGTCAACTGGACAAAGAGCAACACAGTGGTTTATTTTTCTGCAGAATAAGTCATGGCATAGGGGCTTTAAACTGAAGTGTACCCACACATTTTGGTTTGTAATCACAGTCACTGGATCCAATTTGGTACAAGCAAAACAAAGGTAGCCATTTGTATCACTTTAGAATGCAAAAAGTACAAATGCCCTATTGTTACTATAGCCTCTGCATTTGACCCATTCACACCCAGAGATGTTTTTAAATGTCCAAATCAAAATCAAGCTTGCTTTATGCACATTTTAGAGATCCAGAACTTCAAAGTCCCTATTAATTTTTATTTAATTTGTTTTATTTAACAGGGACAGTGTACAGTCATCAAATGTAACAGAGTCAGCCAGAGAGGCAATTTTTTTATCTGTTGTCCCAGGACAGATGGTGAACTGGTAAGGTTGCCAACCGTGCCGATTTAGGCCGGATGTCCCGCTATTTGCCTGATTTTGATTTGTTTCGATAGGGACCGCTGCTGCCCCACATTTCAGTCAGAGACTCTATTGTTGATAGAATAATTGGCAAATCAAATAAATAATGGTCCACTGACAAGATCAACCCCCCAAGGAAATGGTCCGAATCTCAAAATACTTTATAAAACATGCAAACTCGGCTAAATAGGCTGTATGTAAATAGGCTGTAATTGTTTTGAGTAAGTGTGGGGGTCCTAGCTCCACACATAATAAACAGCACTTACCACAAACAGCGTAGTTTTCTTTTTTTTTTATAGATTTTGTGCCTGTAGGAAAGTATTGTGAAATGGGGGGGAGAGAGAAGGGAGGACATGCAGTAAATGTAAGATAGGCATATTTGTGCTGTGCCATAACCACTCACAGAGCTGTAGTTTTCAAGCATAGATGAGTTATATAAGATAATAAAGTTACAACGCAGCTACTCTGTGACAAATTTAGACCGACTAGAACGAGGGGACAGCTTTTATTTCAAACAGTTTTGTACGAGGAATGAACATTTAATCTTAAAATTTACCAGATTAGAACAGATTACTATAGGATCGTCTTGCTGTGAGGTGGGAGAGCTAACTACACTGCAATCATACGACAAAAATTCAACATGTTTTAACCGTTTCTACAAAGTTCCATTCTGCACCCAGTTCTGACAAATATTACGCATTTTGTGTATTTGTCCTTTATGTCCCTATATCCTTTAATCCTGCTCTTGAGTCCCTTTGCTTTGTCATCTCATGTTTTACAATTGAAAGTGATTACTGAAAGCATGCATTGCTTTGTATCAGTCAGGCATTCCCTCATCAGGATTTGTGTCAGAATGGAAGCAGAGGGAATTACAAAAGAGAGAAAATGGAATTACAAAGTAGAAATAAACAATTAAAATGGCTTGACATGTTAATGCAATAAGCACACAGTTGCAATGAACACGATTTGAGGCAGGAAAACTCAGAAGAAATCTAGTGATTATTTATGGATTTAAAACAGCACTTGCGAGCTCAGAAATTTGAAATAAAGTGTTTTTGCGAGGCGCTGAGGGAGAGGACTTACCAAACAGGATTCATCAAACATGCGCGAATGAAGCTAAATACAACTCTTTATATATATATATATATATATATATATATTGTCCCTTTTATATTGTCCCTTTTATATATATATATATATAAAAGGGACAATGTTATAACCTGGTTATAGATCAAAAAAGTCAATTCAACAGAGGACTGTCTATAGTTATTGGAGCTATATTCTGCCAAATAACATTTTAAGAGCTTTTACCCAAAATAGTTTTCCCTCACCATTTGGTTATTGATAAATGCATGTTTGAGTAATCTTACATTGTCCTACATTTGAGTCTTGGGAAAATGTATATGCATAATTTGATGCAATTATGTCAAAAATGTATGAAGATTTATTAGTTCTTATGCTTATTAGCTCTGCACTTTTGAACAGGAAGTTAACAAACCCATTTTTAGATCAATATTGACTTTTACATCTAATATAGCTCTTAGATCTATTACAGCTCAATACTAAGTACCAGGAAAAAAGCATAATACTGTATGTTTTCTTTAATGTGCACCATCAGAAACATCATCCTCCATTTCTTGATGATAAGATAAAAGTAATAATACATTTTCCACACTTCATCCTTTCCTTTTGACAACCACCCATCACGTGCAAACTCGACACAGAAAGACAAGTGTGCTTTCAACATTTTCAATATATCATTTCTCTTAGGCCTGACTCACGGCACCTTCCCTTTTTCGGGAAACAGAAATAATAACGTAACAGGAAATTGTAGTTTCTTTTTGATGACGCACTTCAGACATCTCTCTAAATGCCGGGGCTTGGATGTAGAAAATCTCTCAACGGGAGGCTGAACATTCTTTGAGAGCAACTGCATCGATTCATTGTCACAGCCTTTTGCTTTCGCCCATTGTTCAGCACAAAATGAACACTCTATACTGAGATTTCCCCGAGCGGAGTGCCTGAGAGAAAAAGTGTCTGTTTAAACGTAAACAAACCAGTCAACCAATCAATAACCACACACGAGCCCCCGACGAGGCCACTATTAAGCACGGCAACAATGAGCCACCACGGCATGAAAAGAAGACAGCACCACCCGCCGAACGGCAAACATCATTAACCCAAAATACACAGCGGTACTGACAGGTTGATAGGTAGAAGACTGAGCGGCGAAATGGTGCACCAAGGAGCCCGGAGATACAGTAGGAGCACATCAGGAGCCATCGCCCCAGTGCTCTTGTCATCCGGCAACACCTGCACAGGTTTTATTACTTGTTATAATGTCAGTTAAATATGGGGCTTGAGAAAGAGGGGTTTTTCAAGCCTTGTCCAGAGATGAGAGAATAAAAATGTTAGTTATGTATTACACACATTTTTGGCAGGTAAAAAGTCTAATCTAAAAGTAACTAGGGCCACTCGATTAACTGTAATCGAGTCACTCAATTTGATATTGTAATGCATTCAATTTTCGTTAAAAAGTAAATTATTCAATGTGTGTGTATGTGTGTGTGTGTATGAAGGGAGCTTGAGGGTCGAAAATCATCTATACCTACGTGCATATTGTGAAGTGTAACTAAACTTAAGCCAGCATGGGCCTCATTATTAGCACTGAACGGTCTAGAGAAGAGCATTGATTAGCTGGTTACCATGGCACCAGCACATAGGAGGGAAAAAAGTGGCCAATGACCATTGATGTTAAATGTGTTGGAAGCTGGGAAAATAGAATCTTGAGACCTGGTCAGAACTACTCCCCAAGCCTTCTTCTGTGCACTGAAGTGGCAACAATTACATCCTCGAGTGGTGGTTTCACACACATGTTTATCAAACCATTCAGGTAAGTGGGGTTTTCTCTGCAAAAGTGACTGACTATTGTCTGTCAAAGAAGTTAGTTCTAAAGTGTACCTGTAAAGGACACACAATAAAATCAGCCTTCGTGGTCTCTGACAAAGGATCTTGATCAACGATTTACAGATTTTTTTTTAGAGGTGACGATCAATTCTTCTACATACATTCTTTCAATTTAAGAATATTTGATGACAACTCAAACTATGTAAATTGAAAATCCACAATTAGCATTTCACATTATTGAAAATATATATTAGTTGTAAGGAAATGTACTGTAATTCAGCAACTTTTCAAAGTGTATGGACGAGGGATGTGAAGATTATTGTGATTATTCTGATCACAATATATTTGAAAAAACTATTGAGAATTGTAGGAAGCAAATATAATAAACCAGTTCAAAAATATAATAAAATATGAATAATACAAACTATGTTGTTTCTATCATGCGGTTAATGTGACAATATAATTTATTCACTTTTCCAACTCAGAAAATTCAACTTCATAAAGCCAGTGAGGAATGGTAATCTATTAGACTTGTGAATTGAGGATATCGCTGATCATGGTGTCAATTTATTATGAATAATCGTTAAAGAAAACAAAAACATGGAGAACCACCCCATTACCTGCCATACCCCATACGATTCCCCCCTGCCCAAAACCAACAGGTACTTTTCCATGTGACTTGAGCAATCATTGCCCTATTATTGAGAATTTGAAGATCCAGGACCTTTAAATGCTGCCACTTTACCGATTGTAACACCGATGTCCATTGTGTTTATCCATGTATCTGTCTTTCCAGTGCTGTGCTTTTGCTGTTACCCAAGTGAAAACCTGTTTGTGAGCCCTGAAGAAGGTCTCCATAGGTGGAAACGTGTTTACCTGATCTTATTCAGCCCTTGGACAATATTTCCCATGTAGACAAACAACAATGGCATTTAGACTGTTAAAGTGTTTTGAGCTCCAGAAAAAGAAGACAAAGAAGAAAGAGACAAACAAACATGGATATTCTCCAGGGATGGTTTTGTAAGGAAACATTACAGCTTGGATCAAAGCTTCACAAATCAACAACATTGTGTTTGCCGGTGGTACAGAGGGTAAGGCGGCTGCACATGTGCGGTTGTGTCACCGTGGCGTTGTGAGTTGGATTCCAGCCCTCGACAACTTGCCGAAAGCCTCTCCTTTCTCTTTCTCTCTCTCTCCTTCTTGCTCTCTTTCCCCATTTCATTATGCTACAACTGTCCTGTCAAATAAAACCTTCAGGCCAGGAAAAAAAAACAAAAAAAAACCATCAACATAATAAAGCACCTTTAATTAAAACTCATTTCTAATGGCGCCAACCATCATCTTGACTTGACCTTGTTTACAACGTAACCTACTTAATCTTAACGCCATTAACTTTTTACTGCGTTGATTAATAATATAACACATGTGCCATTTTTAAACTTAAAACACATTACTGCCGACAGCCTAAGTCGATATTGAATGAAGCCAAAACCGTTACATCCAACCTTCTCATTTCATGGACTTCATTCTTCACCATTAAGGCGTTCCTTTTACTATCCCCATTATTAATTATTGCACTTTTCCACATTAATGTACTTGAATCACCACTTGTCTCCATTTCTGCTTAACCTTGCTTTCCCCTTCGCTTTCCCCTTCACTTTCCCAAGCTGCGGGGTCCGACAGCATTAGCGGCTTTATGACACAAGCGCTAACGATCACGACCCACCTCTGCGCCCTTTACTTCCTGTTACCTATTCTGCAGCGCCTTCTATTAAAAAGCATTTATGAAGCCGCGGACTGAAATCTATTTAACAAGTCTGTCATCTCGGCGGCTTTGTTGCACATGAGTGGAGGCAATCGGACGTGAAGTGGCTTGCTGAGGGGAACCGAAGGCCCCCCAACGGTGAGTTTTAATGCGGGGAGATTTTGTAGGCAAAGACAGGTGCTTCCATATACGCGCTCTTTGAAATGTTCTCAGCTGGAAAATGTGGCAGCTTTTGGGGCCCGCACTAAAAATAATGAGCTTTTAATGTCCGATTCATTCAGCCCAGGAGTCTTTGTACAAGTGATGAAACATGTCACTGATTTTCTTGCCTCGGCACAATTAAAAGGAAATTCTTATATAGTCGGAGTGCCCCTCTACATGCACTTGGCACTTGGGGTCTTTGGAAAGCACTTGTTGGTTTGACACAAGTTGGTCAATGGAGTTTGACTTTGAGGGCTTTTGTGAGTGCAGGTTGGGGTCAGTTCTATGGAGTTTTAAGTGGTTTAAGTTTCAGTGTTTGGTGTAGAATTACAAAAAAGAAAAGTTAATCCAATTGTAGATGGATAGAATTGTGCTTCAAACGACCGTACTTTTATAGCGAAATTCTATGTAAGAATTTACTTATCCAACTACGACCACTTGTGGCTTTGTATGCATGTCACCATGGTAACTGACCACCTAAGTGTGTCACTCTGTTCCCTACATCAGGCACTATTTAGGGGACATTTCAAGTGGGTGAAAAAGTAGTACACCCAAAATGTCACACAAGCCACCTTGAAAAGTAGTCTCCAGCGACAGGCTTTTAAGTGGCCACAATACAACTGAATTAAAGCTATTGAAATGCAATGTTGAGCTGTGGTACTAATAAGCCACACTTAAATGAACTGTTACGGTGTAAAGTTGAAGGTGTTTGCAGTTTACCTTAGCTTGAACTGTTAAGAGACCAACAGTTTTCCCATCTGCTGCAAGAAGTTGAATAAGCCAGTCCATTTTGATACTTAACGTGAGATCCGAACTAGACTCAAACTTTTATGATTAAAATGAGTCCATAAACATGTTTGTGTCAGACTAAGGTAGTGTCCAACTCTATGTGTGAATGAAGACTGAACGCACAATAGAGTCCAGTTAAGAGGGTTAGGGGCTACAGGTGGGACATTCAGACGCATCCACTGAAATGTTTAAATCCGTGCATTTGGGTTGGGTCGCCTGGGCAAAAGTCCTTAAGATATCACTTATAATATAAGTAGCAGAAACCTGTAACATACTGTACATCTAACCAACCTTGCCTCTTTGGAATCTGGTTTCTGAATCATTATGGTGGTTATTGGAAAGGATGTTGGGTCCAGATTGGAAAGCACATTTCGTTGAGGTAGTCCCAGGGCAGAGCGTATGCAGGTTTTCATGCTTATCCAATTAAGTACTTAATTTGATGGGATGATAATTAGTACCTGCTTGGCATGCATAGCTAGAATCCTGGTGGTACAGGTAAAGTAGGGCTAAAAGTAACACTTCAATCTGGGTAGAGCTGAGAGGAGTAGCACAAGGGGAAATGGGGCTTTAGTGTATTAATAGTGGTTTGTTGTGTTCACGTGACATCACAACATTCCCTATATATAATCCCTATCCATGGGTTTCAGTCACGCATCTTATCTGTTGTCACGGCCATTTTGAAGACGTCACACATGCTGTTGCCTCTCCGCTGTTAGATGGTCATGAAAAACAGTCGTAAAAATGTTTTTTTCATAAAACTGAAAATGAAAAGGGTTGATACTTCAACAAGACAGAAGTTACGGGCTTTGATCCTTATCTACAGCGGCGAGTCACAGACACTTAAAAGCAGCAACCACTTTCCACAGCAAACTTCACATTTCTTTAAAAAACAGTATATCTCCCACCCGCCCTTGCCGACTATCCATTATGACAGAGAAAAGTCTTGCAGTAAGATTATAATATAAAGTAGTTTAAATTGCGTAAAATTTGAATGTTCATGTGCACCATCAAGTCGACACGGCACAGGTTCTTTGGGTGTCTTGAAAACAGCTTTACAGGTTTTTGTGATCAACACACACACAAACACACACAAACAGAAGGAGGGGTAGAATCAATGGAATAATGTGAATACTAATTTGAGATTTCGTCGCTGATTTCGGTTGCTGCTGATACACGTGTAAGCAGGTAAGCAATGGAACAGAGTCTGAAGAATAACTTACAAACCCTGACAAAATTGGAATTTTTTTCTCTAAAAGACAGCTTTCCAAACCGATTTCCTGTCTCTGCTTGGTGCTTCATAACTATTATTTGCCCTGTACTTTTTCGCCCGTGGCTTCTGAGTGAGTGAACTGTCCATTTTTTGACATTCTCCGCTTCCTGACAGCTGACAGCCGCGCGCACTCTCTTCCCCCCGTACCAAACTCCCCTGACCTCGAATATTCCACGGATCAGTGAACCCCACCATTATCTGCTACAGCGCACACACATACACACACGCACACACACACACACACACACACACACACAATCTCATACGCACACAGAGCTATCACCTGGCTTCTGGATGAGCTAATGATGTTGTTGACATTAATGAGGAAGGGGACACGCTCACGGAGGCAGCTAACGATGCTAATCATGGAGAGAGAAGTGACTTTTTCATTCATGCAAGAGCTGAAAGTCAAGTGGGGCAGAGCATAAAATCTGCTTGGATATGACTGTAAAAAGATTTGTATTATTTACTCACGAATGTGTTCATATTCTTTATTTATATACTTTATTGTTCTAACGATGAGGGTTCGGTAACACGTTTAACTGACATTGTGAATATTTTCTCCTCAATAAACAACAGTCAAAATCAAACATAAAATTCTCATTCATTTTTGAATTTTTTTATTAGAGCCCATTACTAACCTGGCGCAAAAAGCACCCTCGGAAGGTATCCATCTAATGATTTGATTTCAGGAGTTGTATGTCCCACATCCATGGTTTTAAAATCAAGTGCTGATGATATTGAAAATAGTTTGTAGTGCCGCATTGATATCAGTCCAATATGTATAAACAACGGGACAGTCCCAGAACATGATTTCTCCAACAGCACGTTCCTTTTTGGTGAATAATGTGCACTTTGACATGGTGTTATACAATACTGGGATACATTTTTCCAACAGAATTATTCCCATGCATGTACATATGTTCCCACTCTTCATTTGTCATAATAAAATGGCATTCTCTATCCCACTTGTTCTTAATATGGCTGGTAGAGTTATTGTCAGTAATGCACTTTGTAAATTATTCCTCTTGAAAGTCCTGATTTATATGCATATAGCATTTACACCTGTTGTCCCAGAACACACACACTTATACATCAGTTTACACCGACACTGGGTATAAGGGTGATGTGTCTTGCCCAAGGACACAACAGCAGTATGCACTGACCTGAGCAGGTTTGAATCCCCGGGTGTTGTTTTAGGGGCCAAACGTTTTAACCACTGAGGCACTGTCGCCAAGAAAGTACTAACCATATTACATCATAATTTACACTTTATATATGGTTGGGAATAATCATAAAAGCATAAAATAAAGTAGAACATATTTACATTATTAGTGACCATTTTCATCCTAACAACACTATAACCATGTTGTAAAGTGTCAGTATCGGCAAATGATTCCAGATCCCTCCGTAGCTGAACACAACCTATTGTGGCATTTTATATTGCACAGAAGGCTGAAGAAAAGTCCAAGTTTAAAGGTTATCCTCTGACTTACAATATCCTTTAAGTTGGATCCCCTTTGATCCTTGGAAAGGTCAGCGAAGTCCCTAAGCCTTAAGCTGCAGTCTGATGGAGCATTTTTCTCCTAAAGATCACTGCTCCCTCAGCCCCGGCAGTGGAATGCTGCAGCACATTTCTGTGACAACTTTGTTTGATTTCTCTGCTGCTGTCGTATGGGGGCACGATGGCAAATCAATTCTACTACCATTCAATGAAGTTTTCTTCCATTGCCTCGACTGTGACTTATTTTGACGAGTTGGGTGCCATGTTTTGCCAAAGGGCACAACATCAAAATAACCTGAGATACTGAAACCAATTAAGCTGGCTACATTTGAATAACAACTCACAATAAAGCTCATGCCTAAGTTCAAGGCATAGTATATTGACCCCACAATACCCTAGGGAAATTTGTTGTCTACATTTGACTCATCCTTTAACGGGTGTCAGGAAGCGCAGCACTCATGGGCTGCAAACAAAGGCATATGGGAGAACACATACTTTGGTGGAGTGCTCGTCCTGATATCTGAAGCTCATCGGGTATATAAATGTGACCGTTCAACATTTACATAGAAACGCCCCTAAATCACCAATCAAACTTGGAAAAAGTCTGGAAAAAACACTGTATCCCTCAGCTATAAGCAAAGATGTCCTCAAACTGGGAAATATACTGGATACCGGAGGGTGCTTTCACATTTGTCCTTGTTGGGTCCAGATTTGAGCCCAGTTCAGTCCAGATGTAGACTTGGTTTGGTCCTGTTCTAGTCCTGGTTTAGTGCTGCACTAGTTCAGGATTATTTCTGAATCCGTCCCAGTTTAACTCCAATTTGTGGTCAACATGAAAGTGTGTTGGATTCTCACTTGAGGCACATTGTGTTACTGGAAAAAACTCAACCACTACTTTACTAACATTTATTTTGATCAGAAACTTCAAATGCCTTTTATTGGTCTGAACAACACTAGGGAAATGTGTTGTGTGTTATTAACAAAACACAACCATTTATTATGTTTTTCTTTCTTGGAGAATGGCTGCAGAAGATTAGAGTTGTGTTCCAGTGAATATGTAATGCTGTGGTCTTTCAGCAGAGACTCGTTGTGAGGCTTTTCTGCTGCAGGCGCTGATCACTGATAAGAGCTGGCTTCCACTCTGTCTCATTACAGCGCGGTCCAAGTTAAGGTCAAGGCTGAGGCGCTGCACTGGACATTACGCTAGAATAACAGAGAAGTCACACGCAGGAATGGAGAATACACCTTAAATCCCGGTGCATCTTTTAACATCTTGTACTGTTTTTGTGTCTTCTGTATGTAAACTTCTAAATGTATTTATTTATTTATTTATTTTATTATTTTTTTTACAACATTAATTACAGCATAATTACATCATACTGTAAATACATATTATTAATGGCATGTAGGATTTTTTGTGATTTGATTTGATTTCTTTTTAAGTTAGAACAAAAATAGAAAGAATAAATGGTTCAATAAAAATACACAAAAATAAATTACTTAACCAACAAGTAACAAATAAATAAATAAATAAATAAAAGAGAAAAAAAAGGATTCTAAATTAATTCATGTGGCGATAGTAAACCATGTAATGAATATTTAAGTAACAGCCGCAGAAAAGAGTTATAGCAAATAAACAAATAATATGAAAACATAGATTCAAGCTTACATATTATCAAGGATTAGAAATAAGAAAAAGGGACATTCGGAGAAAAGGAAATAAAGAGCAAAAAGTCGTGTTTATGAATTAGGAAAACATTTCTGGCCTAATGCATCTTTAAATTATGTTGTAAAATGAGCTATTCCTGTGTGGCTCAAAAGCTTGTGCATTTTTCACAGCTGAGCGCGTGTCGGTTCAATAATGAGGAAAAATGATTAGAAAAACAAACATCTATATTTAGTGGGGGGAAAAAAAAAACCTTAATTAGACAGGGTTCAGAGTGATTTGCATTGCTGCGTGGGTTTCATAGCTCATTGGGACACTTACATATCATTTACCATCCTCCATTTGATTGCTAGCACAGGATCTGCTTTCCTTTTCATATCTAAATATTAATAGTCTCCATTACAGCAGAATGGCTTCCATCTCCGACTCACATGGAGGGATTAGACTTTAATCAACGTATTAAATATGACTTTCTATTCCTGCAGATGGGAACCGTGGCACCAGCTCAATTAGTATTGTGCTGTGTTTGCAGTGGCACGCTCATATCCAGACCCCGTTTTCACAAGGGTCAGAGCATATGAGAAGACAGGATTGTAAATGGACTGTAAATGATCCACATTCAGGGACAAAGCTGCGTAAAGTGAAAAGCGATGATACTGTCAGTGCAGATGTAAAGTGTGCGGTACAGACTCCTCTCCAGTTCACAATGAGGTAGTACTACTTCTACATGGTGCCCAGACAACGTACTTCTTACGTTTTGGTTGCCTTCCCACGTTGAGTTACAAGCGACAAACAACTTCATGATGTCAATTCTTCACCACTTGCACAGTCACCACAGTCACCACAGCGAAACGGAGGCAAAACTGGGATTAAAACAGGAACTAAATACCTATTTGGACGGGATTAGTTTGGGGACGCCCGACGGCATTCGGACAGGATAAGAAATGTCAGTAATTTTCGGCGGCCTGCTAAACAAACTGGAATGTGACTATAACCTTTTAATGAATCCGTGTTGTTAGCATTTCTTCTAGTTGCGCTTTGTTTTTAGCGCTCGTGCTGCTCTGTTGCCACGAAAATGGATTCCAGGTTACGTTTGCCGCAGTTGGTTTTGTTTTGTGTTTCTTTATTTTTGATTGTAGAAAAAACAATAATTGAATTGCAAAAAGGTTGGTAGCAACTTAATAGTATTAATTTTGTTCTAAATGGACCGTAGAGACATTTTAAATCGCTCTGCATTAAATAAAAAAAAGGCAAGTGTGAGCGCACCCTTATTGTTATGGACATTTGTCTAAGTTTTTCTCCTTTTTGAGGTAGATCCTTTATGCATATATGTTTTGACAGTATAATTACATTAACCTCTAATCATAAAGTATGTGTAAAATCTAGATCTTCACTCTTAAAATTATTATCGCTTGAGTAGTTGTTTCACCACTACTTTTTTACCCTGTAATAATAACTACACTTTCAATAGCCTTAATTAAGCAGGAACAAAACTTCATTCGTAAAGAACAAAGAGGTTTGGGCTTCCTAACTACTTAATTTATACCCTAACTCCTAACTCCTAACACCTAAACCCTTTATTCAGTAGTTACTAAATTCAAATCCTTCTTTTTTATCATTATGAATTAAGTCTTGCCTAAATAATGCTTTTAAGATAACAAGGCATGTGTTTCATGTGGCAACAACATTGTCCAGTCTGCTTCTAAAGATGTTTTATTATTTCAGTGAATCCATTCCATCCATAGATTTATATGGGACATTGTAACTTCAAAGGCTGTTTTCTTAAAATGCATTTTTCTCCAGTAGGGACATAAAGATCAGCCCTTAAAAGTAGCACACCAAACTTTATAATCTTGCTCTTAAAAAGATTCTGATGGAACGTACACAAGGATTTGTTGATATCTAATTCTAAGTCTGATGCCTTAAAGTTTATAAAGTCTAAAAAATTAAGCACAATTTGAATTTTTAGGCAAATTTTCAATCGAAAATTAAATAAGATATCCAAAATCCCTTCTGTAAATGTACATGTGTACAAAATGAACCAAAAATACGCTCATACTTCTGTTTGAATGGTAAAAATGGTTAATGGTCACATTTATATAGAACCTTTCTAATAGGCTTTCTACCTTCAAGACATTCACACTTGAATTTGGGAAAGTGGGAATTGAACTGCCAACTGTCTGGATAATAGAGATGTATAATTGGATGTATAATTTTCTGTATATGCAACGCTGTGTCCATAATTTATTCATAATTTAGAATCAAAGTGGAACGTGGGTCCACTAATGGCTCCAAGAATAGCACCTTTAATAGACAGACCTTTCTCACCTCAAAGATGTACTGTAGGTCATTCTCATATGCAATGTCTCTTATTGTATCATAGCAACAGCGATGTATGGAGCTTAGTTAAACCATGGTCAAACTGATTATTTTGATTAAACATAATAATAATGTGACTTGAGTGTATTTGTTCCTATGATGAAGAAGTGATTTTCAGCCATTCAAATCACACTCATACTGGCAGTTCGATCCCAGTTCCCACAGGTGTATTCTGGTTTTATCTTGTATGTACAGTCCTGTTCTATGATTATGCGCAAGGCCAATGACAATGGCGTGTTCTACCTCAGCCATTCCACATTCATGAGCACGATGTATAGATATATATTTACTGTGGAAAATAAAAAATATTGTTGGAACTACTTCATGCCACTGAAACAATAACCCATCCATGGAACACACTTTTGACAGTCGGGAAAAAGGCCATCACAAAAAAATGGATGACACAAACAGGACAACTAAGGACTGAAGCGACATCATACCTGACATAAGGACAATGGAAAAAATCACACTCGGACTCGACCCCGAAACTGACAAATTTGAAATAATCTGGACTAAATGGGACAGTTATTTTGAAACGCATGTCCCTTAACCTTTCTTTTCATGGGATGCCGTCTTTATAAATTAGATTGTTAGAGAAAATGACATAATCTGTCAGATCTGGCCGCGCACTTTTTTTCTTTTTTTGTGTTGTGTTTTTTCAATATTCACTCTTTTCTTTCAATTTGAATTATTATTATTTTATTTTTTTTTAACTTTTTTAAAGAAATCTGTGCTTGCTGAATGTTGTTATCATATTCATTCATCAAAGCTCAGAAACTGACCCTCAAATGAAAACAATATAATTGTCTCTTTGCCTCCCTTCTTTCGTTCTTGCTGGATTTCCCATTAAAGCCACATTAGATTGTCACTGCCTGTTTTTTTTTGGGAGCAAACAGAATTTAATCTGAGTGCAAGTGCTAAATCAAGAGTACGGTCACAGTTTGGTCTGTTGCCAGAGGAGTGCTTTCAGGATAATCTCATCTGCTTCTGTTTGCTCCTCTAAAACACGCACTGACAGCTTTCGTCTTCAAAGGCAGCTGGCATTCATTTTGAACCAAAATGTTACTGATTTTGAGCTTTTTCCCCAGACTGTTTTCATTGTTCAATCTGCACCTAAAGATGATTTATTGTTTCATTTAACCAACATGCATCTATAGATTTGTATGAGACGTTGTAATTTCAAAAGAAATGTTTCTCCCACAGAGAAAATCCATTAAAGTTGCAATCACATGCAGTTTTATGTATGAGAGGCCAAATGTCTTCACTTTTGTCCAGTTAATAGAATCCAATTTTCTTTTGATAGACACAAAACATTTTGAAACCTTACTGCTAACAAGATTTTGATGGGTCATACTGAAAGATTTGTTGCCTGATTTAAGTTTTAGGTGAAATTAAAGCATTAACCATTACCATTTTTAAGTAAGATCTAGTTTTTTTTAAACATAAGCCATTCAAAATCTCTTCTGTATTTATTATATACCCATGAAGTCAACACAGTGAAACAAGACATTCAAAACTGGCTCCATCCTTTTGTCAGAGTTTTATGCAGCAAATATGTACAATTCTACATTTATGGAATTACTTTCAAATCTAAATTTATGATGTTCTTCCAATTCACCTCCAGTGTGTTCAAAAATGTCAGACAAGTGAACAATTTTATTTTGTTATATCTTGGTAAATGCCTACTTTTTCTTTGTTTCATTGCTTTATGTCTTCATGGTATACAGTTATAAACTTATTACTTTAAATTTATTCAAATACAGTTTATAAGTAAACAATTTTTTAGATGTTTTTTGGGCTATTTTTTATTAGAACATAGAAAAACAAAAATAAACAAAACAACAACAACAACAAACAAACAACACAACAAACAACTGATAAGAAAAAATAAACCAAAATACCCACAACAAACGAGCTGGACCAGGGTGAACATGAGGTAAGTAAAGGTGTAAAGTAGAAAATAAAGCTGTGGAATCAGTGTAAAAAAAAAAAAAAAAAAAAAGGAATTTGATCATATTGAGTTCTGCATAATTGTCCCATTTTGTCCATTGTTTTTTAAATAATCTGATTCTGGATCTAATTGTAATATATCAAAAATCAAGCATTGACATTTCTCTCTCTTTTCTAATCACTGATACCCCCTGGAGCCACCCAACCCACAAAACAATGCTCTGACAGCCTTGTGCAGGTGAAATCAATAGCACCCAATTAGCCTGAGACATCACACAGCCCGGCCGTTTGTTCACCGTGTCAACCACAACCAGCTCCAGTCAGAGCTCGGCTGTTTTGCTGTCGCTATCATGGCTAAGCTAGTCATTTTTATCCTATTGATTTTAACTGCAGTCGTTGAAGGAAAGCACAAACACAGATGGAATACAGCGTGTTACAAACCGCTGCCGAGAAGGGCACGACTTTGGGGTGAAGTGAGTTGACCAGGTTCCTCTCCTTTGCTTAGATGTCATGGAATGGAAATGTGAGAATTTAAATCCAAGAGATAGCAGAAAATGGAAGACATTCTGTAGGCAGATGACAGCAAGGGTTAGTTAAGCTAGAAGAAGTCAGGTTGAGCTTTTGAAACGAGTTTCTGGAAATTACAAATGGTATTTATCTTTTGAAAATGATTATTTATCAGTAGGTAAATGTCACGAAGATGGGCTTAAAAAAAAAAAAAAAGACTTCAGGTTAGTCATTTTAAGCCACTTTAAGTTACTATGCCTGTTTTTGTTTTTTTAATCTATCGTTTTTTGGCATTAGTTTTCCATAATTTTTAGATAATAGGTAAGAGTAAAGTTGTCCATTACCTTCCGTTGTAGTTTGCCCAAATTACTTCTAAATTAAGGCCTATACAACTTTTTCTTGTTCATAAAAATGATGACTGGCGTTGCTAACACATAATGGGCCATCCTGAACTGCCCCAAAATGTCTGACCGTGAGAATTGGTCAATCACTAACATTTCATTCAAATTTACTTAAAAAATTTATGATGTTTGATTATTTTCAGCTAATTAGTAGGTTATTCTTCGAGTAAAATGTTGGCAACTCTTCCCCTTAACACTAGGTACTTTTCTGGGAGGGTCAACCAGCTGCAAGTCAAACTTATACATCAGTGTTTTTTAATATTGAAAAAAGTGTTGGTTGCCAATTGCCGTCTCCTTGTCTTGCCTTGACCAGGACAGAAGCACGCCCTCATGAGATCTTGAACCTGTTTGAACTGCCCAAATCCTGGGACTGGAGGAACGTCAATGGGATCAACTATGCCAGCACCACGAGGAACCAGCACATCCCCCAGTTCTGTGGCTCCTGCTGGGCACACGGCAGCACCAGTGCCATGGCCGGTTCGTGAATCAGTATTTACAGATGCAGAACATTAGTAGTTGGATCCATGCTTCTAAAGAGCCTGTGATTTAACATTGAGGAGATCTAGAAGTTGTTGTTCTGGTTTATGTTGATATTTTGGCTGTGATTGGACGGCCCCATACGACTCCCTTTAATGTTAATTCGAGCATATTGAGTTCTGCTTGAGCCACAGCTTCCCCACCATAGCGCCTGGTGTTCACAGCGGTCTACCATCCACGTACTAACCAACCCTGCTTACAAGTCAGACATGATCGGGCATTGACAAGTAGATATAGCCACTGTAACTAAGTGTCAGTGCTTTTTTAATCTATTGAATAGTTATGATTTGACAACGAAAAACATGGCATCTTTGTTTAAACTGTCAGATGTTTCGAACTCTCATCCAAGAGTCATTCTCAATCTTGTGGACCTGATCTGAGAACTCCTGTTTCTTGTTTGTCCAGACTACATTTCATTTATACAATATTTGGGCGTTGAGGTTTCCGTTGCAAGACATGTTTTTCTGTCATGGGCACTTTAAGCTTGCCATGTCTATAAACTAGTTTTGACCTTTGACTCCATGCATTCAAGATTACATCAAATTCTAGTTTGTGAAGGCAACACAGGCCTTTATTATGCAATGGAGCTACTTCAAGTTGGTGTGACTTTCCCTTGTGGATCAATAAAGCTTAAGTATATAAATTAAAGCTGCATCTGATAGAAGTTAAAATTACTCCATTACACGTATTGCTATTGAACACACATCCAAGGTAATCAATTTAAAACGTTTTCTTCTCAATGTTATATTCTAGTATTCACAATGACGTTAAACATTAAAATTGCCTTTCAAGCTCTGAACTAAACTCGATGTAAATTACTATCTGGGTCATTCAACTCTAGAAATAGTTTGTCTAGTGAGCCAATCGCCCAATTCCACTTACACTAATGAATTTGGAGCGTGCCCATTTGGACCGCGGCGCTGCTTGAGGGATGAGTGCGACTGTTTTACCAAGAATAGTGTATGCAAATGAAGGCTGCGGACAAGCCAACAGATGGGCCGCGCTGACATCACATCATTAGAAACTACTTTTGTGGAAATAAACGACATTTGGTGGCGTTCTATTTTTGTTTCACTTTCTGAAGATCGCATCAACATAAAGCGAAAAGGAGCGTGGCCGTCTGCCTACCTGTCAGTGCAACACGTGATTGACTGTTCGCACTCTGGCACCTGTCACGGAGGGGACCACGGCGCGGTCTGGGAGTACGCACACAAACATGGGATACCTGATGAGACGTGCAACAACTACCAGGCAATTGATCAAGGTACGGACGAATGGTGATGGTTGTAATTTAGGTGAAGAGATGGTTGTCAAGAGTTTGTAGGGCTCGTCAACTAGGAAGAGTTTTTTTTTTTTTTTTTTTTTTTTTTTATGTCTAGTCAACAAGATTTATTATTTTTTTATTAACTTGCTTTTTATTTTTTATTTTTAATACATCTTTAATCAAATAAAGTTGGAAATATGGTGACTGAAGACCACCTAGAATAATTACAAATCGTGTGTTCATGAAGCTCAGAAATGGTTCATCTTCTTTGACATTTTGAAAAACTTAAGACCTTAAGTTAGATGTTATTGCCTTGCTAATATATTTCGCCCGTCTTGGTGATGTGGGACATATCTTTTGACATTTTGTTTTAATAATGCTGTTTTTTTTTTTTACCTTTTTGCTCCATGTCGCAATAGGAAAAAGAGCTCACTATCTCGAATAGTTTTTACCCGTGTTAAATAAAAGTTGATACATTTGTCATCAACCTCCTTTTGTGTAATCCAGTTAACAATTACCGTACCTTCGTCAAAATCCAATGACAATTAAAATGTTCGGCTATTTACAATCATTCCAATTAATTGTTGCAGTTATTTCTGTTATATGACATACTTTCAGATTAAGGCTGGTTCTGTATTCTTGACAATGTTTTTATGAAATGTATATTGTCCTTTCAAGCCGGCAGTTGCAGCCCTTTTCTTGTTACTACTTTAAGCCACAGAAGCCAAAGGTCCTGTTTGTCCACCTCACAAACACACATGAGCTATATTCGACTGTAGGCAAGTGGGGATTTTCCCCAAAGGCACAACAGCCTTGTGCACTGCAGCAGTGCTTAGACCACTCATCTGTACCCCTCTGCCAAATTGTGAAATCAGAGTAATGTATGCTTTGCACTTTTGTGGATATCTGCTAATGGAGTTGCACATTTTTAAAATATATGAACTCTTTGGAATATCAACAAATTATTTCATTTCACTTTCATGGATGATTCATGTAAAGTTTGCTTTATTTATGGGTTTCAGAATGAGAAATTAGAACAAATCATGGCAATTTTAAAAACGAAATATTCAACGGGGGGGGGGAAGTCTTCAAAGTTTTGCATATAACAGTATACCTATGGAAATCTAAAGAGGACTACACATTTGGGACTATATCTTTATAATCCCAAAAATGATAATAAACGTAAAGGCATCCTGAATCTTTGGACAAAAGACAGTTTTCATGCCACATTTAGACCATGTAAAATTTGTTTTTTATAAAAAGGTAATGGTTATTTGGCAAAGAGGACCGGCAGCTTTAAAAAGTGCAATTTACATAAAATAATAGACCAAGATGTTGAGTTTTTGAAAGTGCAAAAGATGTTCAGTACAGATGTACTTGGTTTCTACGTTGAAAGTGTTTGTTAGCTGGCCTTATTCAAGTATTTCAAATGGATAACCTGATAAAGAATATTGGGGTCCAACATCGAACTACATTAATGGTTACTTGACAGATAGACTGACATGAGGCGTGAGGCAGGGTTTAGCTTGGTTCCCCTTTAGTTCACTTTGTACCTGGACCATTGGCCCAGCACATTAGACTGTCAAAAAAATCAATGGTGTTACAGTTGATGGGATGGAACATAAAATTGCCTGCTATCTTGACTTCCATACCTTTTTTATGTGATGCATTTTCCTTCATAATGTTGGGCAAATGTCTGGATACAAACTGAATAAACAAAATACTGAAATTCTTTGTTGGAAACAATTATTTGAAAACATGCGTATCATAAATGGTATTGGCCACTTCCAACATAAGTACAAGCCTGTCAGTTTTTCCACCCTTGTTTAAAAAAAAATCAAAAAAAATCTATGACCCTATTAAGGCATCTGTCCACTTCTAACTCCCACCCTCACAGAACCCCCCTTATGGCCACTCATGCACTTTTCTCCTTTTTAATCAATGCATGTTTGACATTCTCTTACCTGCTCAGAATGCCAGCCCTTTACCCGCTGTGGACCTGCAGCACCTTTGGTCAGTGCAGCGAGGTGCAGAACTACACTCTGTGGAGGGTGGGGACTTCGGACCATATCCGGGCCGACACAACATGATGGCTGGATCCTCACCAGAGGACCGATCAGGTTTGAGATTTATTGTTGCTACATCCCATTGTCTCTGGTTTCGGTCATTGGCTATGGGCTCTCGCCGTGAGGGGCATGAGGAGGAACAGGAATGGAGGATGGTGCAGGTTTTGAGAATAGGGTTACAGCCTGTACTTATTCATCTTAGCAATTCAGACTTGTAACACTTGATGTATTCTGGCTTTTTTTAATATATATATATTATATTATAATATATATATATATATATATATATATATATATATATAATATATATAAATTTATATATTATATATATAATTATTTAATTATATATATATATATATAAATATATAAAATAACAACCAACCAGTGGGTTTAGGTGGGAACATGTGACTACTTTTTAAAATCGTAAATGAGGTGTTTTTCAAAGTAATACTCTATGAACATACAGTGATGTAGAATATTTTAATGTATTCATAAATTCAATTAGTAAAACATAGTATGTTAAGGAACACATAACGCTAAATTTTTTGAACTTGAAAACGTGTTGTTACATTGTCATGGAAACATGCCTGGAGTTCAACCCTGTTTAATAAGTACTTGCCCCTTTGAGCCCCAGAAAACAATTTTCAAAGGTTCCAAATCCAGAGATCTTCTGCACAATTTTTATGTCCATAAAATACCAGACTCGTTTGAGCTGATCTGCCGTCAAAAATGTGCTTACATGTTGAGGCAGGTTTATTTCCCATTGTATTTCCTCTCTACTGCCAGTAGTTTGGAGTGCAAACACACATCCTGATGAGAGAGCACCTTACTGATGATGTGATGTTTGTATGAATAGACTAGAGCAATATTTTAAGTTGAAACATGAGATGTAAAGGTATTTGAAGATGCTTCAAAGCCAATAACAAAAGTAATGCATCATTTGTCTTCAAAGCTTATTAAGATATCATTCTAAAATGAAATGGCTGGACTTAAACTTTGAATAGAATACTGTTAAAATGTATACCCAAACTATATCGTGCTAATCCTTATTTTTCCTTTTAAGTGCAACATCATTTCTACATTTAATAAACATATTTCTTCTTTTTTAGCTGTGGAATTATGGCACTGACATGTTTGACGCGTACACCGGTGGCCTGTACTCTGAATAATGGACCACCCTTCATCAACCACATTGTGTCAGTGGCCGGCTGGGGAGTGGAGAATGGCACACAGTACTGGATCGTTCGAAACTCCTGGGGCGAGCCTTGGGTGAGCTAGAACTTCTGCCTCAGCACTTTTTTTTTTTTTTTTTTTTTTTTTAAAAAGAGCTGGCATTTTAAACCTATTTCTCTAAATGGTATGTGCATCAATTTCTAACCCAAGTGACACGCTTTTTTCTTTCTGCTTTTTGTACCTGAAGGGGGAGAGGGGCTGGGCCAGGATTGTAACAAGTGCCTACAAAGGTGGAAGTGGGAGCAAATATAACCTGGCTTTGGAGGAGGACTGCATGTATGGAGATGTCCTTGTGCCGCTGGCCTACCAATAAACAGTGTCAAATTGAATTGCATGCTCAATGAAAATTTGCTGCAAAGAGACTTGCATGAGAAAATAAATTCTGCTGTCTGTCTTTTTAAGTTTTGAAGTCGATTTGATAAGGAAAAATGTCAAAACTTTTGTTCGAGAACACTGTAATCATACAAAGTCTTCATTTAGAGCATCAGCAGTAATTTCTTGGTGTTTTAAATGACAAAAATAAATGTGCTTTCCCCTTTTTTTAATACCATAAACATAGAACAAGATGACCTTTTGTAGTTTTGCTCACATATTGTCTTTGATTAATGATCTTGATTAATCATTAGAGTTACTGCCTTGTGAAAAAGTTTTGTTTTGCCGTAAGATACAAATAATAGCTCGATCCCAGATACATTAACTATAAGTGTATTTAAAAACTGTTAAATGAAGGTGAGCTTGATTACATTCTTTAAATTCAAACATTGTACTCGTTGGTAAAACAAGTTGTACACAAAACCCTGCATTTCCTTTGGCATTAATAACTTTTGTGGTTAAGGATTCATTACTTTTGTCCATGGAGATGGTATTTCAACCATAAGGAAATAAATGCATGACAAATGTTTACTGTGGAACTTCCATGCACAGCGATAACTTCTCCATGGAGACGAGCGGGTGACTGACCCTTCTCCAGACGAGATTCATAAAATTCACCTTTTTAAAAACATCTCAAGTGATAAAGATGCAAATTCTCTACCCGAAAACAAAATGCAAATGTTCTACAAGTCTGAACCAGAGCTGGAGTTTAATTGGGGGCCCCAAACCTCACCTAAATTTGGCGACAGACGGGTGGTGAAAATTGGGGAAAGGAAGAACGGCTACACCTGAGACTGTTTGACCCAAAAACCTGCATTTCGTTCACAGCTCTATGCAAATACAAGGGCAATCATTGTCTGGCTTGGTAAAAGTTGTGAAATTAACATCAGTCTCCCGGGGAAATGAACAAAGAATGTCGCCTGAATTGCATTTCTTGCAGGAAATGTATGACAAATTACAAATTGAGGTCATGCTATAAGGGAATCAATTCAAAACACCTTGTTCTTTGTGTGAAGGGTGCTGTTATTTTCACTGTTTTTGGGTCATTTCAATAAATTATTTAATGGTGAAGCTCCGGTTGTTTTTTGTTCTCTTTTTCCCATGTTAAAAGGCACCATTTATAACTTATGATAGTAACAGTGATGTACACAATATGTAATACTGCATTTGACCCGTTCTTCCATGGAAACTAAAGTGACAACCACTGCTTTATTACAGCTCATGTTTTGTATGTAAAAAGGTTAGGGTTTTGTCTTCAGCTCTACTGAATTCATACTACTGTTGTCCTTGGGCATTCTGCATCTTGTCTGTGTGAATGTGGTGTCTATGTTTGTTTGTCGTGGCTGGAAAGGCAATTGGCCTAAATTGACTGACTTGTTTTGGTCAGTTTATTGTACATGCTTTCGGTTTACCAATCACAGACCATGAGAGACCATAGTGCTTGTAAATGGTCACCGAGTTGCCATGGAGCATATGCAGTCATGGAAGCAAAATTTGTAGGCATTTAAGCACATTTTACACTGGATACGTTTTACTTTTACTTTGCAACATTTGAGAGTCGATACATTGGATGCTCGTTCTAATTCAAACTTTAGTTTTTCTTTCTCCTACAGTGCATTCAGAACGTATTCACGTTTTGTAAGGTTACAGGCTTGTTTAAGGATTACATTCATTATTTGCCTCATTCTACAAACAATACCCCATAATGACAACTTTAAACAAGGTTGTTGGAAATGTTTGTGATTTTTTTATATATATATATAAAAATGCACATGTACACTCAAAATTGATCTAATGGACATGGTTTTTCCACTGATCATCCTTGAGACGCTTCTACAACTTGATTGGAGTCAACCTGTGGTAAATGCAGTTGAAGTTGGAAAAAAACCACCCCAGTCTATATAAGGTCCCACAGTTAACAGTGATGTCAGAGCACAAACCAAGCCATGAAGTCCAAGGAATTGTCTGTACAACTCCGAGACAGAAGGGAACAGAAGCATTTCTGCAGCATTAAAAGTTCCTCTGAGCACAGTGGCCTCCATCATCCGTATCAGGAAAAAGTTTGCAACCACCAAGACTCTTCCTAGTGCTGGGCCCGACCAAACTGACCAATCGGAGGAGAAGGGCCTCAGACAGGGAGGTGACCAAGAACCCGAGGGTCACTCTGACAGATCTCCAGTGTGTCTCTGTGGAGAGAGGAGACGACCAACCATCTCTGCAGCACCCCACTAATCAGGCCTGTACGGTGGAGTGGCCAGACAGAAGCCACTCCTCAGTAAAAGGCACACATGACAGCCTGCTTGGAGTTTGCAAAAAGACCCTCGAAGGACTCAAGAGGTTCTGCAAAGAAGAAAGGGAGAAACTGCCCAAAAATAACGAGGTGTGTCATTATACTTGTAACATTATACACAAAAAGACTTGAGGCTGTAATTAGTGCCAAAGATGCTTCAACAAAGTATTGAGCAAAGGCTGTGAATACTTATGTAAAAGGGCTTTTTTTTTTTTTATAAATAATTTTACAAAAATTCAATCAACCTTCTTTCAGAATGTCATTATAGGGTATTGTTTGTGGAATTTTTAGGCAAATAATGCATGTTTTTCCCGTTTTTTAATAAGGCTGTATAATATAATAACTAAATGGAAGCGCTTCCATATGTTTGCAGACTTGGGACAAAACCCTAAACAACTTGTCTTTTGTGCCATTTCAACAACTATTTTCATTCACTCCAGCAGTTTTTGGGTGACACTTATTTCCTTCTTCCTCATCACTGATTCGCTCTTCATCCCTCTGCAGATAAACAGCACCAGCCCTCTCATTGACTGACACGCATTATTAGCCCGTGCCGAGCCATGCCCTGCACTTACATTCAACTTAATCACCCGTTATCTCCAGTGGCAAACCCGGCACGACGACAATGTCATTCTCCCAAGTTAACGTGTGATTACAAAAGAACACATTTCTTTGTTGCGCGACTGGGGAAAAGCAAAGACAAAGCCTACACTTAGACTTTTTTTTTTTTAGTTCTGGGAATGGAAGAATAATCAAAACGCATAAACACACCACGCCGCTGTGCTGTGGTGCTGATATGAAATTGCATCCTATTAACTTTGCTTTCCATTCAACATCTCTGGGGACGAACAAAGGATAATCAAAGCAATGTCGGAAAGGAGTCTCGCCAAAACAAACGGGGGGGGTGAAGCTAACTTAAAAGCATAGTAGTGTTGTCCGCGCCCGACAAATATTGAACATAATTTCCTTGCTCAATGTTTATACGATCAAGCTTCCACCCCAGAGCAATCTTTCACGTGAAATCAAATTTGCGAGCAGATTAAATTTCCTGCATGTTTCCTCATTTGCATAATCACAAACACGATTCTAATGGCGGAGTTTGAACACACATGATACATAGACTTTAAACGGTTGAATAATAGTAGTAGAGGGGTGGGTTTAGGTGCCGCGGAAATGTACATAAAGCCGTTTCATACTTGGTGATTCAGCATTCATCTTCATTACGGTAATCAATATGGCAAAATGGATTTTTCAGCAATTCCTGCAAAGCCATTATGTATTGTGTGCGTGATCAATACGTTTGTGGGTATACAGCAGCACGGAGAGGGAGGCGCGATGTGAAAAGTGTATCAGCTCGAGAGGATGGTGGTGCTCAGGCGTGGACTCGAGATTAAATAAATTTGGAGAATATGCATTTAGGCGTAGTAATGGTGTGTACATGCAAGACAGGGAAGTAAAACGAGCAAAATACATTGTTTATGTTTGGATATCAGGCTGTTTTCATATATTATCAATGAACTACATTATTAACTTTCAAAAATGCATGTTTTTTGGGCATAAAACAGGTGCGACTGATGTTTTTATTTTACGCGGCCCATTTTAGAGTCTTTTAATTGGCACAGATTCCTTGTTTTTATGACAAAAATAAAACTGCTGTTAGCTGCTTCTGAAATTACTAATTGGTGACACAAAATTAATTTCAGAAATACTATCTTTTTCATTTTGTCACGTACAAACAAAGGCATTTCCGTGTTTTGCATCATCTTTTGCAGCATTTTAAAGGCGCTGTACCTGATTTTAACTGTCTTATCTCAAGGAGAACAGAACTAGAACTAGACTATAGGCCAAAAATAAAGACAAAATGGAAATGTAATCTGTTTTATAGAGAGGCACTAACTGAACATAGCGTTGTCTCTAATGCCTCTTGAATCCTTCACATTGAAATAACATGAATGCAAAGACTTATAATGCATTTATTCTCAATACGAAAAGACCTTCTGCCTGGAAAAAATGTGAGTACATAACCATGTTGCATTGTTGACACCATAAATAATTTTTCATGCTTATAAAATAGATTGAAAATACATATAATCCACTTTATTTTAAGAATTTAGTTGTGCTATTACATATGAACAATTGACGTTTGAAATCTCAGTCCAGCATCAGGATCGGTAATACAAACATGTCTAGAAGATAAAATGAATTATCCGCTAATGATTAAAGCCATGCTCTAGCCTGTAGCATTGCATGGAATTACCTTTTGTTTGGGGCTTTACATAATCCTTCAAATGCATTCAAATCTTCAAGGCCACTGGACAAGCTTGCCTCACAAAAAACATAAAAACTGCACAAGGATTGACTGTTCAGGCAAAAAGGTAATCTTCAAAACATGCCTGAATTGTAAATCAAGAAATGTATGAAGAAAAACTACTTGACTTGACTTGACTGTAACAATAATAATCACATTTTCCTTACAAAACATATAAATCTGACATATTTTTACACCTGAAAGCAATAACTGCATCTTTGTTTGCCAAGAACTAGTCCTTGATCACTCCATAGAGTATGAAGTCGAAGATAAATCACTAAGAATTAAGTATCAGAGCAGGCTTAGCCTTACGAGCTAGCATAAATCAGACATTATCATAGTACTAACTTCAGCAGAAAACATGTGCAGCCTGATTTACATCCCATAATACATCTTAAACACACACCTTATGCGTTATAAGACATTGCCTTATTGCTAATGAATGCAGGAAATGGGATTGCACTACTCGCTTGGATGTCCATTTTTGCAATTGTTTTTCAATGTGTTAGAATTTATATGAAATTAATGAACTGCTTCTTTTTAATATGAAGAAAAATGCAAGCGTAAAGAAACAATAATAGATTTTCTCACTTTTGTTGCTTACTAACTGCCAGTCATTTTGGTTGTAGTATTCGTTCACTTCTCACTCTCTGGTGGTAAGCTGCTTCTCTTGCCACCTTTGCCCTGGGGCAGACTCTGTGGACCACCAACAATCACTCACGCACACACCACATTCAAAACAGTGTACAGTGGTCCCTCGCTATAACGCGCTTCACCTTTCACAATTTTTTCTTTTTTTCTTTTTTACAGCGCATTGTTTTCTGCGTCCTGATTGGCTAAGGGACTGTAGACTATTGTCACTCAATCCCCTCCGTGCTGTGTCTCTTGTACAGTAGCTACAGAATGCACACAATGTCGACGACACGTTCTGCACCGACGAAGACACCTGCGGTCGCAACCAAAAAGCAAAGAACATAACAATCTTTTAAAAAAAAAAAAGATAAAAAAAAAATGCTGACTACTTTGCAGATTTTGCTTAGTGCGGGTTATTTTTAGAAGTAACTCCCGTGATAAAATGAAGGACCCCACCTGTATAACTGCCGTATGCCCACTGAGATCCACGTGTTTTGACCCTGTGCCCACCTGTATATTTTAAGAATGAAGCAAACCAGACAATCATCGCTGTACCACCTGCGTTAGAATACCCACTATACCATGCGCATTATATATAAAGTTATATTTTAATGTCTTTGATTTTTTTTCAAGCTGCGTTTTGTTTTGTTATTTGTGTATTCTAGCCTAAGCAGCTATTCTTACACCGAAAAGATCGCATCGTTCAAGAAATGCCCGTGAGATCAATTACTTAAGGTAAAACCTCCTCATGGTACCATAAACATTTACCAGATTATGAATAAGATAAAAAAAATGACGTCCTGAACGCCCCGTGTAATCCCCTGAACGCGCTCACAGCTAGTTGAAAAAACAGCGCCATTTTGAAAAAGATTATGTTTCAAACTTCCTTCTCCCGATTTAATTAATAGATAAATAATAATTAGAATGGCCACAACACAATGTTATTAAATGTTTTGAATCATTATGAGACGATGGTTAAATCATTCCCCAAATGAAAACCCAAATGAATGTAGAAATACTACATTTGTAATTTATTATTGTGAGGCTTGACTCATTACAGTCTGTTTATTTGCAGAAATCCACTTCTCTTGTCAATCTGGAGTTCTGTCAAATAATTTGATATTTTTTACATCCATATGCGCAAAAAGAATCCACAATCTCTGAAACTGGTAAAGATTGTTAATGAATGAAGACGCCATTAGTTTCAATGCATATTCCTGATGCCATCACTGCTCTATAGTTCTTGAAGTACATAAAGAAGACATATTATACTTTCTATTACTTAGTCAATAACCATACCATTAGGGATCATCGTCTTCCAGTTAAAAATGCAGTCTTCATTTTGGCCAGAATATTGTTTTGAAAAAATAACAACCAATGATGAAGGAACCCTGTTATAACATGGTAACGCTTAATTTGCATAACATGTCTCCTACAATTAATGTATGTAAACATGTTAATTTTATATATTTGACCATCTTTATACTATATTTCATAAATGACCACACAAGCCAGTGAAATAAATATATGCATTTTATTGCATTACTCTAAACTGTGTTGAAATATAATCCTTTTACAGCAACCAATCTGTCTTTATGATAATCTGTGTTTTTATTTGGCTCACAATCCAAGTTGGCTCATGGCAGGGTTGTTACGATGGCTGTACTTTAAATTAGTGCAGAAAAATGCTAGATCTCCAGCAGCCATTTGGCATCATAATGAGTTCTCTATCGCACATGGTTAATTACTACGGTTCTAACAGGGAGCGGTTGGACCATAAATTATTCAAATTAAAGTTGTGGTTTTCGGAATTATGGTGGAAGGAATTACAAAGAAAGTTACAGAAGGGGATTGAAAGGCACGGAAAAAGGCTACATTTTGGTACAGTTTTATTCGAAAGGGTTCTTTTTTCAGACCAGAATTGGCTTTTTTTTCTAAATTCTCACTCCAGTCTTCATCAGAGTTGTCATGTGATGTTGCTGTGCCATGTCTTGTCAGCTGATTTACACAGGTTTTGTCTGCAGTTTGACTTCTTTAGAAAGTATGCCAGGTCTGTGAGAGTAAAAAGGCCCCCTCGTCTCGGTTTATAGTCCAGTGGGCATGTTTCTGTGTTTTCAGTTGCCTCCTTAATCCAGCGACAATGTTTGTTGTCCTCGGTCCCAATGATGTTTGCTCCATCCCAGTTCATAATGTGGTTTTCCCATTAGAGTTGTTCTTGTTCTGCTTTGTGTTTTGTTGCTGGAGTGCACTGCCCACACAATCTGTTTCCTTCACATAATATGCTCTCATGTTCACTTTCTTCCGTTGTGGTCCGTGATATATACGCCTCATCGCACCTAGTTTTTCGAATATATGTGTCTTTACTAATGCCAGCTCATTTCTCGAATCCTGTAAGTTGTGTAAATCAGCTGACTCATTCGCACGTTAGACCTAAAATAACTCGCTCAGTCTGCAAAATAATGGACTGATTACTGCTTTTATGTTTAGTTATTAAGGTACAGTAATCTTCTTCAAAAAATATGAATCTGGCTTTTAAAATGAAATTAAAATACCTATCAATATAATTGTCACCATAGACCAGGCAATTCAACCTTATTTCCCCGAGTGCCAGATTTTTCGGAGGGCCGTGGTCTGTGGGTCGGAAGTGCACAACACGCCGCTGTCACAACATTTTGGGTCGGACTATTTCAATATATTCAGTTAATATAATAAAATAACTAGGGCTAGATTTGTTCATTTCTGTGAGAAATGCCATACAAAATATTTTTCCAACATTGATCACCCACCCAGAACTGAACCAGAATTAAGTTAGGACTAGACTAGAACCAGCCAGGTCTGAACCAGGACTAACCCAGAATCAAACAAGGACTAAACCCAAGACCAACCCAGGTCTAATCGAGTGCTAACCCAGAATTAAACCAGTAAACAAGCCTGATTTGGCCCCTGGGCCTTCGGTTGAATAGCCCTGTACACTTTATTGTCGCAGTAGGGAAATTTGTCCTCTGCGATCCATCCTTCAGTGACAGGAGCCATACCCAGGAACTCATCTCCAGATCTTGAGCTTGGCTTGGTCAGGGCTTCCTTAGCTGGAGGAATTCACCTAGTGTGCATGTTTTCACCCAAAGGAAACCCATTTGGACACGGGGAGAAAACTTTGCAAACTCCACACAGAAGGAGCTTGAGGCCACGACCTTCTTGCTGTGAAGCGAGAATGCCATGCTTTACAGACATCTCTTGGCTTTTCCCCGTAAACTCAGTATACGAATAACTATGGGGCAACAGTAAGGTAGTGCAGCAGATATCTTGCAGCAGAAGTTGTCAATCCTGCTCTTGCCAATACAGTAGTTTGTTGTTTTTTTGAGCAAGACACCAGCTCCACCTTTGCTGCGTGAAAATTCCTTGTGGGGTTGTTGGTGCGGCTTGATAATCACATTTCCATCACTCAGCCCCAGGGCAGTTGTGGCTACAGCAGAAGCTTACAAGTGTGATTGAGGAGTAGATGAATAATGAAGAAACTAAGAAAATAACTGTCTGTAAAAGATTGATATGTTCTTACATCAGCATTTGCAGCAGAAGGCAAAGATTTTGACAACCGTTCATGAAATACATTGTGTTATGTAATCCATGCTATGATTTAAAACCCTACCCACTTTCGGCATGCATCAGTCCACCGCTAATCTGACTTCCGCTGACATGTGAGCTTGGGGCAGCAACAGAATTAGCTTTAGTTAATGTATGAGAATGAATCCCTCTTACTCGAAACAAAATTAAGGAATAATGTCTCCATGAATATTTCAGTTACACTGCAGCAACACCAGGAACTGCCCCTTGCAATCTCCACCGCCTTGCAAAAAAAAAGAAAGAAAAAGAATCAGCTATTACATATATTATTAATACCTCATCATAAAATTCATATCTGGAGTGGATGGCTGGCAAGTGTGAATCGAAAGGTGGTCGATAGTATTTGGGAACTTGCTGAACACACAGAAAGGAGAGCAATGACATCCAAGCTAGCCCGATTGCGCTTGTGTTGAACTTTTACAGCTCTCTCTGAGAATCATGTGGATTCTTATAAGAGCTCATAAATAGATACAACTTTCAGATCCAGCGTTGCAGGCTCCCCCTGAATAACGTTTTAATGAGAAAGTCACTGGTGCTATCGATGGTTCAAAAGAGACACTTCCACAAAGATCAGATGCAACTGGATTGGATTTGTGATTGATATTGTTGATTTTATTAATTCATGTTTTTTTTGTGTGGTTTATTTTATGTTTATGATCCATGTAACATTAGTGTGTTTTTATCTTAGGTTTCATTGTTTATAAAAGTCTATCCTTGTGTGACCATAGATGGAGCACACATGTACATGCTGCATTTTACTCTCACTACGGACGATTGTTTGGAGTCAGGATTAAAGTAAATCTTCCTTGTGAAGAATTGGTCTAAATGTGTCCGTTATTTTTCTTTCTTAGCTAATGAGATGCTACCACACGTAAACATTGGCCTACAGTGAAGTCATTTTGGCTGTATCAGTGTTTACTGGATTCACAATAATATGTGAATGAGCTGGGTAAAGAGGCGTTAATGGACAGCATTTATGCTAAATTGCAGCGCACGCACGGGTTGTTCACTTCAATTAGAGTCAAAACATTTTTATTTCCATTGTCAATGAAGAAAATTCAAAAATCAGAAACTTGCTTCGGCAATAGAAGACTATTCTATCAAAAAGTATTATGAAAACAACATACTTTCAGTCTTTAAAATGGACTGTTAATGAGGCAGAATAACAATAAATGTAGCCTAAATGGACCCAATTTAAAACTAATAAAGCCTGACACACTATATCAGCTGCACACATCACTTTGATATATCTGCATTGAATCGGCTTTTGGCAACTCCAACCTCCTTTACATTGGTTTCGGCCCCCAAAATCCATATTGGTTGGTGTAACACCCACAAGTGTAATAAATTCCCACAAATGTAATAACTTTATACCCGCAAACGTAATAACTGAAGGAAAAGTTTATTTGAACAGGCTTTTAGTGCAGAACTAATCCTAAACACACTTAATACTTGGACTAATAAGGTCATGTAAACTCATGTGCAATAGAAAGTTTGCTGCATGTCCAGTCCATTTTCATACTGCCCTGTCTAATAAAACCCATGGGCCAAAAAATCGTTAAAAAAAGAATAGGTGTTTTTGCTCGCTGTGATTATGGCTTATATAACAGTTACATACACATTATCATGATTAAACTGCATAGCAAATGTATCTCTACATTACAGTCTGTCATAGGAGGTTTCTGTAGCTCTCATTCCAGTAGTGATGGTGGATCCACCAAAGATAAGATAAGATCAAAGATAAGATAAGATCACCTTTATTTGTCCCACAATGTTGCAATAAAGGGTACAGAAACAGATTAGGCACAGTATAATAATAACAATAGAAAACTTAGAAAAAAAAAAGAAAACGCTTACAATCTTTAATAATAATAATAATAATAATAATAATAATAATAATAATAATAATAATAACACTCTTATTTACAGCTGTCATATGGACAGAAAATATTGCACAGGGATGATTGACATCTATGTCACAGTATTGCACAGAAGTATCACAGTATTGCACAGGAGTATGAAAGCTGAACGTTTCAGGACTAACAGTGTTTGTTGTAGTTGTAGCAGGGAAGGAAAGCTTGAAACCTCTCCTTCACAAGCGAGGGTGGATCAGTCCATCACTGAAGCTGCTCTCCAGAGCGGACAAGAGTGTCCTGCAGGGGGCGACACTCATTGTCCAGTATAGACGTGAGTTTAGCCAGGACCTTCTGTCCCCCACCTCCTGCACCGAGTCCGAGCACAGCCCAGGACGGAGCTGGACTTCTTGATGACTTTGTCCAGCTTCTTTCTCTCGCTCTCTGTGATGCTGCTGCTACAAGCAGACCTAGAGGTAAGATCGGGCCTGAAAAATCCAGCCCGACCCGACCCAGGCCCGCGGGCATTAAAGCCCAACCCGGCCGAGCCCGACCAATTAACTTGATTTGCATGCCCGAGCTTGAAGCAAACCCGAAATTTCAATTATCCATAGTATTTTTGGCAGAAAAAAACTCAAGATTTCTTAAGGTTAAAATAATCTACATATTTTTATGATTATGATAAATGCATTTGCACAACGAAATAACGCTGTAACACAGAATAAGAGGCCAGATAAAGAGAGTGAAAGAGAGATCTTGATGCGCACTCGCTTTAATTACGCGGAGAAATACTGCAGCCCACTGCACCCACCGCGGTGCGTGTTTGCCTTTTCAGTTCCCCTGTCTTAAGTTTATCCTTGACTTCTTGCTGCTCCATATCGGGGAGACCTGAACAAAATAGATGCGGACTACATTCACATCAGGAGATTACATTCACGTCACGTGCGCAAAGCGTGCGCGAGGACGGTGCCCTGGGGCGCCCCCACACTGCAGGTCTGAGTGTCAGACACAGTCCCGGGCTTTCACAAACTGGGGTCAGTTTGTGAGGTAGTCCAGAATCCACTCCGCCAGGTCGTAGTCCACACCAGCCGTCTCCAGCTTGTCCCTCAGGAGCAGTGGATGGATGGTGTTGAAGGCGCTGGAGAGATCGAAAAATAGAATCCTCACAGCGCTGCCAGAGAGAGTAGTGCAGCAGGGAGATGACGCTTCCTCCACTCCGATGCCAGGCCGGTATGCAAACTGCAGTGGATCCATGGCTGAGCTCGCGGTGGAGCGTAGGTGGTCCAGGACCAGCCGCTCCAGTATCTTCAACAGATGGGATGTGAGAGCCACTGGCCTGAAGCTGTTGAGGTCTTTGGCAGTGGTACCACAGGTCTGGAAGACCTCCTGTGTGGTACCACCCTCAGCTTCAGGCCCATGTTGAAGACATGCTTCATAACTCCATACAGTTCATCTGCGCAGGACTTAAGGAGCCTGGAGCTGATGCCATCTGGTCCTTCTGCCTTCCTTGTTTTAATCCTCTTCATCTCTCTCCTCACCTGTGCTGCTGTGACAGCAAGTGGTTGGCTGGGGGACTGTGTGCTGGGGGGATGGGTGAGTCCAGGTGGAGTGGTGACCTGAAAGGCTGAAGCAGAGGTGTGAAGAGGAACAGGTGTGGGCCATTGTCCAGCTGTGGAGGTGAGAGCGTGCAGCTGTGCAGGGGGAGGGGTGAGTGATTGATCAAATCTCAGGAAGTGAGTAGTTCATTCACCCACTGTAAGTCCCCTCCATCTGGACAGGGGGGACTTTGAAGCCTGAGATGGTTTTCAGGCTCTTCCACACTCCATGAATGTTCTGCTGCTGCAGTTGCTCCTTCATCTTCCTCCTGTAGCTGGCTTCCCCTTGCCTGATCTTCCTCCTCAGCTCCTAACTGACAAGGTATCGAAAGGTATTGATTATCATGTAAATTGAAATACATGGTTTATATGTTTGTTTATCATTTCGTTCAAGCAGGAGTGGAGTGAAAATAAGGCATGCATGGTTCAAACGAGTAGAACGCTTTCAATCCAGTTTAATACGAAAGTCATTGGACTCGGTATTGGAAAAATATGGCAATACTGGTTATAGTATTACTTGGTATCGAAACAAAAAAGCATGGTATCGCCCATCACTACCTTATCAGTAGCATTTGAATTAAGAACCAAACACTGAAAAAAATCGTATTTGTTTGTATTAGAGAGTTTGTATTAGCATTGTGGTATCAAAATCAGTATCAGAATTGAAGCATTTTCCATTTTCCTTAGTATCGGAATCAAGTTTGAAATTAAATGTAGTATCATGACAACCCTAGACCAGACCAGACTGGACCGCTTCAGGTCCTGTGAATGCTACTGCAGAGCTCTTTAGAAATAGCACAAATAGCTTGTCTCCTGTGCAATACAAACATGTCGCTGAAGTCGTGGTACTTTTGTCATTTCATAAACATGTTTGTAAAGGGCTCAGGTGGAAGTGCCAGAGAAGAAGAATGCCTTTTATCAAGCTCAATGAACAATGTGATGATCCTGTCAGCAAAAGCCGTGATGGTGCTCTCTACAGAGGAAATAAGACAACAGATATGGAACGAGACACAAGATAAATAAATAAATGTGTAACAGTGCAGGAGTCTGTGCATATCTAGTGATGTAGTGTCTAAGGAAAACTAAGATTGCTTCCCTTTCCATTCCATGCCCCAGAGTACAAGGCCAAATTGGCCTTCATGAACTTAGACCGTGTCAAATTTACACAAACAGCATAAGCCACAGGGACAGCGGACACATTAAACCATCAACCTTGTTCATAATACAACTAAGGTTTGATTGACTTCTATGATTGGAGAAATCGAATGAATATTTGAGCTTAGCTTAGTATTTGAGTTGAGCTAAACTTCACTGTCTTCACAGCGGGAAATTTGTCTTGGGCACTTAGTGCTTATGTACATAGACAATACAATAAAGTATTGTAATAAAGTATAGACCCCAAGTCTGCATGCCCATCCATTAAAGTCACCACATGCTATTGCCATTCATATATGTAATATTTTGAGCTGTAAAACGAGAAACCACAATGTTACAGTGTCCAAATGTTCTAACAACTAAACAACATAGTACAAACAACAAATAATGTCTGAAGCTGAACAATAGCTGAAGCATATTGTGTAGCATCTAATTTACATTAACATTTCAATAGTTCTTTCCATATAAGTCATTTGATTTCTTGTACAATTCTTTTGTCCAATACCTTAATGTCACAAATCCTTATCATGGATTTTTAGATTTTTAGGAGTCTAATTTGCCATAATCGGTTTAGGTTTTATTAATAACCCTTAAGCCTTATTGTTTTGTTGTTATTGCCATGGCTGGTGTGAAATCTACATGTGGTGCTTATACTGCTAGAGCTTCCGTCGGGAATTACAGCCTTATCTCTTTATTGTCACCCATTGCGGCATGATTGACGAAACGCGCTGTGATAAGCATAGCATGAATTTAGATGACTTTGGAGCATTTACGCGCAGCGAAGAAAATCACAGAAAAAAAGTGTGTAATTTAACTAATCATCCCCGACACTGTTATTTGCATATGTTAATAAAGCAATTCTGGAAGAGATTGGGGAGAGACAGCATTAATTTGGAATTCGAAAGCCTGTATGAATCCTTCCTTGGGTAATGAGAGTTTGGACAGCTACAGCGGCGCACCATTGAGAGACTCCACAACCGAGTGCGCTAGCTAGCCCCTTTGTGTCACTGTATTCCCCCGGCTCCTTTCCACCTCTTTGTTTGCTTTGGTGCCGTTTCCGTGGCGACTGAGCCCAGGGCCCCCAATCAGAGGCCCAATAGCGGTGACAGGCAAGGAAAGGAAAAGGAGAGGGAAGAGGGAGGAGGGACACACTTCATATCCGTGCACGAAGTCTATACAGCCGCACACACACACACAGCTATAAGGCCATCAATTATCAATGGTAATAGCGTCCTCTTCCACTCTGCGGCTATAAATCTCCACATACAAGAAGCATCAATGACAAAATGTCCTTGTGATAACGCAATGGCATGAGCTGTTTGTGCGCGGCCTGACAGCTCGCGGAGACTTCAGCGCCCATAAGCTGCTCCTTATATTGGCACAGTGACACCTTCCATTCTGATTATTATCTAGCCCGTGCAGTTTTTTTGCGGACAATATGAAGTCCAGATACTGAGGTGGAATGCTGTTTATGAGAGACGCAAATAGCCGCAGAGCAAGGCAGCTATAGAGAAGATGAATGGTATTTTTACGAACAAAGACAACTTACTTGAACGTGAAAAGTAGTGATACGGGAATTGGATTTGGCGGTGCATGATTTTGTTGTTGGAAATATATTAGACAGCATGTAATATCAAATGATTAATCTGAAAGTATGCGTTATTCACGTGACTTGACAACAGTCTTGAATGATAAAAATGGTAAAAATGATAGAATTCTATGGTTGGGTGATTAACTGTCAAATTGTAGATATGGTGACCTGGTTTATGGTTTATATATCTGTAAACACTGGGATTATCCATGTGAAACCAAAACTGGCCCAAAGTTTGACATCTTCTTTGTCAGCATCGTTTTTCCACAATAGCTTCAGAAAGTGGTGCCATTATTCAACTCAAAATCAAAGACGTGATTATTGTCAGTTGAAAGGACTTTGTAAGATTAACATGGCAGGTTTGATGACACACCAGTCGCACAGTTCTAATGGATAGTTCTTTCAAAAACAGTAAATCTCCCCTTTTACATGGGCGCTTGTCTTCCATCTGAAGATATGACATCATCAAATTCTAAAACGTGAACGTGAATGAGAAAACCCAGTGACCCCAAGAGTAGTCCCCTTAGTGTTGGTCAGAATATTACGTAAAATACACGTTGATCTTTGTTGAAATCATTTTAATCCTTATATCTGCTCACTTTCTTCTAACAGAACGCTAACTAGTACATATTCAGTTGTATATACTGTATCAACCTACAGTGGTTTGTGATAAAACCATTGAACAAAGTATGATTCTTTTCATGCGCCCTGCTGTTCTGCTAAGCCGAGTAACACTATCATGTCATATCATCTTCGTCGTATTCATTGTCACTTTACCCGGAAACATAAAGCCATTACTTTTTACTATATATTGTTGCTATAGAAACCACATGAAATGTCCACCACCTGTGGAGTAATGACTGCAATGGAGGGTTTGTATGGATTTAACCCACCACTTCTTTGTTACAGCAGCGTTCGCGCGGCTCATAGCACAAGCTTCCTACAATGTGCTTTCATGTGGATTTTATGGAAATCATTTTTTCTTTTATATTTGCTGTTTCTAATCATAGCTTTATATGTTCCATGCAATAAAACTCGGACTATATTTTCCATTATCCAAGAGGCGGAAACATATGATAATATACCACAAATGATCTCACTTCAAAATCCTAATAATTTCATAGACGCACTTGCTGATAATTTGTCATTTTTAAATCTGGATATCTGTCTATACTAAAATTACAAACTTGATTTTGATACTATGGACTTGATACTCTCTACTGATTTTGATACCATAATTATCAAAAAATAAAAAAAATTGGGACAGGTACAGTAATTTCAATACAAATGAAGGTAATACTTTAAAATAAGGTTCTTTATTATAGTCCATTAATACACACTTGTTATTTGTTTATAAGCACTTATAAGGCATTTATCACTTGGTTATTGAAAATGTTTATTACTGTTACAAAAAAGTTGTACATGGTTTATCAATACACACATGTTTTTGGTTAATGGCTTATGAACATTTATAAGGTATTGTATGCCTTTTACAAATGCTAGTTATTTAAATGCTTATCACCAACTACTACTACTACTACTAACAAGGAATAGTTTTCTAAGGAACTTTATTTTAAAGAGTTACCAGTAAGGCTAGTAGCTTTAATATTACTATGGTACATTGGTTCGGATTCTGAATAAGATAAAATATTTAAGGGATTTAATTCTGTATCAACACTAGTTTTAGTAACATTCCGTTTCAGTTTTTCTGACAATCCTCATCTGATTGACATATGTATGCATAATTCAGTAAATCATTTTACATCAGCATTTGGGCAAAAGTGAACCTGGTCAAAAATTGCTGTTTGGGGTCAAATTGAACAAAATCTGATAAATCCATCCAAAAATCACCTTTCTTGAACATAATTTGCCATATTGAATCACACTGCTTTGTTTTGCTCTTTGTCATCTCCTGTGCGCCTCTTTTCCTCACCTCCCTCCCCCCTCCCCCAATCCTCTAAGATTATCTCTCCCTACCTGTCCCCCCTTTGTTTACCTCCGTTTCTTGACCTACTTCAAAAAGGACCCAATTCCACCTGATGAATTCCACCGGCTTACACTTTGAAACCCTAAGTACCACCTGCCATCCACTAAACCTCCAGAGTTGGCTTGGTTTATTCAGCTCCTCTCGTAACTTCTTGATTTACCCCGTCGCGCAACACCAGCGGGGCAAAACCCTTTAATACCATCTAATCGCTAACGTTGTCCGTCGAAAATAGCCCTCGGATTTTCTCCAAGGATGAAAAAAAACCAAACGTGTGTGAACTTCAAAAGCGCTTGGAAGTTTATTACGTCGTGCAATCCCCAACCCCCCTGTGCCTTTTACCTCCTCTATAACCTGAGATCAAGCTTGGATCCACAAATACATAGCGCCTTGCTGCTGATTGACTCGCGACCATGTTGTCATATCTCCCTTTATACGGCTTTAATCTCGCAACCGCCTATTCTTACCTCGATTTTCCATTTGCTGCTCCCCCCTCACAGAAACGTCCGGGATCTTGCCAAATAAGCTGCAATTTATTTCAATGAAGGTTTTTTTTTTTCGTTTTCTTTTTTTTTTCAAAGACGTGTGTGTGTGTGTGTGGTTGAGAGCACTTTGAGAGCGCGGGGACCAGAAAGCTTTGGTTGTTGCGGCTTTGTGCGCGGATTGCTGGCACGCTCTTTATGTTGTGCAGCAGGTGACTAGAATACTGATCGTCGAAGCGTCTCCCTTCCAGCGCCTATAAGACTTTCCATTCTTCTCCCAGCAGCGCCTACGTATACTGTAAATCAAATATGTATTGTATCCATAACCTCGTGTGGATGAGGGCTGACTAAATTATGCCAGACATATTGCCCTACTTTGTGAGTAGGAGTTTCTTTGTTCTGGCTGAACCTTAAAACATGGAATGATGATTGTAGGAAAATATGCATGGGATCTACAAGGGAAAACATGTGGTCTACCAGAATAAATATAGCAGAAAAATGAAAATGACTTATTGGCGGTCACAAGGGTTTCACCTCTGCCTGCCAACACACATACAAGGTTACTTATGAACTATGAAATACCATTGCTGTTTATGTTTGAACAGAAATGCTCAATATGTACAGCATGAATAAAACAGATGCATAAGACTCCTTTTCTGAGCATTTAACCCGGATATGATGTTGTTCCTTTATGAAAGAAATTAACGTTAGGTTTGACTTCTGCATATTTTGTACGTCTCTGATGATAATAACATCACGCTTTTACTATACTCTGTTGTGTAGTCTGAGCCATGGCCCTTACACAACCAGATACATGGTTTTAAGACCTAAAACAAGATACCAACGTAAAGAGAGGCCAATAACAAAAAAAAATAATGCAGAATCTGTGTCCTTTAATCTGAAGAAAGAAGAGAAGTTTGATTTTGTTCTAAATGATAGATGACCACCAATGAGCTTGTTAGTTTCCCATGAACCTGACTGCACAGCTTTGTCTGACTTTGGCCTGAGATGCAACCTGTCTCTCTTACCCATGGATATATTCAAATATCTGGAAAGGGTATTCCTATCTTAAACCTGTCATGAGTCGGCCCCAGTGGCCAGTCCATCGGAACTGTAGCCATAAAAGCCTCTACAGCCCAGAAAGCATTTTCAAAAACAAACTGCCCGTGTTCGGTTGACAGGGACCTCACAAAGGTTGAATTTAGTGGCCTATATTCATATCACGAACTTTTTTCCGGTTCCAAACCCTTCAGTTTTCAGCTTTTTAATCTTAAACCTTTGCTTACTCTGTTTTGCGCTGCTTCTCTCTGACAACTCTCGCTCTGATTGGTCAGAACTGCAATCCTGCGTCACTTCTGGACCACACAGCCCAGAAGATGTTGCTAGCCGCTAAAGGCTAAACTGGCGACGTGCGCTAATGAGCGCTGCCATTGACTTCAGTGGATGGCCATCTTGCTCCCTGGGGGCTTGCTCTCACCAGGATCAGCACTAGTCCCTCATTTCTCTGATCAGAGCTGGAGTCCAACAGCAACCTTTGGATTGTGGCTGAACAATCACTGAGCCACTGTTTCCCCATTATTGCCACCTCTCCACTGCAGTCCATCTGTCCTCTGCTGGTAACTGGCATTTTGTATGTACATTTATCAGGATCACTACTTTAATGGTGTACTAAGCTAATTAACTTAACTGATTTGTTCTGCAAAAATGTCTTTATTTTTCCTGTTACTAATCACAATAAATACAATCTTTTTTAATGGATGCTTTGTCTTCACCAGACTCTATACACTAGGCTTATTGTGTGTTAATGTATATATTCTTAATCCCTTCATGTGTGCTACTTGTCATATTGCTTTGACATTTTCAATATTACATGAATAACTGCCTTCTGATTCAATAAAGCCATAGTGTATAAGAGTGGATTTATATCCACCCATAATGCATATATTCTCTCAATCTGGAATATGTTATATGTTTTATGGGAGAGCAGAGCAGCTTTGACATACCACAATATTTCATAAAGCATTTCCGATTATCCTGGTGAGACCCCTGCACGCTCCTGTCACACTCTGCCAGGAATCCAATCAAATGTCCACACCTGAAATGATATATGTGGACATGCAGAGAATCACAAGTGTTGAATGTGGTCGGAGGGTTGCATGAAAAGCAACAGCGCTCGAACCAATGAGCGACATATTATTATCACCACCTGCCAAAACGTGCTATCATTTTCATCTAATACTGAGCAATTTGTATCATGATCCCATTTGAAAGCAGCAAATATTCAAAAGGAGAATAACATGGAGACTGAGGACTGTCAATTTGGACCGGCTATGTTTGATTGCCTGGTGTTTGGAATATAAATGATGGTTTCATCGTTCATATAAATGAGCAGTGAAAGAAGTATTACATTTTATTACTTACAGTAGGTAAAAGCTACAGGAGCGAAGAAATACTTGTTAAAAAGCAAATGTATTTAAGATTAAAAAGCAAATGTATTTATCTTTATAAAGAATTGTCCTGATTATTGGTTATTAGAAACTTTTCCTGATAATCTATATAGCCAGGACTCGGAACACAAAAATGTAGGAAAGATGTCTTCATGAACGTGCTAAAAGAGTAAACCTTTCATCCATCTCAGCAGGTCTAAGACCATAAGGAAAAAAATATTAAACTTTTCAGGTCCAGTTCCAGTTAAAGTAATAGCAATCAAATCAAATTAATTCAATAATAATAATTAAAAAAAAGAAAAGGACTCAACCATTAAAGTGTTGCATGTTTTAAATGTAAAACATTTGAGTTTTAGCCAGATACCTATAAAAAAAACAACTCTCTCTGCTCCTTTTCGATTGTGGTGAAAGTATATGTTAACGTAAATAACGCACAGTTGAAATAAATAAAAGTTATTATTTTAAAAAAACAAAAATAAAGAAAAGTAAGGGGAACATTTTTATTTTATTTTAACTGCACCTTAATTAGACTTAATAAAGCATGAACTAAGACTTAATTCATATTGGGCAAATAGTTTATTAAGAATGATTCAAGCTTAGTAAGTACTTCATTAATAATCCTAACTCTTAACACTTTAATTCGATAAGAAAAGTGTAGCACTCAAAGTGTTACAGAAATCCTTTGTGTTTTATTCCGTGTGCAAATTTTAACACACATTTTACACTGAACGACGCACTTTTAAGGTCATTGAAACACACCGAGAGAACAAGACGCAAAGTTGAAATCACTTCCAGTGCACCAGGTCATTCACTGGAGTTCCACAGCTCCTCCTTTTGTGTTTGTTCCTGCCTGTAAAGTTTACTGAACTGAATCTGATATTTATTTATGTACAAATAATGGAGTGTACATTCCACAGAATTCAATCTACGGGCAGGAGCACTGGGGCGGCTCCCATCTGGAACTGTAAATACCATGTGTTCAATATTTATGATGGCACTGCCTGTAGAGGGCAAGTGGCAGCAAAGTCGTTCCATCAAAAGTACCTTGAAAAACATTGCTTATAATCAAATATTGCAAGTAGCCGATACTTTAATTTCTATTTTTTTCAATTTTGTTCAGAACCCTGATATATTTATGATACCTAAGATCTAACTATTTCAATTTGTGTGTAACAGTTCAGACAATTAAAAGACTAAAATAAAAGCCTTTATTTTATTACAGGTGTTTTTATTATGTATCAGACACCAGTTATGAGTCAGGTCTGTGGAGAGGTGCTCAATATAAAGGATGCATGCTATTCAAGGTACTATTGAGCAATAAAACGCCTGTACTGAAATGCATGCCTTTACGCATGATTTGAGCTGAAATGTTACACAGTCGGTTTCAAATGTGGAAAAAGAAAATCCCATTATGTTTGTTTATTTAAGGTTCTGCTGTGAAGGATATCAGAATGAGATCACTTAAAGGCAGGGCAGGACAACTGGATGGTAGCCAAAAAGTCTTGGACGTGAAAAAAACAAAACAAACAAAAAAACACTAACTACTATTGACCGCTCAAGGACGAATGAGGGATTACACTGATTCACTTAGCTAACTTGGAATTTAATATGGTTTATTAACAAAGATTAGCACCTTTCTAACACACCACTTAACACAGAGGTTAAGAGTTCCGTGCATCTTGATCTTAAAGCCACTAACCCCTCCTTTGGACACAGTGAGTTGAAGATTCTAAGCAGGAGAAGAGATGGTTTGAAAGAGGAGTAAAGAAAAAAGTTTAAAAAAGAGAATCCCTCTTTAAAAATAAATGGCGGTTTAAGGTTCAATCTTCAGAAAGTGTACAGCAGATTTTTGAAGCCATGAGGCGGCATCAGCCCTGTTCATTCAGATGCTTATCAGTGACGAGGGAGATGCAGCCAGGTAACAACAGGATTTCGATGGCCATTAGAGGGCTGTCGGGATGAACAAATATGATGATTATTGGATGAGAGTCGAAATGTCTTGTCTTTCTAAAACGTTGTCCAGATGACCACAACCGAAGCTTTTTCTACAATTAAAAAAGAGATATTATGCTTTTTTGTAGCTCATTATTTTCCATTTTGCTCACTGTAAAGTATATTGTTGAGTTAAAACGAAAAGAAATCATAAAAACAGGCCCATTGACTTTCTGTTCAAAATGTCCTCACAGTTTTTTCACCATAGCAAATGTTTTTATTGTTGAAACATTGCTATGAGACATTTTTGGAACCTATTAGGAGTCTGAGTTTTTTTTAGCAAGTGAGTACAGAGAGGTGACATTTTCTGAGCACTCAAGAACAACAACAAAAGAACTTAAAGTAAGTGAGGAAACACCGTCATAACAACTACACAAGACAATCTTAGCTCAATCAGACAGGAATATAAAATGATCAAGAATATGATGTAAATAATTTTTTTTGACACTGCACCACATTTATAGTTCTTTTTCGTTATCATTTTAAACAATCTACTGTGTATTCTGCATCGACGATTCTCTTGGAGTCATGCTGTTTTCCAATAAAAGCTCAACTTCGCCGAGGGAGTTCTTTTCATTTGAAATCATTTGTGGTTTGAGTCAAATGAAAGTTATCTTAACACATCGCCAGCTCGAGCATCACCTCTGGCATTGCTTCAAAATCCTCCCTGTTCTCTCTCTTTCTTCTTACTTTTTTCTCTTGTCTCAGCATAAAAACCCTGAAAAACAAAGAGGCAGCTTGCGTCGCCGATCCCTTCTCATTCCCTGGCTCAAAAGACAAACTTATGTTAATTCCAAATGTAACTTGTGATTGCACGTACTGTTTTTTCCCTCTTTTTTCCCCTCCCCCAATTCCCTAACGCCCCATTTTCAGAGGGAGTTATCTAAATGCTAATGTCTCCATGCATCAAACACGACATTCAAACAACATGGCTCTCCTTTGTTGGATTGGACAAGCAAGGAAAAAAAAATACAAATTCAACTTTAAATGTTTTGATTCAAAGCATTTAAAACATAAAATATACGTCTTCCCCACAACACTACTTTCCAATCGTACGGTACAGCCGTCACAAAAGGCGTGCCGTTTGGATTTCTGACAGGCTAAGTCATCTTTCTTGCACTTCTCGGCGAAAACGTTGGCGAAATGAATGTTCAATCTGCACCGTAGCCCTCTGGTGTGGCGTTTCTTCCACGGATTAGGCCTCTAAGATAGCGTTGTACCCTCTGTGGCAAGGACACCACGATGCGGCGATAGCGATTGTAAGCGCTGCCGGGGGTTTTGCTTGTGTTCAAATGGCTATCTGCAATTTCTGTTTGTCTACGAATCCTCTAAGCAGCACTGGAACTTTTGCCTGTAGGACACTGTGGCTGTGATGTGTGGATTTTCTATAGAAGGCGGCGTCGATTGGAGGAGTGAGATAACTGATAAATGGCAGCGTAGGCTCCAGAGCGGGGTAGAGCTTTCACAGCGGATCTATGGGGGGCATTCTGCCGCTTTCTGTGGAGAGCTTGATTGACAGGTTTCTGTTTATTTGTGCCATTGAGCTACAATTCATTAGGCCTGCCGCAGCAATAATCCCATGAGTGTGCCTAATCTGACACTTTCTTCATGTGATACCACTCCCACTGACATACGCTGTGTTTATGTGCTCCTCGGGAATTCTGGGACATGTTTTTCCCAGTTGAAAAATGCAGATGATGCCTTTGGAACGTACTTTTGGCAGCAGGAAAAAAAGACATCACAAAGAAATGGCTGACACAGAACTTCACGATCAAGGACTGGACTGACATAGTAACGGACATCAAACAAGTGGAAAAAATGACATTCAGACTTAATTTTGGAAATGGACTAATTTGAAAGAGTTTTATTTTGATTGTGTTTCTTTGGATGTTTAGTTGATGTTTAATCGTATTTTTATTTTTATTGTTTCTCTCAGGTCGTGTTCTGTTCTGTGTTTTGTGTTAAATGATTAAGTACCAAGTGAAAAGCAAGAGAATTAAGGGTACGTGTTTTTATTAAATGTCAAATTATAAATGCCACATTCTGATAAATGTTACAGAAGAAAACACGTTGTTAATTATGTAAAATAACATCAAACTGGTGATTAACGGTTACTTGATGAAGCGACCAAGTAATTGATTTGAAATTAAAGCAGAATGTGCGTCTCTTTTTCTCCGTATTTTGGTGATCTTATACATTTGACATACAATACAGCAGATAAAAACTCTGAGAAGAAAAATGTACATGAACTCTTGCACAAAAAAAATGTAGAGCTTTACTGTCTGTTTTCCGTGTCGTAATGGCAACTGATTTGCACAAGAAAGACACGAAACTTTTGTTTAGCCGAATTAATTACTTGTGTCACGTTAGCTAAAGCTAAATCAAAAATGGGAGGATTTTTTTCAGACACAGATAACGTTTAGTCTTTGAGAAGGCTAACAACAACACATCTTACTGGCTAGATCTATTACACAAGACTATAACACTTTTCAAGACTCAAGTTCATGTGATTTTATTAGGTGGAGGCGTCGGCAAGATAGTCGTCGTAAAAGATACATACGCTCTGTACAGACGCGTGCAGAGGCAGGTAGCGCGATATAATCAATCTAAAAGTGATGTGCCCATCCCGGAGACATCTGTAACGCTGGCAATGTCAAATAAATATTCATGTCAGCAAAATTGTTAAATTGAATGAAAAGAAATTATAGGCTACTCTGTAATTCATATGTACATTTTTATCCATCTCTACAATGTTGTATGTGAACTAGTTCTATAAGGAGACATATGCAAAATAATGGTTTTCCCTCATCAATGGCTTACTGAGAGTGATTGTTCATGCATCACTAGTGTAAAACACGTTTTTGACGTACCCATATTCCAACCCACGGCTCCGTTTGGTTAAAATCTTCAGATTTCAAGTTATCGTTCAGTTCTAAATATCAGTAAAAGCATTAGGTTTTCTTTAATGTTCTTTTTTATCATTATTTATAAAGCTATGAAGATTCTCACTGTCAATAATTCATCAAAACATTGCATTACTTCAAATAAATAACTCTTTTGATTATGACAACTCACAAGCGAATTATGTAACTTGGTCAAACATATGATGTAACTGTCCATAAAACCACTAACTGATCTAATTGGGTTCCGCTTTCCAAGTCCACGCTGACATACGCCAGAGCCATGAATGTGGGTGAAGTCTGTTTGCACATATGAGACGAGAAAACTGGCCGTCAAGCTGTTTTTCTTGAACCTGAATGGTCTTGCTAAACGTTTAGAGTTACTGCATGCTGGTGAGGATTCCAATAAAACCACGTCATAAGATTTATAGATGATTTAAAAAAATATATATAGAGTGAGTGATTCCAAGCACAACAGTTTCACTGACTAATTAGTTGTAAACAACAAAGTAATGCATATATTTGAAACAATCAGATGCTAATAACAAACAATAACTTACACCTTTTTAGTACAACACTACAATTATATATTAATTTCATTTATTCTTTAGATTGAGGCTTTCATAGAAGCCCTTTTAGGTGTTTTGCCTCTTCCTGACACTTTCTTATGTACTATATTTTCTGTAGTTGTTCATGTTGTTTCGTATCTGCAAAATAGATAAATACAAAAAAGAAAAATCAAATGGATGTTGCGTCTGTTCATTGTTATTTTGTTCATTTTATCTTTTTTTCCTTTTTCAACATTTTAGTCACCAGAAATAAGACATTAAACAAGACATATTATGTTTTGGTTTTATTTTGTAATAAACTATAAGATACACACTGCCTGTCCAGCTCGTCCCAAACACTCTTACTGGGGTTCAGATTTGTAGTAGATTAGTTTCTGCTTCTCCTCCTCTGCTTGATGCCAATGATTTGACCCTTCTGAAACACACTGACATGTTTTCCATGACCACGGGATTTGTCTTTCCACATGGTTGTTTCAGAAATGAGAAGACACTCACTGCATCAGTTTGGTTTAAATACTGTGTTGCAGATCATCACCCATGCTGCAGTTATCCAGTAGGAGGATCGTAGCTCTTTGCTTCGTTGAATGTGGGTGACGACCTTTCTTTTTTTTGGTCAGGCAGTGTACGTAGATCATTATTTTACATTCTGTTCATTGGGTACTGCAATGGGTGTATTGACTTCCTGTTCAATGCCTTATATAGTAGCATTTCACCATAGCAAGCAGTGACTTTTTATTTACTGTTTTATTATTATGTCTTATTGTTGAAAAATTGCATACATTTTTTTTTTAAATAAACATGAGTTAGAATAGGTATGTGGGCGGGGATAGGAGATACTCAAGGAGCACTCAATTCTTAAATGCAGGACGATACAGGATAACTCAAACACGCAGGAATCAATCTAAATATTCTGAGCTAGCTAATGATGATGAAACACCGTTATAACAGTTTCATTTAGCATATGTCTCCTTTAACAAAATGATTATGAAACTTTTTGGTCGAAAAATGAGCACTGCCCCACTGCACAAGGGTCCCCTGCATTCTGTACATCACTAATGCCTTTGCTACAGGTTGTTTTCCCTCGTGGCTCAATCTGGACTTGGAAATCACCTGGCTACAGATAAATACCCCTGAGGAATTTGTGCGGCTTCTGAAGTCGGTAAGGCAAGTGAGAGAAAGCCTCCTCCCGCTCTTTGCCTCCCTTTCCCTCCTCCATTCTGCCTGTTTTCTAATGGAATCTGACCTTCAGTGCATTCCAGCTTTTTGTGCAACACTGGAAACTGCAGCAGACACGGAGCGGTCTCAGAGCCCGGCAGGACCTGGGCTTCAGCCTCATTAGCGCAACAGTCTCTGCCCCTGTACAGTGCATGTCTCAATAAGGAAACGTGACGTGCTGCATGTCAGTCCAGCGAATTCAAGCGCCAACATGTCCAGGTTCAAATATTCAACGATTTCATATTATTGCATGATTATTTATGCAGGTCACAATATAATAGTATGAACAAAAAATATGTAGTATAAGTTGAATTTTAGAAGTAGAATACTAAACTTTGTATATAAGTGGACATAGCTAACCTGCTAACGTTCCAGATAGGAAGTGAGTACTTAAAATGTTGGTAATTAAAAAAATTCTACATAATCTTGATATTTTTAATTCACTTTGTCGTTGTAACTCAAGCTATGAACAATGAAAACGGACCAATCAGGTGCCGCCTTTTGCCGAGTAACAGGTTTGATTGACAGCGAGTACAGCACGTTGCTAGGCGCCTGACCCGTGGAAACCAGCAGTGCGAGCGGGAAGGGGTCAAACAGTATGATGACTTTTCGTTCGGTTATGAGGAGAAAGTCATGTCCAAAAAGTAAACTTAAATGTAAAGTGACTTTTTGATGTATTTTACCGTTCATTAAGTTTGATTTTAAAACAAGTTGGTCACATACAAGAAAAGTCGTAATCTAATGGACAACGTGAATGAAAGAGAGTTAGGGATTTAACAGTTTTTTGCCATGCTGTTGAATTATTGTAAAGTAGTGATGTTTCTCCTCACAATAATCGTAAACCTAAATGTTTATATGGTCACATCCCAAGTTTGGAATAAAGTGCCAAAGTGTTTTTACTCACTGAAAGTCGTTCAACCAAATAAAAGCCTATTAATGTCTCTGAACAGCTTCAATGTCTCTTGTTGTTTATTTTGTGGTTGTCAAACTTTGGCAGGAGAATTGTAGACACTGGGAACACGCTGCGTCACGGGGACGTGTTTATGTGATGTTCTGTAATGGTGAGCTTCAGAACTTTGAGGTTTTGAGGCTCTGTGTTTATTTATCTGTGATGCAGTGGCTGGTAACTGTTAACATTTATATTTTAATTTAAATAAAATAACGTTTTGATGAAATTGGTTTCGACATAGCTGCTTCAAATTTGCAAAAACAATGCGGTAAAAACGAAAAAAGCACAGAGAACATTTGTATATGGTTTCGATTGTGGCAAAGATTTATTTCAACAACAAAACATGCTGTTAAATGCCTGGCTTGATAATCCATTCCTTTAAAGTAGCAACATGTTAAAATTGAGTCAACTACGAAGACCGCAATTCTTCGTTTCAATGCTGAACTGCTTTTGCTGTGTTTTATTGCAACGCCAAAGACTTTCCGATGTCAGCGCTCTCTGATTTAGTCGTGCGGGGAAATGAGGAGGATTTGGTGATGGCTGAGTTATGCTGTTAGAACCCCACCAATCCCATGTTTGTTTGGAAGCTGAATTCACCTTGAAAGTAGCCAGTGCTGTGGTGTGCTCAGGGATTACGCGGCATGAATCGCTCCTTCACACCGGCGGTCGGCCTTGAGGGGTACAGCAGCTGCCTTCTATTTGCTATGTTTCGCTTCAAAGATTATTTTAATAAATTCATTTCGGTGTGTATGTATAATGAAGAATTAAATACGCATCCATCCATCAAGTAACATTTTCTAAAACTCGAGGCAGTTTAAGCAAAGATGCACCAACATTTCTCTCCAAGCACACTTCAATATCAGGTATTATACTAGGTTTAGGGCAAAATTATAATAATATAATAATAACAAAATATCACAATTAGGGATGTCACGGTTATTGGTTAATCGATAATCGTGATTATTCAGGTCACAATATAATCTTAAGAACCAAAAAATTATAATCGTGACAATTTTAAAAGCAAAATTAAGTATTTTTGTTCAATATACAGGCAAAATATAGACCTAAATGTAAAGAACTTTATTTTATCTGGCTGTTTTTGTCAAATTTTACTTCAGTTTGTCCTTCAGAAAGTACATTTTTGTAAAGCTGGTCACAAACTTGAGGAACAGTAATGTGTTAGACCACGGGAATGAAAGAAAATTAAAGATTTCACTTCACAGTTTAAATAATCGTGAATAATCGTTAAATTGTGATGTTGTTGTTAGTTCTCACAATAATCGTAACACTAAAATTTTAGATCGTGACATCCCTAATCGCAATTTTCTTAGTATATATGTTGCAATTTCAATTTGATAATGATATGAATATGCCTTTCAGCTTTATAGACAAGAAATCTAAGACCCCAAACACACGGGCAGCGTTGACCTGGCGAAACCACCACCGCACGTGCAAACACAGCTCAAGCGGGACGAATGCGCGCTGGATTTGTGTTTTTCGTGCACATTCAACTGTGAAAATAATTAACACAATAGGCTTGTACTGTCTGCGCAGGTTGGTCACCCAAGCGCTGAATTTGAAAGCATACAGTATATGGATTCTTTCTGAACTGAACTACTGACTCCTTCAAACGATAATCGGCTGCCCCAGGAATGCGTCTTTCTTATGGTGATTGCACAAATACAGGTAGAAATGCATGCTTTCTATGTATTTTGAAATACACTCTCACATAAAGCGTAAACACATAGGTTGGAGTCCATTTTGTGAAATCTACGCATACGTGGTTCTCGCTATGTGGTGTGTGCCCTCACTTTTAACGCTAGCTAATAGAGAATATATGGAAAAATATGCTTGTGGTGTGACCCGGGTCTAATCTTCTTCATCTAAGAGTTCACACTTAGTTGTAAATTCACTTGTCACTTACTCAGAGCCTGACGGAGCCTGGCCAATGGTGGGTGGGCCGTATCATGAGAAAATTGGATGCACAATGTTATTTGGAGAGTTTTGACCTAAAAATGATTAACGACAAGTCCAAAATGTTCCTTACTCATTATAGTTTGAAATAATTGTCTGTGGATTTCTCCCCAGTAAACTAAGGAGAAGTAAATAAAAAAAAGGGGAAGACAGAAATGGTTTCAAACAAAGAAGGTTCCAGTTTGTGTCCGACAGCTCTGGACTGGGGAGCAACCTTATTTGCATACCCACAATAACTTCAGCCACAGGCCCTATTTAAATGCCAAAAATCCACTTCCAAGTCATTGTTTAGAGCCAGGTACAAAAGACTTTCTTGGATTGTGGAGCTACAGTTTTTTAAATGAGATGGACGTTTCATTTTTCAAAAGTTAGACAAGAAACAGAAGAGAAATACTTTTTGGATACAGTATGTTCTTGATATTTTAGGAGTTCGTGCTACTTGTATGAACCAATTTAATGTATCTGTTTCATTGTTTATGAATTAGCATCACTATATTTTTGGATTTATGCCATGACAGATTAGCTCATAGCATTTACCCCTGAACTATAAGCTCCCCAGTCCAATTCTCCATTTGGACACTATCTTTCTGGTTTTTGATGTTACTTGCAACCCTTAAGAATGACCTATCAGTGGTAGGTTTTTGCCCTTCCTGCCAGCCCCTTTAATGTGACTGCAGTGGACCGTCCGCATAGTTAAGAATGTTTATCACGAACCCAACTGGAAAGACTGGTGGTGTCAGAAAAAGTGATTACATTCGGCAGCTCGGACTCTGGCGGACGCGTCAAGCATAAACTGAGCTTTACTGCGAGTGGGCTCTCCATAGATCTGACCTGTAACTTGGCCTAGTAGCGTCACCTGCCTATCTTTATGGATAAAGATACATTTTATGCCATACCGTGGAACACCTCCATGGAGAAAAGCAGGTGAAAGGACCCTGCTTCAGAAAAGTTACGCAGTGCACCTTTATATAGTTGTGCTATTGCCAACCAACCCCCATCTCCGCCCACATTGAAAAATGAAGACTCTGTGTGATACATGTAGGGTTCTAAACATAGGTGCTTTTAAAAAAAAATCCACTGCTCACTATGAACTCATAGTCAATGGACCGGTTTTTATTACTGAGCCGTTGTAGATCAATAGTGAACAATGAATGAACAAAATGTAAAATGACGATTTGTTTATTATGGCAGTGTAGCCTGCAAGGTGGGCTCTTCCACTTTGGGTCAGTCTTGCTATTGGTTAGGGGTGACATCAATCAGTCCATAAAAGCCCCACTGTTCGCCCCCTGACCTCACGCTCTTACCACTCTCAGGTAGTATCCACAATCCAGACTTTATATGCAAGCTTCAGTATTATTATTATTAATTTATTTAAGACACAAGGTGGTCCATAATTAAAAGAGGACAAAGTACAAAACACAAAACACAGCAGTCAAATTAGTCTATAAAATTATAATTTATTATATTATTTGCAGCGCTGGTGTTTTAGTGTTTTAGTGCTTGCCGCCATGGGCCAGTACTGTTTGTTGTAACCCCCGCCATGCCAGCTATCGGCCATATTACTGTCTGATGTCTGTCCAAGCCTCCGCCGCACACGTCCAGCTGCAGCTACAGGTGTGTGGTGAAACCTTGGGCCTCTGACAGTCATCTAGCTGTACATTTAGAAGTGACAGTATTGTATGTTTTAGAGCGTACCCGGTCCAATCATCTGTGATGGACGTTTCTGAACTGTTATGGAGACCACCTTCTAACAATGAATGGTGAAATAGTCATTTTGCCTAACATATTCCAACTTAAATGTCAAACAAACCTTATCAACAAACCTACGTGCCTTACAGCTGGTCCCAGGCTATCTCCAAGGTGGCGTTCTCTTCATTAAAATTCAGTTTTAATTTGGTTTGGACACCACTGCCAACACGACCCTCTGAGTTTAATCCTAAGAATTTTTTTTAAAGTATAATATGCCTCCTTTTTTCATGATGGTTTTCTCTTACCCATTATTATTTGTCATTGGTAGCATATAAGTATGATTTTCTATATTGCACTTTGGGATGTGTGTGGCCTTCTGGAGCATGAGACAGCAGTGCCTGATTGCTGGTAACAATAGCCCATTGATGTATGCTGGAGCTGCAAGTTTGAGTGGGAAAGAATCTCTCCTCCACATGTTTAAATCATGAGACACATCCACACTCCACTCGTGCAAACTGTGTTCGTCTATTCTTCCTCTACACATTTTTGCTGTCTTTTTTGTGCGCCGCTGCCTCCTACGCAATTATCTGAGAAGCATAACTGCCTGTCTGTAAAAAAAAAGTACAGAAATAGAAGAATTATGAGAGCTTTATACAGCTATGCAACTAAAGAAGAGAAGTGGGTTGGAGGTTGGGATAGAAAGCATTCCACGAGTCAAGGTAAGTCAGATGAGCCAGACAAGAAAATAAACCCATGTAATTACATTACAGCCGTGCAATTACTTTATGTCAAGAAGAAACATGCAAAAGTCCTGCAGGCTGACTATATGTCAGGAGAAAATGACAGTATGTGCATTCATATGTGAGAAAACATACAGTGCACCTTTAATTCATGATTTTCTTGTCATATTTACCATTGTTTGACATCCAAAACATGCAGTTGCAAATCATGTAACTAAGGAGTCTTGGGTAAAAAGAGGACTTGTTTGCATGGCAATATGCCCAGAATAAAAAGTACAAATGTTGACAAATAGTGAACATGAATAATCTATTGAGCTACCAATCCATGTCAATCCAATCAGATTGAGTTTCCTTTCCACTAAATTAGCCTTTTCACTGAAAGGCACGTGAACTTGGGTGGTCTGAGCAGTGTTTGTGCACAAGAGTAAGTCTGAGAAAAACAAGGGGAGCTTTTCATGGGAAACGATACACTGATGCTTGTATGCTAACACATATTATTGTTAACATCTGAGAAAAGTATCAGAATAAAATGTTGTCCAGTTTGTGCCCCAAATGTTGTCCAATGGGGCACAAATATTCTCAACATATGAAATGATAAGATTATGTATTGAAGGTTGTATTCCATGTTCTAAATTAGACAGGGACTAGTAGTACACAGTAGCATCTATGGGCCTGAGGTTGTAGTCAAGTCAGTTATTCCGAGTTACGCTCAAGTCCTCATTATTGAGTCCTGGTCAGTAGTTAGAACTACTCCCAGTGCAAGTCCAAGTCCGACTTCTAGTTCTTCAAGTCCAAGCCCAATTGAGTCATTGTCATCTAAGTCCGAGGTTTCTGAGGCGAGGAGTATAAAAACACGAGAGCTGCTACAATTCAAATTTGAGTCCTTGGTCCACAAGTCCAAGTCCGAGTTCAGGTCTTCTTGCCTGAACCTCAAGTCTCGTCAAAAGTCCCCGCTCTCACTAAGTTACAAGTCCAAGTCGAGTCCCAAGTCATCAGTTACTATATTCAAATCGAGTCACGAGTCCTGGAAGTGACTTGGAAAACGAGTCACAGGTCCAGGTAATGTTTTAACTGTACGTAACATGTTTTTATGATGTGGTCCTCAGAAAGTAATGGGGAAAGGAAATAAACATGCAAACAAACTTACCTCATTTCTATTTATGGCAGAGCTCAAATGCAATACCAACTAACACTTTCCACTATAGACCACCTGATAAAATGCACAACTTTAGTGCTTACCATTCACTTCACAATGATCTGTCAGCAGGTTTTCACTTCTACATCTCCATTCTTCTGTATATTGGATTTTTCACTTTTACAGTATGTCCTCAAGGCAAAAGGCAAACATCTGCAGGCTTCACACTACAGCCCTCAAGGTCTCCTGTCCCTCCACATCTCCCTGTTTACCATATTCACTCTATGCTCCTATACCAGTGGTTATATTAAGCCTGCATGTTGGAAGCGCAAATTAGAGTGTGACAGTGCAGATGCCATCAAGCTTCTATTGTCTTGTGCATTGGTTCGTTAAAAAAAAGTGAGTCAGCTAGCATGAGAGTTGTAACATTTTAGTTTGCTTTGGTTTCACTAACAAACTTAAATTCAATAAGCTCCGAGATGTAATGACCTGGTTGACACATTTCGGCTGCTAACTACGAGCCATTTTTAGAGCAGCCAAAACATGTCCACAAGGGGATATATCTCCAACTTATTGTCTTTAAAATAAACAACTTAAGCTTTTGGATGTATAACAAGATGACAAAATGTACGTTGCCGGAGTGCTTTGGTATCAGTTGTTAAGATAAATACAAAAGTTGACTTACTTGTATCAAAAAACATATGGGGAAAGTTTTTTATCTCCATTTGAAGAACATTATTACAAAAAACTAGAACTGTAACAAAAAAAACAGTGTATCGAGATGCAACCTTGAAGGGCCCTCTCTAGCATGTTAAAAGTGCACCTGCTTATCTCTGTGGAGATGGGATGTTTACCTGGAATTCAGCGTTTCAATGTATTGTATTAAAGTTGGAGGTCAGATTTGTGGAGAGGAGCCTCTGATCTTGGTAAAATTCTGTTTTGTGTGTGTGTGTGTGTGTGTGTGTATGTGTGTGTGTTTTCAAAGCAATAAAAACACATGTATTTGAATAGTTGCAAGAGAAACAAGTTTAAATAACAAATTACTACCAATTCATTCAATCAATTATATTTCAGATTTTACTAACATTCTTGAAAACATTTTAAACATTAATTTAACAAAATATAGATGTTATCAATATTTTTTTATTAGTCTAATTCTAACTATTGTTTTGAATTTCAGATTACAGCACAACATTTTTCAGGCAAATAATATTTAATACAGATGGGGGAAACTGAATTTAATATTGTTCACATTCAGATTTTTATTTCTAATATAGAAAGTTCTATGGTTCAACGTTTGTGAATTTACCTTTTAAATATTTTATGGCAAAGTCCAATCCAAACTATAGGAATATTTGTCTGTTGTCCTTATCTAGGCAAGGCAAGTTTATTTGTAGAGCACAATTCGTACACAAAGGCGATTCAAAGTGCTTCACACAACAGGAAAAAATGCATTAAAATCACAAAGACATGGCAGAATAATCTAAGACATAAAAGAGAAGAGTGCAAATAAAATCATTTCAGTCATGTGCACAGCTAAACAAACTATCTAGAGTATGACATAATGACATTCTAGAATCTGAAAACCACCATTTGCACGGTTTTGGTCCTTTTTTAAAGTATGGTTGCTATGTAACAGTTGTGGAATTACCTGTATCTGTGTATAGTATGTCAGATCGGCCGCTCATGTTCAAGTGAAAATATAAACACCCAAATCAAACTGCACGAAAAAAGCTTTACTTGCGTGTAAGTTGTCAATGCATTTTGAATGGAATTTTCTGTGTTACAGCGGTCCCTTGTTTATCGCGGGAGTTAGATTCTAAAAATAACCCGCACTAAGCGAAATCTGCGAAGTAGTCAGCATTATTTTTTTACAATTATTATAAATGTTTTAAGGTTGCAAAACCCCCCACTGCACACTTTGTACACTTTTGTCGGTGCAGAATGTTTCGTCGACATTGTGGGTTGGGGTTGGAGAAAACTTACAGACATACAGCATTTCAGTCACACTGCCAGCGATACATTTGGCAAGCTCAACGTATTCTGTAGCGAGACACGATATGGAGGAGATTGATTGACAAAAGTCAACAGTCCATGAGCCAATCAGGACGCAGAAAACAATGCGCTGTTAAAAAAAAAAAAAAAAAAAAAAAAAAACGAAACAGCGAAGGCCGAGAAAGGTGAAGCGCATTATAGCGAGGGACCACTGTACATACTAGGTAGAGGCATTCCGTTTTAGAACTCAACTCTTGTTACAAGTTACATAGTGCACCTTTAAAGTCCATAAACCTACAGAAGTCATTGTGGTTAATTCAGTTTCTATATTAAAAAGTATATGAATTTACTAACATGTCTTTTTTTTCCCCCACTAAGCCGAGCATTCAAAGGTACAGTCACTTTCCCTTCTTCATGTAAAACTTTACCGCCAACACCTTACATCGTCCACAACCACAGGCAGATGATATGTCTCCTTTAATTTGGCAAAGTGATCATCTTGTTTCTAATTTGCACAATGGCCAACACTGGAGCACCTTATGTGACTAATGGTACAGCGAGAGAGAGAGAGGGACAAAGAGAGAAGCACCCATGGGTGAAGCCAGGCAGAAGTAATCGTGATTGCTGCAAGGTGTTCACAAATATTAGGCACAGGAATGTGACCGAAAACAATGAAACAGAAGAACCACTGAAAGCTTACACTTTTACAGTTACGCACAAACTGTTCCTGTCAAAAAATACAAAGAAGCATGAGGAAGACATGAAAAAAAGTAGGATTCAGTACTCAACAGACTCTCCTTGCAAGGTACTTTTAACCAAACGTAAGAGACAATTCTGCTTAGGAAATTATCTTATCACCACATTCTCAGTCAGGAAGCTCAAGCTTAGCAGTGGAATATAAATAGTAGCAGTCTAAGAATAGTCTTAAGGCCGCATAATTCTCACTGCTTTGCACACTGCACTTCATCCGGAGGTCATTATGAAGCCATTATTCTAGCAATACTATTTTTGAATTTTTGAAAAGCATTGCTAGTGTATCTTCTTAGACGTTTAGTTGAATGTGTAGAGAGAATATATTTAGGATGTGACCAGAGAGGGAGGGACCAGATCAAACCAAGAGGACTTGGGACCACTGACTTTTCTCCCTAAGTAAATTATAGACAAGCAGTATAAGCTTCAAGCAATGGATGACAGCCTTGGGTCCCCCAGGAGGGGCTGTGCCAACAAGCATCTGGTGAGGAGGACAGCCTAATCAAGGACAATTTTGCAGCAACCAATGATGCAACAGGCCCAAACCCCCAGGGGAGCCCCACTGCTGATGTCTGTAGGGCAGTCCAAGTTAGGATCCCATCAAGAAAGAATATCGTCTGGGAAAATGGATCTCACCAGATCAGAGCCTGACTGGGGGCTCTGATCAGCCCTGAGGTCACTCAACCAATTGTGAAGTAATCAAGCTCTTCGTAAAAGCACCAAACTTAAGCTCTTGAGGATATTAATGTGGCCTGGAGCTGTAGAATACAGCTGTGAGGTTTGGACTCATATGTGCTGCTGACATCAACAGACACATCCAGAGGATCCCCAGGACGACTCACAGAACACAGGAGACTGAAGGAAATGGGGACAGAACGACAACAATCTCTGTACCCATATTCTGGAAGGGGATATTGATGGCAAATGAGAGAAAGGAGACTGGACAAAAACATCTGTTGTGAGGTGCACAACAGACTCTGTTGAGGAAGCTGGTGGAGGCCTTCATGATCCCTGACCCTCAGAAAGGAGGATGGAACAGGCAAGGATAAAGTCGAATTATATTTACAATCTGCTTATTTTTATAAACAGCACAAACAACAAATAATTAAATAATGCAAATACTCTTACTAATACTAATAATATCCATCTGAATTCAAACCGGATTATTAAAAACTAAAAAAGCAAGCAGTTGAAAAGAATAAAATAAAATGAAATAAAAATGAACAATACACGACTGTATACTGATGACTAATGATGATGGGGCTAGTCATCGTCATCGTCATTTAGTAATATTGATTAACATGAACCTAAACTTTCCAGTTATAGAACAATAGAGAACTATTTTCTTTTCTTACTCCACCATTTGTTCTTTTGCCATTCATAGGTGCCCAAAGCCCTGAGCAGTCAGCAGATATTTAATTATCCTTCATTTAAAAAGACCGTCGTGAAAGAAACATGGACTCCTGCCCGTGGTCTCTTGGATACCGGCAGTGCCTTTGGCTGCGTCCAGCGACAGGTCTTCATCTCTCAGCCTAATCCTCCATGTCTCATGGACCACTGACAGCTATAGCCTTTGTCCCGGCTCTCTTTCAGGTTCGGATTCAATCTAGTGCAGCGGGGAGGGGCCCTTACGAGAAACGTGAAGACGCAACAATGCCCACGCTATTCACTGACCTTATTGTTTGCTTTCCCCAAGTGTTTGTGGGGCTAAGAGGCTGAGCGGCTTTTTCAGGGACAGAAAAAAGGGATGGAACTTGGAGTGGAGTTTACATTGATTCCAGGTTTGGTTTGGTCTCCTGTCTGCGGGGGTGGACCAATCAAGAAGCAGCGACGCACACACAAAGATGTCAGGATCTATAAAGTACTGACAGCTATAGGTCGGGCTAATTGCGTGCTTGATTAGCATTATTGTCCACGGCAGATGTTCACTATTTATCAATATGCCATCTTTAATTTGAGTCACTAGCCAAAAGTCCATCACCATAACCTTTAATAAGCCAGGTGCAAGTGTTTGAGAATAAACGTTGCGAAAATTGTATTTTGTGGAAAAGAAATGACATCTTCAAAGTTACAAAAGCTAATAGAGCTTTCAGACTTTCAGACGATGAATGTCCAATCGCAAATATTGAACACTACCAGCACTTAACTTTCCTGCAGGGAAGTCTTTTTTGATATTTCATTTGGTTGATATAAAGAATGCATTTCAAAGCTCTACTTGTATTATCCTGTAAAGGGCATGTGCTCATGTTTATGTGTCCAAGTAAATTGATGCATGAGAATAAAAAAGAAACTATTGCAGTGTTGATTTGTTTACCCCACGTTTCATGCGTTTGTACAAATGTTGTAAAATTATTTTTTAAAAAGCAGTGGCCCATTTTAGAGTAACAATTTAAGGAGAAATGGGCCGGTTGTGAATTGTGTTTTGGAAAGCGATAAATGTTTTAACAATGTTTCTCTTATTAAGTACAACTACTCACAAATACTGTATGTGTCTTATTCTACTGAAATCTTATTTCTAATGCCATGGCAAACATTTACCTGTTTTGGTACCACTGTCTAAGCAAATAATTACCCTGCCAATATCATCACCAGACCAAAACAGATGATTATGTGCTGTGCCCCTCCAACCATGAGGGGCCCATTTTACCTGTTAAACGAGAGACTTTTTCTAACCCTTTTAATGTAAACTATACAAATACTTAAAGGGGCTGGGCCTCTTATCATGTTCTAAATGAAAGATTGTCTTGCCCCAGTACAGTTATATTGTGAAAGCAGCTTTAGGGTGAAAATGAGACCGCTGTGTTCTGTTGGCATCTAATTATAGTGCATTTTGGGGTATCCAAGAATGCTAGTTGTTTTTAGCTTTGCAGTGGTTGGCTTTGAGAAAAGCGATAATAAACTGAGAATTATTAGGATGCTAATGTGACTGTGTTAGGAAAGGAACAGTTTAAAATGATCTAGTACGGTTTTTCATATTTGTAAGACGGTAAAAATCAGGTACAGCACCACAAAATATCCAAACCTGTCAGTGGGACAATTTTACAGCTGAATGGTCCATAATTTTCTTTCCAATAGGGCTGATCATTGTGATTTTAAATTCATATTGAACACATTTAGAGCCACAGAATTTTTTGTATTTCTTTTTTAATCTCACTATTTTCTACCGTCAGTCCACATAACGAGTAAATCTATAGCCCAGTGGCAGCCATTATTTCTGATTAGCCCTATTGTCCACTGCAGCTGCATATCACAGAGCAAAAAACCAAAAAAAACCACTCTCTTTACTCTCCCTCGACTGACAAACGTCTTATCCCTGACTCCGTACCACCCAAAGACCCTCTTGGTGTTCAACAGGCCATGACAGTGCCGGCGAGCGTGACTCCATTGTGGCAGGGCATGTCTGGATGAGTTTTCCTGCTTCATGTGGAGGTCTAATGGCTTCTAAGAGCGTGTCCCAGGTTCATCCCGGCAACAGCATCATGTCAGGGGGAAGAGATGGGATTGGACATACTCCCAGCAGGCGGCCGGTCGATAGAATTGATTAGCAGAGGAGATAAAGGAGGATCTACCTGCTGCAACTAAAAACAATGGGGTTTCATTTGCATTGCAGTGCAGGCTGAATTAAAATTTTCATGACACATTTTCAAATAAGGCTTTCACTATCAAGTTGTTTTTGGAGTGTTGGAGGTACTGATGTCTGTGAATGTGCTTGGATGTTGCTTTGTAAATCCATGGCTTTCAGCATGATGACAATTTTGACCTGTTGCCTTAGTGATTAAACATTTTGAACAAATTATCTTTTGAATGGAAATAAGTGGTCACACACTTTGGACCAATTGGGACATTTACACCTAAATGTTTGTGTGATATCTCTTTGCGTCTTGTTCTGTGTATGTTGTTTGAAAAAAAAAAATAAAAAATACTACACAAGCAGAATCCCCAAAAGAGGCTGAGCACTTAATTTCAAATGCTCCTCAAAATTCCTGAGTATCAGAATTACGGCAGCACAACGGTGCCAAATATCTTTTTGGACTAAATAGGGGCAACTGTTTCAATAAAATTAACTTACCGTTTTCATTTCGGCGTATAAAGTTGTTTCTCCGTTGGTTTCTTCAATAGTACAGAGTTAGATTGTTGACTTACAGCAGGGCGAGATAAAGGACACTTTCCCTCAGCCCACAACAATTTATTTCCTCAGCACACGGTCCCAGAAGCAGCTACGAGAAAGGCCAGTTCAACTCTCGTGATCCCAAAGTCTGTATCTGTAATGAAAATTAAATGTTTATTGGCACATTTCATTTTGAAGGTCAACTCCTGCTTTTAAATGCTTTTCCCTTCTGTATAATTAATTGAATCTTTAATTACCTTGCCTTTTCAATTAATGCCGTCAGAGACCCAATTAGCGAATCAATGGCATGCCTATGGTTTTATTAGCATAGATGAAATTGTCAAACACGACACGCCATGTTTTATTCATAATTTGTGACTTCCATAAATGGCAACTGCTGTTAATACCTTTTCTGTCAAGACCAATGGCTTTTTCTTGACGTTTGCCCATGACCGAAAGGTAACCGACGCAAGCTGATGAATTCAGTCTGATAATTCCCATAACGTGACAAAACCTACAATTGGTAGTAAAGAGCAATCACATTTTGAGCGAGCACTGAGGCGCAATAATTAGGCTCTATAAATTGGTATGTGTATGCAATATAGCAGCAGTTGTCAGTTGAGCTCACATTGCTCATAAAATTATACGTTCAGTCATTTTAACTGCCATGCATTATGTGATAGTAAAATAGCACAAAGGAGTTTACTATGCTGCTCCTTTTATAGTGTAGTTCATGTTGCCTCAAAACCGACATGATGATGATGTCTTTAATTCATTTTTGGTTCTATTGGCATGTGATTTATGTCATGACATGTGTGCTTAATTATGTAAACTCGCTGGTACTTGATGAAAACCTAAACAGAACAAAAGACTAGTGGTTAAAGTAATAAACAAATAGTGAAATGAAGCAAGTAGTGTTACTATTTAAACAACAAGAGAGCTAGAACTTGTCTTGTGGAATGCCAATGCCAACATGTATTACAAAGTATTTTAAATTGTAACGTAAATATTATAAGGACTTACTAATACTTTGTTTTTGCAGTTGGTCAGTTATATTTATTTACTCTGAATAGTTCTGCTTCGTCAGGCTCCTCTTCCTCGTCCCGCCTGATCCCAAACCGACAGTGAGAACCATGTTTGTTCAGGTCTTCTTTTTACTGCTGACTGTCTCCACTTGGTGCCAACTGCTAGCCCAATGCCACATCTCTTGCCTGCTTCCTTTGCACAACATATTTCACACACTGGTGTTCCCATTCTAACAGACCAAAGCCCAGTGTCCCCCCATTCACAGTCTAAACATACACACCATTATGCTTGTCTGTATTGACATAAGCCCATTTTGTACATCTACTCCAAGTGGACTTGTGCTTGGAAGTTTTTGTTAGCAAATCAAATAGAAAATGTGTTGCTCGGGTGTTGCTAAGTGCACTTTGTATGTCTTAAATCAAGAAATGATTTGCCCTCCACTGAGGTGAGTATGACCATTTCCGCTACCCTGCAACCCAAACATATCCTTTAGGAATGTTGTTGTGCTTCAGTGGATGTCCAGACAACAGAACAGAATAAAGCGTCAGGCTGTGTAAATCAGCTGACAAGACACGTCCCAGCAACATCACGTGACCACTCTGAAGATGATTGTGAGTGAGAAGTCAAAACTGTCAGGTAAGAAAAACAAACTGGTGTAAAATAATAACCTTTTAGAACAAATTACTGGAAGACCAAATAAACCTCATTGGACTATCAGACCTACATTGGACAGCATTGTAAATTAAAATACTGGTATTAGTGGGGCTTTTGGTTAATGTACAACACGGGACTAATCTAACAAACACTAGTTATATGGGTATGTTGAGGGAAAACATCTTACAAGGTGCTTCTTGTTACTTTAATATCCCTTTCTCATTACACTAGCATGTCCACGTAAGTTATATTCATGTCCTTGAACAGAAAAAAGCAATTAGTCAACAAACATTAGGCAATCTGTAGTGTCAACATTCCCTACCAAATATTTTAACCTCCTGCTTTGTTCCTACACCCTCAAGCCCAGAATTGGACAAGTAGTTGAGTGATGATGCAAGTGTCCATAATAGAAAGCGTGTTGCCGCTATCAGTGAGGGGTGAAGAGATGCGAGCGTTATGATAATCTGTTTTAAACGGCTTTACAGGGAAGACAAATGAGCTTCGCACGCCATTGTGTAGGACTCAGACGAAGGCGCACAAGACAAATGTTGACCTGCAGTGTTTATGACAAGTGCAGATCGGCGCTTATTGACTGGGCCCTGGGGTTAACCCTCTCCACTGACTCCGAGATGAGGCGCCGTTACGTACTCGACACGCTAGGGCTGCAATCTCTTCAAGTATGAGAGAACTGGAAATAGAAGGAGTCCAAAGTCATGATGGAAGCGAGCAGTATGCAAGATTTAAACAAAGATATTAACATTTCTAGCGATGATATAGCAATGAAATGACGGAAATGGGCAAGGCAATTACAGCCAAGTTGAAAACAATCTCTTTTGGTGCTGCACAGTACATGTAATGGTGTTGTAAGGTAGTTACAAAAAGACATTCAAATAGCTGAGACTGGTGCACGTTTAATTATGCTTGAAAACAAACCAGTGGCATTGCTGGACCATAAACATGATTGTTTATGCATGATTATGTCTTGTAAAAACATGCACGGCAGAATCATTTGGGCCATTCATACACCTGTGCTTCTCATTGCGATTTTATAACGGTGCCGCGGGTTGATACTCCCATATGTTATCACTGCAGGGCACATATGCACTTCTAAACATCTTTATTTACCTGTAGTTTCGGAGGTGGTGTAGAAATATACTATAAATACTATACATTTTGGAAGACCCATCCCACACAGTGCGCGAAACATTGAGAAACATTTCCAGGAAGGTTGGGTGCAGCCACAAAACCAAATCAAATGGGACAAAGTGCAGCTTTGTGTAATTACTCACAGGTTTCCCATCTACAATAATGGGTTTTACAGCAACAAGTTATTTCTATGATCTTAACTTCAAAGTCTGAGACAAAGTAACTAGCTCTACAATTTCAGCCGTTATTACTCCACTCTACAACCCTGCTAATCTCTGGTCCTGACTAATGCACCTCACCCTCTCACAGGCAAGGAGGGTGAAGTGCCTTGCCCAATGATACACTAATATGGGAACTTGCTTTGGTTAGTGGGCAAATGTTGTACCACCATGTTGCAGTATTAAAAATAACATTATAAAGATGTCGTACACCCTCCTCACCTTGATAATTTTAGCTTTGCAACTTTCTTAGAACACACCCTGGCATGCATAATATTACACTTTAAAGAGCTGTTTTTTGTATGATTCTGTTACCTGACCTTGGAGAAAGCAATCTATCTTTTCCGAGAAACACTACGCCAACTCTTCTGGGCATCAACTTTCCTCTACCTCGAGAACAGCCATATCAGAAGTACAAGCAATTTTTTTTTGACAGACAGATAGCCAGTGCAAAATGCCCCATCACGGCCATATTGGAAGATGAAAATATATTTTAGACTTTGAAACTTTTATATGGCACAAAAAGCTATGACCTCTGGGTAATGGCATATCTTTAAGACCAACCTCTGCTTCTTGTACAATGTAGCTTTGGAAATTGCAAGGTGTTGATTTGATCTGCACTCTCCCTTCTCTTTCTCTCTCTCCCCCTCTTACTGAATAACTTGCATTCTCCCTACATTGCTTTACCTCGTATTATGTAGCAGGGATGGCTGGCAGTGCATGAATAGGCCCAGTTAGATTTCAAACCCTCTCGCTGTGAATAGGTGTGTGCGGTTGGAGACACTATGGGTGCTCCAGGCAGCTTTTCAATGACGAGACATTAGAAAGAGAAGAATAGGGATGAAGGAAGGGTTAAAGTTTTTTCCTTTTTTACCTCGTCTTCCATAAAGGCATAGAGAGATGAGTTGGTAAAAAGGACAGCGAAATGAGAAGAATGTATAGACAGAGATGTAAGGGGCGGCAAAGAGACATTCGAGACAAGAGCAGAGCAAGACTTAAAAGGCAGTGTCTGAAAGAACAAATGGTAATATTGAATAGTAGAATCAATGAAAGACGGGTTGGAATATATTGGGGTTCTTTGATAAAGTTAGTATATTAGTTAGTATATTTCTGAGCTGCTGACGGTCCACGACTATAGCCTAACCTAACCCATTTTAGAATTGGAATTCAATTTGTTGTTCGTCTAACTATGGGAGCAAGAAGACATATCATGCTTTTGTCTGCCATGTAGTTATTTTAAATAGCAATATTGTTCTAAAACAATTTAATCAAAGAAATAAGTCCACTGATGTCATCACAAAACACTGTTGGATCATGCTGCGAGTAGTTCAACAGCAAGCAAGTGGATTTTTTTCAATTTATTTCAAAATGGCTATGCAACACTGCTTAATCCTACGTGTATCACATGAAAGAATGAGAGAACGAAGTAAGTACAGAACAGTGGGAGAAAATGGGAATTTTTTGGAGCAATGCCGTCTTAATGCACAAAGAAAAGAATGTGATCAAATATGCCAGACTCAGTCAAACTACAACTTGTGGTTGGTTAGACAAATGAGAAGGGAAAACAATTATAACATTTTTTAAAGTTCGTAGTTGTCCATTTTGCATTAAATATCTCATTAAACCCCCATGTTCTAGATATACGTGTAACTTTTTGAACACTGTTTTTGCAATAGAATAATTACTCATTTGTTGCCAAACTTAAAATTGTCTATGCAACTACCACTCTGCATTCTTACAAAGATGTTGTGGTGCATAGTTTGGGCTATTATTCATAATTAATATGAAAACCCCATTGTGTGCACAAGGCGGCTTCTATTTGATTGTTTATTGTCGGTTTTCCATATACTCCCAGTTATTTACTGTGGAAGATAACCACCAGGAAGTGAATATGCAGTGTTGTGAAAGATAATATAGCCTCTCGATAACAAAAGCAGGACAGGGAAGGAGGCAGGCATAAGAATATACTATTACAAAGCCAAAGGAAATGAAAGGCTTTGATACAAAAGGAACAAAACTGTGAAGGAGTGACAGATGAAAATGGGAGAAGTGCTATATGGAATCGTAAAATATTTGGAGATTAGATACAGTGAAGTGACAGAATAATGTTTTCTGTGATTATAGATCCAAAGAATGACAGAAGATAGTATGAACCACTTTTTTGTAGATTTTATTGTGCCTGTGGGGGTATTTTTTTCCTCTGCATCAGAGCCATCCTCCAACCACAATCATCATCACTGTCAGGAGCAGTGGGCGACCACAGACCAGTGCCTGGGGAACCATATCCTGATCTTGATCCACTATCTTGATCAGGTTTACCAACACTGTTTTTTTGTTTTAGTTTTCATATTTCACAGTAAAAAAAATAAATATATATATAATTGGAATAAAACTGTTAATAAATTCAGTGTAATACGAACATTTGAACAGTAAAAAGGCAGCTAAGCCTGCCAGAACTTTCTGTTTTGCCAACTGCTTTTACTTACCTCAGAAAATTTGCCTGTACTATAAATTACGTAAGTTTTATCAAAATTATAATTACAGTAAATAATGACCAGGTGACTAAGAAGGTCAAAATGGAACTTTAAACGATAGGAAGGACCTTTAAAACGATAGCCAGGAAGACTGTACCAATGGACTAAATTAGGTTCTACCAGTTCCAAACAAGGGCTAATTTGAGTTTGAACTGATAAAAAAAAAAAAAAAAACTCATCTACTGGTAGACAATTTTAGAACCACTGGCTTAAACCTAGACACAAAATGAGCACCCAGATTGAAGGAGAGATTAGTAACACATATTTTGGAATCCGAAAGATGAGAGATATTAAAGAGGGGAAGCAGGGCTGGTAAACAGAGCTTCGGATAGATTACTTTGGAGAGATGACAATAGCATCAGAGGGAAAAACCAGCCCATAGCTGACACAGAACGACATGAGCAGTGCCGAAGGGAAGAGAGAGTGAGAGAGAAAGCACGTCTGTGAAATGCCAAGCCGCACAAAGGAAACAGGTGTTTGGAGGGCTAGGGTTTCAGGCTGACGGGATAACAGCCATGTTGACATTCACGCTCCACAAAGGCAAGCCTGTTTGCTATGTTGTTTTAAGATGGAAAATATGCATAAAAGATTTAAGGCATTACCAGCCATATGATGATGACAGCTAGGAAATGGTATTCGCAGGAGAGATCTTCATTAACACTTCTGACGTCTTAAGCGACAGGGGGAGGGTAGCATGAGAAAGCAAGAACGTGGCGTGAAGTATGGGAAAAACTTGGTAGAGGAGTTGGAAGATTTAGAGTCCAGGTGGAAACTGAATCTGTCCAATGGTAAAAGCCCAGAGGGTACGGGATGGTATTGTAAGGGTCGAGTGTTGACAGAACAGAGCCTCTTCACAGATCATTTGGTGGCGGTCTTTGCACGGTGGTAATGCGCAAGTAGAGAAATTAGTATGGCCGTCTTCAAGTGTCAGTAACTAGTAGTTATTGCGTTGTTTTAGGTAATGAATGAAATGTGATTTTCAAACAATGCTGCTCAGTCTTACCTTTGAGTTTTTTGACAGTTTGTAAAAAGGTAAAGTTACAAAAGGTATAATTGTATTACTCAGCTACTTGTTTGTTTGCCTTCACAGTAGATATTTTGTCTTTTCTCCCATCTCCCATTCCCCATCAACCCAAAACATGCACAGTAGGTGAAATCCTCCAGCTAAAGCTTAGCTCAAGACCTGGAGGTGGATCCCCGGGCGTTGCACTCTTTCACCCACTGATCTTGACAGGTAGCACCAGCGGTATTGAAGGATTTGTAGAGGACAAATTTCCCTATGGGGACAATAAAGTGTAACTTAATCATACCTTCTCGGGGCAATGCAATTTGACGCTGCTCCTAAACTTAAGTACCCAACGAATGAATGAATCAGTGGTATCCCCTATAGTTTTAAGGCTAGTTGAAAGTAGGATTTATCAATACAACAAAACATTAGCCTATGAAATATTATATGAAAGATTGACCCGAATGTGATAGCTGCAAGAAAGAGACAAAATGTTGGTCAGCAGCCAGGTCTAAAGCACTTCTGATACCCTAGATATGCAACTGCAGGTAGAACACATGCAAAAACTCACGTAACGTAACTCCGGTCCTTTTGAGTGCGCAGGCTTGGGTCAGGTTGGGCGCAGACAGCTCAGAGTCGGACAGTAGAGCCATGTATCCATTGGTTCACTTTGGTGAGGACTGTGCATGGATTGAATTCAAAAGTGTCTCCACAGCCAAAAATGAACTGTACTGGCCTGTGTAAGGGGTCTGAAGGGGCTATGAGTGGTACTAGCCTCCAGAGCACGCTGGCTCGCTTTGGCTACCAGAGCAGTTTCGTGTGAAATGATTGGACAAGACTGGAAAAAAGCTATAAATAAATGAGAAAACAATTATTTCTCACCAAACGCTGACTTGTTTTTTGTGATAAACCACCATATTTCCAGTGATGTTATATATTGAGCCAACAAACTTAATTTGTATAGTAGTACTTAATAGTGCATGTTAGCGATAGCTGTTTCATGTTTATTGTCGCATGGCACTCACGTCAAGACCCAAAATAGTATATTTCCAGTGCATAATCCATCTAACATTATCCAAACCAACACATTTCATAAAGAAATGTTAAAACTCAGTGTGGAGGCACAGAAAAGTAAGTAATAAATGCAGAGAAAGCTGACAATAAACCAGAAGTTGTCTCTTGTTTACTCTAGCTTTAGCCATGTCTCACAGCACCACAAACTTAACTTACTAAACCTATTTTTGTGAGCTCAGCCTTATGAAGAAAAAGTATAATTCAGGTTCAAGTTACATTTTATTTATTAAGAAAACATTAGTAATGTTTGGGTGACGCCGTAAACAGAAGTGTTCCTTGATGCTCCAAAGTGAACCAGTCTGGGAGATTAGGGCCAGTCGAAACGTGTTTTGTTGTATTTTTCAGTGTTTTTCTTCATCAAACCACATTCCTGTATACTTGCTAATGTGTTTAACTAATGGACATTACTTGAACAATTATGTGATTCAATCTGGCCAAACAAAGGTGGGGGCTAAGTGCTACATTGGAGACTCGGCAGCATTGATTCTACATTCTCCGTTGCTTTTAACTCCTGCTAACTCAACACTGGCTGCATTACTGAGGAGAATGTCAGTCTCATCAATAACACTATACATATTTGTGCTTTAATGAGAAAATGGATAAATGCGTCATAGGTGGCCCGTTGAACCTTCTGCTGCACTGACCTGAAACTGATGTGAATGTCAGTGAGCACTTAAAGGCTAAAACTCGCAAATGTGGAGACGGAGAAAGTACCATCAGACACAGATCCCCGATGTGTTTGTGAAAGGAACAAATCAGCTTAGGAAAGGTGTAAATCCATGTTTTTAGGGTTTCCAATCAGTCATGTACTTCTCACAGTGACATTAACCCACGGAAATAATCAATACCCAATTAAAATGAATTTCAACAACGCATTGATAAAACCTGTTATTTGATAAAGGCAACCAGTACAATGCGTATCCTATGGCATGGAATATAATGATAAAGTCTTTAATAATGTAAACCAGGGTTATTCAATGATATATTTCCAGATTATACAGAAGGTCATTCAGCATCAGCACCAGAATTAAGTACTTTCACCACCATCTGGTTCAATAATTAAACATCTAATAAAAAGGAAGAAAAAAAGGAAAGAAAAAGGAAGGAAAAAAATCTGGCCAAAACGCTTTTTGTAGATGAGGGATGAATGATACCACAATCTTTTGAATCGATACAATACCAAGTACTTTAGGGGTAATCATTTTGTGAGATTGACGTTGACATTGATACTGGTCTCTAAATGACAAACAGAACATCTGACACAGATGGATCAGTCCAATCTGCTGCTGGTGGAGTGTGTTTGACACAAAACAGTGAAGAAATAGCTCTGACATGTCTAAAAGTTAAAATGTTCATCTGTTCATCTGTTAATTAGTATTGATATTTGCATAACAATATCGATACCCATATTAGTATTGAGTCCCATATTGATACTCCCATCCCTGCAGCAGGGGTTCTCAAAGTGGGGGTTGCAAGATGAATTCAAGATTATGACAGTCATTTATCTGTTTTTAACTTGAATTTGTAGTATCATTTTGACAAATACTATAAGTACAATTCAAATAAACCATATTAAACCTAATTGTACATATTTTTTTCATTTTGAAATTATGTATTATGAAATGATGCTGTAAGGGACCCTGGTCGGTTTTTAGGGGTCTCAGCCTCAAACGTTTGGGAACCTTTGCCCTACAGGATACTTGTAGCATGAAATTGGTACAGAGAAGGTAAAAATATTTGGCAAACTGTCTTGGCCCGGAGAAGAACCCACGACACGAGGGTCAACCACATATAATATGTACAACGCCTTAAACCACTACACCACCAGCAAGAACAAGACAAACCCAGTCATAATTGTTAAAAAAAGTAAATATATATATATATATATATATATATATGTGTGTATGTATGTATATATACATATATACATACATATATATATATGATAATATATATATATATATATATTATATATATATATATATATATATATATATATATATATATATATATATATATATATATATATATATATATATATATATATATATAATGAGAAGGGCCATGGGCAGATTGTCCAGTGAGCTGGATCTGGTTCCTGGGCCACCAGTAACATAGACCTGTAACATTCCCCAAGCTAATCAGTATACAGTTAACATCCCAGTCCTGCCACACAAATGCCATTTTGAATTCTCAAATCTGTCCCATTTCGTTGCATGCACATTACAGCTACCAAATTATTATTATTATTTTTTTTAAATAAATTTTTCAGGTTAAGGTTAGGATTATGGATAGGTTTAGGAACAGTTAATTTGGTTAAGGTTAGGGCTTTGAGATGAGTTTCCTTACCGGGTGTGGCAGAACACATTTCCAACATCTCCAGATTGGAAACACCCCCCAGTTTCAACCTGGCCTATATAACTCCTGTAACACATCAACCTTGGGCTCTTCTTTTGCACCATTTTCTCCCCTCACTATATTTCTACCGTATTCTCACCGGATCTCGCCTGTCCCTCGTAGGCACTGTGCACTCATACCCAACTGAGTAGACTGTCAGGTGCAACATATTAATGAAGAATCTCCCCCTATATCGCCGGTGCCAGGACGCAGAGGTGGCAGCTGCTACACCGGGCTCACAGTGGGGAGCTTTAATGTGGCATGTAGCAGACATTGGATGAAGGCTTGGCTGTTTACGAGCTGTGATTCAGTCTGTAAGGTGAAGCCTGGACGGTGGGAGGGCCAGGGAGCAGATGTCAGTGCAAACCTCACCGCGGTTGAGTCAGCAAAGTGGCTCCGCGGATAATGATGGCACTCACAGGATGGGTCCGCAGCACACCAGCAAGAAGACCAGCCCAGAACATGTGGTTAATGGTGGGGATGGAATCAAGCTGGTTTTTATGGGTGGTTGGTGTCTTTGCTGTGGAGGCTCACGGAAAAAAGATATTGGTGAAATGTTAGAGTAGTACTGCAAAAACAAACTTGTGAAATGTTTGATGGATTCTTATTATAAAGCAATGTACAGTAAGTCGCCAACAAAATAGTTTGGCTGTACAGCTTCGAACGTGATGACGAGGTGGTAAAATCCAAAAATGTGCAATGCCTTGAAACACTACACCAACGGGAAAGCACAAGACAAACCCAGTCAAGAGTAGAAAAAATATACAGTATGTAGCAATAAAGCAATATACGTAACTTGCCAACAATGTGGTTTTTCCAGACCATTTCCCGTCAAGTTTTTTTGGGTGGTGTTTCTATGTTCTATTGGATTTCTCTTTCCAAACCTCAAAAACCCCTCTATAGTTCAATATTGTTTTCCTTTATCTCAATAATGACGTTAGCTCTGCATCAGGAATGTGTTGAAATGTGACTGTAATCGTCTTGGTTGAGGTTCAAGTTCAGCCCAAAACATGAATGGACCATAACATTAACAACAAAAGGGCAGCAATGTCACTTTATACCCTTGTTTGGAAGATTACACTAGACGTCTCTTTTTGAGGTCATTTTTAATACAGTCTCAATACAATGCAATAATACAATCTCCAAAACCACAATTGTTGTATTATCCATTACCCTTGGTCCAGATTCCAACAGGGGCATTGCGTGGTGGCCGCCTATTGCATCTTCCTCATGGCACTGGTTGAAGGGTGGGTCAAATGCAAAAGACATATTACTCATGGATAATTTAATTCAAATGTTTTCTCAAAAACACCATTTGCATCTGCATTTTAAACTGATAATCTGATCCCATATGGTTTCATAGAAATTTGAGCCATTTTAAGATATGACAGCCAACTGCTCTTGCTACAACACTAAGTAGTTTCAGTTAAATAAAGTTCTGAGATTGGTGTTGGACAAATCCTTGTATTGCCTGTTGAATTAAAACATATGGTTACGGCACAGCACACAGTCTGGCCTCTGCGTCTCAGCCTTGTTGGACTGCCCTGTCATCAATTTATAAGTGCTAATGTAGTCAGAGATCAAGTAAATGTTGTTTTTGCTCAACAAAGCACAGAAGTCTAGACAAAGTCTTGATAAAGCCCTGAGGAATCTGATGTTGACCCAAGTCTTTACCCACCTGCACTGTTCTCCAAAATGCTGAGCCAAACAACCCTCTCGGATTTACCAGAAGAACCAGATTTGTCAGTGATTCGACGTCGAAGAGTATGGCTCGTGTGTGACTGTGGAAAGTCAGACTGGATTTTTATTTTTTAACAGAATTCGAGATGTGATATGGCCAATGTTGCATATCTCTGGATGTTTACACAAAAGAGATATGTCATATTTTTTTATTTTGATTATTCTTTACACCATCATAGTTTTTTTAAGTGCTTAACCTAATTTTAACAGGGCAAAATTGAAAGAAATTAAAATCTATCAATCTAGTTTCTAGCTCCAACAAACCCTTTGGCACATTGTTTTTATCCACAAGCATTAATTATTAGGAACAAGTATGGCTTTAGAACAACCTTTTTCAGAATGCAAAGTGAAAATTGTTCATACCTTTGGATACATTAACAGCCCTCAGGACAAAAGAGTCCGTCCTGTGTGTCCTTCACAGTCAGCGTCCTGGGGAGAGCTAGGAAAACTCTCTTCTAAGTCTCAGGTGGTCATTTACCAGGACACAGACCTGACATTAGAAACGGTTGGAAGTATAAATGAAGCTATGGTGACCACGCTTAGACAGCACAGAGCTGTTAACATACAAATATGGATCATAAATTACGGTAATCTTTACTCTCAGTTTGGTAATGACACGGGCCATTCCCTCAAAGTATTTCTTCTGCAACGTCCTCTGCCACATTTGGTGTAAAAAGTCTGACCCTGACCTCTACCACACAAGCGCCACTTACCGGTAGTTTAATTGAGTGTGAAGAGACAAGTTTTAGATGCTTTTAAGTAGACGTCGAGGGAGATAAACTAAGAAGATGAACTAAATAACTGTATCTGGAACAAACGGTGTGTAGAATATCTAGCGCGAGCTGCTCTTCTTGCCCGTCTTTCATGTTTCAGAGAAGAAGACAGACTCAACTGTCATGTATTGTGTTTTTGAGAAAAAATTTAAAAAGGCTCATTTGTATGGCGTTTTGCATCATGCGAGAGCTTTGACCAAGCAAGCGGGTCATATTCAGAGCGGTAACTTTATGGAACAAACTGCCACCAACAGTTCAGGATAGAATTTTGAAAAAAATCTATGCTGAACTGTTGGTGGCAGTTTGTTGGTACATGCAGGAACATGGTGGGACAATAATTCCCGCAAATAACAGGGAGCCAGACCATTTAGAGACATAAAAACCGTGAGCAACATTTTAAATGTGATTCTCTGGAAAACTGGAGGCCAGTGCAGTGATGCCACAAAATCAAAGAGTTTCAGTTTTCCTAAACAAAATGTTTGCCTTGCAAAATGCAGATTTACAATTTAAACTGACAAACTATCCCCCAAAAGTAAGTTTTACCATTGACACTCAAGCTTTGGTCATACTGCAGCTCAAAGGTCTTAGTCCTGAGCTCTCACTGGCTTAGTGTAGTCTGCCATTGAGGATCACGCTTTACACATATGAATTTGGGTCTGGAGGAGCAGTAGTTTTCGTCTTAGGAAGAGAAATGTTCCAAGGGGTTTGACCACTTAAGCCCCTGTTCAGATAAATGTTTGAATCAAAAGATCAAACTAAACCAAGTTTCCAAAAATGTGTTTAAGAAAAAAAAAGGAAGGAAGAGTGTCTGTCAATTTGGTGAGAACTAACTGAAATCCAAATAAATGAATAAAGAATAAACACTGACCATACAAAACAAACCTTGTCAAAACCCTGCTTCATCTTGCAAAGCAGGGGCCCCCTAAGATAGTATGTACCCAGGGCCCAGAATATCCCGCTACGCCCCTGTTACAAAACACCACTCTCAGCCCTTCTCTGAAAACCATTATGATACCATTCACTCATAGGTCACCGCAGGAATCGAATCTCCTAAATGTGAATATAACGCGTTGATGGAAAGACGAGTTTGTGTGGGTTTCCCGTCGTTGTTGCCAGTCCCATCCTTGATCCCTGACTTTTCTCTCATTCCTCCGGCATTTACACAGACACACCACTGAACACAGAGCCTGCGTCACAAGTTCAGCGAGTTTGAAATAGCCCTCCCCTCTTTCTCTTTCGCCCCTGTCACTGCCCACTGAAACCTGTTTGTCTGATTGCTCCTGAAAGCCCGCACTGACCTGAAAACAGCTTCCAAAATGGTAAATAACTATCCCCCCAGCGCTTTAATCCAATGGGAAAGTGGCCCCAACGTTCACACATCCAATCAAAGTCTTTAGGCAGATCAAAGGTGATCTCTGGACACTAATGCAAATCTCCCCCAGATTAACACCGGATGAAACCGAGGTGGAATTTTCAGCAATGAGTTAAAGCCGCAAAAGCCACTGACGAGGAAAAGGGAGTTAATAAAAGCAACAGAAGTGATCAGATCAACTTGAGATACCTCATTTCAAGGCTTTTCACGTTTCAAAGACTTCACTCATTCGTCTTTTTGTGTTTAAACAGACTTCCCAAACTGGTACTCTGTCATCTCTAAACCAACTTCACTTTTGTAAAATACTGCTTCATGAGTGACTTTTCATCTTCTTTTCATTTATTCATCATGAGTGACTATTTCTTCTCATGACATTGTTATAGATCATATATAGAACTCCATGAGAAGTCCATAAGTAGCTGCTGTACAATTCTGAGTGGCAAAACTTTGGTCCAGCTGACAGAATAAAATTGTTTTTTTTAAATGAAATTCTGAATTAACTCAAGTTTGGTGTGTACACATGAAAAGAAATCCTTAATTAGTCAATATATTCTGTCTCTAAAATATAATAGTTTCTCAAATATTTATGTGTAACCTTCCAAAAAAAATTGAGACTCACAACATAACATTTTGTTTTAGGAGCGCTAAGTAGCTTTTGTAGTTTTTTCAAGCTATTTTTTAGCAATAAAAACATCTGTAAATGAATATTTCCAAGACCGATGTGTTCTGCAAAACAGTTATCTAATTTTGATGTGTGCATAAAACACAATGACATTGAATCTTAAATGTGGAATTTTCTTCTTCTTTGGTGTTTTATGGCGGTTTTTATCCATTGTGTTACATTACCGCCACCTACTGTAGTTGTACGTCTTCAAAGTATGTGTTTTACGTGCAGTTGTACGTCGTAGACTTTATTCTTTAGACTCTATACTTTTCGACTGTGCCAGTGAGCTGCTCTCTCTGTCCTTCCAGCCGGCGGACCCACACCACTCTATTCTTCTTCTCCTTTGGTGGTGTTTCATGGCAGTTGGTATCCATAGTGTTACATTACCGCCAGTCTTTATTTATTCTTCAGACTCCATTCTTCAGACTTCATTCTTTAGACTTTAGAACCACCAGAACAATCAATGCCATGTACTGTGGAAGATACTAGTCAAAGCAATAACATCGCTATGAAAATGTTTGAGCAAAACCCCACTTCTGAGTGATCAAAACTTTAAACCTAAATATCTCAAGGTTAATGGAATGTAGATGGAATTCTAAGGCAATGTGACTTTCTAGAATCCCTACAGTTTAAAACTGAGCAAGGCAACAGGTCACTATTCTGTGGTGGAATTTGCTGTAATTTGCTGTAATTTGCTGTCGGATTGCAGATTTGTTGATCTGGTTTATGGTTCATATCTCTGTAATTACTGACTCTTTCCACATCTGGCACAAAGGTCATGTATTGTCCATCAGAAAACTGAAATCCTTTAAAAAAATTGTTTTAATGAATTGCTTCAGAAATTTGTGCGAGGGTATTGTCTGTTAAAAGGATTTTAAACCATGAGATTAATATTGCAGGTTTGTGGAGCCAATCCCAAATAACGATAAGGTTCAATACAAATTTACATATTTATTTTTAAAACAAATATCCCAAGAATGTTGCTATTCTATTTTATTTTTTTTGGTATCTGGTAAGTGAAAGCAATTTTAGACTGTTGCCCTTACAATGACATCACATTCTTAACAACACATTTTATCATTTACTATTTTGGGAAGATTTGTAATACTAGGTTTTTAACATTTTTAATGCAGTTTTATCGTCATGTGAGAAATGGTTGCAGAGCGCTAATTTGAGAACTTTTCCATGCAGCGCTGGAATCCATCTGCTAAGGATTTGATGTTTCCAAATATAGCACCGGCACATCCTGCTGCGGTTCAAATGGATTTCGACACCTGTGGAGGCAGAAAAAAAGGCCAAAAGGAAAAGACCCAGAGGACCATTCTGCAGCTTAGCTTTTGAATCACTGTGATAGAAAAATGTTATGTAAATTCTATAGTTTTACAGTTCCTTTTGAGATTGAGTTTTTACTTGTTGATGGTGAATTTGTGTAGCAATACATATACCCAGCTATAGCCGAAACATGCAACACAGTTATAATGCCCAAGAGTTCTAATGTATGCAAAAAGCTGTGTCCAATTAAAATAAAACCAATACTTTATGGAAAATATTTCATGTTGTTATAACATTAAAGGAGACTGCCTGACTCTATAAGGACATGTGCTACAGACCAGAGCTTTAAAACTGAGCTAAAAAAGCATCTCTAAAGCGCCTAGAGTTGTGACTATTAGACTCTTCAGGTCCCACTCTCTAATGGCCCGGCTCGGTGTGTCTGTATCTGTGAGTGAGTGTAGATTTGTGTAAGCTTGTGTAAATAGTGTATGTGTTTGTGTGTATTTTCTGTGTTCAACCCATTGTCACATCTGTGTATTGTCAAATGTTTATGGGTTGTTCTTTCCCCTTCCAGGGGACTGCAGATGTACATTAGCCTAAGGCTAACTCTGGTACAATGCATCAAATGGAAACATTTATGTTCTAATTGTACATGGTCCCTTTTTCTTTTTTTTTAAGATTTTGTGCCCGTAGGCTTTATTGACAGGAAAGTGTGAAATGGGGGATGAGAGAGAGAAGGGAAGACATGCAGTAAATGTCAGCGTCGGGAATCGAACTCACGACAATGCGGCCAGCTACAAGGTCATCTTCTCTGTGCCCCACAAAAACACTTGGTTTCAGTCCATCAATTGCCCAACTCATGTTGTGCATTTCTGCATCAAATCACGTTCATTATAATTTCATCCAAGTCTATGTTTATTTGATTAAAATGTTGTGATTTTTGGTTTTGGAACAATAATATATAGTACATTTTTAAGTATTTTTCTAGTACTACAAGTAAAGGAGAAGTTTTGTCATTTAACTTCTACTATGCTTTTTTTTCACATATTAAATGCACTTATCTTTGTAATATATTATTGTTTATGTATGATTCAATGAAATAAATGAACAAAACAACACATTTTACTGAGCGTCCACTCCAGCATGCTTTCCAAGCGGCCTGCTCACTCATGCGTCCGCTGACCGCCCCATCTCTGGCCCTCAGCCGCTGCACTGGCTAAATTACAAGTTGTGACAAGCTCAGACGTGCTCCCTGACTCTGCGGACAGCGTATTTATTAGCCTCTATTCAACAGGGTGTCTTGCAAAAATAAACACGAGTGCCAGGATTCTACGCAAAAGTGCTGACAGAGAACATACTTGAACGGGCCGAGGGGGGATTTGAGCCTAACAGCCCCTAGGAAACACCGCCTAAAGCACAGCACTGCCAATTCACCGCTAGTACCACTATGGGAGCTTCACCTCCTACATTCCAGTTGACTTCAGGTGCACTCATTTGCAGAGAGAAAGGTAGAAAAGTAAATCCTATAGAGCTGGAGGGAATGGCGTGTGGGCGTTGGATGGCAGCGAGGAGAGGTAAAGGATTATGAGATAGGAAAAAAGTAAGATTTGAAATGCTCTAAAGGCGATAGAAGGCAATGAGGAATACAGTACTGACGTGTAGGAAAGGCAAAGGTGAAGTCCAAATCTCTGGTAAAATCTCCAGCTCAGCTCTTTAAAAGCACAGAGGTAATGGTATAAGGTTTGAACTGCCACTGGGTATTCTGAACAGTATGGAGAGTGGGTTCTGTGCTCAAGCCAAAAGGAGCAATGTACCATGTAATGTACTGCAATGTAATGCGTACCATCATACTAAATAGTTAGTTGGGTGTAAATTCAAGTGAGGATAACCCTTGCTGGACACTTTTCCAACATATTTACAACCAATATTTATTTTACAGAAAAGGGCATTGAGAATTGTCACTGGCAGTTGTCATAGAGATCCATCAAACCCATTATTTGTTTAACTTAAAGTATGAAAAATCCAAGATATAAGTAAGTATTCTCAAAGTAATGTTTAAAGCAAATTTAAAAAATGTACCCGTAAACATTCAAGAATAAAAATTAAAAAAAAGAACAAGTCACTATAATCTAAAAAGAAACAAACATTTTCAAAAAGTCCAGATTCAGAACCAAAGTATGGGAACGAAGAGTTTCTGCAGAAAGGAGTGGCTTTATGGAATGATCTCAACAAAGACCAAAGAATCAAGAACAATAACTGCATTTAAGAAAATTAGGTTGTTGAGAGAAAGGACCGGAGCTCTGTTTGCAGTGTAATTTTGTCTGTAATTTTATCGCAAATGTTTATAGCAAATATCAGTGCCAAGTACAAGTTGAAAAGGGCAGATAACGTAAGATTGCTCTTCTTTCTGCTCCTTTTCATTCATTGTTTTGTGTAACTGTATGTCACTGATAATGTATTTTATATGTTATGAATTAAATAAATAAATCAAAATTAAAAAATAAAAGAAATATATAAAATCGATCAATTGATTTGCAAATATGTGACCTTTTTAACATAACACTCCATGCGCCAGATTTACTAAGACAGGTGGTAATTGTGAGTACTACTTAAAATGTGCATGTGATGTTTTGTGGGCGTGTTGCACCTTATTTACCAGAAGAAACGGTGTGTACTATTAGTGGTGCAAATCTGATATGTAAATGAGTTCACTGTGCAAATGTGCCTGTGCCTCTGCTGTTGCTATTTTGGGAGAACAGACACACATCGAAGATTAATAATGATGACGGTGTTCACTAGTTAGGACAACAACTTTAGGAAAACAAAATACAATGTTTTTAATGACCTCTGGATTACTGCCCTCACTCAACACATAACAACTTAATATCAGCATGCATACAATGACAACATAACGTCCTACGCAGATTCTTTGTCACCCTTCATTCACCATTTCAAAATCACCCTTTCATAAACCTTCACTACAACCAACAACATTACGCTTGATCTAACGTCACTAAAATGTACACAAAACCGCACACATTTCTTCTATCTTTCACCCTCCAAACACACACACACACACACACACATTGCACGCACGCATACATACAATACACTAAATTATTATTATTAATTTCATTTATTTTTACTTTATTTTCATGACCGCCGTCACTCAATAATGACTCTCATCACTCTTTATTATTATAGAAACACCTTTTCTCAGCAGGTTCTATGGGTCGCATTTTTGGTTGGATTTTTGTGGTTCAAGGTTCTTTTTGTAGATATTTCTCGTGTGATTCTACATATACTTTTGGTATTTGTCGCTTTTGTTGTTTATTCAGAATTTGCCGTCAAATTTTGAATGGCAAGATTTGTCGCTCTCCAGGTTCAGGGTGTTATCGGCTATCAGGTCTTTTAAGGTTTATAGCGTTGTAGATCTTTCCCGTACTTTTAGAATTCGAGTAATTCTATTTTGTAGTACTTACTGTAGTACCACGTTATAGTACTGCGTTGTAGTACCAAGTCCAAAAGTATTGCAGTAATGCAGTAGAAGTACATCGAATACTACCTTCAAAATAAAAGCACATTGAACAATGCAATTTAATACAGATACAGTCAAATTGAGGCACTTCATTAGAAACGATTACATTGTATCCAATACTACAACATCTCCAGTCCCTCACAGTTTTACTACAGACTATTGCAGTAATTCAGTAGAAGTACATCGAGTACTACCTTCACAATAAGAGCACATTGAACGTTCAATGCAATTTAAAACAGATCCAGTCAAATTAAGGCACCTTTTGAGAACTGATTCCACTGTAGTAAACACAATACTCCAACGCCTTCAGTCCCTCACAGTGCTACTACAGACTATTACAGCAATGCAGTAGAAGAACATTGAGTACTACATTCAAAATAAAAGCATTGTAAAACAATGAATTTGGGTTTTACACAATAAAAGCACTGTAAAAATATGTTTTGGGGATTTTCACAATAAAAGCACTGTAAAACTAGGATTGGATCAAAATGATCCAATAATAATTTTTTTTAAAATTTATATTAAATTAAATTTTGATTAATTAAATATATATGTATTATGCTGTCTACAATATAAGGATTTTGTGTAAGATTTCCAAACTCAAAACTGCAATTTTTTTTTTATTTTAAAACCTATGATCAGCCTCAAATCCACCTCTGAGGTGAGATCACTATTATCCTGATTTTTATGATCAAAATTATCCAGATTTGGCTGTAAAGTTTTGAAATGCCCAAACGAGCCAAATATCCGGAAAGACGGGATTGGATTTTCAAATCTGGATTTGAATCTTGTGGATCAAATCCTGTTTAAAATACCTATTTTTGACCCTAGAGGTGTCAATTGCTTGTGCCCATGAAGAAAAGTACATAGTGCACCTTTGATAACTATTCAAATTCACTCTTTTGCATTCTCAACCGAACACAAAAAGCCGAGCCAAACATGGAGCTTTTTCTCTGATAATAATATTGACCGTGTCTTGCACACATCTGACAGCCGCTCTCCACTTTTGGGTGTCAGTTTGTCAGTTTAAAAGCAGTCCACTCTCACTTAGCCTCCTCCTCGGAACACTCCATACGTGTCTCGTGCGTTCATTGAAGACTTGAGCAGGGTTCAAACCGCGCTTGGGGCTGCTTCTCGGCTCTTTTGTTGTGCTGGCGTTGGCATGTGGTTTCTTTACGCTTGGCATCCGCAGTGTTTTGGAGCTGCGGTGAACTTCAAGCTCCCGTACACATTTCTATGTCCGCCTGACTGCCGATATGCTCCCTTGTCTGGCAGGTTTACCCGAGAAACATCTGCTGCACCCTCTCGCTACACACGTCAACAAACAGCCAACAAAAATGCCTCGAGATCAACTTTTGCACATTGAGAAACACAGATCTAAATTAGACGCCAAGATTGTATGTTGGCTACTGCTGGTTTGATTGGATAAATTGCCTCAAAGCTTGAATGAATTCAAATAGGGGAGGGAAAGCACCAACTGTGAACAGAAAAGTGTTGAGAAAATTACTCACCATCTGACAGACGCAATGTAATACGTTTTGGTGTATAAAGATTCGTCAAAAACATCTTAATTAAAAGGGATTTAGAGGGATTACAATGGTCAATACAAATAGCCAATTTGCAAATTAAATGACTATTTGTTGAGGGCTTACCATTCAAAACAATGTAAACCCAACATGGATAAAGCCAAATGTACGACATGTTTTACAAAAGCAATTCTAAGGGTGCATTCACATTTGCCTCATCTTTTTTATAATGGCCTGTATTTGACACACCGATGGTACAAACCCAGTGGACTGTTTGTTTCTTCATAAATATGTTCAGCTCACTCACCCTATTTGTGCAGCTGAGCCTGTGGTGTTATTGTCATTTCAATTATTATGAACCAGAAAACCCTTGAATGAGCGACATATGACAGCTGTACTACGGGTGTGTAATGCGCTCACCACGCAAAACACACATTTATGAGAAGATAGTCACGCAGCGTTACAACAGCCGTAAGCCTCACCTCTCACTCGCACATGGCGTAAACCAAAGCTGAAGAAACATGTCTTTCACTGATGCCGAGTTGGTCCAAAACTGCCACAGATTCACTCTTTCTGCTGTAATAGTCCTATTATTCCCATATTGTAATAGATCGAAGGATAATTTATCCCTTGATCGTTGTTCTAGCAGACTTTTCTGGTTTTCACACGGGTTTATTCAGCGCTGTGTAAGCCGGGCGTGTTACTGATGATGATGTTGAGTTGGTACATTTGGGGTCCAGATTCCTGACCTGCAATATGCTCAGTGGCCAGTAGGGCGTACTAAAAAGCACATTGTTACCTCCAGCCATGCTTCAACAGACAGAAGTGAAGGGAAAATGGGATTATTTGGATATATATTTTTGTGCTCTAATTATAGTTTATGTTTTATAGACATCTAACTGTTCCATCTACTGCGTCCCGTTACTTTATGACCGCAGAAGTAGTAACTTTCTGCAGTTTTCAGTATTCTGTATCTAAATACATTTTAAAAGTGTTCTTCCCATGACTATCTTAAACAGAACCACACCCCTTTAGAAAGTCTATGGTTGGACTTCAGGGATGATCTGTGTGATAATTAGCAAGAAATCATTTGTGTTGAGATTGAAGCCAAAACAAGCTTAACATTTTAAATTAGATTCCCCTCAAATGCTTCAATTTGCAACAAACTATTTCCACAAATTCCAAAAGCATCTGGCGGTATGAAAATCAATCGAATCTTGGCTGAAACTGTAGAAAGCAGCAGATGGAAACGTCGGAGTGTGGTGTGAGAGTGGGCGGCCTGGGACGGAGGATTTACTCGAGGGAGACCGGGATCATTGGAATTCAATTTCCAGATCAGAGGGCGATGACCCCACTTTTAGGAGAGCCCCAGGAAACAGGCTTAAAGATTGCCTGCCCACAGCACACTCCCACTCCTCTGCTCAAACGTGCACGGTGCATGGCCCGCTTCCTGGGAGAGCCAAAAGGGTTAATCACTTCCCGAAATCTCAAGATGGGAAACATGAAAGATTCCGACCAATTTTCGGTTTAATTTTCTGACACCACCTGTTTGCGTCTGTGAGTTGGCTTGTTTCGGTTACTCTATCGGCTTTAAACTCTGCAAACTCTAATCCAAGCGTTTTCAACCGAAGTGCGTAGATCTGTACAGTGTTTCCTCATCATTATCTTTCCCTTTCCCACAGCTGTATTTTTATTCATTCAGGCATGTTTGAGTTACGTTATTGTCCTACATTTGAGTGATACAAAAAACAAACAAAAAATCTGTTTTCACCTACCCCTTATCCGCGCCCACTGCTCTTTACTTCTGCTTCTTTTCAAAAACACTGCTGATCGTTAACGAATGCAATGAAAATCTGCTACTTGCTGCAGTAAAATAACACAATGAAGAGGCGGTCCTGTCAGTTCTGCAGTTTCGAAGAGAAAGTCTGTAGAAAAAATATATATATTGTGGTTTATGTGAACAGGTAAACTAAGCAGTTTCAGGTTTTTTTAAATGACCACTTGGGGACAGAAAAAAGGCATTTGAACTGAATTGAATTGAACTAAGATGAATCTAGCTCAGGAGAGTACGCATTTTACATTCTCAGACCAGTACCTTCAGATTGAAAATGACTGAATTGAATCGAATCGAATTTCAAAAACACTGTCCAGAAAACCTTACCACGAGCCACTCCTGAACGAATGAGGGATCACGCTGACTTGTTTACAATGAAGAAAATGTAAAATCATCATCTACTTACAAGATCTTCTTCTTCTTTTTTACTTATTCATACATTCTTGTTCTTAAATATCAATTGTCCCCATGTCAATTTTCAATATAAAATAGGAAAGAAAGAACACGGAAAAAAAAAAATAAAAAAAATGCAGAGAGCAGAGCAGAAAAAAGAAAAGAAAAAAGGCATTAAAAAAAATTAAGGCACAAATTGTCAACAAAAAGTCAAATGTATCCAGTTCGAAGTGAAGTCCGAATGTGATTTGATGCTTTTTTTTTGGACATTTTGATAAGCAAAAACACATTTTCACGATGCTGTTTGTGCTGTGAGTGGCTAAACTTAAATATCTCTAAATAAACAATAGCTAAACCATAGTTATAATTCTAAAGGATGTTGATATCAGTTACTTTGTCGACTTTAACCTCTACAAACTGTATCGTGTCTCAATGACGTGCAGAAAACTGTATTCAACATTCAAAAGGGTCAGCTATAATCACTCCCTTGATGAAAACATGACATTACATTAGATTCGAACAGGGGTTTTAGCACAAAAAAAGAAATATTCACACCTTTGTGTTTTAAGGTTTTGATGGACAAAACCACCTGAATATCTCTAAAGAACTATACAGGCATGATGGAAGCCAATTCGACGGGAGATCTGACCATTACCACACTTGTGGTGCTAACTTTCAGGCTAGTGGGACCCATGCTACTGTTTGCTTGCCGGTTTGACTTTAGTCCCAAAGTGAAGCCTCTTTTCCCTTTTGTCAGTCTGTGAAATCTATAAACATGTGAACTTTGGCGACTTTCTGACCCCAAGACCCAATTAACTTCAGCCGCTTCTGATTCATGGTGGTTTTTGGGACACTGAAACCAGCCCCTCTGAGTGTGTTTGGAGATGAAAGATGAAAACTCTTTTCCAGGCTGAATCATAACTCTTCCACTTCAATGACATTTCCAAATGACTCCTTCTTGAAATATCTACTGTTCCTTGGAATCCAGATTGACCAAAAACAAATAAGAGAAATGAATATCCTTTCAGAATGTATATTTCTTAGGGTTGTCTGTAGTGACGCTGATACAATATGCAGTACGTTTACAATCATCATCAGTTTATTTAAACCTTCTTAAAATAAACTATTTAATAAAAAGTTAGTTTGTTAATTTGGCCACAACAGTGATACTATTGTGGGCCTTGTTGCAGACTTTAGGGCTGTGTTATCGGCTATCAGTGATATTAGAGGTATCTCACAGCGGCGATATTTGGCACAATATTATTTTCTGCACAACTGTCTCCGAAAATGAGTGAAAATGGAAATAGAAGAGCAAAAAGGCTTAAAATATGTCCGAATGTTTACACTATCATGCAACAAATGATTTTACGTCTATCCCAGACAAAAACATTTCATATTTTTACAAAAGCAAGTTAATTTGTGAACTTCACTGTAACTTAACATACACTTGTGGTCCTTGATATGGATTTTAACATTTTAATATCAGAATCACTCAAATAGCAAATATTATTCATATTGGAACATCCAAATATTTATCGTCATTTCACTTTGATTGTTGGTGACGCAAGACGAATTATGATTATTGAATATTTGTTGCCAGAAATTAAAATCCCCAATATTCTCATTCCCAATGTCTTAGTAAACAGTGTAAAACAGTGGTGACATGCTTACAAAGGTTATAAGTAGGTAAATTAGTAGAAAATTTGACCGTTTCGATCTGCTCCTAATTTGTTTGAATTATTTCCTTCGACATTGTAACGTTAAGAAATTGTTTTCTTAAAATGCATTTTTCTCCAGCAGAAACATAAAGACCTTGAAACCTTAAAGTAGCACCTACGCACACCAAACTATACACATTTTGTACTTAACCAGATTTTGAAGGACAGTTAAGACGGATTTGTTGATATCTAATTCAAGTCTTGAAAAATTTGACAAAATTAGATTTTTTTAATGCCAATTTTCAGTCAGATCTAGTTTACTCAAATCTAAATAGGATATGCAAAATCTCCTCTGTAAAAGTTTTTGTATCTAATACATCAACAAAATGAACCAAGAAACTTAAACCTGGCTCAGTCCATTTTTCTGATTTAAGATTTCCCAAATATGTGCATTTTAGTTTTTACACATAAAATTCCGTAAATTAGAAAACCTTACACGATGAAAAACCTGTCATAAAACTAAATAAAAATAAAATGTTAAAACAAATTCTTACATTTATGTGGGTAAACTACTGGAGAAGTTTCAAATCGATATCTTTAAATTTAAGATTTTTTTCAGTGCACATTTTTCATTCCAAAAATCTTGAACTGTGTCTTGGGAAACCACTCAACTTCAAGACCACCATTTTTCTATCTACCTTCATCAACATCACAACCACTGTCACTTCCTCCGCTCTTATCTTTGCGCTTAAATAAATCGGAGCGATCCTTTGACTGTTTCACTATTGTGTAAAAAAGCCCCCAATAAGCAGGAGAAAGCCAGCTGAACGTCCCACTGTATTTCTCTACTGTCTTCTCCTCCCTCACCGCTCTCTCCCCAGTGACCTCCTCCTCCCTAATCTGTCACGGTGAATACTGATGCCAAATGTGCGGGGGCATGATGGGAAATGTCAATTGGTAGAAAAAAAAAAAAGAGGAACCAGAAAAAAATGGTGGCGACAGGTGGTAAGCTTCTGGCTTCTGGCACTGAAGGCAGAGGCTGCGCAGTGTTTTTGTTTGCACTGCCCCCATGAGGTCCAGGGAGATTCTGCACACAATGTCCAGCTAGAGGAGCAAAGGTCAAGCAAACAGGGTCGCAGAGGTCACACTGGGCAATGCTACTTATAGTGCTATTCACTTATTTGGTTTGGTTGCAAAACAGCTTGTAATTGACTTTAAAATTATATATTATAAAACCTTTCAAAGTGTACAAACAAAAACATCCTAAATTCCTGAATGGAGCAAAAGTGAAGAGTAAACTGGGATTAACCTCACAATATAATAAAATGTGACAAATCAAAGTGGTTTTGGCAAATGAAAACTTCTCAGACACATGTGAGTGACAGCAAAGCCTGGTTAGAAAACATGATCAAAGTATTTTACATGTATTTTTTATTTCATTGCTGATGATTACACACTCGGAGCATTTTTCATGAACGTTTTACTGTAAAATATTTGTAACTGAATTCTCGGCTTGCTAATGCCTGATCTTGTCAGCTCTAGAAAGCCTAAACAGGACAGAGCCTGGTTAGTACTTGGATGAGAGACCGCCAGAACACCAGGTGCCACAGTGAGGCGCTAGAGGAGATGTTGTTGTGTCCTTAGGAAAGACACTTCACCCACATTTCCTAGTAAAGCGCTTTGAGTGCCTTGAAGGTGGAAAAGCACTATATAAATACACTGTAATAATTAAACAATAGTTAAACAAAAATAATCTAAAGATATATTTTACCATTCACATCAAAGTATAGTTTTTCTGAAGCTAAAATACAATTTTGAGGCTAGAAAACTGTATTTTCCCCACCCTTGAAATAGAGACTCAAACTAACTAACATTTCAATACTGGAATTGCAAAATTGTTGCTTATTTTTTTGTCAGAAATACTTCACTGAAAATGTGTTCTGGTGGACTTTTGCCTGACAGCATTTGAACACTCAGATGACAGGGTTTTAAGGGGTGTAAATCAAAATAAATTGGTCTTTGTTTGCTGTTTTCATTTTTCACGAAACAACTTTGAGATTGTTTGAGGACTTTTCTTCATATTTTTCAAACATCAGTGTGCTCAAATTAGATGTTTTGCAAATAGTTATTTACTTACTCACGATTGCAAAAACATTGAGTCCAAAAGCTGTTCATTTTTACAATTTGTGGTTTGGTTTTCAAAGTGTCACCCAGGTTCTGTTTATAGTGTATTGTTGTATTCAAACCAACACAGTTTTTTTTTTTAACCTCTATTTAACCAACAAAGTCCTATTGAGATTACTTGAGATTACTATTTTTTTTATCAAGTGCTGGCCAAGACAGCAGCTATAACATCAACACACTTTTAGACAATCACAAGAACGCGTTCCCTAAAATCAGTTCCAAACCCGTTACAAAGCTGACCTATTTCCATACAGAACTTTAACATTTAAAGGCCATATAAAGGACATATATTGTGCAAAAAACTTATGTACCTGAAGTTGTATTTTGCCGATTTCACACTTGTTTCATCAACCCTGCTCATGAGGTCGCCTTGCTCTGAGCTTCAGAGATCAGCCCGTTTCAATTTTCCCCAAATGATAGTGTCACAGGTCAAAATCCGGATTCTCCTGCACAGTTTCCATAAACCATTGCCAGACTCGTTCTGAGCATTTTAACGGCCACATTTTGTGCACCACAAATGGCATGGCTTTATTAGCATAGAATTTTTTATGTAGACTTTATTTTAAGTTAGAAAACCAGAAATATCATGCGAAACTGAACAAAAGCATATTTAAAAAACAATTAAAATCCCAAGAAAGAATCATATGTGTTCTTTAAAATAGTCTCAGCATTCCGGGATTTCAGATTCTTTGAGCAAATCTGTTTTCTGCCTCTGGGATGAAAGCCCAGGCATAATAACTCACATCTTTGTCTAGTTATCCTTTTCAGATCTTGCTTATGACTTCAACTTTGACTGCAGTGAAAAGCCCGCCACCGTGCGAGCTCATAAATCAGCAAAGAGGAAGCACAGCAGTTACGCTTTCCTATACCAGCGGCTACAGAACCAACTCTGGCAAAACCGCAAACAAAAACAGAACTCGGAGAGCGAATGGATTTCATTGTCAAATTCCAAACATGAGCCCACAACATGCCTTTCCGAGTCGGGAGCGATTGAAGCTTATTCATTCATAAATCTTGAAAGAGGGAAAACATATGGAAGTACTTTTGATTGAACCGGCTCCACATGCTAGTGTTATTATCCACAGCGGCGTGACCTGTTCAGAGCAGGAGGTTCTGCTGAAATGATGTTGTAGAGACACTGCTATCAGATGAGAGGCAGGAGAAGTGCACCCGAGATATTGGACAGCCCTGCCGCATGTGGAGGCAATTACATCAAATGGTCTTCTTTAGCTTTGCTCCCTGTCTCAGAGAAATCACAGAAAGCTCTTATTCCCGGACTCAAGCAAATGTCTATTTCACCACTAGAGAAAAGCAAGAGCAGACGTCCACATGCCTAAGCCCTGTTATATCAATCGTCGTTGCAATGTTGAGACGATCACTGTAGAGTCTTCAGGCAAAAATAGTTAAGGGTTTGTTTGAGTAATGACTTTTGAAATGGAAGAAGACGGGCCGCCTTCATGGTATACACCTGTCTTTCTCAAAATGTGGTACTGCTGCTCTTCTAGTGTTAGCTTAATGAAGAGTCCAATTATCCACGTGTCCACTTAGTTCACCTGTGACAGTAGATACAGATGGCAACGTGTCATAGTGGGAAGCGGGGTCTGTGCAGGCGACACTGTTTCAATTTTTCCCCCCTTATTTAAGATGTTTTCTTGCAAATTATTTCTATTTTAGACACAACTAATGCACGTCGATTCACAATTGAGTCTCAGCCGATGTCGTTGACTTCGTGTTACCGCTAAAAAAGCAAAGAAATTCATCTGTCAATGGTGGAATACAGCAGGCAGCGCTAGTGTCACGGTAGCATGTAGCCACGGTTAGCATTCGTGGATATTTATAGGTCAACAAATCGTATTCTTCTGCATGTGTTCATGTCTGTGTTTGCTGTTGTTGAACACTGGGTAATAGAGCAGCTCGTCTACATTAAAATGAATCAAGTCAGAAAAAAAAATGTGGCCATATTTAATACAGTCAAAGCCCACCAAAGTGCTGAAAAATGCAAGCAAAAAAAATGTGTAAAGGTGCCGTTCTCTATGTGGTAAAAGCCAACGAGAAAAGGTTTATTTTGAGCAGGGATTTAAAGTGCTCTGCAGTCCTAATGCGCAAGGGCAAAGTATTTCACAGCAGTGTCCTACAACAGAAAAGGCCCTGTCTCCTCTGGTTTTCACCCTGGCCCTGGGGACATCCAGGAGGAGCCGGTCTGCTCTTAAAAAAAAAAAAAAAAAGAAAGAAAAAAAAAGCCTAACAATAGCCATTTTCCAATTGACTCTTAAATGTACAGATGAAAGGTCTGTTTAGCCCCACAGAGGTGAGATCCAGCCTTCTGTTAGAGGGCGTGCTCTCGTATCTATGGCGTAGTCATATTTCAGACCTGGTTTAGTCCAAATCTAGACTGGGTTTAGATCTGGTGGTACTTCTTTTCTTTGGTAGTACATGATGTGAAAAGTTTACACCATTTTTGGGACATTAAAAACGAAGCTTCTGTTGGGCTACATTCCATTGTAATTTGAAACTGACCAGCACAATCTGGATTACCTCATTCATTTCAAACAGAATGTGGATTTTGGATGAAAGTGACTGTTAGATAATAAGAGAGACATATTTATTTTCATAGCAATTACTGTATTCCCAGTACCATATTGCTGTTGAATTCATTATTAACTCAAATTCTTTGAAAATGATGTCAACTGTGCAGAGCAATTCCAGCAGTTATTTTTGTGATTAAACTTCTCAAACTGTAATGGGCCAACAGAGGGCATTTGGCAAGTCTGCAGCCAGCCTTTCTCCCTGTAAACAAACTCGTACAGACTGTCAGTACCTGAATAACCCCAGGACAAGTCTGGTCATCTTATTGCGACATAACCGATTCCGTATTCTCACTGCTGGCTATTTTTATCCTTCACAAGGTAGCACAAAAATAATCTTGAGGAGTTGGAGCTGTGTTCTTTGGGCACTCATCAATTCTTCATGATCCCATTTTCAGCACACAAATCTTGCAATTGGGACGCAGAATGTCAACTTGTTTCTCATAAATGTCCCAACCTTTAAGTAGTCCCTGAGACAACACTCTGGTTTCCCCCTGTGGGTGGAGGTTATTATCACGCAGCAGCAGGGATGGCTCAAACCTGGTGGGCAATCCTCTTATCCAAGCTCAAATGTCAAACCAAAGTCCCTCTTTTATAGAAAGTTGTTCAGACATAAGAAAGATGAACCCACGCATCCAATTCTTATGGTGGTTGGATACTGTACTGCAGACAAAAATGACACATGAGGAATTACAGCGGAGATAAACCGCTTTGGACAAATGTTTAACGACAATAAAAACAAAGAAAAGACTCAAATAATGAAATAATGCAAGAATGAAATGCGTTTCTGTGAGCAGGTTTCACCCTTCATAGAGTTTTCAGTTGGCCCACTGTTAAACTGAAGGAGATTTTAAAATGCTAAATGCTACACGTAGGGTTCAGTAAAACATATTCTGACCCTGTAATGTGATGAATGTATTTACCAGTAGTGATTTAGCAGTTTATGGGGTTATTGCTCCGACCATTTTGTATGCTTTTCCCAATGCTGCAAAGATCGCGATGCTTTTTAACATTCGATCCTGAGCTTTGTAAGGCACATACGCTGGCAGATGAGATTTTGCTGATTTCTTGTATGATCATTACAGCCTCATTTTCTAATTGCGTTCATTAAAATTGTGAATCTGAGTCTAGTGGGATAACATTTTGAGCCATCACAGATTGATGTCAAATCGACAGAGGTGATAGGGCTCTGCGATTATAGTGATACAAATAAAATACAATTTTTTTTTAAAAAATCTAAAGAAAATCATGATATAAATGTTGTGCCATATTGTGGACTGAAAATTTGCACTCGGGTAAAAGTACAGTTACATGGCTAAAAGTACTGCTGGCAAAATTGGATTTAATTGGAAATATGCAAGAAAAATACTACTAAAAGTACAAGATTCAAAAATATGTATATCTATTTTTGTAGCATTTAAGATCAGTCTTTTATACAAAATGTGATTCATTAAACAGTTTAAAGCTAAAGTTAGTTTAAACCACAATTTGCATATTCTCTGAGCTCCGGCCAATCAGAACAGGCGATGTTGTGTTTGTGGATACAGAAAGAATCAGAGACAACCATTGGGAGTACAGTAAATTTAGCTACGTAAATATACATGGTTATAACTACACTCAAATACAAGTACATGTTTAAAAATCTACTCATAAAGGTACACGTACCCCAAATATTTACTGCATAGAATGACATATAACTCACATTTGCTTGTCCCGTTTTGCTGTAGCACCAACCATTTTTACACATATCCGTTTCATTCAGCATAACATTTTTTAAGATTAGATTATGAACATCGCCATGAGAGCGACATGCTGTATTAAAAGGAGATTGAAAATAAAATGGAGTCCTGACTCTCTTTGCTGTGTGCTGACCCTTTGACCTCCCTCAGTGGAGCTGGAGACAGAACATAATACAGCTGATGAGATGACCCCAGCAGCACACACACACACACACACACACACGCAAACACACACACACACACACACACACACACATATTCACTACGGTGTGCACATACTTACGAGTTAAAATTTTAACTATGAGGGGCAAATGAGAGAGACGTGATGAATTGTTTTTAATGAACAGGCGCATAGATCCAAGCTTAGTATAAATTTCGGCTCACATAAGTTGAGTCTGGGTCAACAGTGTGATGGAGCGTATGGTCAGAGGTGGGAGGAGTAGAATTCATACTTCACAAGAAGCAAGAAGCTTGTTCTTGCACCCAAAGCTGCAAGAGCTCCGGTTCTGCTTGATCTTGCAGCTTGTTCTTGACTCATCGCCTGAGCAGAACTTTGTTCTTGCAAGGCTGTCAGAACACTGTGCTGGATTTTCAAAGTGGGCTTGGCTAATTGTAAATATATTTATCTTGTGAGAAATTAAGATAAAAATCACCATAAATAAACAAATAACAATTGTCAGAACTATGTGACCTCTGTACTGTTGTAGTATAATATCCATTATACTACAACAGTAAAAAAGCCAAAGCGTTCATGGGGGGGCCGAGCATAGAGTAGAGGGCAGGTATGAAATGTTCAAGCCCATAAGAAGTTTGTTCTTGTTCATGCAGCTCAAAGTGCAAGAACAAACGTCTTGCTTCTTCTGAACTATGGATTGGAGTACCATAACTTTAACATAATATTACTAAAGGAGAAATAAAAAGTAGTGAAATAATTACTCAACAAAGAGTAAAAAAGTGGGGAAACTTCTACTTGAGTACTTAGTGTGGATGTAAGTTAAATTCAATTCAGTTATCTATAGTTAATGTAATCTGACAAAACAGAACATAAAATAATGCACAGAATCTGGAATGTCCTTGCAATATACACAAACAATACAAAACGAATCATATCTGAAGACAAAGTATAAGAAACGTGTTTATGTTCAAATCATTTAATATTGACAATATGAAGCATTCACAGCAAGTCACTTATGCACAAGTCACTTGTTGATTCCACTATTCCGCCTCTGCAAAGCCCTCGCCCACTGTCTGTGCTCGAGTCCGCTGTGCAGGACTGCTGAGCCCCGAGGAGTTCTTGTTCAACAAGAACATGCACGGAGACTGCGAGTTAGTGAAATCCTGAAGCCCTCATTCAAGACAAAATAGCTATTCTAAAGCAGAAAGGCAGTGTTTCATCAGATTGCTCTTCAGCTCATACATAAAGGAATTTACACATGTTTTTCACTACCACTTGGGTGATTAAGCATTAGACAGTTACGTGAACGAGAAAGTTTTCTCTTGGCACTGTTTCATTGACATATATGCAAAGTTAAGGGTCTATTGTGTCCAAATATCACAGCAACAATGCATGAAACCACAAATCAGAGTAATCGGATAAAAACAAAGTCCGAGTGTATTTACAAATCCAGACGTTGTTGACGTTCTCTTTCCTGTTTGCTGCATTCTGATCTGTGGAGCTTGATCCGGGAAGACTCCAGCGGAGAAGAAACTGGACTTGATCCGTAATTTTGTTGGACGTCGGTGCTGTGGTGGGGCAATGCCGCAGACCCGCTCAGTGCATGGAGCTGCTCTCATTTACTACAACGGCTGCGTAAATACTGCAGAGGTCATGGCGCCGCGGAACTGAATGTAGTAGAATGTTACTCAAGTACGAGTAAAAGTATGGTGTACTGTAAACAGAATGTATTACTTTACAAATTAATACAGTGCGAGCTCAGGCTATAGAGGGGAAAAACACTTCCTGGACCAGCTGAGTTGCTAAGTGAGCAAACGCATGAGCAAAGAAGAATTATCTATTAATAATATGTCTAAAAAGCAATGGGGTTTCTGGGTTTCAGCAGAATGAAAAATTAGGATTATTACCATAGAAATTAACAATTTAAAAGAACATATCCTGATGAAAAGGCCTCAAAATGTTGCTTATAAGAGGAAGTTGAACTCCATGAATAGGCTTCACTAGACTTTCATTTACTGACGAACCCTCCATTCTGTCCCATTCCACTTGTGAATGTTTTATTCTAAAATGAAAAAGGGGGTTGAAGCACTTTGTTTTTCTCTGGCAAATTCTTGTACTCACAATAAAATAATTCACTGCAAAATGCCTCAACCACCATCTGTTTTCACTTGTCCCCATCTTATGAGTTGATGAGCAGCTGTTGTGAATAGTAGCAAGCGCACCAATGTTTTAAGTAGTCACACAGATTTGTCTTCTTTTATTCAGCCACGTTCTTTATACCACCATTTTCGCTTTTTAAACTTAATATACGACAAAAAATATCAAAACCACTTTTGCACACCCTTGGCAAACCAATAACCACACTTGGAAAAACGCTCTCACCTCTCAGAAGAAGTATTTTTTGGGCCATATAAGCCATCTGGAATAGTTCTGGTTGTTCAGTGGTGTCATGACCACTCTGAGCCAGCCCATCAAACTACCACTGTTTCTCTCAACATTAAAATTCACCGGCGAATGCTTCAAAGAGAATTCCTTTACAAATGTAGGTATATCTCTTCCATGCAGTCTTAGCTTTGACATTTCACCACTGCAGACGTCCCCCTGGCTGCATGACTTGAAAAGTGCATCTTCAGCGATTCCAAGTGTATGTTTTATTCCTGCTTATTTGCCAAGTGGAGCCTGTGTAGGTTATATATAATTCATTTTTGCTCCCCAGCCGAGGCAAGGTCAGATGTATTTGGATGGCATTTCATCGGCAGCTTATATTAATATGGATAACAGCAGCTGGCTTTTCACCATTTGACTTGCGCTATTGAAGGTGTCAATCATGTGGGAACAAACACACGGATACATAATAGGCTTTGGAAAGCTACTTTAGAGATGGAACTATAGCTTACTCCTGCGGTGGACCCAATGCTATGGTTATGCATACTTTACTCTTTCATGACTAAAAAAGCAATTCCAGTCAAAGCATACACAGAAACCACAAGGTCGTATTTTCAATAATTGTATTTCCATTGTTATTATTATATAGAGGACAAATGTAGCTCTCTCCCTGTATTATGTGCAATGTTACTGTAGAATTCAAAAACGTAGAAACACTTCAATTTGGAATCGGTGTGTTACAAAAGAACCCAACACTACATATTACTTTATTCAACACTATCTAAGACTGAGGAGTGCTTAGAAGGTCAGTCTTATGTTTCCAACGTTTCTAGGTGTTTCATCTTGATTGTTATGAATAAATAACCTTGGCTAATGAGCTTGTTCACTTCCATTTTAACCATGCATCACTGCAGATAAACAGAAATAATTGCAGTAAACAAACAGTGAAATAGCTGGGAAGGGCTGATTGACCAGATGGAGGTCCTCTATGTTGATTAAAGAGTCATCTCATGGAGTTTGCATATTCTAAAACATGCATATTGGTCATATTTTCCCGCTAAGACCTCCTGAGCAGTTTTACAAGTCTCGATGCCCCAGAAAGAATGAAGTCTGTCTCAAATACAATGCACTTTTCTCCATGGGGGACATAAATACACATGTTCTCGTCTCTTCATGCATAATACCAGTCTAACCTTTGCATGCTAAATGGGGACTCCGGTGTAACGTCAGCTATTCCTGGACCCGTCTTCTTGCTATGTTTGGCCCAAATATTGAGTACTCTGCTGTGCTTATTGTATTGATTTATGCTAATTGGCCAAGTGCCTCTGGATTTAGCTGTACTGAATGTGGAAATTAGTCCAAGAAAGTGTAGAGTGGATCTCTGTTGCCTAAAATAGACACAGGTACATTTAAAACTGTATGGTCCTCCTATACAGGGGGGGGCGTCGAAAAAACTCTCCAAGCATGGACCGCTTCAACCACCGCCGCTAATTTGTGTCACGCGTCTCTCAAATGCGTCTCTTCTCAAAATATCCTCGTAACATTTCAGAACAAAATATGTAACTTAATCTACCTCAGAGTTACAGAGTTTAGTGCGTCGCTTGTTGTAATCAGCGACGTTTCTCAGTCCTCTGTGCTATTTTCTTTTTTTTTTTTTTCTCGTAAGCCGCCATGCTTGTTTAGAGATGAACGGACCATACGTTTATCTGATTGGTCAATCCGCCTGTCAATTACGCCCTTTGGAAATTGGAGTGGCTAGATATGGCCAAAACGTCTTTGTAAAGTATTATCAAAGTGTGTGGTCTTGGCTGGTCAGGCAAAAAAATTGTGTTGTTTCCGACGATTTCTGTAATGTTAGCAGTTGGTTAAAATTCCCCCCAAAACATTTTGTTTATGGTGTGTATTTTCCCTAGTGCCTGTTACACGAATTACGGTTGTACTGCTGTGCAAATTTGACCAACGGTGTGCATGTTTACGTAGTTTCACACAGAAGGAAATTAGCACTTGAGCTACAACCTGGTAGAATGCACCTCTCCTGATAAGGTTAACGTATATTGTACGCTGTCCCTATCTCAAATAAATAAAATCAAATAAATGCAGTAAATTTCGTTTGAATACCTGGACAATTACCTGACAACCACTCCAGACCACAGCAGTGTCTGAGAAAAAAAAAAAAAAAAAGGACTCCCTGCTGATTCTTTCCACAGACCCACACCTCAACCGAACATGGCATGACGATTTTGAGGGCATTCATAATACGCGTTTAAGTGGACTCGGTTGAAATGTGGACAAAGTTTCAACAGCGTATCATTTTCTCAGCTGGTGCGGTTCCTGTTCGTAATAAACCTTTATCAATCAAACTAAAAGTAGAATGACATATTTCCCACTCACCTGTAGAGGCGCTGTACAGAATCCTCCACAGAAATAACAGGAAATTGACCTGTGGTAATCCGATCTGTGTGATCTTCTGCTTACTCTCACATCATTCTGCATGTCATTTGTCCCGTATAGTTATAAATCTCTGCACAGGCCATTTATTTTGTCTGTTTCCTGTTTTTTTTCTTCCCTCGCTTTCTAGTCTGTTTGCATTCACAAATCAAACAAACGCCAAAGTACGACTCAATCAGACCCACCTTCTCAACCAGACCAGAGTTTGCTTTTTTTGGCCCAGAAAAGAATTTGATTGCACATTCACAGTTACCCAAACAAACCGAACGTGCAGGCAAATGGATCCTGATCCGAATCAAAAGTGTATTGTGAACGCACTCTTACCATTTCCACAGTAGGTCTATACGGTTTCCCCAAATACTTTAACAGTCTTACTTTAGTAATTTCATGGATCACTCCTTGGTACTTCTGCCTGAGTATTATTATTATTTTGAAGTAACATTTGGCAAGTCTACCCCAGGTCTTTGTTGAATGTCCGAAACCAAGTGGAATCTTAAAAGTACCACCATCTTCTACCACATCAACCACATGTCTCTCAATTTCTTCATATCTAGTCAAAGCCATGGCCCCATCATTATTTTCTTCACACTTTTCTTGGTGGTAGATGACCCCAACCCGTGGCCCAGTTTGGCAGCATCCTTCAGCGCCAGAGTAAACCCACGCATCACCATCGATCACTGGGCGCACTTGTCAACGCTGGCCTAATAAAAGCTGGTGTAAATAATGCAGAGAGTAGATACGGCGCGCTTCACCGTTTGCCGGCAGCAGATATGTCCCATAAAACACACTCTTTTTGTCTCAATCTGGACCCTGCCTCGCTCGTTCCCTCCCATTCCGCCGCAAAACCAACATTTGGGAAAAACACCACTTCAGAAGCCTCATTTTCCATCTGCTTAAACCGGATGATTTGTTTACCTTTTAGCGGAGGGCGTGCACTTGTAAACATTAGTCTTTGAAGTTAGTGATGTTGTGTATGTTGGAAAATATTCACTGGCAAACAGAAATTAATTTGGATGGAATGTAAAAAAAATATTGAAGGGACTTATTTGATTAAAATTTGTGGCAACGCATGACTTAGCGAGTGTATTTACAAACCCCAGGTAGAATTGATTGCATGTTGCACAGGAGTGTCTGAAAAAATATTTGCACACAGCTCAAAATCTTTCATCCTAAATAATCTTTTTCTGCACAAATGGATCTTCTCATTATTTAAACTTTTCCGGTGGACGCTGCCACCACGAAGATGTGATTGCTTTACTAAAATGTTCCACGGTAAGGTATTCAACTTTTCTAACGCACATTTATTCAAATATAATCTTTCTAGTGCTATTAACCTGGTATCCATGGAGATAGATAGGTTTAATGCCATAGTGTAAAGTAGCAGAACCTTTTATTTTATTTATTACTTTTTATTAGACAGGACAGCTCAGCATGTAATGGGGATGAAACACATTATTCTGCTACAAATACATCAGTACATTTTTTCAACAAATCCATATTACTTCAGACACGCATTCATTCACCCATGAAAAGATATCCAGTGAGCTCACGACAGCTGTGGTAAATGGCTAATGATTCACATACTGTGTATTGCTTTTCTACCTTCAAGGCACTCAAAGCGCTTTACATCAAGGAACCATTTACCCATTTATACATCCATTCACACACCAGAGTACGTGGAGTCTGTGGGGCGAAGTATCTCACCCAAGGACACAACAGCAGTATATGTGGTAGAGCTCACCAACCAGACGATTAAGGGCCTCTACAAGCAATATTTGTGAGGAGCGGGATTCGAACAACCAACCTTCTGGTCAGAGAACAAACGCTCCACCAGCCGCAACCAGTTACAGAAGTAGCGTGCTGCCACTCAGTAAGTTAGCAAATAAAGGTCAACTCTAGCGCTTTCGTAAGCCTGTCAAGGGCGTAAAGTACGACAGAAACCAAAGCCATTATCATTATCTAGTAAATAATAATTATCTTCATCATCTCATGAAACTGAAATGTAAAGAATGTAAGAAAAGCTGATAAGACAAACAATCACGCTTTTGAATTCAATATTTGCCTGTCTCTGCGCATTCTCCGTTTATGAATTCCTGATGAAAGGCCCTGTCGACCTTTGCCACAAATCCTGTCTGACCATAATAAGTCAGTGGGGCTCTCCGATACGCATGTTCCTCTCAATGTCATTGTTTCTGTTCAGTGAACCCAGGGGCCGCACAATGTGATATGCATAGTGCTGTCTTTTGATATATGTCTCACTGTCAAAATGCATACTTTTCACACTCTGGTATGCTCGGCCCCTGTGTGAGTGTTTTCAGGCAGCACAATGGAGATGTCATACGGCGACATGTGGAAAGCCCAGGCCCCCTCTCGGAGACCTCAGAGCCCCTCAGGACACAAGCGGAGAACCCTTCTTGGAGGAAAAACAATACTTCCTTTGCACCCTTGACTGCTGCGAAGTGCACTCTGGTGGGTGGCTGCTGATAATGAGGGCAGGAAGGAAGCCAGTGACTTTGGAAGTGGCTGGGGTTTGATATACACGCCACGGTTAATTGGGGCTTTTATGGGGAGATACTGATCGGGTTGCCCTCGAACAAAAGGGTCGAGTTCCGTAAACGTTGTTCACATAATGTATTTATGACTGGGACAATTGTGAGCCACATACCAGTGACATTGAAGGGTCAACCTCACAGATGTCCAACAGGAGCATTTGGGTATAATTTATAATGTATGATTCGGACCTTCTTAACATGCGAACTTGGAGCAATTAGTATTAATGTGTTCTATTTTCATGCCTTTTTATAACAAGAAAGTTAGGGCTCTAGATTAGAATAGATGAGGAGATTGATTGGATTAAATATAAATGGCTGTTCAAATAGATGTTGCAAATCATCAACAATTATGTTTTTGCAGAGCCATTTGAGTTAAAGGGGACATATTGTGTAAAATTGACTGTATATTATAATGGTTTCCACTCATCATTAGCTTAGTTTAAGTTATATTTTGATTGATTCCTACATGTTTGAGTAAGCCTGTATTGCCCTGCACATAAGACTTGAGTGCTTTGTTTTTTCCTACCCCCTATCCCCGCCCACTGCTCTGTACTTAAAATTAATTTAATATAATTATTTAAAATTCGTACTAGTTGCAGAGTAATACATATCATTGTCTTATGTGATTTGCATCTATCAGTCATTGTAGTGTACCAGTACACATGTAAGGTAAAAGGATGATACAATATAAAATCAAGAGTAAGATGGTAACTATGGTTGTTATGCATAATTTTCAACATTTTGCTAAAGAAAAAAAAGTATTAGTAATTTCTTTCTTTGCAGAACAACATCACTTAGCATTACCATTCACTCCAAGGGGCCAAACAGACTCAACCTCATCTGAATTACAAATACCCTCTTCATCCCGGATGATGCCAGGAAACCATTTAACAAGCTCAAATTGATGTTGTACTTTTATTCTCTGCCAAAGGAAATACACAGACTATAAACATTAGAGGAGTGGCCCAAGAAGCTGTCCTCTATCATCATTTGGGTGTAAAGTGGAGCAGTGAGCAGAAGCCAATAACATCTCTATGCTGCTTTTGAGTGCCCCGGCCAAGGAAAACTGCCCACTAACAGCCTGAGGATGAAGACATAACTGGGACCTTCATAAAATGCTGCACTTCAGATTGGACTGGTCAAACAAGGCACTCTTTCAATGGCCCCTCAGAGGGTTGGATGAGTAGGCCAAGGTCATAAGCAAAGTGTACTTGGAGGTAGTCTGGTAGGCTGTAATCAACGATCAAACTTTCCTGGCATTTAAAATGCAGAATTGTGTATCTGGGCCTTTGTTTATGGTGTTTTATTTGTTTTGTGATGGCCTCCCATCACAAAAAAAATGGATGACACAAACTGAACCAATGATTAAGGACTGGACTGACATATTAACAGACATTAGGAAAATGGATAAATAACTTTTGGACTTTATTTGAAAATGGACCTTTTAGACAGACTTTGGACCAGATGGGACTGGATACTGGACATAATGTGCAATGGTAATATTTCAACATGAGATTTTGGATTGGCAAAATTAAAATATATAGATATGCATTGGACTGCAGCTGCAAATTAACTGAAACAACACACAGAATATGTATAACTTTTCATAATCTATAGCTGACATTTATTTACTCTTCCCCAATCAAGCTCATGCAGAATTGACAGAACTCATCAGGGCGCCATTAAAAATGAATTATGTGCAGATTTTCTTTTCTTGAATGAACATAACCAAGTTGCTTTGAAAAGTCCAGACTGCTGCTCGCCTGGCGCTCTCCCGCTGAGTCCATGTATAGAGAGTTGAGTTGTGCACAGCAGCTGCTCCGGGCGGCATCTATAAACACTTATTTGGCAACCTTGGTGTGCAAGGTTTATCCTCCACCACTGTGAATATGTTAGGCATCAGTGCTGTTGCAAAATATCATGGAGACACACAAAAATGTCTCTTTCAGAATGTTATTTTGCTGCATGCTGAGAAATATGATGAGCGCTTCGACAGGGGGCCGAGCACACAAAATCTCCTTAGAAGCTGCGTCTAAAGACAGATCTGATGTGTACAAAACTCGTAGCAGTGTAAGCAACAAGAAAAAACAAACTGTAATGGAATATTTAAATGTCAAAAGTAAAAAAAAAAAAGTAAAGGTCATATGTAGTTCAGATAATATGAACTCATCATGACTGCAAAGCCTAACATGTAACTCTTTTTTTTTTATTCCACAGTGTTCTTTTTTTTTTTTTTGTTCTTTTTTTTTTTTTCAACCGTTATACATTATGATCCCCATACTTAATGTGTGCTCCAGCATTCTGGGTACCCACAGATGTACAGCCAGTGGGGCTCAAATTAATCATTTCAGATGATTTAAGATGTGGTCGGCCACACAGAGTTCAATAATTTATAGAGTTGAGATTAGCTGATTACCCATGTAACAGTGGACCCCTTGATAAATGTGAAATGTAAGCTATCTATGGGTTTCAGAGCTATGAAAATATAGACTCAACGACCAATTCAAAACACAAACTTTTGAATGGGCAAACGTCCTCAGAATATCAACTATAAACAGGAAGCTGAAATCTGTGAACAGTTCTCTTCTACATTCTCTCTGCCTTGGTTTCGTAGAAAAGATATATATATATATTAATTACAGCAACGCCTATGTGACAGCTATTGAAGATAAATCTCACCCTGAATGGCTCAGGAAAGGCAATTCTTCAACAACAACAACAACAACAACAACCACCAACAAAAAGCCAAATTACCATGTAACTATAGCTCACTGTGGAAGCCTTGAATAAAATGGTAACTAGAGTTTCATTTTTTTGAACTGTGAATGGAGGAAGTAGGCAAGTTCAAACTTCACAGTGCTCTCACAAACCCTTCGGAACAAATCAAGTGCTCATGCGTATTAATTATTAACTACCAGTATGCTTCAGGGATGCATCCAAAACTTTGTCATACATCAAAATGCGAGGCGGTTTCTTCACATATTCCTGTTTTACAACATACTCTCTCTCACACTTAAAACTTCCTGTACCGGATTTTTACTGGATTAAAAACAAAAACAGGACTATTATTTGCCACTTCTCCCAATCCAGTCCAAGCATCCCAGTTATTCACCACAAGTTTATTAGCACATCTTACAACCTTTGGACTTCAGAAGGGAGTTTTGCCGAACGTACACCGGCCTTACTTCCTGGTTTGCAAAAGATAAAAATGCAGAACGCAGCAGTGACAATGCAAATACAATAAAAAAAAGAGCTTTTACAACATGTCTGTTTGGAGGCAAGACACGTTTTACTTTATTGCATGAAAATAAAAATCTTTAGCAATGCCCCCGACACCACCAAACCAAACAGCAACAGCCTCATGATCCAAAAATCCAAATGTCAAAGGTAAACATGAGTTCAGGGCTTTGTATGGCACTGTACGACAGCATTGTGGGGCTAACTATGTGACCTCCATTCATTTAGACACGACTCGACAACAGCACCGTCAATCATAACCCCACAGCGCTTGACTGAGGTCCACTGGAGGTCCATGGTTCTCCGCACACCCCGAGATCCCGTGCGGAGCAGGCGCCAGCTGGTCCGCACCACTGTAATCCTCAGCATAGAGTTGTGACGAGAACCAGCGCTCTCAGATGGGGGCGTCGCTGGCAGGCCATAGCCCCGCTGAGGTGCTGCCCGCTGGGACGGTCTATGGGCTGGGGCTGTCGAAAGGCGGCTGCTAGCTTGGCCTCTGAAAAGGGTTTAGGCAAATGTGGACAAAGCCAAGGGACAAGCGGGGAGGGACTGCTGAGTGCCACCTTCTGTGCAGCCATTAGGGAATAGTTCAAATACCTCTAAGTGCTTTGACTGGGGCTGACAGGTGAGAGGACAAACACATATGTTGCATTTTAGCTTTAGCTGTAGTCCTAATGAGGTTTTTACGGGGGACAAAATAAGTGACTTTTAAAAGGTTTTAACCAAGTTTCTTTTCTCTTCTCATTTACTCAAAGTTGTATTTCAAGTTGTTCATGCATGTTTGTCTCAATCAGGGATACACATATACAGTACCGGGGGAACCGGAAGTAAGAAGACTTGTTTGCTTTATCAAAAATGGACAAAATATTTGAAAATAATTATCCACAGGAGTCGGCAGACAAAAATTAAAAAAACTTAGGTCGTCTTTGAGCAGACATGAAATGCAGTTTTAACTTTCTGATGTAGACTTGGTTTGGTCCAATTCTAGTTTGGTTCTGGATTTAGTAGGGATTTTTCATTCCAGTGCAGATGTTTCGATCATTATATTTTAGGTCTGTGTCAAGATATGCTGCCAATATGACTTTTTTCTATTGTTTTAATCCCATCTGTTACCAGATGAGGGCAATAGTCACCAAGTCCATGCATCCAAAATTTGACAAAAATTGCAATTTTTTCAATTTAACTCGTAAAAGTAATTGAACATTCCACTCATCCCATGTTAACGAGTCTTGACCTTTGGAATACCAATCAAATAGTATTAAGAAACATGGTGTTTGTGCCTTCTCTAACCTCTTCATACTCAAACAGCCCTCTGAGACTCTGTGACATTTGCTCAAGGCAGTATGTAAATGTTTTAGGATCAGAAGGGTTATGACTAGGTTCCAAACCCCAGGCCACTTGCTGTCGCTACTTTCATGTGTCTGATAAGACCAAATAAATCATAATTTATGATAAGCTTTGTGATAATTGGAATAGAATATTATCAGAGCTGAATGAATGTGCTTTGGAGATATGTCCAATGGGAATCAAGAAAGAATACATGTTGATCATTAATTGCTATCTGCATTGTAGAAAAAGATTCAGTTGTAGTCATCTGGACTCTGTTTTAGAAAAAACAAAACGTTTCAACTCTCATCCAAGAGTCATTCTCAATCAGAGAAACAAGTCCGAGAACTCTTGTTTTTATCCTACTCAGTGAGAGCCCTGCCCACAGGGCGGGACCTCCTGCTAATGGCCCATTGAAACTGGGATGGGCCTATTGTTCTATTGTTCCCTGCCTCACCTTGAGTGCCTATTTAGCATCCGAATGCCCAGGGCGTCTCCAGGGTTTCAGCAGACCATTATAAACAACGGGAAGGTTGAATCTTAAACCTCCATTACGATTTAATGAAGGATTCTCTCTTTTTAACAAAGATGGCCTCCTTAACTCCTCTTTCAAACCATCTTTTTTCCCTGCTCAGAATCTCCACCTCACTGTCTTCAATAGAGTGGTTTGTGGCTTTGAGATGAAGATGCACAGCGCTCTGGGGTCCTGAACTTGCGTGTCTTCTTCTGTGCTGATAAAGCCTCTTGTGAAGTGGCTGTTTTGTCTCCCCTATGTACCGCTCTTCTACAACTTTCTTCACTGCATTGGATAGAATACACTACATTCTATCCAATGCAGTGAAGAAAGTTGTAAAGAGCGGTACATAGGGGAGACAAAACAGCCACTTCACAAGAGGCTTTATCAGCACAGAAGACACGCAAGTTCAGGACCCCAGAGCGCTGTGCATCTTCATCTCAAAGCCACAAACCACTCTATTGAAGACAGTGAGGTGGAGATTCTGAGCAGGGAAAAAAGATGGTTTGAAAGAGGAGTTAAGGAGGCCATCTTTGTTAAAAAAGAGAATCCTTCATTAAATCGTAATGGAGGTTTAAGATTCAACCTTCCCGTTGTTTATAAATGGTCTGCTGAAACCCTGGAGACGCCCTGGGCATTCGGATGCTAAATAGGCACTCAAGGTGAGGCAGGGAACAATAGAACAATAGGCCCATCCCAGTTTCAATGGGCCATTAGCAGGAGGTCCCGCCCTGTGGGCAGGGCTCTCACTGAGTAGGATAAAAACAAGAGTTCTCGGACTTGTTTCTCTGATTGAGAATGACTCTTGGATGAGAGTTGAAACGTTTTGTTTTTTCTAAAACAGAGTCCAGATGACTACAACTGAATCTTTTTCTACAATGGAACACTCCTGGACGAATGAGGGATTACACCGACATGCTATCTGCATGTTTTGTGTTTAACTGTGAGTTTGGCTGTGAGTTTTATTGTAGTTGCACTATTGCAGCCGCAACAGATTTACTGCTGGAAATAGTTGGACATGTAAATAAATAAATGAAAAGACTTCGCTTAAAAAACACACATTGTGCATTATTTGTATTGTTATTGGCCTATAAACATGCTCTCGAGTACAGCTGCTTTGGCATGTTATGTTTTAATATCTACTGAAAGCACACATGACTATGTCTATGAGGCCATCCCTTATTAGGAATTGTGTTACAACTCCATCTACTTGCAGCAGAGGGAATTACAAAGGGGAGAAAGTAAAACCCAATTTGGATGACATTAGTTTTACTTAGGGACCTTGAGTAAATTGTAATAATTACGAGCGTTGTCTGCGTTTTTGGTCGAATTGGGCGAATCGTCCTTTTCTGTAAAAATGTGTGTGTAAACATTTCCCTGAATTATACCTATTATACCTTACTAGCACATAACCATAAAATTCAAACTAACCTCTGGCCTAAAAGCAGTATGTCTCGACGACGTTCTTTCTGATAGGACATTCAATGGCAGAGCCCAGTAATGCACCACCGTACATCCCAGTGACGCGCCTAATTCTCGGCGGTCCTGTTAGCTTGATGCTGGTGTACTAGCATGATAACTCCTTTGGGCCTACCTGATCCGTCACAGGCTCTTCCATCTAACAGCCTCTCGCTCTGATAACTGCTAACCCCATCACAGACAGAGCCGGCCTGCCATGCCTGCCCCAGCGCGTGACTGATCAATGTGGACAGGTAGTTTCAAGGCCGCTGCTCATATCGCACAGATCAGGGAGAGCCAGCCACATTTTCCGTAGGGCTCAGCTGTATCTGCTCCAGCTACATTATACAATAAACTTTATTTGTGTAGCACTTCCAAACCTGGTTACAAAGTGCTTCACGGACAATAAAGCCCCCAGTGGTATAAAATTTAAAAAGAAAAGAAAGAAAACACGGATGTATGTGCTTTTCGGTTAATGGAAATCCAATACCGTTGATCCTACCGCTGCACTTTGAACACCCACAAAACAAAGTATTTTCACTGTAATTTAACCTTGGAGATGTTTGTTTTGCACTGAAACTGACAATGTATCACACTGGATGCTTATAGTACCATAATGTAAATGTCTTGAACATAGCTTGCTAATGCTAACAACATGGGGCTTACAACTAAACTTGTAAGAGCTAGCCAAGAGAAGGGTTCATGGTGTTTAATTATATACATAGATCATTATTTTACACCGTGTTCATTGTAAACCACAATATTGATCTACGATTGCTTAGTCATAAAAATGGGTCCAATGACATCCTGTTCAAAACTTCAGGACAATACAGGATGACACAAAAATGTATGAATTAATCAAAATACAACTGATGATCGGGGAACGTTGTTTAAAAATGTATTGTATTTTATTTGTTTGTCTCTGTCATGAACAAAACAATCGGTGCAAGGCAAATATAGCAAAATACGCGTACTTAAGGCAATGACCTTATAGGCCTGTCCTAAAGGGTCTGATTTAATTTTAAACTATTGTGTGGATACATTTTTGGGAAGACTCCCATTGCAAACAGGACAAAAACAAGACCAAATCAAGCAGAGGTGGCTGGCACGTTGACCAAAATGGTCTTTTCCATAAAAGTTGAATGTGGCCTAGTTCACACAGTCATTTTTGGTTCACGTTTTTGCCAGTTTGAATCCAAATGTAGACTTGGTTTTGTCCTGTTCTAGTACTGGTTTAGGCCTGATCTAGTCCGGGATTAATTCCACAGTAATTACCAAATGTATTCCCAATTTAATGTGGCCATTTTTCCATCTCTTCCAGTTTTAAAGTTAGAATTGAGAACAGCACACATTATACAGTATGAGTGTTCTTGACATTCAAAAGGCTATGCAAGATGTTTTTTCATACTAGGAAAGTCTCGATGAAAAACCTGATATTAAAAGTACACATAGGCTGAACTCCATTAGCAGTAGCCTACTTCTATTCTTGCTGCCAAGGTGTGCTAGTCACATGAGCCCTCTAGCTACAGTATGCTTTTTTAGTAATGCAATTTTCCTGCTAACACGCTTCCACATTCCCACCTTCTTCACTGTGAAAATCATGAGCACCCCAGCCACCCCATCTGCCAACTTCAATACCCATCTTCACAGCAGCTCTTCATATGGAAAGGCAGAGGCAGAAAATACTCTTCTTGGTCCGTCCACAGTTTCCATGGAGACCGTAGCCTTCTTCCTATTAAAGCATTGTATAAACACAAAGCCCAACACAAGACCATTCAAACAAATTGTTTCCTAATCTTGTTTAATTTCATTTGGCGACTAGAATAGATATTAGATAACAAGTGTGGTGGGGTGGGGATACAATATGGATTTGTGAATATCGCTGCAGTGGACAGTATAATGTAATATGGCTTTCATTAGTAGTGGGTCAGATGGGACTTTAACATGCTGAGTATTTGGAAATGTATATGCTGTAATTATCTTTTAATTGTCTTCTATATGCGGAGAGATGCTATCATCAGGTTTCTGTTGGTGGTACCATACCACACTTGTAATCATAATATAATAATCTGTTCCATTTGCAAAGCATAGGGTTGTGTTTTGTTTATTTTATGTTATTATTCTTGGCAAGTTGAAATAATGAGAAATAAACTAAGTAGCATGTACCATTTGAAGCTTTAGCATACGCTTGTTTCCATGGTGATGTTGCTTTGCCTGGAATGTTCATGTTCAATGTCCGCCAGGTCAGGTTACAGGTCAGAGTGACCTATCAGTGACATCACATTATTTTGTACTGTGTGGAAAAAAGCTAGTAGCAGGCATTTAAACATGTAATAAAGCTGAATTTGGCCGTGCACCGGTGCAGCAGACTGTTTACTGACACAAACATGGAGCCCAATGGCCAATGAAAATTGATGGCGGACACGCTGGAAACCGGGTCTGGGATAAAACTTTCTATTTTCATCTTTTCAGAACAGAGATGCTCAAACAATGGCAACAGCAAGGCATATAGTGATATTTCTGCCTAAAAAAACAAATGTATAATGCAAAAAATGCTGGCACTTTTACGCTTACAACCAAAGCAAAAGTGCATCACACAAATTATGGCACTCACTGTGTAAATCCGCCTTCCTCCTCTTTTCCTCTGTGTCTCATGTCCTCATCTGTTTGGACACAGCTCCAAATGACACAGGTTTTCCTCTGATACACCCATGGAGAGTTTGTCTAACTTCTTCACCTGTCGCCAATGTAATGTCATGTAATCAGTGACTAGGGTTGAGAATGGTCTGTACAGCGTGTGTACGTACACAAATGTTGCATACATACTTTCCATGTTGAGTTTCTGATCTATAAAAAGGCAATTTAACTTGAAAATTTTTGAACTTTGCATGTGTAGCTTTTACGAGCCAGAAGGACATCTGAGCTCAAAAAGTTTCAGGGAGTTTGGGTTTTGTCCATCCGTACACTTAAAGTTTTATAAACGAGACTTCTGATCTATGGACCACTCACTGTAAGAATGCAAGGTTTTCCTTGGTATGTTTAGCTATAAAAACAGCAGTAATTTAATAAATAGAAGATAAATACGTTAACAGTGGATTCCAGATAAAGCAGTAACATCTCCATGGAGACAAGGTGGCGGACTCTCTCCAGAACAGTTTCATGCACTTCAGAGCACTAATGCCCCTTCCCAATACTCGCACTACACAATACACACTACGCTCTTGTTGACTGAAGTGTGCACGAAGCGTGTAAGTGCACAAGGGCACAGGGGAGGAAAACAGGAGAATTGGGACAGTCCACACTTTAGACCTTTGCAAACGTGATTAAAAAAACAGCAACATACCGTATTTTGCGGGCTATAAGCCGCTACTTTTGTCAGATGTTTTGAGCCATGCGGCTTATTTAGAGGCTGCGGCTTTTCTGTGGTTTTTTTCTTTCACCGCTAGGGGCGAACTCGGGAACTAACCGGAATTTAGAATCAAAACTACAGAAAAGTTAAGCAAAGAAGCAGATGTTGCTTTTTTATTCAGCTAGCAAATAGAACACGGACGACAAATTACCAACTATAAATTATTTTCAAATTCTTGCCGCATCATTATGGAACCCAAACGAAGAAGTTTGTACGAAGCAAGTTTTAAGCTGAAGGCCATCGATCTTGCTAGGAAACCGCGCGGCTGCACGCAAGCTTAACATCAATGAATGTACGGTGAGACGCTGGAGGGGAGAGCACGCTGGAGGGGGGACAGCGGGACGAGCTCATGCGATGCCAAAAGTCAAGGAAAGAGTTCTGCGGCCTATACAAAAGGTGCGGCCTATGTATTGTTTTATTATCGTTTTTTTAAAAATAGAGCAAATGCGGCTTATATAGGGGAGCGGCTAAAAGTCCGGAAAATACGGTAGATAGCTGTCTGCTGTGTTGTTAAACTGCAGTTGAATTAATCACAAAGTCACAGCTCAGTTTAGTTTGGATCATTTGCAGAATGAATTACAAACAAATGGGAACAGGCTCATTTTTCAGTGCTGTTGCTGGACAGTCACAGATCTATTTAAAATATCATCAGTTTAACTATTAAGTTGCTACGGCAGAAGCACGGCGTCGTTTGAAAACATTACAATGCAATGCATTGTGGGGAATTTACTTTCCTGAAGTCCACATTGCTCCACACTTGCTTGAAGTGCAGAGAGAAGGCCGTGTTGAAGTGCAGATCAAAACAAAGAATTGGGACACCCAGGACACTCAGCGGCCAAAGAAGAAATTCAACTATTTGAAATGAATCATATTTTGTAATTGTCAGTGGATCATTGGAGAGCAGCAGAGGCCCAGGGCTGGTTGTGCAGAGTGTTCTACTGTTTATTTTATTGGACAGATCTCTCCAGACACCTTGCCTATAAAATTAGGTTTCTTTTTTTCCCCACTGGCTTTTTTGGTTGTTTTTTTTGCCGAGAACGAGGGTCTAAGGACACTTGCTTATTTCCTGTGACTGTTGGTTAATGTGCTTGTCTTTTATTGAGTAATGACTGTTTTCTAACTTTCTTTTGGTTAAGTCAACAATTTTGTAAACCCCTGCAAGGCAACTGCTGTTGTGATTTTGGGGTGAGTTTAATGGTCTGAGAACTTGTTGGTAGAGCTGTGCGAAAGCATGGTTAATATACTGTATGTGCTAATTTAGTTTTAAATTGTGTATTTCTTCTAGAAATTAAGTTCTCAAAATGTAAGAACTTAAAGCCCAATCTGCAGTACTACAAACATTATTAAAAACATTTTCTGTCTGAAGTTGTGCGTCTCTCAGTGGATTCAGTGCAGAACATAGGCCTGCGTCTCCTCTCCTCGGCGCTCACCACAGGCTGCTCTGTGCACAGCCGTTTAAGAGTTTTGAGCCATGCACCATTGTCATGAAAACTGTCTGTAAGTCTGTAATATACCGGCTCTGAGGCTTTGAGTGAAGAGGAGAGAGGTGGAGTAAAGCGTGCTGCTGCTGGAAACGAGCTGCTGCTGATCAAATGAAGGGAAAAGGTAAATAATGAAAACAAAAAGATGAATCTGAAGTATCCATGCAATACCAAAACTATTTTTTGTATTGATACATTGATATTAAGGATTGATATGCCCAGCTCTACTTGATGTCAGTCCCCAGAACAACTGTGATTTAAGGTTACACTCACTAAGTATAACTATGAAGCGAATGAACACACTTTTTGAGGTTTAGATAAGAATGCCCTGTATGCAACGTTTTAGCCAAGAAACGCACCAAATTAAAAGCTTTATTTATTTGTTATTTTAGTTGTTTTCATTGCACGAGAAAAACAGCAAAATAATTTGTAATAACTTGACCAAAAAATCAAGTCATGTGTGCTTTTGTCCATTCTCCAAACCCACACTCGAAACATAACCATAGAAAATTACAACCCGTGAACCAAATGCTGCAACATCACACCTTGTAAACACATTATTGGCTCCAGCCTGACCGCAGCCTATTAAAAACCATAAACAGCCATTCTCAACAGACGACCACCTGGGATCACGAGTGCGGTAATAACACGAGCTTTGTGCGAAATCCACTGCCGTCCTTTTTGGAGCTACATATAATGAACACAAAGCCTCCAACTTTTCAAAACGGGCTCATCCCTTTTCTCCTCTGCTGAACTTTCTGTACCGCGAGTCCTTTTGTCGCATAAATCACCTCTTTTCGCTCATGGTTGTGGATGAGATATGGATTCTGCGCGCACTTCTCCTGCAAAGCAAGCATGACCTATCTGCACCCACGTAATCTCCTAGTCTTTTGTACCGCATTTGATGGCACTTAATCTACACCTCCTTTTTTTTCCGCCGCTGAAACCTAAGACAGAAGGGTTAGCCGCTTCATGCCTCCTGAATTTGCTGGTCTGCTGGATTTCAAAAGAAAGGAACTATCTTTACACCCGAGACGCTCAATGTCCCCGGGTCAGCCCTCTATATCATGTCGAGATATGAAAAGGCTGTCAGGGGGGTAGGGGGGGCCCGTGAAATAAACACCCCTTGACCGTTGGGGCACTTTCTTCATCCATCATAGAGGACGTGTGTGCCGGGTCTGGGACAACAAGCGCAATATATCCGCTAATGGAATCAGACGCATCATAAACGGGTCCGTCCTCCTGGTACTGGAGCTAATTATGAGGGCTGAGCGGGGGCCGTAAACAGGAGTGGACTCGTGGTTAGTCGTGGATAGCCTGAAGAGGTATTAGAGGTGAGTGCGGGGGTTTATTAGTTAATTTTATGTTGCTGATAATGAGAAAGATTGGGTTTAGTATTGGTCGTGCCAGTCCATTTATGTAATAAGCAAGCAAAATGTGATCCGGATGAGTTATCCATGTATGAATGCGCTTTATTATTGGATAAAATGCAATAAACAGCAATCTGTAGAAAACTTCATACAGAAGCTCAAATGTACCACATTTTGCGTTCACCTGGCTTTGCATTTCCTGTAATACCCCACAGCCTGTTGGCATAATGTTTTTCCATACAAAAGGCCAGCAGGAGGCGCACAGTCTGAAAAGCAACCCATCAATCAATATATCTTTATTCGTCCCAGAGGGCCAACTTAACCACATCGAACACTAAAATACAATAATAATAGAAATGCTCAAACAAAGGTCTCAGTGCAGCTCAGCAGAATAACTGGTCATCTATAGGGTCAGCAGATCCATTAATCATGGCAGTTTGAGGTGAGTAACAGCCCTCAGGACAAAAGAGTCCCTCCTCTGTGTCCTGCAGCGCAGTCAGCGTCCAGGTGAACTCCGGAGACACAACGGGAAAACTCCCTTCTAAGCCTCACTCTTACTTTGCTCTTGCTTCATTTGGTGAAGACACAGATTATTTTCTGAACGTCTTCTGCCGTATTATGTGTAAAAAGTCTGTAGCATATAGCTCCTTGCGCGATCGCCATTGACACAGGAAAAACAAACTTCAACTTCCATCCGCTGAGCCGCACATGCTGCACACCTTAGCTGGTCAAAATCTTAAAATAGTATAATTACATGTTTTTTTTCTTAATTTAAAACTGCTCAGTGCACAAACCAGTCAGCCATAAGAGCAGCCAACCACGACCATGTAAACCAAAGTCGTCAAAGTAAATTGTTTAAAGATGAAAAGAATGGAGAAGGAGTATGCAGTAGACCACAGACATGATCAGGGTAAGTCTGGTGAAGGTATGGACTTTAAAAACACAGTGGAGCTTCATGGATTCAGGGACAATCTCATTGACACCAGTGAATCTTGCTTTAGCTGAGTTTGCTTCTCACAACAGTTCTTGCAAATGTGTGAAAATGATGCTTTGTTGTGCGGTGTGAATTTGCATTCCCAGCTCTAAACATTCAAAGTGTGTTATGTGCCATCATGCTGGAGGGTGCGCCACCTGCTCGTCTCCATGGATGTTCCACAGTATGGCATTAGAAAAGCAGATTCACCAGGCAAGGTTACAGGTCAGAATGCATGTTTTCCAAGGTATTATTTAACCAAAAATAGAGTTAGTTTAATTCCATATCGTTTTGTCACCTTCTAGAGCAAAACTTGTAACAAAATTGACATTGACTCACTTGGAATTCAAAGGTTTCAAACTCGTAACAAGAGTTTTAGTGTTCAACTGGACCTGCACTCACAACCTTTCTCCTTTCACCTTTCATGAAAGACAAAACTTTGATGGTCACTTCTTCCTTGCGTATTTCTGTGCCACTGCTTTACACCTCTGCATTTGAAAGCTTTCGGCCCTGCCCTGGTTGTAACCTCACACATTTTACTCACCGCCCTTGACAATGGAGGCAGTTTTTAGTGTTTATGCAGCAGACGAAAATGCCACTTCCACTACAATGTACCAGCTTTATCACCCCTGAGTTCAGCAGAGAGAGTGGAGTCCTGCTGGGGGAGAGGAAAGGTTGTGTTAACGCTTTACGATGCACTCTCCGCAGCCCACTGAACTGCAAAGTGTAAATCCACTCCTCCTGCTTTTTAATGTGTAATCTACATAGGCGAGAGTTAATCCTCACAGCATTAGATCCTGTTTGTGCAGAGAATTTGGATAAAGTGAAACCAATCTTTTTGTGTTTGGAGGAAAAAAGGAACATTCTAATTACATGGGCTGTATTCATATTGGCAACCTTGACAAGAAAGACCAAAGAAAGTTAACAAAAATAGTTCTTACTGGATGGAAGTCTCAATACTATAAACCACAATTATATCAAAATAAGTGTATGCACATATTTCTGCTTTTTGCATTCATGTTTGACAATCAGTTTTAACCTTTATTTAAAAGTTCACCCTGTAACTTTGATGGTGGAGAGTTGGCCATCTCTTTACCTCCATGGAGACGGGTTAGATCTATGGTGAGACGAGCCTGCTTAAAGTAACGATGTATCGTACAACTAGTATGTTAGTTTTAGTGTAGTTAGCTCCTCCTTTCAGACAGATAGTTAAGGCAGGAACTTTCCAGGACTCTGACAGAACGGAAGAAGCTACTTGAATGAGTGGCAAAATGAATTCACTCTTAAAAAACGTTTGTGACATAATTGAAATGGTCTTTTATGACAGAACCTACCTGTACGCCTCAGGGATCAAACAGACATAAACAAATCTTTAATGGATGTTTTTGTTTGTTTTTATATATGTATGTATATTAACAAATATTCACAGTAAATACATGGCATACATTGGCAGTGCTTGATATGTTTTAGGGCTGTGGAAAGTAAAGGAACTGATTACAATAGGTCAGTTTAATCTATGTTGAAAGGTCTGTTTTAGGGAACATATTTCTTATATGATTGCCAAATGTGTGTTAATGAAAAGAGATTGGCAATTTCAAAGGGACTTTCCTTGTTAAATAAAAACTTTAAATATACAATAAAAAGTCAGATCTCCCTCCTGACATATGGGATAATAAACCACTGTATATTGTTGTTTTCGGGAGTTAAATGTCAGTTGTTGTCTGTCTTAGTTTAGTTTAGTTTAGTTTTAGCCAAACTCACACAAGGTGCATACCCCCCCAAATCATAACAGGAAGTGTCCCCAGAAGCAATGTCCATAAACAAAAGTTGCACTCGAGCATAAAACTAAAAGTCCTTATGTTAAAGGAGGTTGAGACACAGCTCCCCAATAAAGATGCTCCCAACAATGAGTCGAATGGCCTCACGTAATAACGTACGATTCGGATTTCTGCGTTTTCGGACGGAGACAGAGGTGCAGAAAATGGATGAGAGATGGAAGAATGTGCTATTTTTGACGGGATTACGGCGGCGACAAAGGCTGAAGAGTGATTGAACTGCCTCTTGAACTGCTTTGGATTCAGATTTTTTTTTGGGTGTGTTTAAAGGAAGAGGTTGGATTGAATATGGTGTGAACGGCTGGCGAATAGGTGTGGGCTGTCAGCTGTTCCATAAAGTAGACCTGCTTGAGTCTCAGAGTCCATTCTGTCCATGTTGAAAGAGAGCGTTTCCTCTCATTAACTGTTAAGCTACAGAGTACAAACTGTAGATCTTTTTCACATACCTTACCTGAAGATGTTCCTAGGACATATAACAACGCATCCATTGGAATTTAACAGACAATATGTTTTCCATTTCGGTTTTAACGTAAGACTTGCTTTGAGGCAGAACATAACCATCTTTAATGTGGTAATAAGTGAATAAGTGTTTAAATTAAGTAGTATTTATCATTTGAGTATATTTTGTAAAATAACATGTCTTGCTTTATTTAAATGCGAAAAACACAATCATTTTCTCACATGAAATCTACAAAAAAAAGCTGCACTTGAAAAAATATCTTTACCATTGTCAAATCTTATTTTAAGATTGTAAAAATAGACTCAAATTAAGATAAACATGATTTATTTCAAGCACTTATTCACACATTCTGTAAGATTGCGTTTTTTTTTCCAGTAGCACTATGTTGTCTTTACTATCAACAGGACTAAGACAGAAAACAGGAATATACTATAAGTTTACATTGTACAAATTCCCTTCAACAACCTGCTCTCCCAATTTACTTTCTAATGTGTTTTATGGATTCATCGACAGAACTAGAGTTAATCCCTAGCATTGCATCGTGTTTGTACAGGGATATTTGATGAAGCAAATCCAATTTTTGTCTTTCTGCGAAAAGAAGCCAAGGAGGATTCTGCAAATCCAATTAGTGCTTCCTGACTGACTTGCACTATTGCATATTAATGGCACAAAGTAATTAGCAACGAGAAAATAGCCAAGCGCTGTCACCGCAATTATCAACTGCTAACATGGTTTTATATATGAAGAAATAGCTTTTAAGCCCTCAAGGATGTGACAAGATTACTTTATGGATCGATCTCTTGCATTAATATTGTAGCTGCAATTATGTAGAAGGTCATATATGCCTTTTATGTACAGTGCACTACTATATACAATATCTGCACGAAAGGACACACTGAGCAATATAACAGAAGCTTTTACCTACTAGTTATATGTCAATGATATTGAGGAGCAAAATTGCTTTGATATATTCAGATATTTTATAAATAGTCTTTACATTATTGCAAACACCCTCTTAGAATTAAAAAGGAAATACAATTGTATTACTGAGACCATAGAACACCTGACATTAGAATACTTGAAAAGCGTTCCAATGTAACTTAAGGGAAATGACGGCACAAAAAAAGGAAGAATTAATTTGACGTTTCTTCTTAGCAGAGCTGACTTTTTAAAATTATTATTATTTTATTTGCAAAGTCAAGTTATATATATACAACATATATATGTTTTATCATTTTGCTTTATAAACAAAACATCAATACTAAACGTGAATAGACAGTGACAGTCCAAAACATTATGACTGGTGTACACAGGCACTATGATATCACAGGAAAAGTACTGCAGCTATAGTTAATCATCTGGATTCATGGGGACAGATATATGCATTTATATGCCTTAATGACTTTAAAATCATTTTAAAATAGTAAAATTGATTGTCTTTGAAAACATTTTTTGGCAAAGGCCTGTGACCCACTGAAAATGTTCTTTTGTGTCCTCCTGATCCGCCACTGTTGGGTACAAAGCGTGATGGTGCTTTCAATCATTTCATTTCAAAATATGGCAGCACCCTGGGACCTGTTAAGCAAATACAGCAATAAAGATGCAAGTGGAATTTTCATTTACGCAACTAACCAACACATTTTCAATCAAACACAAACTTCCAGCACATAATCAGCCTTTAAGCTCTTCAGTGTGTGTGCTACAACGAGTCTCCAGTTTAATCTAGTGGAGTGGCTCTTCACCTCACATCCCTGTGTCATCCGCTAACAAAGACATAAGCTACACCAACATATTGAACTCGTGTTTCTTTGACTCTTTCTAGTTCCTGCTTGGATGCATCTCTTCACATAAAGTCCCCCTGATTTAAGGTTATTACTCCGGTGCCGGGTGAGCGAGCTCTGGGAGTAATGAGCTCCCTAATAAGAAGAAACAGAAGGATGCATTTGTACATAATAGAGGCTAAAAGATGGAATAGCAAAGACTGTGAAAGTGGTTTACATGCAGGTAGAGAAATCAAAGTCTTTGGTTGGATGGTGGGGCGATAAATGGAGAGATGTCACAATATGAAGTTTTAGTGTTTAATGTATGAGAAGAAACGTCACTATTTTATGGTTATTTATAATTATTGATACCATGACCAAAGAACAGTAGGAAATGACTCATGGCAATATATCGATACAGCAGCCCACGATACCGATACTGTATCACCAAATTTAGTATCACGATATATTGCTATTTCACAATTTAAGGCAAAAGTGATATCCTTGGTTTTCTTTCTTTCACATTGTCTAATGTGTTACCAGCTTTATGAAATCATAAATAAAGCGCTTTACATTTAGGATACATTTTTTATAATTAAATTGGAGAAAATACATAATTTTCATTCATTTCATTTTTTATTTTATTTTTTGACCTGAATGATCACAATTATTTCACCTTGACATTTCTAACTAACATAAATAAGATTGTGTCATCCTAAAGTATTCTGATAAATATTTACCAGTAGTAACCCAGCAATTTATCGGTTTGTGCCACTGCTCTTTTGTATACATTATTTTGGCCAAGATGATAATAATAACAATAAAAATGAATAGTAGTCAACTTGATGGTGAGATCAGCAGCTTGTTTTGCATTTTAGTCCAGCAGTTTATTTACAGGCGACATTCTGAACACAACTCTCCTGATTTGCGGGCTGGTTCTTTTGTTTCTCTTTTCGATAATCCATCCTTGGTTATATGCTGAAAATCATATCAAATGTAAAAAATATTTAGCTCTATTATAGCGACAGGGTTGGGGATATTAATCTAGCGTGTCCAAAGCTGGGTAAAACATGGTTGCCCCGGTGAGAATAAAACACATTACTCTCCTGGAGCTGAAAAGAGTTGCCAAGACCCGCTTCGAAAGAGAATGAGCAATATGTTTTCATGGAGCCCACAGCAGCGAGTAGATACACAGTCAAAAATATGACGGCGGATTTTCCCAGCCACAGGTGTCTTTCAGCAGAGGGTCAGCCCAGATACCGCTGATGGGAGCTGGCCCTCTGCCAAACACACACAAGAAAAATGAGGCTGCTCGGCCCACTCCACAGCTCCAGCCTGGTGGTAATTTCACACCAGGCTCTCCGCTCAGTCTGTTTACCTGCAGAGCCTGATTGAAAGAGATTCCATGCTGTGTGAGGCCTAGCATGGAGGTCAGAGGAGTATGGGTAGTGTGTGTTTTGTTCAGTGATGGTAACCCAGAATCATCATCGGTCATTTTGATGTAGCCTTCTTCCTTGTTTTTGCCATAGTGACAAAACTTCTTTGAACAAATGTACTTGACTTGTAGGTTGCATGCACAACATTCTAAATTTGATGTCATAATTTCATGAAGGGCAGAAGCCAACGCCATTCAATTCACAGTTTTGTTTGTACATTATCACTATTGTGATATTGACCTTTAAACATGCCCTTGAGTACTTTTGCTTTGACATCTGATGTTTTAGAACTTTTAGAAAATATTGTTTCTCCTGAAAGCACACATTACTTCATGTCTGTGAGGTGTTCCCTCATCAGGATTTGGTGTTAGAACTCCCTCTGCTGGCAGCAAAAGAAATCATAGAGAAAATAAAACTAAAGCTTGTCCCCAATATTTAACAGATTTTTAAATGTTTTATTAATCATTGGATTTACAGTATATAGTGTATTTAATGAGTCCTTTACAGTGCATTCTTCATTCACTCCTCACACTTGATAGCTGGTAAGCTACTACTGTCGCCACAGCTGCCCTGGGGCAGACTGACGGATGCTATTGTCAGTATGCTATGGTAATGAACCTGATTTGACTGCACAAATGTTCAGGACAAGCTTGGCAATGATTTACGGACTTAAAAACAACACAGAAGATGTCAGAGCCCTCCATATGTCACAAATCTTGAAAATTTGAAATGCAATGGACAAATGTGAGTTTTTTCTGAGGCTCAGAGGGGAGAGGACTTAAAAAACAGGATCATCAAACACGTGTGAATGAAGCTAAATGCTCCTCAGGGTTGGTTTTGGATGATGGAACAATGTTAGAACATTGTTAAAAGATCACAAAAGTCAACTTTGCATAATATGTGCCCTTTAAAGAAATGAACAAGCATTTATTTAGATTTGAAACCGCGTAACCTAAACATGCCACAAACAGCATAATGCAGCTTGTCACACGGTGATAAGAAATGTGATCACTTAACTGGGATCTACACGCAGCATACGCAGTATAATGTAGGGCTGTCAGTGTGCGTGGAACAAAAGGGACACGGCTGTAGCTCACGTTCTTTGGAAAATAGGACACAAGAGTGACTGTTATGAAGAGATTTTGAAGTATACGATGCTGTCATTAGTATCTGTTTACAAATACACCGAACAGTGAAAGTAGTGCTCGTGATGGATAACAGATTCTCTTTGATGTGCCGAATGCCAGACACATCACAAGAATTTTTTATTTATATGCTTACAATATTATGTCCCTCTTAAGGTTATGAAAAGAAGAAAGCGTCGCAGTGTGTTATCGACAAAGTACATCTCAGACATGTGCATTGGGACCACCGTCACATTTGAGGTTCTGTTCTCCTTCAAACTGATGATGGGGAAAATATATTGTATCTACAGTGGCATGCCATATAGTGTTGGAAAGCTTATTTTGTTCACAACGTGTGGATTGAATTAATTACATGTCACAGGTTAATCCAAAGGAGCAGTGCTGGTAAAACGTACAAAAACCCCCTTTGCTAAATTGAGCATAAAAATATGCATTTCTTGCTTTTATCCAGATTGTAAGAGTACAATGGGCTGGTCAGTGTAGTTTTATCCCCCCCAAAAAATATATATACAAACATACTATATGTTCCCTGAAGTACTCCCTGTTTCTAAAGAAAAGTTTAATTTAAATTAAAAGTTTAGTACTAAAACAAAAAAGCAACTTATGACCAAATGTACATTTGTGCACAATTACACCATTATATGCCAAATAAAAAAATAACATAATATGCACTATTTCAACATACTTGCATTCTAGAGCCATGATATTTTGCACTGTTGTTGTTAACCAGAAGGGCAATAACTGGTGAATTTGAAGTGTGTACCGTAGTATGAGTCAGGACTAAACATGGGGAATCTGCGTTTCAGTTTTATGCAGCTAAAATCTGGAACAGTCTTCCAGAGGATGTGAGACAGGTTCTACTCTGGCAATGTTCAAATCTAAACTAAAAAACTGTTTTGTTTGGCTGTGCATATGACTGAAATGCTTTTCTTTGCACTCTTCTCTTTTATGTCTTGAACTATTATTTTGTGATTTCTGTCATGTCTTTGTGATTTTAATGCATTTTTTCCTGTTGTGTGAAGCACTTTGAATTGCCTTGTGTACGAATTGTGCTCTACAAATAAACTTGCCTTGCCTTGCCTATGAAGTATGTCTTTGATAAGATACATTTTATTAAACCATTATTGTTTATAGCTTTGGCTGTGCACTTCCATGAAGAACAAACAATCGTCCCTTCCAATGTTGTATTACACAAGTATGTTGAACAAAGTATAGTCTGTTTTTCAAATTACAATTAAAAGAGACCAGGAGAGGATAGGTGAAAATAGGATGGCCTTATAAGGATATGGACCATCTCAGACTCTGAGGCCTCCTGCTGGTGCTTAAGCACTTTGAATTATAAATGGTTTACAAATGAAGTAGTCAGATTTCTGCACATGCATTTACAAGCTCAAAACACATGAATACATTTCTGAATAATTTCCTTCCTGATGTTCCAGTTCCTGACTCCAAATGCTGCATTGGTCTTGTCTGGGGACTGGCACTGAAGTGTAATAGTGGGCTCATCTGGATGCCAAACCCTCGACTTCCTGCACTAAAAGCAATAATACCATCTACCATCATTGTTAAATTATAGGCACATTACATGCAAAAGGCGCTTGAAATGCTAGATTATATTGAATATATATGTCCCATTGTGCCAGCATCAGACTCATGCATACAAAGAAGCATGCGCCTATGTCCATGCAGTATTAGCATTTCCACCATGCACAAACACATAAAGCAGCGGAATAGGCTTCGGCGAGAATAAATATCTGAGGGGTTTTAAGAATTTACGGCCCGTGACTAGCCGCGCTCTGAGCCATTACTGGTCCAAATTACACATCAGCCACGTGTATTAAAAGCACTGGGGGGGATTCTGCCAGTGCACAATGAATGCATATCAAACCACACAATATTCAGTGGCTGATTTCACATTCTTCCTCTCAGCTGTTTGGTGTAATGCGCTTTCATAACACTAAAGACTGGAGCAGACAGCGTGTTATGAAGCCCAAAGCCTTTTGTTGTGGGAGAGCTCGGCTGACACACATCGCGCCGGGTTGAATCTTTGAAGTGGTAAGTCGGCTAATGCTTCCTGTTGGACCACGGCTTGGGGAGCTTGATTTAATTGCTCCCAGAGAAAGAGGTGAAAGAGTAACAGATTGTATGTAAAAGGGATTACAAAAAGCTGAATACAAAATATTGGGAGCTGCAGCCAGTTACAGAAAGAGTCCTTATTCTTGTTTTGGTAGAGTTATGCATTTGTGGAATGTACAGAAGAATCCTGTGGAATTTACAGCACGGATTGTCATTGTAGGATTATTGTGTTCTGCGTTCCTTTGAAATCCTGTTTGCATTTTCACGTTATGGAAATATATGCCTGTCAATGATGATTAAATCTAGAAGTATGGTGTTCAAAAATATAATAATTCCTTACATTTGGATTGCACTCCACAAGCTGAACACATTATTCATTCACTTCACACTTGTTTAGCTTAGACTGATGGATGCGAATCCCGAGGCCAGGGTTCGAACTGCTGACCTTTGCAGTGCTGGACGAGCACTCTAACCACTGAGCTCGAGTCACCCAAATAATCAATAAACCATGACCATGCTCAAACGTCAACCAATGCTGTTGGTGCCCCCTAATGGCTCATTTAAGCTCAATTTTCATACGTAAACAGCATTTTGCGCTTCCACTGTTGAGCTGTGTTCAGTTCTGTCCCCAGTGGTCAGCACATGTACAGCTCTGTGGCTACGCTTCCATAAGCCCTGCTCGAACAAAAACATACAAATGACAGACAAAACAATGCATAGATCAGACAGAGGTCTCTAGTATGTGTATCCGTACATTAACCTTGACCTAAGTCTTGAGCGTCGAGTGTAAATGAACCTTTAGCAACTGCAGTCAGTGCCCAGGGACTCATCAATGGGCCTCATTTATAAAGCGCGTGTATGTACTTTTCACGTTTTGTTTGTGATCTATAAAAAGACAACAAATATGAGGCCATGTCCCAAAAGTCTGAATTTTGAGCACAAAGAGGAGAGACTCTCACTTAAGTCAGCAAGTTTGAGGGAGTTTGTGTTTTCTCAGTATGTACCCTTTTAGTCCGAATTTTACCTCAAGTTTATAAATTATATTTAGACAGGATGGTCGTGATTACCTAACCAGAATATTAGCCTTTTACATGTTATATTACGCTTACAAAAGTGTCATAATAGGTATTTGCATGTATGTCTAGGTATATAAACACAGAGCAGATTCCTGATCGTGTTTTACATAATAGATAAAGCATGCACGAAGTGCAGTGACAGCCAGTTCATGTAGCTCTGTGTTCTTGTGGTGTACTTTAGTGTGTACCTGGCCATCTATCCGTCCATCTATCCATCAGTCTATCCATTAATCCATCTATTTATCCATCTATCCAATAATTTTTTGTGGTCTCAAGACATCTTATGAGAAAACAATAATTACATTATGAACTGATCATTTGTGAATTTTCTTGTCACTTTAACTGTATCTTTGTGACTATAACTGTATCTAAGCGTATCATTCTATAAATGAGTATGTAAATAATTGAACTGAATGGAGCCGAATGATCCAACACAAACATCTCATTACCAACTGTCCAAAATGGCTGATTTTCTGTACAAAGCCCACCTCTAATTGCTGGTCAGCTTCCACCTCGGGTTCCCTACGTGACAGAAACTATTGAACCCGGTGAAAGAGGGTGCATATTAAGCAGTATTGTTGCAAAAATAACTCATGTTTAAGACAACAATCGGCATCCTTTTATTTGGCCGCTATGTGCAGCTCTGTGCAATTGAAACATTGACACCAAGTCGATATCCTGAGCGGTGGAGAAAGATTCCACTGTTAAAAGCTTTTATGGAAACACGCGGAAGGGCAGGCATAAAATCGATACGAGCACACGGCCACTCACCGCGGGGAGTCATTTGGGACATCACAAGCAAATTCCCTCGCATACATCAAGCGTGCGCCAACACAATGGACCCTAAATCCTGTTTCCCAATGCATCGCTGGACACGGGACGACTTATTGGCGTTGAGTTGACACAAATTTAGTCTAACAATGGAGCAGAGGGTAGATCAAATGCAGTCTTGTCCTAATCATTCGTTATCCTGCGAGTGTAATGACCTGTGTAACATGTCATTACCAGGTTGAATATGGACGACAGGGACGACTTTAATCACATTTTTCTGACAGGAAGTGGCACAGAAACCATAGTGGCTTGTGATTATGTTTGGAGTGAATCCTTTTACAATTTATGCTCAAACTATCTATGCAAATTGTAATGCAAACTAATATTAGCCAAAAAGAAACGCTTTTCTTAGATCGTTCCAAATGTTGATGCCAAGCAAAAGGCTCAACAGAATGTAATTTTCAACACAATATAATAGTGGTTTCTTAATATTTCTGATATTGATCCAGACCATTTCAAAATGATTCAGAAAAGGTCAGATTTTTGGCCTATTTGTGTGATTTTGTTCATTGTTGATACTTGAAATTAGTAGTAGTTTCAGTGTCAAGATATCGAACGGCTACAAATGTGTAAAATGAGTCATTATCCCAGCCCATTGAGAGGAGACAGGTGTATAAAAAAAACAGTGGATAATAAAACAGCTAATGCACTGTTTTAACACCCAATGAACAGGGGAACTATAACCATTAAAAGAACTAGCCTTCAGGATGTAATGCAAATGCACTATGGTTCTGATCCTCTTCTATATATATTTAAATCACTTTTATTCTACACATTTTATTTGGCATGCCTTTATTTTATACAGTTTTATGTTGCACCTTAACGCCGAAGCAAATTCCCAGTTTGTGAATTGTTCACTGACAATGGCAATAAAACTGATTCTGAATCCTATTCACACCTTTATATACACACAACTTTATACTTTTGTACTGTCAGCTGGTTTGTCAAGACTTTTGAAATGTTGCTTCACAAACAGAAAAAAATTGTATTTCCAACAAATAAATAAATATAAATAAATGAAAATAATAAAAGACAACCTTCTGTCAAAATCACTACTACTACTACTGAGAGGTTTATTCAAGTATTATGACATTTTAAATTATGTACCACTCTATTCCACTTTAAAAATACATTTAAATGTGTAACTCTAGGCAGATGCATGAATACTGAGTCTTAGTTTGTGACAATATTGTACCGTGAATCGGTTATTGTGCAGTTTCCTTTTGCTTTCTATGACTTACAAATGGTTTCAAGCTCGTCATTCTTTATATGTAACATAAATCTTTCTAATTTGTAATATTTTCACAATTCTATTTTATTTTTAGATGTTTCACCAATCAAAAACCAAGTCCATTCAAAAGCCCATTGGCTATAATTTAAGTGTTACGTGCTAAGTTCATATGGTAACGTAGACGGACCCAAAAAACGTGTTATGTTCGAAAATAAGCAAGTTGGGGCAACGTTTCACTTTTGCATTTCAATCAAAAGATGAGCAATTTTAATAAAAGCACTGCATGGCCTGTATATTACATCTACAAAACATAAATGTCTTGCTCTTGGACATCCTTGTTACTCAAGCTCACGTCCACAACATTCCCCATTGTCTTCCGGCCTGTGCTGCAGTCGCGTGTTTAGCTGCATCTCGTTAGTGCAGCTCTAAACCATGTGAGAACCTCCACATGCCGGATGTTAATTGGATAATCAATCTTTTCCCATATTTTAGTGGTTTAAGGCCTTGGCTCTGAGTGCTTCATCAATGTCACCACGTCAGCAGCTGCCCCGTCTCCATTTCCTCCATCAGTTAGCAGCAAAGTTCAGCCGGGATTTATCTCTTTGGGTTCTAACAAGAAAAAAAAAAAAGCAGATGATTTATACATCTTTACACGACAGTTCACAGGGGGGGGAGCGCTCCACATCTGATACCGGCGACCTCTGACCTCCCGCAGAGCTTTTACGGGTTATCTTGTCGACCGTAGCCCCGCCCCCTGCAGGCTGCTGGCTAATGGCACATGTTTATGGAAGACCTCCACTTCCCCCACTTAGCTGTCCTGATGGAATTCAGGTGGCAGCGGCAACAACATATGGAAAGCCCATTAGAGAGTGCATTAGAAATGACCTTTTAAGCTCTACATGTGCTACATTCCATCATTTCGGGACATTTACCTGCAGTGGCTCTGTTTGGGGCCAGTCACAATGGATTAAGACGTCTATTGATCTAGTAATTAGGGAGAACTTTCAAAATGAGGGCAAATGAGACAAGTATATTTCACATGTTGTACTTTGTGTTTGGCAGATTTTTGGTGTGTATTAGACAAAAAAACTGAATAAAGTGCTTTTTAAACACTGGAATACAGCAACCATGAATATTCAATATTCAGTAAAATGCTAACAAAGCTTACACGTTAATATAGTTCATTTACATCCAGTAATTTATTTCTCATTCAAAAGGTGGAATTTGCAAACCAAAGCACAGCAATAAATCATCTGATTGTGCGTCGTAAGCAAAGCGGATATTGGAATGTTTTATTCTTACATTTTGCAGCCAATTCAACAGATAGCCAATAGCCAAGCACACCGTGTACAAACTATTATGACCTAAACAGTCCTAGAGGTGGGTAGAGTTGTCACAAATTGTATTAGTAAGTTACCTGGCTCTCTGCGAAAGCCGTCATAACGAATATTTGAATCTGATTGGTCAAAGCGTCACAACAGCGGAAGAAGCCGAAAAATCAAACTGTTGTTAAATCCAGTCAGAGAAAAGCACTGACTTCATCACCGCCCTCAAATACACAAGGTGCTTCTTTGTGAACAGAATAGTCCTTAAATCTGCAAAAACAGACCAAAGTGCGTTTGCCTGCATCGGCATGTTTGTTTAGGTTTCGTCCTTTGACTTCCGCCCAAACTACAAGGTCGGGTCCATCTGGTCAGGCCCTGACCAGATGGATTCTCAAGAGTTTGTGAAAAACATATTGCAAGAATTCATCATCAAAACTCTATATACATTTGGCAGATTTGTGCAAAATATTGAAAATCATACAATCAGCAGGAGGGACACAACTAATGGCGGCATTCGAGGCAACTTCAAGAATAAGTTGAATAGAAGGGCTGGGTATCGTTAGGAACCTGGTACTTGCCTCACGATACGATACATATGTACCTCGATACAGTGTGATCCCGATACAATTCAATTTGATACATTTTTGATGCGATTCATCATTTACTTTTATAAATATTCTTAATTATTACTATGACATATTTTATACTAAAATAATATTAATAACAAAAATATTATAAAAAATATATTAATTGAAATATTCAACAACTTCTCCGTCCATGGCTGCTGTGTCGCCAGCATCAATATTGTGTTATATTTTGGAGCAAAACGATAAAATTTTAACAATTTGTATGTCCGTCCTATCTGTTTGTTTTAACTCCAAAGGGGGCGTGGTCATAGCGCAAGCCCAAAAGTACCCATATGACCGGAGACATCTATGCAGTCAATGGTCGCTCCGCTGCACTGCTCCCTAAATTCTGGGGGGAATATTGGTATTGACTGTATCCATACTGAATCTTTTTTGATAAGGAATCGATATTTTAGCACACCCCTAGTGAATATCTCTTGTAAGAGTACTTTTATGTAAAGCATATTCACTCAAGATGATGCTTAAAGGACACATACTATGCTAAATTTAAATTTTTGAGCTTTTATCCATGTTAATTGTTCCTTAACCTGACATTGTATTCAGCTTAATTCCATGGATGTATTCATTCACACTGGTTTGATTAATCCTGTTTAGAAAGTCCTCTCCCCCTGAGCTTCAAAAACACAACATTCTTGAATTTCCCCGATCTGTGACGTCATATGTAGAGCTGCAGTTTTTAAGTCCATAAATCATCGTCAGACTTGTTCGGAGCATTTCTGCCATCAAAAAAGCAAGCATAAAAATAAAATAAATCCCTGCCATGGGAAACACCAAAGTGACATCAAGTAATTTGGGTTTTTGTAAAGATTTATTTATTTATTTTCTATCCCATGAGCTGCCAAACTAAAAAGGTACTAAAGAACATGTTTAAAGGCCAATAACGATACGAATAATGCATCATATTTGTACATTTTCATGAAAGAAAATCTTCAGCGTTGTTTGGTGAAATGCCATACACCCTCTCCGTGTGCATAGGAATCTTGCATGTTTTCAGTAATGTACAATAGTGCCCCTACTGGCCTGGTGGTCATACTGCCAACCGTGCGAGGTAAAACGGCTTAATTAATTTATAAATTGTTTTATTATAACCATCACCTTAAGGCGCACATAATTTTGAATAGGTATTGGTATAAGTTTTATTAAAAATAATTGTCAGCCTTTCATTCAATATAGGTCATTTTTCGCTTTGCTCCACCTTTTATATCTTTATACATTAAGTTCAAAACCTTTTCATTTAAATAACATGAGTTTCGGGAGCACTGGAAAGAAGAAATGATTGTGCCTCTACTTGTAACAGTAGCACTCCTCTTGTAACACAAATCAGGTTAGTTAATTTTTTGGGTGCACTCCGCATAGTGAGCCTCATTTGCATATGCTATCCTAACATAAATGTCAAACCGCTCTCTTGGACTCATTAATAACACAATGGAGCATCCAGACCCCAACGCCTGTGTGGCATTTCAGGCAATTAACGGACTGACTGTTGTAATTTCAAATGCTGGCCTTAGGGGTCCCAATATGCATTTGATAAATATTTAAATCAGACACTAGTCGACATCCTAGTCCGGGAATGCCATGGTAGGAGTTATTTAGGCACTGTCAGTCTGTCAGTGAATCTACAACCACGAGCCTGTGTGCAGTCTGTCGCCGAGCCCTATTCATTAGTGTGGAGGTGTGTTAAGATCGGCTGACAGGCAAAAAAAGGAGAGCGAGCTTAATCATATTTACAGGTTTTCACGCAGCGCCACAAATAAGCCTTTAGATCTCTTTGGTAAAATTTACTTGAAGGCGCTGTACCCGATTTTTTTTTGTAATTAAGTCAAATCAGATTTCCCCCGTTGAGGAGGATGTGAAAAAGAGACTGCGTTGTGCTGTCTGCATTTAATTCTAGAGTGTTTTACTCTCCATGAAACAGATTGGGAAAAGAGCTCCTGAACTCATCACCGTGGATATTTAGGATGCTCAGAATGCATTAGGTAAGTGAGCGATACATGTGGACCGCTGAAAAGAGTTTAAAATGAACTAGTTTATGTTTTCAAGACCTTTAAGCACATAGCCACTATATGAGAAATGTTTGACACTCAGATAAAGCTGAAAAATACTGGTGGTTTTACCATAAATGTGGCTGTCTTTGCAGTATATTGAGGACTCATAATGTAAATGCCCTTTTCAGCAGGCAGCACTCTTTATTTTCATACAGTGTCTCCCATAAATTGTGCCATCCAGAAACAGTAAGTAAGTAAGTAAGTGTGTGTGCATGTTTTTTTTTACTTTACTTTTACCCAAACTATTTCCTAAAGCTGATCTGTCACTCTGCACCATTGGCTCCTGAATGCAACATGCAGGTAAGGTGTGCAAAATGTCTTCACAACATACAATAAGTACAATAATACAAAAAAGGGAATTAAATAATAATTAGATACAATTTTTGGTGTGCCCAACTGTGTGTCAGTTAACCAAATGATATTTTGAGTAACTGTTGTATTTGGAAGACAAAGTACAATAAAATAACTCTTTCAGTCTTCAACAATTTGTCTTGCCACATTATTTTGTCTTTTTTTTTTTACACCATTTTCTATTTCAAAACCTGCACATGTGTGATGAATCTGGAAGAAATCCAATTACTTGCGACAGATGCAACTGTTTACATGGCATTTCAATAATGTGATAACTCCAGAAATCAGATAATGATCAGTTTTTGGTGTGCATGTAAACACAGCCTCCTCTCAAAAGCGCAGGGGGATTCATGAATGCAAGTTGGTTACATGTGCTTTTAAAAAAAATCTATCTGCACAAAGAATCCCCAGGACATTTTTACAGTGATTATTTACACTTTCTGCTGTAGCCTAAAACAATGCCATAAAACAAGACTTCCCATCAGCCCCAGCTGTGATCTCATGTTACTGTTGCCATGCCAATTTACAGCTTTATTAAGCCCTTTATTCTGAGCACGCCCCCCCATGTCCAAGCTCCAGGCTGGTAGGAAAGTAAATAGATTTGATTACACGGAGTAAATTAAAAGTAGGGAATGAAGCGATAAATGAAGTACAATACTGCAGCGTTTGTTAAATTTTCACACCAAGAAAGAACATATTTGGCCTTCTGAGTACCACCAGATCTAAACGTGTTCTGAAACAAGACTATTTTCTGTAAAGTGGAGCAAAGTCAAGTCTAAAATGGGACTACAGTACTAGCTCCAAACAAGGACTACCCAATGAGGACAAAAATGTGGATTAAATTGGCTCTAAATTAATCTTAAACACAAGACTTTCACTGTGTTTTTATTGTGGCTTTTGTTGTGGCCTTTTTTGTTTTGTTTCTTTTGCCGTTAAACCATACCATTGCTAGTTTTCAACAAGGACAAAAATGTGGATTAAACTGATTCTAAATCAAGCAAATATTTCAACCGTAGAGGATGTACCACAGTTTGAGAACCACTGCCAAAGACTTTAAAAGCGACTGTTTTTGGCAAACTCTGGCCACTGAACACTGTTTAGATTTAGTTTTTAAGATAAACAAATGTATATAAAAAGAAGATGATGGATTTTATCAATGGAGTGTTTGGATTAGTTTATTTAAGCATTTTATCAATAACAATACAGGAAGAAAGAGCCTGGTGTGTGATTATAAATCTTTGAGATGAGATCGGATTTTGCACCTGAAAATGCATGCATGTGAATACTATGCATGTGCCAAAGTCTAAACATTCTCCTTTCATGGTTTGAAAATCAGATAGAAAAGCTTTTAATCATTAGACCATTTCTACCAGAAATGCCTTGTCAACAGTGATGCTTAGGAAGAAATATGTTTTATACCAGTGGTTCGCAAACTTGTTGCACCAAGTACCACCTAATTTTATATTTGGTTTACATAATACCACCAGATCTAAACCCGGACTTTGTCAGGCCTAACATGGAGCTAAACCAGGTCTAAAACTAGACTAACCAGAGATAAAGTACTTCTGAAACGATGAACCCAAAAGATAAATAAAACAAATACTCAAACTGCAGAGTGCCACCACGGTACATGTACCACAGTTTGAGAAACACTATTTTATACCATGATAATCAAATATGCAAGCAAGAGATGTAGAACAATCCAATCCAACTTTATTTGTATAGCACAGTCTCCAAAGTACTGCACAGAGTACAAAACAAGCACAGGTAAAATATGTTAAAAATATATGTAAAAAGATTTATAAAAATAAAATACATAAATACGTACAAACCAAATTAAAAACAATATAAAATATACAAAAGAATAAAAGACGGTCAGAGGACCACACAATTCTCATGCCGGGTTAAAAGCTAGTGAATAAAAGTGTGTTTTTAAACTAGACTTAAAAGCATCAACTGAAGGTGCAGTCTTTATGTGGGGAGGAAGAGCGGTCCAAAGTTCGATGTTGACTACAGATCATCCGAGGTCACCACGGCTTTTGAGTCTCGTTTTTGGGATGACAAGTTGAAACTGGCCCTCAGACCTCAGCGAGCGCGCAGGAGTGTAGGGAACAATGAGGTCTGAAATGACCAGTCCATGAAGCGCTTTAAAAACAAACTTTTAAAATGTGAAAATCAACTCTAAAATGAACGGCGAGCCAGTGCAGTGAGCATAACATCGGTGTAATATGTTCTCTACGACGTGTGCCAGTTAAAAGACGTGCTACGGAATTTTGCACTAACTGTAAGCGTTAGCGGTTAGCTTGGCTGATACCAGTGTACAGTGCATTGCAGAAGTCAAGACGTGTAGAGATAAAAGCATGGATCACCCGTTCCTGGTCGCTGAAAGATAAAACCGATTTGAGTCTAGATAAAAGCTGAAGGTGATAAAAACTAGATTTACCACTTTAAGTGGTAAATCTCATCAATGATGACGCCAAGGTTGGTGGCTGTAGACTTGATATATAACGTTGGAGAGACCCAAAGTCTAAGTTAAAATCAACTGCTTTGTTAGGCTTAAAAACAACAATTTCTGTTTTTGACTCATTAAGGTTAAGGAAATTAATAGCCAATCAGGCCTTGACATCATCCAAACATTTCAGCAGGAGTGCCAGGGAACTTTTATTGGAAGATAGACTTGGGAATCGTCTGCATAAAAGTGATATGATATCCCATGTTTTCCAAAAATTTGACCAAGAGGCAGGAGATGCAAAGAAAAAAGAATAGGTCCGAGAATAGAGCCCTGTGGGACTCCACAATTTAGAGGGGTCAGTGATGAAAAGGAGTCCCCAACATTCAACGACCTGTCAGCCAGGTAGGACCTGAAGCACCCCGATGCTGTTCCCCTGATACCCACACAGTGCTCCAAGCGAGATAAGAGAATTGTGTGGTCCACTGTGTCAAAAGCAGCTGTTAGGTCTAAAAGCAGCTGCAAGGCCAGAATCCGCCATTACAAACAGATAATTAAAAACCTTTCAAAGGGCAGTTTCTATGCTATAAAATGACTTATAACGTGATTGATAAATGTCCATTACATTGTGTTTTAAAAAAGTCTGTAGCTGAATAAAGACACTTTTTTCTAAAATCTTTGACAGAAAAGGAAGCTTCGATATGGGTCTGTAACTAGACAGGGCCTGTTCGTCTAAGCTGGGCTTTTTTTTTTTTACAGGGGCTCCACATCAGACACCAGAAGTGAGGCTTCTATTTACAATTTCCAAAACATTTTGCCCAATAGTCTCCCAGACCTCTTTGAACAGATGTGCTGGAATGGGGTCTGTGGGACAAGATCATGGCTTTAACTGCCCAACAATTTTGGAGAGGGCTGAATAAGAGACTTGCTTGAAAGTAGTAAAAAGAGGAGCATGATTAAGCTTCATAATATTAGACCGGACATAACAGCACATCCTCACAAAATGGCCTCTGCCCTGCTTCAATGTACCTCTTCACTGAGCCTGTTTTAATGCAATTTTCTCCAGTAATTCATGGACCCTCATAAAAATAATAATGGAAAACACAACGGTACAAGTCTCTCTTATCAAACACTTGAATCGTTTTCTGAGCCACTTCAAATAAACAACAGCACAAGTATCATCAAAGTCCCCAGGAGCCATGTGTATGCATGAGGCTGTGTGGGTCCCAGAGGAGCTGTTCTGTAGTTCTGCAAGCTGGCACTGCTGCTGCTGCTGCAAATAACAGCTAACGGTGTTCTGAGCTTCATGCCATATTATTTACATGTATACTTTCTTGCTATGAGCATGAAACTATGAGATTGGATTGTTAAGTGATGACGAAAGAGAGCATATTTCCCGTTTCTGAGTCCAAGGCCCATCCGTCAGCTGATTGTAATGTTTTATTTTTTCAAGCATTAAGTAAAATCAGTTTTGTCCCAGTACATATATAATGTAAAAGCAGCTCTGTGAGGCCACTATGTGTTGGGGGCTGCTGCAAACTATTTTATACATGTACTAGCTCTGTTTTTCATGTTTTTAAGACAAACATCAAGTAATGCTCTTTTAACTTAAAAGGAGGACGTTCCATGTGAGATGTTGGACTTTTTTTTTAGTTATTCCATTTTGTCCACCATCTTCTAAAAGAAAACTCTCAAGTCGCTTGATCTGCTGTACATAAAGATAAAGCTGTAACCCTCTTATTTCCAGTCAAATCAATCATTCTGGGAAGCATCAGAGTCAGTTTGTACTCCAAACCATCAAGTAAAATATTACCCTAAAATAAAATGAAAAAATGAATAGGACTTTTATACAGTCCGCCTGGACTTTTTTGCTTTATTACCCTAAAAAATTTGTTCGTGTATTTACCTTCAGCTTTTAAAAGCGAATTGTCAAAATCCGACAGATGCTCATTCTAGTGTCAATTCGACCCTACCTCCAGACACCAGCTTTACTCCTTCATATATTTAACAAAGAAAATCCAGGCGAGATTTAGAATCCGATTTCCTCTGTGCAGAGCTTGTTTCTACTTATAGAGTAAAACAGACATCAGAGTCCAAAACTACAGAGTCTCAGCTTCACAAAGACTTCAGCCAATTGTTTGTGCTCCAGAGGGTTCAGGAACAACTTCAGATTTTAATGGGGCTCATTTTTTCAGGCGTTTTTTGAAAAATAGGGGTTAAGGACAGCTCGTCTGCCTAATTAGTGCCCGTAGCTACAACATTCCTCTTTTCAGGTTTCAAGAGTAGAAATCAGTTTTTACCGACACTTAGTCTTGTTATTGGACTTTAAACATGCTTTTAAATACCTTTGCTGGGGCTTCTCATGTCTTAGAAATGTATTCAAAACCACGACTTACAACCAGTAAAGTGTTCCCTCACCAGAATTGGTGTTAGCACACCAACTACGGGCAGCAGAAGGAATTACCAAGGGGAAATAAGCAAAAGCTAGCTTTACCCCGACATGGCAATACAAACATGCAGTTAGTAATAATTCAATGATGTGATTTGAGGCAGAACTGTTTCGAACGATCAATTATTTATACATTTAACAACAGAGCAGAAGATCTCAGAGCCCTACCTAAGATGTCACGATTCTGGACATTTGACACCGAGTATTTTGGTGAGGATCAGAGAAGAAGTAGAGAAGACACACTCGTAAACAGAATTTATTAAAAAAGGTGAATTAAGCTAAATAGAACTCCTGGCGTGTTTTTGATGAGGGAACAATGTTATAACATTATTATAGCTAAAAGCTTAAAAAAAACTATTTTGCATAATGTGCGTTAGAATAGTTTACAAAACTACTACATATTCTACCTTTAACACTTGAATTTATCCCGCGTGAATTTGACAATACCTGTGTCCGTGTCTGTTGTGTTAGTGGATGTGTGTCTTCCTAAACTTTTGCATTAACACCTAATAGATGTTTGGAAGTTTTAAGTCAGCAAGCAGTTTTGCTTACAATTACAATTAGTTGTTTAAAATTTTTGCTGAGTCAATTAAGTTAGTGCCATTAAAGAATGTTTAGCTAAACCATAATACATACAAATTACTGCACGGGCCTCCGGAGAGTTACTTAAATTCATGTCTCAGTTTTAAACCACAAAGTCCTGATTTATCTTGAACACATAAATTATTCACTCCTTGTTGGCAGTAAGTGCTGAGTGTAATCCCTATGAGCCTCCAGTTCTTTGAAACTCACATAAAACAACACTGAGGTGTGCGCTGTTTCAAATGGAAAACACAATTTAATCCTCATTTCTATATTATCACACTTCATGTAATTCAAGAGCTGTGGCTCTCATTACAGGGTGTAGGGTTCTCAACTAGTTAACTAGTTTTCAAACTATGTTGACCTTTATTAGTAGTATAAGACCACATTGTAGAGAAACAGCTACTATTCACTGTTTAATAAGCATTGCATAACTGTAATCATAATATGGAAATGAGAGGAATTGACTATGTAGGAGTATTGTCAACAATACTTGTTTGCACTGCTAATGTTCTTCTGTCCTGTTATATTTAGTCTATACATTATTTATGCCATTTATTTGATCATAGTTTACATTTTGCTACTGTTATTTGTTGTTTTATGTTACACCTACAAAGGTAGTGGAGCTGACAAAGGATCCAGGGCAGTCTGGTGTACAGAAGTTAAAAGTCCTTTATTATAGCATGGATTAGCCTTTCGACAACAAAGTGTCTTCACTGGGCATACATTTTAAGTGTATGTACATTTTGTGTGTATACATTTTGCCTTTTTTTTCATAACATATACAATGCATTTCAGTGACATACAGTAAAAGAATTGGTGAAACGGAGCAGATTGAAGAGCAATCTTATGTTGAACTGGATCAAATTAAAGTCAGATACTGGCCTTTTAACGGTCACAAACATACAGTATAGGGACGTCAAGATTATTAATTTAATCAATAACTATAATTATTCAAGTTGCAATATAATCATAAGAACTGAAAATTGATTATCGCGAGAATTGTTGGTCACAAAAATGAGTAATTTCAGTCCAATATTTACTCCAAAAAAGGTCAAAATACATGTAAAGTACTTTTTAATCTAGCCGTTTTTGTGGCATTATCATATTTTTTTCAGTCAAAACCTTTTATTTCACTAAACTAGACTTGAAGGAGAGCAAGTTAAGGATTTCACTGTTGTTAAGTCATAGTGCAGACAATTGTGAATAACCTTAAAATTGTGATATTTCTCCTCACAATAATCCTAACACCAAAATGTGAAATTGTGACATTCTTACAAACATACACCACTACTTTTGTGAGCCCACCACCCCATTCACCTTACACCACCCTTATCCATTTGTCCTCACCAACTGCTCTGCTTACATTGCACTTGACTGGTCTCAACCTAAACAAACCGTAGGCTTTTGCCAGAAGGAGCAGATGTCTCGTGCTTGGAGTGCAACTGTATTGCCCCATTGTGCCGCCATCTGCTAGCTTCCTGCTTGTAAATGATCACGGCTTCTTTCTGTTAACACGCACGTCGCATATCTTATTCCTTTAGACTTCTTTTTTGGCGTAAAGGATCGGGGTCCCCTTCTCATCTCCGGGGGTTGCTTGCTGCCGGCGTTTAGATATCTGTGTTTTGCCTCCTCGTGCCTCTTATTATTTATAGAGGAAGCCACGCACACAAAGCTCAGCGCAATGGTGTCCAAAATATAGTCGCCAGGAAGTCAACTGAATGCTATTATCTGCATATTGAGAGGCACCAAAGGCATCAACTAGAGTGTGTTTTTTTTTTCCCCCGGTGTGTTTTGCTATGCTGTGCGGCGCCTTTCAGTGGATTTTCCAAGGGCACTACGGGGGCCCCTGTCTCAAAGAAAAACAATATTCTCTATTCGCCATCAGCTTATGTGTATCGAGAGAGAGAGAGAGAGAGAGGAGTGAAAGCATCATGACCTTTTAAGAATTCACACTAGAGAGGTGGCTTCCCAAGGGCCCCTCCGGAGTGTGCTGCAAGGCAAGCCAATATCGTGCAATTCCCCTGTAGTGTAAGCGTGCCTGGAAGAGGGTTTTTGATGGGTAGTTTTGTATATTACTCTGACTAAAGCTGTGTTCCTGACGCTAACATGTGCACAGCGGAGATTTCGTTGTCTGTGAATAATAGAGGTGTGAATGTAGCAGAAGGGAAAAGAAGGCTATGTTGTAATTCTAAGCGGGCAGGAGACAGTAAACCTCCAGCCCAAGTCCTAAGGGAGCAGTGATTCACATGTGGTAAACAAGAAGCAGCACAGAGAAGAGATCATTTTGTTTTTCTCAATAGTTGACAGAAATAATGTACCAAATTATTGTACTTTTATATTTGTAAACTACTCTATGGTCACATTATGACAATGAATAAGTAGAGCAGAATTATTGTAGCGTAACACAGTGAAGAGCTTGACTGTAGTTATTCAGGAATAGAAGACTTTGTGTAGTTATTGTCTTATATAACTTTATGCAACCTGTATGCGACAATAAAATATTGTTTTGTAGACTAATATTTAATAGAGTTGTTGATGGAAATGTAAACCACTAGATGATGTTATTTATACGTTTGTATAATAACAGTTGTTGATGAAAGTTTTTTTGCCCGTAGGCTTTATTAGACAGGGGAGGAAAGTGTGAAATGGGGGATGAGAGAGAAGGGAGGACATGGAGTAAATGTCAGAGTTGCTCCACTTGGAGCCCGGCATATGTGCGCTGTGCCTTAACCACTCGACCACCGGGCAGCACTGTTGATGCCAGTTGAAAGCCAGTTAAATTATCTATTCTATTCTATCCTGTGAGCACTGTTAGCACACATGCCCCCTATTAAGGATGGGCAATTCTTGGTATTGATTTGGGGGTAATACTTGCTAATTCAATTGATTGCAGCTCCTTTTTTAAAACGCAGGTTACTGTTCCTTTAATCTCCAAAAGAATAAACTAACCCTAAATAGATTAACTCTGTATTAGCTAAACTCTCCCTCCCCTTTGCTGTATAAAAGAATACAGCTCCCATTGTCTTTTTGAAAATATTTGCATCGTGGAAGTTTGTTCCCTTGGCCAAGTAAATAAACCGTTTAAATTGTACATATTATTTAATCAATTCTTTTTACCTCTCAGTGTCATTAATCATCTTTAAGTTGAGGCTGATATCTGTACAAACATAAGGTACACAGTGGCTCTGACACAATGGCTGTGGTATAAACTGGATGTAGTGTTCAATTATCCCTGCAGCGCGGAGTGTTTCCTGCCTCATAGCGGGCTGTTAGCTGCCACTCATTCTTACACAAACTCATATGATTCATCACAGGAAGTATCCAACTGCAATTTCATTACACTTCCTCTCTACTTTACACAACAGCATTATGCATGGACCAGTTAAGTGAGCACAGGCAAGGTCACTCAGTGGGGAGCATACTGAAGCAAATATACAAATTGAGAAAGAACCCTTTACGCTGATAGTTTGTTTCAAGTGGATATTCTATAATGTCCCCATTGTTTATGCAGACACTGATTATCAATCAAGTTAATAAATGAAGAGTGGGTCTAATTTACATAATGAGCATTAACTGTTGAGCAAAGCAGAGGATTATGCACTCTGAAGGTCAAAGTGATTTATGTTGGATGAAGTGTTGCATTGGGAGGAAGGTGAGGATTAGCTTTTTAACATAAAATTAATTAATGTGCAGCTATATGCCCAAATTTAATTAAAAATCAAACGTTCAAGGCTGGAACTCAAAAGATGGTAGGTAAAAATAGTATGGGCAAAATAAATGACAGAAAAAAAACAGGGCAAAACCAGCATTACAAATGTCAAGGAGCATAGAATATATTGCTGAAATGATGCTAAAAATGGGGAACTGGGTCAGACATTTTTTGTTCTTGTTAAAATATTTTGCTGCATGGCTATAAAGACTAAAGTCTACATCAAGTTCAGTCTGGTACGACTTCACGGGGTATGATTTCCTCTGGATTATTAGTTTTTATTCCTTTCGGACCGATATTAAGAAAAAAAAATTGGCTCTACTGGTAGAAGAACTACTTTTTTTTAATTCACTTTGTCTGTATGAATTAATATTTGCAAGGTTGATTGCTACCTAGCCCCACAACGATATATTTCATAAGTGATAGTCGCACATCAATCATAGTTTTATAAAATTGCATTAATAAAAATATAGGGAAAGTTTAAATGCAGATTTTTTTCTTTTCCCTCTCTGACTGACACAGTTAAAGCAGAACGATGTCATTTTAGCGCTCCAGCTCCTCCTGCAGCTCCCTTGTGAAAATACACTGTCAAAGAACAGACCATAAAAGTTTATTTTTCTTTGTTTTTTTCTTATTTTTTTATTGAAATAAGTGAAATATAATTGAAATATAATCACTTACAAAAACATTTACCGTCGCCAACTATTAAAAAAAGAGCCAGGGTTTCCCAGGAGAGCCGTCTTCAACTGTAAGGCTGGGGGGAGACGGCGGACACTTCAAACCCCCTGCAAACACATATTTAACCATCACAGGGATTTACAAAGTCCCTATATAACAAAGTCAACAGATAGGAATTTGTTGCGGGACATCCCCTCAGAAACGGGTGTACCGTTTGTCTGTCTCCCAACAAATACGACTCGGGCTATTTGCATCTGGCCCGTCTTCATGTAGAAGCCAAGTTTCTTACATTTACTTATTATTGGTATTAACAGATGGGCACAAGAATCTGTAATCCCAACAGTTCCCTCGTGAAGTTATTGAGATTTTAAAACGTTTTCCTTTTCTCTGACATTAGTTCACATCATTGACTGGTGCCATAATAAACACTTGGTCCAACCCTGACAAAACGCAGGTGCACAATATTTCTTTTCTATTTATTGTATTCCTAGTCTCGCTTTGTTTATTTAGGTACAGTCCAGGTTTATTTGTACAACCTAACCGGCTCATGTGGACCGCTTCTAGTCTTTCAACACTTATTGGTCATTATCATTGCCAATTATTATGAAACGCAGTGGGATTTATGTGCACAAGACAAGACCAATACTGAATTGTCCTCTTATTCAATTTATGCACGCTGCAGAACGATTAGAAATGGTATTCTTCTGGATTGTCTTCGCTCAATGTGTCTGATAATCGCTTGTGGTTAACCGCTAAATATAGGCGACCGTAATTAACTCCCGTTATTCAGAAACAATCTACACAAAACAGACCATATAGTTAAAGGCAGTTGCTTTGTTGTCCTCCCTATCTTCTCCTTGTTGTTTACTTGCCACCAGCGCACACAGCGGGTCACTGCACACCGCCCTTTAGCTCCGCATGGATATATCTGATTGCAATCACAAGCAGCACATGTGGGATGAAGGCTGATGTCCGAGACAAAGAGGCTGCAATGCCATGGTGAGCGTGCAGTGCAGTAACAACTTCTCCCACAAGACATCATTATCCAGGATCGAAAGCTCAGTAAAATGCAAACAAAAAATATAGGGCATGTGAGCACAATCAAAGCGAAAAATGCAATTGGAACGGTCGCAGTTGGCAAATCAGAAAGGAAATGATTTGGGTGATGTCCTTTGCAAACAAAATACTCATGTTTCTATAAAAATCTCACTAACCTTGTAGTTGGAGACCTGCATGTGATTCTTGTATTAGTTTGGCAGTTCATATTTCAGTCTTCTTTTTGCTGCTGGACATGTTTTTAAAAATGATCAGTGAACTCAATCTTCATTTAATAATGTTTGTCAGAATAATTGCGAAGAGGTATTTAATTTTTCATAGAACGTCAAGCCCTTGTGCGAAGCTCTCTTTTACATAAAAGCCCAGCAGTATATGGTTTTCATTCAGATTTAAGGTCATGTTGAAAGAGTGGAGCGTAATGGAATATAGAATGAGGCCGATTAAATTAGCTGCACGCTGCTGTTCGCTATCAGGTGTTTTAATCAGCTGAGGGGGCAGTGTCTGGTGGTGGGTTTACACTATTTTATATGTGATTTAGTGCCAGGACTGCCTCATCTTTTATAATTAGAAGGAAGATTGAAGAGGTCTCCTTGCATGTGCCTTTTAGATACTATAAAGAGGACATTGTTTATGTGGGGGTAGGTGTAGATTCCCATTTACAAGGAAGCGTTTGGTGGTCCAGTTATCAAACCTCATATACATCTAATAAGTAAGTTCTAAATTTAGAATAAAATATCAGCATGGATTCAATCATTTCTGCACTATAATTCTAATAGGATATCAAGTTTACCTATCACTTTCTGCAGAGTATTAGTCATCCAGGGTGCTGCACTCTAAACCAGGTCTCCTCTCTCTTTAATACTTGAGGGAAAAGGAATTATATTTCAATTTTATGGAACATTTTATGAGCATGTCTGTCTTGCCCCACTGAAAAAATTTAATCTCGGAGGTTGTGGACATGGCACTAGTAGAGAGATGTTTTTTTAGGGAAAGTACATCAGCGGTGGATAGCAATAAATTACTAAAGTAAAAGCACTGTAGTTGAGTAACATTTTTAGGTATTTTTTACACTGCATACTTTTCACTACATTTGCGAGTAGGAGTCTGTACCTTCTACATTTTTGAACTGGACTAAAAAGAAGAGGTAGTTTTGGACGTTTGGTTTGTTTTTGCGTACATTCATGGTGACTTTCTGCCTAAAGGTTTTGAGTTCAAGCCCAAGCTTTCAGCAAACACAAATATACACCTAAAAGTCAATATAAAAATGGATCTAACAATGACAATTTTTTAAACAGGTACTTAGGTATAGTGTGGTATACATGTGAACTGCTGCAAAGAGTATAAATTTATCATTTTAAATTTGTTAGACATAACTGTTAGATGGTGAAAGACAGGAGTTTCTTTCTTCTTTTTAACTGGAAATCTGAATAAACTTACAAGAAGGAATATTTCCTCTCTTCAAAAGGGGGCCACCTCTCAAAATCATACCTAAAACTACTACATTTTCAAGTTGCAAACTCCATTAATTCTCCAAAACTGCAAATTACGGTCCAAACACTGCACCCTTCCTTTTCCTCCTCCCCTCTCACCATTTGCCTTTGAGAAGAGACTTTCTCCTCTACTCTCATTTAATCCAATTCATTACAGTGGGCCCCCCTCGGTACACTCAGCTGTCAGAGGAGACAAAAGCCCTGCCAAATACGGTGTTTTTGTTCCCTTGGATCTGTGCTCGGCGCTCCCCCGGGGGATACCACACCACCCCCAGCACCCCCCGGTTCCCCCCACCCCGCTTCACAACCCTCCGGTGGCTAGGAAGGATTCACAGTACCTGGGGAAGAGCATTGTGTGTCACCCCTGTCCTTTGCCAGTGGTAATGTACAGAGGTGGCTTCAGGGTCGTGTTAATTGAATGCAAAAAATAGCTATATTAAAAAGGTAGACATAATTTTCTACCCTCTGAGGGAAATTACGAACATTGATGCATGATTATGGGATTGTAAGGCGCACCAAAAGGAGTAATTACCAGCAGCAAAGTTTTCATCCTTTGAATGGTGGGCTAATTTTTTTAAGGACCACAATGCAATTCATGTTTTTGTTAAATAGTAAGTTATTGGGCTCTCTTGGATATAATTGCTTGCATTTCTAACCATATTTCTGAATATATGGCTTTAAGAATAAAACATCTTCTGCCTGAGTACAAAAACGAATCTAATCAAGCATTTTTTTTTTCTTGGTTTAATGTACAGACTATGCAATAATCATAAGGTACTGAATTGGACACAGAATTGGAAGTCTTGGTAACAATAACCTGCCCTAGGTGGATAATTAAACCTCATTACTGGATTTAATTTCAGCATTGATGGCAAACAAAGCCGACCAAAACAATAGGAAACAATGTGCAGTGATTAAATAGGCCTGTACCATTTAATTTCACCTTAATTGTCATTGTTATAATGTAGAAACCTTTTTAGAAACTTTGCACTTTTGCAGAGAATTATTTTAAAATATTTTTTAAGAGAAGCAATTAATACAAATATTCACTATTGATTTACATGTGATTTTCAGTGAGTAAGTTAACATAAATAAATAAAAACCCACAAAATTGGCCAAGGACACAACAACAGTACATTTTCCTCTTATAAGCATACATTGTCCATTGTGTAGCTGTAGTGTAACTTCAACCAGGAAGGCAGCATTTTGTTCTCTCTTTCAATCTCAACGGTCAATCAAAGTAAGCTATTGCTGTAAATGCACTCTCTCTCCCCTTTGACATTCTTACATTAGAGCTCAGGTCACAGCTCTAGCAGAAAAAACGATTCAATCTCCTCTTTCCCATCCCCAGTATAGATCTTCTCTTCAGAACTATAGTGTTCCTTCCATTCATTTCACATATATCTATATACAACCTGTTTTCTTACTCTCCACTGTCTTGTTATATACCATAATATAAACGTAGACTATGATGCAATATTAATCCTGTCTGATGCATCTTCCAGGTAGCCACTTACCGCTCAAATGTACACCTTTAATGCATTGTCATTCAATGGGCTTCACTTTCTTATCCTCACTCCGACCAATTACCAGGGTGACTGACAGGCGGTTCGGGGAAGAGCCTGGACAACCACAGGTCACCCAGTCCAGGTCTCAATTAAGCCCACATCTCCACATGAGACACCGCGGCTCCTACCAGGTATTTATAGAATAACACAGAGGAGCATAGTGTTGTGTGACGAGGGGGGCCCGGGGTCACAGAACTGGTGCTGAAGGGTGGGCAGGTGCACTGAGGACAGCCCCAAAAGTGCGTACAGGGTTTGAGAGGATGCAACGTGACATCGCAGAGAGGAAGTTGACTAACCACAAACAGTTTTTCTAAAGTTATATTTTATATAGATGCAGAAGTTTTAAATTGGTATGTTTAAAATGCTGCTCATATAGACTGATTATAAAATAGTGGTGTTACTTCAGGATGTAGGGGCCTCCAGTGGTATAAGACACTTATTCTGCAGTCTTTACAACTAGTGTATAAATGTGAGTGATAGGATGAATGGTATGTTAAAAATGTTTAAAAAATATATATAATCATGGCCTGAATCCAGTATTTCTTGGCATCTTTATCATACCTTTGATGTATAAATAAACAATGACTTCCCAAAATTAAAAAGGCTGTACTCAATTTATATTCACATTATTATTTTTATTTTTGTGCTCCAGTGCAGAGGTGTTATATGTTTATCCCTGGAATTTCCCCATTGTGGGACAAAGAAAAGTTTCTCTCAGCTGAGTGTTCTGCGTCAGCTACTTGATTCCATAGAAATACTGTTAAAACCATACGCCTGAACATTCTCCATGGCATACTGTGGAATATTAGGCATAAGAACAACATTTCTATGGAAACAAGCAGGAGGAGGCCCTACACAAGATTCAGTTTGGGGAAATACAAACCCACTTACAGTTAAAAAAAACAGTACATTTTATCATGTGATTCATTTGTGGGGGCGCAGGTTTGGACAGGAAGGCCTTGGAGAGTCAAGAAGGGAGGGCTTCAAAGCAAAACGGCAAAGAACTACAACTGCTCTATAGGTTTCTCTATCCCTGCAGGTACAAGCATAGCAGTGCTCAATTCTGTGCCATGTATATAAAAAAAACAATCATAACAACATTTAAATTTGATTACATTTTATTCTATTCAACTGTATCTACTTTACTTCAATCCACTTTTACTTCTGACCGGTACAAGCCTTCCATGTTACAGCATTTCCGGTTATGCAGGATTAATGCGTTCAATTAAAAAGGAGAACTAGAGAAAAGTCTTGCCACTAAAATATTTTGTAAAGTAGGTTGATTTGTGTAAAAGCTTCAAAGTTCATGTGCACCATCAAGTCAACAATGCTCCCCTTCCTTGGGTGGCTTAAAAACAGCTTTGTAGTCTGTATCGAACTTATTTCTGTCCAGATCATACAGCCGTAATGATAATGGTGGCTCCCGTGGCAATTTCTGGAATAGGATCAATGCCATCTATTGCCAATGGACTCACTTAAGTAAATAATCTAAGCAGGAAAACGGGTAGAGTGTCAGCCCAGCGCACAGATGTGACCTTGTTTGTTAGCACCTCATTGGTTCGGTTCTACTTCATTACTGCAGCCACGGTGAACGACATACAGAACAGCCAGAGCAGCAAGTCAAGGGCAAAACCACACACAGAAAGCGTTGCTAATTATTTGGGCGATCATATCTCGACATCAATAGCTTTGATTTGATAAAAGTCAAGATTGGCTCCTGGAAGTCTGGTCTCAGCATGCATGTCAATATTTTTTGTCTTACGATTAAAACTTGAAATAATGGACCAGTCAGTTGTCAGACTGCACTGTTTGAGACTTGAGTGAGATTGACAGCTCAGTGCTAGCCAATAGCTTCAAAGACATATTTTGTTTAAACAAAAGACTTATTCTGATTCAAACTCTGTTGCTATGGTTGACATCTTATGAGATTGTTAAGTGAAGGCATTATATTTCTCGCTTCCGGGTCAAAGGCGCACCAGTCAGCAAATTGTAACGCTTTTTTTCATGAATTAAAGTTATATCAGTGTTGTCCCAGTACACATCTAATGTAAAAGCAGCTCCGTGAGACCGCTGATTGTTGTCTGAGTCTAATTAAAGAGCGTTTTATTCTCAATGAAACCAAAAGTGTGCCGTTAGCATGCTAGTTGATGTTAGCTTTACTGGAACGGTAAATTCTGCTCTGAAAATTGTGGGAAAAGCTCAGAAAAATTCCTCTGTGAATAATGACGATGCTCGTAATGAAGTAGGTAAGTGAGCTATAACCACAGCAAACTGTTTTATACATGAACTAGCTTTGTTTTTCGTGCTTTTAAGTAGCTAATCAGCAAGTACAGCTCATTTAAGGACAGCTCATCTAGCTAATTCTTTCTTTTATATAACAGTACCCTATCTACTATACTTTTCCTATTCAGGCCTTTTTTTTCAAGGGTAAAAAAACAGTTTTTAGCAGTACCATAGCCAAAGCAGCAGTTAGCCTAACGTCAACTCACCTTATAAAGTCAAGCCACTGGACCTTGATGAAAGGAAAGCTTCTCTGTTCGGTTTTATATTCATTGCTGATGTATTTGACAAAAACGGAGAGCAGCACTGTGTCATAGCGTCAAAAACTAAATAAAATCAGCAGTTTTTTTGCGCTGCATGGACCCAGAAGCAACCTCACACTTCATAGTCCAACATAAAGTGGAGGTGTGAAGTCATTGCTCTTTCTGAAGCTGTGTTACTCAAGCTGGACTTTAATCTGAGCTTCATTTTAACACAATCAATAACACAATCTGACCACAAAGAGCTTATTTAATTGAAAAAGAAAATACAACATTTGAGTTCATTTGTACTGTCATGTTGCGTTCCACTTGTCCTCGGGGGAAGGATTTTCCGAGTTCAGACTTGTAAATACACACTGGAACACCCCAACATCGCCGAATTAGTTTGGGACATCTTTTTATAACCTTACCCTGCTTTAAACCTCTCCACAACTTTATCCCTGACCTGTCTGATGCGTTCCTTGGACTTCATGGTGTTGCTTTCTCCCCAACATTCTCCTATCAAACTTCTGTGGCCTTCACAGAACAGCTGCATTTATTAGATTAGATTACACACAGGTGGACTCTTATTTAATCATGAGGTCAACATTCATTCATCCAACATCATCAGGCCACTTCTGACAGTAGTTGGCTGCACTCACGGAAAATGGGCTGGATACTTTGGCACGCTGCACGTTCCAGTTTTTTTCTGGAAATCATGTGCCATTTTCCTTCCTTGTGTGCCGCTTCATGTTGCTCTTTCAAGAGACTTTCAAAAAATGCCAATTCTCAGTTGATTGATTAATATTTTGTGATTGTGACGTGACAAAATGTGTAAAAGTTCCAGGTGTACAAATGCTTTTGCAAGCCACTACATAAAGTTGGCAGTTCTCATAGGCCTATTTCAGTATTTTTGTCAATTCTCCTGGACGTGGTTTAAAATGTAAGAAACATAAATTGCAGATCTAATTGTGTGTTATTTTCCCTTTACTGGTAGTTGCTCTCTCCTTTTCACCTGCTGTCTGTGAACCTGTTCTTATCATAGAACTAGAATAAATATATATATATAGTGCCAGCTGCAGCAACTTCTCATGTCAACCTCACACGTTCATCATTGTCAAATAAAACACTGCACATTTCCTCTGCTAACCACCTCCCTCATCTTGCACCCAGGCATAATGAGCTCCAGCAGATTAAAGTGTAATCCTTGCACTAATGGCCATAGCATCTTTGTCTTGAATCATTACAGAGCTTTAACACCGACTGCTGAGCTTCCAAATCACTTTTTATGACAATCACAGCACACATTAAGAGGTTCGTTAGGTGGCTCTTAAGGCTTGCTGGCTTTGGATTTGCATCTTAAATCAGAAGAACTGCACCGCGCAAAATATTCTGGTCCAATTACAGGGCCCTGTTTCCCCAAATGTCTTCTAATAATATCTTTGATGACTGAGAAACTGTAAAACCCATTACAGAGTGGCAATGTAGATGATAGGAGAAAAGTAAGGTCGAAGACTGTTTTGTTCAAATGACAGCAGGATGCAATGTGACTAACTGCAATGTGAATACTTAATAAGCTGCTGTGTGCAAATGACTCGAGTTGCATAGGTCCCTCTTTGCCTTTTAGATCTATAAAAGAACGCGGCATATGGGGAAGAAAATGACTAGCGTTACTACAAAGTGTGTTTTCATTCTGTTTAAAATTCAGTTGGAAGTACAGACAAAGCGGCTAAGCTAATTTACACTAGACAGGGAAAGCGAGGCATAGGGAAGTACCATCTGAAACATAGCCCCCAGCAATAGTGAGCAGGGCCAAGGACAAGCTGAAATGTTCATATAGTAATTATGCAGTGCAGTGGAACATTTAGTCTTTCTTAATGAGACACCAAGTAAAGATAGATGAGTAAAATGTTGATTTCATAAAAGCTGTTAGATGTCGTAAAACTTGAGGTTAAATGTTTCTTGAGAGCTGAGTTTCAGATGTGCTTTAGGTTTAGTGGTAGATTTAAAAGGTTTCCGGTGTTGCCAAAGTAAACTTTTACACATTCAGAGTGATCCGGGACTACCTGCTGTTTCACGCTGCTCGTAGTTCCATGTACTCTATATTTTCACACTTCACATGCACCACTGCAGCTCCTGGCCACAGGCCACTGCCTTCAAGCCTCTTCAAATGATGTATGATAAAGACGTACACATTCTGGATAAGAAACCAACTAGGTCACACCACTGTGTCAGTTTGAATGATTTAAATATGTTAACATTTGAACATTACATCCATTTGCACAGTTGAAACTGGTGTACAAATGCTTGCATCAGCAGGCTCCGCAGGTTCTTGGTGACTTGATAGTTCCTCTCAGGGCTGTCGACTCAGTTACCAGAGGAGCTCTGAGTGGAAACTGTAGAATCCCAAGGTGTAAAACACATTTTGGACAATCAGCTTTCACTGCACAAGGCACCAACAATTTAACTCTTTACCTGTAGAACTGAAAGGAGAGACAAACTGGGTCCTTTTCACACGAGATCTTAGACTTTTTAAGGTAAGCCAATTGAAATGTCAAAAGTTTCCTAAGTTTCTAAAACCTTTACCCAAGCCAGCATTGACAAACATTAGACAGCGACTGTTTTAGGACTGTTTGTAAATCTCATTGTAGACATTGCTCCGTTTGCTGTGTTGTATTTTTTTTATGATGGAATGTTTTATTCTCCTCAAAGCAGGAAATGTGCTGTTAGCATGCTAGTTGTTGTCAGCATTACCATGACAGCAAAACTTGTGCGCCCCCTCTGGAAATGAGCGAAAAGTGCTTATAAACTTTAGGACATTTTGAATGCATTAGGTAAGTGAGCAATGCATGTTGAATGCTGTTTTTTATGTTTCAGTGATCCAGTGATATTTCAACTTTTCAAGCAGAGGCCAGTGGACAAGGCCTGAATTTCAGATTACCATACCAACACATTGACATAGTCTATTTTTGTTTTTTTTCTTTTTTAATGAAATAAGGCAGTATAATCACATACAAAACCATTTAATGTAGCTAAAAAAAAAACCTCAATGTAATGTTTCAAGGCTAATTTTGACAACAGACACTACAAACACCCCCAAAATATCACAGGGACATTTAAACAGCTATTTTTTCAGAAACTTTAAGTACTGATATTTTTGCATAAAAATCAATATCTTGTTTGTTTCAAATGAAAACTACAGCCAAAAGATGCCCTGAAAAGTCTCAAATCAGACTAAATAATACCGCCAGAAGTAGCCCGCACAAGGCAGTTTGAGAAACACCTGCACTAATACTTAAAAACAGAATAAATTGTTAAGGCATATAGTCTCACGTCTGAAAATCTGTGGGCTATCGGACCAAAATGTTGACCTTACCTGGCATGCTACAACAATACCCATCAAATTGCTTTCCTTTTGTCGCTAGTATCACCATCTATCCTTGTGCTTTCTTTTACGCCGATATAAAAAAAAATAAAAATGCTCCATCTCGCTTGCTTCAAAAGAAGATTAGGCCTTGTCCATTGTTGCCTTGTTGTAAAACGGCTCCACTTTGTTATCCTCATATTATTCTCACGTCCGAAAAATACAAGTTTCTATTTTATCCAAGCACGAAACCAAATGTGTTCTGTGCTAATACAAGATCAGAGAGGCTATTGTTAACGTTTTGTGAACTCTGACACTATAAAAGTTACAAAGGCTTTTCAAATAAACATTTTTTATGTTTTATTTAAAGTATCTCTGGTTGTGAATTATTAAAGCATTTTACAGGAGGCAGTCAAATATGTTCGGGGAAGATAAAATACATTAAGAGGATTTTGTACAACCAATAGGAAATGTGTGTATGTGGTACATATAATATCAACAATTTGGCATCATAAGGTAGCTGTTTCGGAGAGTTTTGGTAGGACAATATGGATACTATCGCTAACATTTACATAACGTTTCTCAAATACCCTTTCATTTTAACCCTTGGTTTTTCCTCAAAAAACTATTATGCTTCATGCATATTTTGCATCCTCAATTTCCTCAATTGATCCTCAATTTAAAAACTCGTTTACCCAATATTTCTATATTTATAACTGTTAACCCATGAAACATACAAAACTCCACCGAATACTGAAATAATGTTCAGGAATACTTTTTAAATTGAATAAGCTCTGTATTTGTATTAGCCCTTGGTATTGGTCAATGATGGGCAGGGAAATAGTTTGACAGGTTTTTTTTATTTTTCTTTACTGGGAGATTTTAATAAAAACATGAATTATATTTCTACAGTAAATTATGAGGTTTTTTTTTTTTTATGTATTTAAAAATACAAAAACAGTAACAATAATGAGGACAACAAGAAACAAAAAAATACATACAACAATACGGACATAAGACAAATAGAGGGACAACAGTCTAGAAACTTCAGAGCGGGGTGATTTTGTGTCGGTGCGTATGGGTGTCTGTGTGTATGCATTTAAACAGAGTAAAAATGTGTAATATCATAATTACCATCGACACATATATTGTTGTACATGTAGATATAGTCATAATTTTAAAATAGCAATCATTATATACCACTACCCATTGTCATAGCATCTTTAAATATATAGATGTACACATACATATACATACAGTACATATATATGTCTGATAATCTCCCCCCGCATCATTTTTGCCCCTTCTATTTTTTTTTTATTTTTTTTTTCTTTATTAAAAGAAAGAAAACATTTTACGAGTGTCTCCACTTGGGACAGAGATGCTGTCTCAAGGAAACCATCTCTCGTCAGTCCTGCCAGCCTGAGTGTGTTTCGGTGTATGTACATTTTCCTTACTACAATGTAGTGCAACAGTTGTGACGATAGTAGTGATATGAATTATAACAGTGATAATAGTACAACAACAACAGCAACAATAATAATGATGATAATAACGACCACAACAAAATATACATGTATGTGTTAATAGCATGTTTGTGTGGCAGTGTGGTGGCAGCGTGGTGGTTGTGTGGCAGCGTGGTGGTTGTGTGGCAGCATGGTGGTTGTGTGGCAGCATGGTGGTTGTGTGGCAGCATGGTGGTTGTGTGGCAGGGTGGTGGTTGTGTGACAGGGTTGTGGTTGTGTGGGTGTGTAGGAGTTGGCTCACAGACAAATACATAAAGTTGGTCGATGGTTGAAATGTGTGAAGAGTGGAGGATGGAGGAAGAAGAGAAGGGAATCAGAGTTGTAAAAGGTCAGAGAGCATTGGGTGGGGGAGGTCGGTTTCAAATGAGTGATTATAGGGGGGAGATGTATATTCCATTGTAATGAAGTCAGTGAGAAGATTTTTCCAGTGGTTAATGTGTATGTTATTGCAGGTTTTGAAGTGTTTTGAAGTTTATGGTTTTTTCAATAATTATCCAAAAGTGTTGACTGGAGTGCAGTGCCAGGTTGCTTGGATATATGTGTCTATACTTTTCTGAGTGCAATGTGTGCAAATCTCTGATGTGAAACCCATTTTAGCTAATCTGTTACCCGTGTAATGTGTTCTGTGAAGTGTTTTGTATTGTATTAATTGTGAGTTGGCATTTTTGGACATAAAGATAAATATTTGTACAGATTTGGGTCCAGAAGTTGGCATCAGGAGTTATTGAAAGGTCATTTTCCCATTTTATTGTTGCTAGGCATATGGTCTGGGATGGATTTGAAATAATTTTGTATATTTTAGAGAGAAGTTTTTTTTGGAGAAGATATATTAATCAAGCCTGATATTGCAGGCGAGAGTTCTAACATTTATTGGGGTCTGACATTTATTTTTTCCATAACTGATGATTTGATTCGTAAGTATTTAAAAAAAAGTATTGCTCCTGATCCAAACTCCTGGACCAAGTGTGGAAATGTTGTTAGTATGTTGTTTTTAAAATTTTAAGCAACTTCCTTTTTCTCTTGTACTGCCATCTGCTGTTGTTTGATATCCACAAATGTCCTGTCAAATAAGGCTGATGTACTGTATATCCAAGATGCATTTTTAATAAATTCACGTTTGATAAGCCCAACTCCATCAAAACCGCATAGGAGGGAATGAAATGGACAATGCTTCCTCTGATGAAGGCTACCAACAAATTCCATCAAGCAGGTAAACAGATTCCTATACAATATGTAAAAAATATGTACCCCAAACCCATCTACTCATACTACACATGTGGATACCCTGTTATGTCCATTGCCTGTTTGTAAACACGACTTAAGCTGTCCATTTGCTGCCGCTGATCCTGGGCAGATTAAGGCTCTTTCGCTCCAGCGTTCTGACCTTGGCGCTTCAGCAGCAGCAGCACAATACACACAGGAGATTGGAGAAAAAGTATTTTACTCCAAACAAGCCTTGGCAGCCTTGACTTTTCCAACAAGAAAACAAGGCGAGCGTTGATGAAAAGCTGCAATAGAAACCTTCCTCTTGTTAAAACAATGTACCAAAACAAAAACGAGTCAGCATTATAGTGATTTGAAAAGTAATTAGTTATAGTTTTTATGTAGTATTACCATATTCAGATGATATATGGCAATCCATCAGAAACGTGCTGAAATGTGCCATTAAATGTCTTATTTCAAGTTCAAATATCCCACAAAATGTAAATAACCTGTACAATTAACCACGTTGTTTGAAAGCTTTTTAAAATCCGTTTTATTATAGACTATATGCTCAACAATTTTGCATGTCACTAAAATAGCTATTGCACCACTGCCCACTTTTCAATTTATCTCTCACTTTTACAGCATTGTATTGAGAAAAGCCAACAAAATCTGTCTTAAAATGCTCTCAGACCAAAGAAGTTTTTCAACAGATGTAGTCGTTAAACTATAATGAAAATAAAAGCTAGGCTAGCGGTCTTGTGTTGGGGTGATGTACAGGGCTGTCAGCAGAATCACTCAAAGCAGTTCTCTTTGGCACTCTGAGCAAATGGACAGCTCCGGACCAGACAGGCTTCATCAGTGTCAGATTTACTACCTGCCCACGGGTACCAGTGCTACCTCCAGCTCATAAAATCATTAGTTTTTCCATCAAAGAACCACAGTAAATCTGGACTCTTATGTTTAGAGTGAAAATTGTCTAGGTTGCCAACGTGGATGTGTGCTAGGATACCAGTAAAATAGGCTTATAGGATGCTTCAGTTGTTACACGTGTATTTGTGGATTTCAGCTTCCTGTTATATACAATTGATGCCATGAGGTGATTACTTTTTCTACAAAGTCTTGCAATTTTTAGAGTTAGAACAATCTCTGAAGACACATTGTGCAAAATAGATTTTTTGAAGCTTTTAACCCTCATCTAAAACATACTTGGAGTGGTGTTTTGCTTCATTAATCCTATTTACAAGGTTGTCTTGCTCTGAGCCTCAGAAAACACTCCGTTTCAATATTGGAGGTCATTGCCAGACACGTTCTGAGCATTTCTGCTGTCAAATCGCATTCATTAGAACTATACTACTATACATGCTTATATTAGTATGCTGAACCATATTGCGTGATGGTTTGTTTTTGAGTTAGAGAAAATGAGATGCCAAAGCAAATGTACTCAAAAGCATGTATGTCCAAAGTTTTTCTAAAAATGTGATTACCCTTTCAATATAAAATCCCACTAAGTAAAAAATAAGAAGCCTCCAACAATGTCAGCCACTAACCTTGATTTGGTCACATTGCGTCTGCTCAGAATGTTGTGTGTTGCCATACAGAGGCAGAGAACAGCCCAGCCGGTGCTCCTCTGGTCATTAAGTGCATGATGAAAGTGAAGAGTAATATAGTTGATATATTACCTCCCCGGGCTCACAGGCGGCACAGGGCCAGATTTACACACCTGGATTCACATCAGTAAACAAAGGCCCCCAGCTCTGGCCCCTGCTGCTGCCTTTGTTTGAGATCTGATCCAATCCTACTCCTGCCTCTAATGAAAAGTCCATTTGGATGACAAGCAGGGCTGCCTCCTCTCTCCATGTTTGTTCTGTTAAATTGGGGATACAGGGTCATGCTGTGGGCGTCCTCAGATAAGATGCAAGAATGTATTTTCTTCTTCTTCAATCTAAACTGCTCAAATAGCCACTGTTAAACTGCACCAATACAAGAGGAGTCTGTTTTCATTATTAGCATGTTTACAGTTTATGCTAAAGCTAAATGAGTGAAAGGAAACGTAACAGCAAGTTTTTCATTAGGGCAACTCATTTGTTCCAGATGTCTTGTGATATTGTTGAATAGAGTCCTTGTAAAAGTCCAAATCCATTCAGTTTTCCCAATCTACACTATAAGTCCAGTAGCATCGGTCGAAGTTTGGCCTACCGCTTTCAAAATAATTATTATTCTTTTTGTAGTGTAAGACTTAAAGAGCACATATTCAGCTAAACATCACATATACAGAATGTCTGTTCCACCAGCTGATGTCATGTCAACACCAAAAAAAAAAAAAAAAAAATAACAGCCATAGAAACAACAAGCTGGTTTTCACAAGGAAAATAACACAGTACACCTTTAAATATAATTGTTTTCAAGTAATGTTTCAGGCCCAGAAAACAACCCTATTCATTTCAGCTTCCTCTATATAGGTGATATTTGAGAAATTTTGGCCATATGAAACATTTCTGTTTTGAATTGTTAATTGCTATGGTAACCGTGCTAGATTTTCATCCATCTAAAACCAATGGATAGGAGCTTGAAATTAGCCACATCATGTACTTTCTGCAGAAAGCATCAAACGACACAGTGAATCATAATTCCTGCAAGCTCACTGCTCGAGTGTTTGCGTAATCACTTTAACAGTGCTCTTAGTTTGAAATGTTATAATAACCAAGACCATAACCACATTGCAGATACAACATTTTCTTATGTACTGTCAGATAGACATTTACAGAGGCCATTAAAGCCAGGCACAAGAATTCTAGCAATTATTGGAAGCACATAAGATTGTGTTTTTGCATGCTCTGGAAGTCACTTTAAACCATTAGCATTTCAGAAATATTCTTAAAAGCCGAAAATAAATGGGCTATTTAAATCGTACAGAATGGTTTCAGCAGCCTATATTTGGTAATTGCACCGATTCTGCTTCCTGGTGTAATAGTGTAAATCTACTATACTTGTAATAGACTCTTGGGAAATAAACCATTTGGCCCTAGCTGGAGCAGTTTGCTGGAATCGTAGCACATTTGGAATGAGAGGTTGGCAATTTGTGACAACACTTCAGTTGGCCATCTACCTCTGCACTTTTGAACCAACGTGGTATGGTTTGATGTGGCTCAGTGCAAAAGAAATACTGTATATTTTCCTTTGGATTTTTGTGGAAACATTAAACTGATAATGTCAATGTTTAAAAAGTAAATTCTAAAGTATGCTAAAAATATCCAATATGTGTTCGTAAAACTTGGAGATCATCTTTGCAAGGCATAAATGGCTCACCAAGACAAAAACAAGTTTTGACTCATATGAAACTCAACATGCATTCTAAACCCTGAAAATGCACTCAAAACTGCCCGTGTTCAAAAGTACTGTAGCCCCCTCTAGTGGTAGGATTTTGCACCGAACCATAATCAAACTTTTAAAAACACTCACATGTGTTATATTATATATTTGTTGAGCTACTGTGGCAGCACGTTACAAGTAGATTCCCGATCACTCTTGGTGTAAAATTTCTAGGCAAAGCAAGTTTATTTGTCGAGCACAATTCGTACACAATGCAATTCAAACAGGAAAAAATGCATCATAATCACAAAACAGATAAAGACATATAAAAGAAGAGTGGAAATAAAATCATTTCAGTCATATGCAGAGCTAAACAAAACTCTTTTTTGCTTAGATTTGAACATTGCCAGAGTAGAGGCCTGTCTCACATCTTCAGGAAGACTGTTCTAGATTTTAGCTGCATAAAACTGAAACGCAGATTCCCCATGTTTAGTCCTGACTCTGGGCACCAGCAGGAGGCCGGTCCCTGAGGTCCTCAGAGTCCGAGCTGGCTCATCATTGTTGACATCAGAACTCTTGATCTTGCTATATTAGGTGTGCGTGGAACCATCTTAATGCCTGTTTTAATCCGAATTTTGTGATGGATGGAAGGTGATGAAAAGGAGAATGAGGATTCTGTAGTGGGTGTAGATGTTGCAGGGGGACCCAGAGCTGGTTTGATGGCAGGGGTGATGACAGCAGTTCTGTCGATCCAGTCACAGATGGTGAATGTGTGAACTGTGAATCCTTTGCTGGGGTTGGTGTGATTGGCTGCTGATGAATCTTATGGTGGAGGCTGTGATTGTGCCGCTGCTGATACTGAAACATTGGCCTGATCTCTGGCTGACGGAGCTGGAATTCTTCTCTCATTCCTCTCTTCTCTAGCTGCTCAGGACCCAGTCCAAGGCCATTCTGCTGCCTCAGAGTGTGGAGCAGGTTCTCTGCCTGCAACCTCTGCATAGCTGTGGACCATTTCTCTTAAACCGGTCCTCACGTTTCAGAATACCATAGATAGAAGTTCTCATTGTAGTGCAATCCTCTAGGTGCACACTTGTTGGACAGCCATGTGTTCAACTGAAGCAGCCGGCTAAACTTGTTTATTTTATACAAGATTATAAATTAACTTTAGCAGTAAAATCGGAATCAGAAAACCGACAACGCCATTTGGACAATAATGGGCCAAGGATCATATTAAAAACATAAGGCGCAGAAAGGCACACAGATTCGTTGTTGACAGAGGCAAATAGACATTGTTATACAAATTTGGTGATTTATTTAAAGTTAGTTAGTTCTTAGTTTTTATAAATCGTAGGTTCCAAAAGAAAAAAAAAAAAAAAAAAAAAAGGGTCTCAGTGGATGTTCACATTTTCACATTCACTGTTGTCCATAAATACAAATACCTATGGACAATACTTGTCCATCAATTCATCCTTAACTTACCACAAGAAGTCTACAACAAGGCATGCTCATCCCAGCATCCCATGACCAAAGTTACAATTAAGATTTCGTTTTAAAGGCCGAGCAGATAGAAAAGTCCTAAAAATAGAGCTTTCTTTTGACCTATCGCTGAGAAACCTCTGTTGTGCACCCTTGACGGGCAGCGCACCGCGCACACGCCGGCTACACACGCCGGCAACACACGCCGGCAACACACGGCAACACACGCCGGCTACACACGCCGGCTACACACGCCGGCTACACACACATTGGAACCCCAGGAGTAATCCATATCGCGGCGTGGCGGGGGGTGCGAGCCTCACCAAAGCACTAGAGTAAAACATAAATTAATGGCTGTAGAAATAGATTATTGAAGCAGCTAACGCAGCTAGCTACCAAAGAACAGGACAACGGGGTGTCAACAAGCCCCCAGGGCCCAAGATAGCAGTCAATTCAAGTCAATGGCAGCTGCTCATTAGCGCATGTCGCCAGTTAGCCTTTAGCAGCTAGTACACAGTGGCCCGGAAGTTACGTAGGTTCGCGTACCATGTGATTGCACTGACCAATCAGAGCGAGTTACTGGCGCTGCACAGAGGCCAGTGCGAGCTAAAGCTAAATAGTAAAAAAACAGGTATTAAGAAAACTTTTTTGAACCGGAAAAAAGTGAATGACTTACAAAAGTCGTTATTTTAGAAGATCCATGTAGAGCTAGCAGTCATTGTGTGGCCAATTGCTGTTGTGCCGTTTCTTTACTTTTACAATACATCAGAACATTTGATTATAAATGAAATTTGGTCAATCAATTGAATTATTATAATGCTAAACTTACAATTAAATGTTATAATATTGAATGTATGATAATCACATTATTTTCTGTTTGTGCATATTTTGTTACATGTAACAAAATGCAGTGTAGTGTAATTATATTAATACCATTGACCTTTTGTCTATGTATTTACGGAAGTCTTTTTTATGTCATGGCTCTATTAGTCAATATTTTACCGTTATTATTCAGTGTTTTGCTAATTTTTTTTAATTTCAGAATGTGATTTTATATTGCCAAGGGAATACATGAAAGGTAATATGTGCATTTAAGTCACTTTATAAAGAGAGAGATCTGTGTTTCTGGAGAAAATATATTTAATGATCAGAATATAGTTTGTTTGTCATGTTCACATTGTCTCACTTATGGCAGTCAACAGAAACCATAATTAAGACTAAACGTTTTAATGTGTTACAGAAAACACTTTAAATTGAGCTGCAATTTACAGTTAAACCCAAACTTCTTTTACAGTTTTGGGAGCGTTATGCCCTTACACTTGTGCGTGTACTTACGTGTCCTCCACTGTCGGGGGGCGCTGTTTCGCGGACTCCCGCGGACCCCCGCGCTCCCCCACACAACAACTCTGCTTCCCAGTCACACGAGTACTTTTAAATGGCCAATATACATGGAAACAGCACGGAGGACCCATGGATCTATTATAATAACGGGAGGACCGCAACTGTGTAATAATAATCTGTTGTGAAACAAAGACGACACGGAGGCCAAAGTGAACGGCACACGGAGCCAACGCCGCAAAATGACAAAATGTAGAGTTAAAGCTCAAAACACCAGGATCACTGGCCCCACCCAACATTTACAAACAAATATCTGATCTCTGAACAGTCTGATGACTAGTTAACTAGTCCTTTATATATATTTTTTATACAAACAGAACAGCTTGGACTGAAGTGAAATGTTGTTGTTTTAGGGACAAATTTGTGAAATAAATAAAATAAAATGTGTTATTTTAAGCAGAAACTCTGCTTTAATATGCTTTACATGGTTTACGGAATGTATACAAATATTGACTGATTACTCGAAAAAAGAATGGATAGATTACTTGATTGCTTTTATCAAGGCATATAAATCAGAACTCACAAGGGGAAATTTACATCACAATAAAATTGACGATACAATCTGAACCAGCGGTTAAGGACTGGACCGCATAGAAACATAAAATGTAAAAAAAAATATTCTCAATTCAAAAATAGACTTATTTAACAGACTTAAATGGACACAATGGGACCTAATTGTGCTGTGTTTATGTTCTATTGTTCAAAGCAATTCTAATAAGAATTTTTTTTAAATACAATTTCAAGAGAGCCTATTTCTTACAAACTGGCACGTTCAGCTCATACATCTGCACACACTCGCCATCGGGTCTATTCCAATCAAAAAATTTAAGAAAAAAAGATAAAATTGTATCTATAAATTAAAAAAAATATATACCGTATTCCAGTAACCCAATACTGAATAAAAAACGACTTTGATCATATTCAACTACACATGTGTAGGGACGCAAGTTAATCAAAACGAATTAAGATCATTCTCGACTAAGTTAGTAATCGAAATAATCCCTAACTGGTACATTCATAGCTTCAAAAAAATGTACCACAATTGCATTGAAATGATTCAGTTTTAATGTATTTGGTCGGGACAGTGCATGTTAATGAACATGCATGAAATGCATGCTGTAAACAAGCCAGATTGTAGCCATGGGCTAATTTCCATCCGTTGTCTCACAACAAACTCATTCATCATCTGACTTTTGTGTTCTAAACAACTACTCGATTAATTGAAAGAATGATCGCTAGACCTAATTGATTAGCAAAATGATTGTTAATTGCAGCCCTAGACATGGATTCTGTGTCTTTTGGTCATTTGGTGTTTTCAATAAGTCAAAAATGAGTGAGTGAATTTTGTCAGAAATTACTTTAATCTAATATGGCCGACTTCCTGTCAAGTTCAGGGCGAGGTCATAATATCATATTTTACATGAAATGATCAATTTTTCTGGCCATGTTTCATATTTTTACTGTGACTTGGTTTCCCCTCCAATGGACGATATTCCATTGGCCGCATGTAATTTGATTTTTGAGGTGGCGCAATGGATCTGTCTTTCAGTATTTTTTCCTCGGGTCTTTTACTCAAAATTAGAGCTCACTAAGTTCCGATTCCAGACACAGGATTCCGTAATTCGTATCTGGCCTAATAATAAAAAAGCCGTGAAATGGCAAGAAGCCATTGCGAGTGACTACGTAATGCATGCCATATCCTGTGCAGTTGCCATGATCTTCTTTGGTGGTGTTTTATGGCAATTGGTATCGAAGTGTTACATTCCCGTCATTCTTTAGACTTTATTCTTTAGACTTTATTCTTTACTTTATTCTTTTAGACTATTGCCACCTACTGTAGTTGTACTTCTTCTTCGTTGGTGGTGTTTTATGTCTGTTGGTATCCATAATGTTACATTACTGCCATTCTTTAATTATCACCGTTGGTGCCAACATGATCATTGAATGACGAAAACACATATGACGACATTGCGTCCGTGATGCCCGGTCATGTGACGATGTAAAGCATATGCTTTACATCGTCACATGCATTCAATTCCTTTCCGCTTTGATCCCATGGGCTTTGAAGACAATAAAACATAAACACAGTGGTACAATCCAGTCACTCCCTCTCACTCCCTCTCTCACTCTCTCTCTCTCTCTCTCACTCCCTCTCTCTCTCTCTTTCTCTCTCTCTCTCACTCCCTCTCTTTCTCTCCTGTCTCTTTCTCTCTCTCTCCTTTTTATTATTATTTATTTTTAATCTATTTTTAACCGTATAGCGTAAAACACATACTTTGAAGACGTACAACTACAGTAGGTGGCAGTAAATGCGCCTTTACAGCTGGCTGCTAACCGCCATTAAAAGCAACACCAACAGTGCTCATGTGAGTGGTACTTTTTCTCTACCTTTTTTTCTCTCTCTTTCTCTCTTTTTCTCCCTCTCCCCCCTTTTTTTCTTTTTCTTTTTTTTCGCGGTATAGTGTACTTCATACTTCGAAGACGTACAACTACAGTAGGTGGCGGTAAATGCACCTTTCGGCTTCCAACCGTCCTTAAAAGCAACACAACAACAACAACAACAACAACCACAAGGAACATGTAAGGCTATAGTTACTTATATAACACATGATTAATTGGAAGATTATAGAGTTAAGAGCGTTGTTGTAGTGTTACACTACAATTCTCTTTTTGGTATTATGGTCTCCCTTGATCTCCTGCCCACACTCAATCCAGTTTACTCGCATGAGAACAGGCCACACTGGACTCAATAAGTCACTGAATAGGATAGGCAAACATCCTAATGGTTTATGTAATCACTGTCAAGAACCAGAAACTTTAGCATGTGCTCATTACCTGTAGAGCATATGAAAGAGTGAGAACTGACTTAGTCTTATGGTTTCAAAATAATAAACGGGAATTCAATCTACTGAATCTTCTCACAATCCAGTCATAAGAATCATGTAAGGCTTTAGTTGCTTACCTACATAATACATGATTAATTGGAAGATTATAGAATCTTTGTAGTGTTACACTACAACCCCCTTTTAATATTATGGGTTCTGTTGATCTTCTGTCCACGCTCACTCCAGTAGGTGGCGGTAAATGCACCTTTTGGCTACCAACCTCCATTAAAAAGCAACACAACAACAACACAAATAGATCTGTGCAAAAAGCAATCCGTGTGTGACGGTGGTGGACCTGCAGTGATAAAAGTGGTCACTTTCACTCACTCATACTGTTTCACCATAGAGATCGCTGAAGTCTGACTGACAAACTCAACTAACAACAACGTAAACTAATAGTAAAACTTTTAACTCATTCTTAAAAAATATAAGACTGACAAACACCAAAATTAATACTACAATGTAGTACTACAACCTACAACATAGTACTAAAAGTACTGTACAGGATATGGCCAGCAAAATGCAGTACGTAGAAGTACTGTGAAATTAAACTAAACTAACTAATAATACTATTCCGCCACTCTAAAAGATAGGAAAAATTGCTAGTGACGAAAATAGGACAAGAAAAGCGACCTGTGAAACAACAACAATAAATAATAACAACAAAAATAATACAAAAGTAATAATCCCCACAATTTTTTTATAATGGATGAATATTTTAGTTTAAGACCTGCAGACCTCGTTCTGGTGGTGTTTTCTATTAAAGATATACAAGCCAATGTTATTCTATTTTCATTTTTTTTTTCTTTTCTCATTTTAGATTCATAATATGTACAAACCAAACTGCTATTGGTGACACGAGGGTAACCGATCAGCTGGCAAATAGCAGTTTGAACAGAACAACTTCACGTTGCAGAATCACTTGAAGAGACTGCCACAAACTACTGGAGCAGAAACTCATCCTCAAAAAGAGAAAGCCAAATGGATCTCACCAAGATGTCTTCAACCCATCAGTGGAGAGACCCGGGAGCTTTTATGAATCCATGCTCCAAACCAACAGTGAGGAATGGTACAGGCATAAAGGCTCCGAAACCTGCGCCCACTCCCGCCCGATCTGCTCTGTCCGCCAAAAAGCAGAAGATGGAGGAATTGTCGTCTGTGATGGAACAGCTCTCCATTCCTGATGACACCAGTCCAAAGAGCAGCGTCAAGGGCTACTGGACTGTGCTGAGCTGTCCGGAGATGGAGCAGAAAACACCAGCACAAAAACCTAACTGGTTCATGGAATCCCTGCTCCATCAAGGCAACGTAAAAAAATGGCAGGATCATATGCAGGTAAATCAAGCCGTTAAGAGACCTGGCCAGCAGCTGATGACCGAGCCAAGGCAGGTTCAACCACAGAAGACACTTGATGAGCAGCTGAGGACCGAGCCAAGGCAGGTTCAACCACAGAAGAGACTTGTTGAGCAGCTGAGGACCGAGCCAAGGCAGGTTCAACCACAGAAGAGACTTGTTGAGCAGCTGAGGACCGAGCCAAGGCAGGTTCAACCACAGAAGAGAATTGTTGAGCATCTGAGGACCGAGCCAAGGCAGGTTCAACCACAGCAGAGACACGATGTGCAGCTGAGGACCGAGCCAAGGCAGGTTCAACCACAAAAGAGACCTTTTGAGCAGCTGAGGACCGAGCCGAGGCAGGTTCAACCACAGAAAAGACCTATTGAGCAGCTGAGGACCGAGCCAAGACAGGTTCAACCACAGAAAAGACCTGTTAAGAAGATGAGGACCGAGCAAAGGCAGGTTCAACCACAGCATAGCCCTGTTGAGCCCAAAGATATTGTCATCAAGATTCAATGCGGGCATAAGGAAGTGAGAATCCAACCACAGAAAAGACCTATTGAGCTGAGGACCGAGCCAAGGCGGGTTCAACCACGGAAAAAACATGTTGAGCAGCTGAGGCCCGAGCCAAAGCAGGTTCAACCACAGCAGAGGCCTTTTGAGCATCTGAGGACAGAGCAAAGACAGGTTCAACCACAGAAAAGACCTGTTAATAAGCTGAGGACCGAGCAAAGGCAATTTCAACCACAGAAGAGACCTGTTGTGCAGCTGAGGAACGAGCCAAGGCAGTTTCAACCACAGCAGAGACCTGGCCAGCAGCTGAGGAACGAGCCAAGACAGGTTCAACCAAAGCAGAGACCTGTTGAGCCCAAATATACTGCCATCAAGAGAATTCAGCCCACGAATGGACAAGCTTTCCAAGGTCGCAATAGAAGTAGAAAGTGGCGGAACAGGAAGGGCAGATTTGAGCAAAGGTCCTTCCTCAAGAACCACCACCAGAGAGGAGGAGTGATGCAGCGGCTCGGTTATAAACAGGACAACGCCTGGAGATTCAGGGAGGAGGAGACTGGTTGGACCCAGAAAAGATACTTCAAGACATACTACTAACTCCATTTTGTCATGTCGCAAAATAAAAAATATTGCTGCAACTGTAAATAAATGCATTTTGATGTTTTTTTAAAAAAAAAAACAATAACGAGTCAAATATTATACATTTTAAAATATATATATTAAATGGCATACATGTCATTTTCTACGTAGCGCTGCAGTGTTTTTTTTTTTATGTTTCTCTACATTTTTCTACAAAATATAAAATCAATATCATTAGTTATTAGTATGATAGTGTATCAGTACGATAGTGATAGAAAAAGCGAACATCGAGTGTGCTATTTCTGTAGTCTCATCACAAAGACGAGAAAACAAAATGCGAGTCAGGCTATCCAATCTGAGAAATTTGATTCATATCCCCTGCAAAAAGAACGCTCAGTCCCACTGAAACTAGTCTGAAACTTGCTGTGCTAAATGTCAGATCCTTATGTAACAAATCATTCTTAATAATTTTATTTCTTATAATCTTGATTTTATGTTTTTAACTGAAACATGGCTTGACAAAAACACGGGAAATTTAGTTCTAATTGAATCTGCTCCACCCAACTTTAAGTTTGAATCTGAAACACGAGAAAACAAAAAGGGAGGTGGTGTGTCTGCTTTTGTTAGAGATGAAATAGTTACCCACAGGTTGTCCTTTGGGATGTTTTAGTATGTATCCTTTAAAATTGAGCTAAAACAGTCTTCATCCATTATCTTCATTGTTTTATACAAGCCTCCCCAGTACTGCCAAAGTTTTATTGAGTTTTATTGATTTTACTGAGATGCTTTCAGTCATATGCACAGACTTTGATGGTTTGGTCATAGCAGGTGGTTTTAATGTCCATGTTGATAATACTTGTGACAGAAACGCTAAAGAGCTTCATGCTACGCTTGAAACTTTTGGTCTTACTCAGCACGTGAGTGGCCCACCCACAGCAGAGGGCATATTCTAGATCTTCTAAATTACAAAAGGGGGTTAATATTTCAAACAGTGTTTTCAAACACGTCCGGAATGCTCTATCAGCCTGTGGATATCCGACTTGGGCTCTGAACAAAGTGAAGAGAACCAAAAAGCAGGACAAAAGGGACAAAAGGGAAACAGTCCCGAGACGTAAGGGATAGAGACACCCTTTCTTCTTGGTTCTGTCAGAAAAAAAACTGCAAAGAATTTTTAGACAACACGAAGTCCCTGTTTATTTCAAACCAGGCAACACGTTAACACAGAAACTGGTTCACCCTAAGGACAAGATGCCAACACAAAAGCAAAGCAATGTAGTGTATTCTATCCAATGCAGTGAAGAAAGTTGTAAAGAGCGGTACATAGGGGAGACTAAACAGCCACTTCACAAGAGGCTTTAGCAACAAAGAAGACACGCGAGTTCAGGACCCCAAAGCGCTGTTCATCTTCATCTCAAAGCCACAAACCACTCTATTGAAGACAGTGAGGTGGAGATTCTGAGCAGGGAGATAAGATGGTTTGAAAGAGGAGTTAAGGAGGCCATATTTGTTAAAAAAGAGAATCCTTCCTTAAATCGTAATGGAGGTTTAAGATTCAACCTTCCAGTTGTTTATAATGGTCTGCTGAAACCCTGGATACGCCCGGGGCATTCTGATGCGAAACAGGCACTCAAGGTGAGGCAGCCAAATGCCAGGGAACAATAGAACAATAGGCCCATCCCAGTTAAGTTTCAATGGGCCATTAGCAGGAGGTCCCGCCCTGTGGGAAGGGCTTTCACAGAGTAGGATATAAACAGGAGTTCTCAGACTTGTTTCACTGATTGAATGAATGACTCTTGGATGAGAGTCGAAACGTTTCGTTTTTTCTAAAACAGAGTCCAGATGACTACAACTGAATCTTTTTCTACAATGGAACACTCCTGGACAAATGAGGGATTACACCGACACGTACATGTACAACCTCATCTTATGTAGAACTAGGGAAGGATATTTTTCTGAAATAACTGAAAGCTGTAGTAACAACTCGTGTGTCCTGTTTGCCACAGTAAACAGATTAACAAACCCTCCAGCTCAGCTGCTGTTAGAGCTTATTTCCACATCCAAGAGTAATGAGTTTGCATTTTTCTTTAAATCACAAAGTTCAGGGCATTAAAATGCTATAAATTCTACAATGCAAAAAATAACCCTAAAACCACCTAAACACTGACTCACTTACCTGTAATTGACAAAACTGTCCAGGAGATCATCACCAGTCTGACTTCATCTAAATGCTGCCTCGACGTGTTACCCACCAGATTTCTTAAATCGGTGCTGAACAGTTTGTTAGCACCACTCACTCACATAGTTAACATGTCACTTCAATCTGGAACATTCCCAATGTCGTTGAAAACTGCGGTCATAAAGCCTCTCCTGAAGAAGAGCAGTCTTGATGCCACAGTACTGAGTAATTACCGGCCCATCTCTAATCTGCCATTTTGGGGCAAAGTCCTTGACAAGGTTGTTTACCAACAGCTCACTGATTTCCTCTTAATAACCAACTAATTTTATGTTTTCCAGTCAGGTTTTAGACCTCATCACAGCACTGAGACTGCTCTTGTCAAGGTGACAGATGACATCCACCTAAACAGATCTGAGTGCTGCTTTTGACACTGTCGATCATGGGATCCTCTTACAGAGACTAGAGGACTGGGTGGGCATCACTGGCACTGCCCTAAACTGGTTAAAGTCCTATCTGGAAGACAGGAAGTACTTTGTTGAAATTGGTAACTGTGTCTCAGACCAGAAGACCCTGACCTGTGGGGTGCACCAAGGGTAAATGCTGGGACCCCTTCTATTCTACATGAACCTCTACATGCTGCCGTTAGGTCAGTTGATAAGCAGCAAAAATGTGTCCTATCACAATTATGCAGACGACACTCAGATCTATGCTTCACTGAAGGCAGGTGAATATGGACCAGTGGATTCACTCTGTCACTGCATCCAACAGATCAGTGTGTGGATGCAAAACAACTTTCTCCAGCTCAGACAAGACTGAAATCATCGTCTTTGGCCCACAGAAACAAAGAGAAAGTGTTAACAGTCACCTCCAGAGTCTCGCTCTAAAACCTACAAATCAAGTTAGGAATTTGATCTGCAGCCTTTTTTTAAAAAAACCTTTGCCAAAATCAAAAGTATAGTGTCTAAACCAGACTTGGGGAGACTTATTCATGCATTTGTCTCTAGTAGATTAGACTACTGTAACGGCCTGCTCACTGGCCTCTCCAAACGAGCTGTAAAACAGCTGCAGTACATCCAGAACGCTGCTGCTCGGTTCCTGACTAGAACCAGGAAGTATGATCACGTTAGTCCTGTGCTCAGGTCTCTGCACTGGCTTCCTGTGGCTCAGAGAATAGACTTCAAAGCAACTCTGCTTGTATACAAGTCTCTCCATGGCCTAGCACCAAAGTACATCTCGGGCATGTTAGTGCCATATGAACACATCTCGGACTCTGAGGACCTACTCTGAGGACCTACTCTGAGGACCTACTCTGAGGACCTACTCTGAGGACCTCAAGGACCGGCCTCCTGCCGGTGCCCAGAGTCAGGCCTAAACATGGGGAATCTGCGTTTCAGTTTTATGCAGCTAAAATCTGGAACAGTCTTTCTGAGGATGTGAGTCAGGCCTCTACTCTGGCATTGTTCAAATCTAAGCTAAAAACTGTGCATATGACTGAAATGATTTTTTTTTGCACTCTTCTCTTTTATGTCTTAAACGATTTGACGGATAGCCTGAAAAGGGAACCTTTAAATTTCTTTCAATTTTCAATTCGATTCAATTTATTTTTGTAACGCCCAAAATCACAACAGCAGTTGCCTCGAGGGGCTACAGTGGAAAACAAAATAAACAATGTTCATAGGGACTTGGAAATGTCCCAGCATCCTGTGTCCTTAGACAGATGTCCCAAGCTCCCCTGTCCTTAGACCCTCCTTCTCGGCCAGGAAAAACTACCAAACCTCTACCAAAAGTAGAAACCTGTAGGAACCTGTGGTTCCACAGTGAAGGAGAGATCCGACTCCCTCGGACGGACAGGCAGACGCGCCTCAATTTGCAGATACACCGTGGAGCTAGACCCACTCAGGAGGAGAACCAACTCTTCGAGGCCGATGAAGAACCGTTCATGTGGAGTAGAGACCGCTTCTCCAGGCAGACCGTTTCTCCAGGCAGTTGAGGAGCATCTGGATCCACAGGTCATCGATGTGCCTGCTCCACTTTAAATTAAGGTTTTGTGATTTCTGCAAACCTGAGACCTCCTGGGTCTCAGGCACGCTCAGGCAGAGCAATAGACATTCAACTTTTAGGGTCCCCTAGAGTGCTTTTGCACACTGTGGCTATGCCAGGAACTATTTTTTATTTATACAATTTATATTACATTTTCAACTAGTTTACCTGAAAAATAACTTGGAAAAATAAATACTGTAGTCAATATTTCAACTGTATCTGTCAAACATGTCCCCAAGCAATCAAATGTAGATGTGTCTGGATTTAAACTTATGAATAATTAATGTTCTAATGTGGCTGAATATACTGGGTGGACAGTGGCGCAGCGGTAGTATATTATAATTAGTTGCCATTTGTTCTCAATTCTCTATGAACACTGTATTATTACATTTGTGGGAAATGTTTACGTTTGTGGGGGTTATTACGTCTGTGGGGAATATTACGATAACAGGGATGTCAAAATTAGTAGGTTAATTGATTATTCAGGTAACAGTATAATCTTAACTAAAGAAATAATGATCTTGACAATTTTAGAAGCCAAATTAAGTATTAATTAGTCAATCTTCACAAAGAACTGGATACACTACCTCCCCAGACCACCTAGCTCCTCTTCTGTTCTCTGCCTGTATTTTTCCATTTTCCCACAAATCCAATCTCCCACATTTAGCACACCGAGGAGTGAATGCAACTAGACACAGAGTTTATGTTCTAAAGCAGACAGCCAACATGGAGCAGAAAGTCTGATGTCAAAAACAAATAAATCACACCACAATCATCAAACTCTTCCATGACCACCACCTGAACTCACGTACCCAACGTTGGTGGCTCCATCTCTTGTTTTGCATATGTTTTTTACCTTCAAAAGTCACCAAAAGTACTGCTGGGAACGAAAACCCATGCCTCAGATTTCTCTCCTTGAATTCCTCATTGATGTGGGAAAACTTTTCTTGCTGTTGACGAACTTCATGGGGAATATCCGGAGTAAAGAAGACACATTTGCCTTTTTTACTGGAGGTCTCCTTTCACTTTTGCAGCCTTCATAACATACTCCTTCACATGATCGTTAAGAAACCCCATTATCAGTCTTGGCCCAGGCGATGTGCTCTTTCTATTATAATGGGGGGACGGCAAATCTAGACCCTGAAATGAACTCTGGGATCATTTTCTCAGGGAAACTTTCAGTGTGATTGCCTTTCTCTCCCTCTGGTACACCCATAAGTCTGAGCTTGACTCCAAATCCTGAATGTTAATTCTCATATTCTTGAACTCCGCCATTACCTTGGCTCTCAGCTCCCGTAACTCATCCATATCGTTTGAAATATGTTGCTCTGCCTCGCCAATGCATGCTCTAGCTTCCCCTGCTTTCAGCTCCATTATGTCGGATTTGATTTGGGCTCCATTGTTCCTTGCTCTCATTTCAGCTCTCAATGATTACATGTTTTGCTGCATTTCATGCAACATAAGAGGCAACTGTTGTAAAGTCATGCCCTCTCCTCCTTCTAACAGGGAGACTTTGAATTGTTAATTGTCATTTTAACAGTGCTGTATTTTCATCATTCTGAAATAGAATGCTTTAAAGTGTGTTTCTGTAATCCCTTTAACAATGCTCTTAGACCATAACCACATTGCAGATACTACATTTCTTATATACATTTACAGCGGCCAATATTTTTACATGTTTTGGAAGTCACTTTAACCTATTAGAATTTCAGAAAGATTCTTAAAAGCTGAAAATAAATGGGCTATTTAAATTGTACAGAATGGTTTCAACAGCGTATATTTGGTAATTGCATTGATTCTGCATCCTGGTGTAATGGTGTACATCTACTATATTTGGAATAGACTCTTAGGAAATAAACCATTTTGCCCAGCTGGAGCAATTTTCTGGAATCATAGCACATTTAGTATTGTAGTAGCAAAGTACTGTAGCTCCCTCTATTGGTAGCTTTTTGTATCAACACATAATCAACATTTGTGTTGATCTACTGTGGCACCACGTTACAAGTAGATTCTATATCATTATTGGCGTAAGGTTTATATATTTATGCAACATTAAAGGTCAGGCATGAAAAGGGCGATCTGCTGTCGTTATGTAAGACCACATCTTATATGTAGCCGTTTATGATTATTTCCTGGAAAACATGAATAGAGATTGTGATAAAACAAATCCTGGTGACCGATAATGGCTCCTGCAAACAACAATGTGCACTGATTGCGTTTGAGTCACTTTTGTACCCACATTTCAGGAGAATAAAAATACATCTTTGCAAAAGTAGTGGTGTGTGTATAACAAACACGATATTGTACAAATGCGATGTTTTAATGTGAGTATATCTACTGTATGTTACAACGGTGTTCCCCAACCAGGAGGTAGCATTTCATTTTGTAAAAAGGTGACATTTTACAGTATTTGTATATAAAATCATCTTTTGAGAACCCTTAATAACCTTAAGAATGTTTTTGTAGGGAGATTGTGCATGTCAATATAAGATCAGGGGGATCAGTTAGGAGTACTTATAAAATAAGACACAGCTGTTATTCGAGACAAAACATTGAGAAACACTATAAAAACATGAACCAGGCAGAAATTTGTAAAATATAATAATATCCAAACCATTCACTTTTATGGCGAGACACTACAGGCAAAAAAAAAAGTTTCCCCTTTTTTGGTCAGTTTGCCCTCTTAACATATAAGCCGTCACCTGAAAACAACATTGGCCAATGTTAATTATTTAATTCAAGAAACTTTTGTCCATGGCTTAATATGGGACAATGTAATGTCTAAAGAGGTTTTCTCAATCTGCATTTTACTCCAATAGAAGCAGAATCAGAATGACATACATATCCCCCTTAAAAGCAGCACCTACACACACCAAACATTTAAGTGGATGAAGATTGTGATGTTTTTCTAAACCTGAGTTCTCAGACTTCTTTCACAGATTGAGAATGACTCTTGGATGAGAGTCGAAACGTTTGTTTTTCTAAAACAGAGTCCAGATGACTACAACTGCATCTTTTTCTACAAGATTGTGATGGATCGTACAGGATTTGTTGATTTTAAATTCTATATTTGATTTGAAGCAACATTTGAAATGTTACACACATTTTCATTAAGATCTAGTTTATTCAAATACTAAATACGAAATCCAAGATCTCATTGTAATTACTTTACTGTATCTAATATGTTAACAAAATTAAGCGAGAAATTTAAACTTGGTTCTGTTCATTTTTCAGATTCATATTTCCCAGTAATGTGCAATTTTGCCCATTTTTACACATAAAATGCCTTATTCATAAATGAAAACATGGTATGAACATTTAAGAAGAAATTCTAAATTGATTTCTGAACATTTTAGATTTTTTCCTATTCACCTGCAGTGTCTCACTTTAATGCTACATGGAAATACAAATACAAAAACAATACTTGCATTTAAACTATCTATTTTTCATTCGTCTATTGTTATTATCCCTCCATTTTGATAACTCACCTCAATCATAAAGCGTGTTTCAGTCCTGATGCAGTAGCAGTGTCTTCTGCTCTGTATGTGCTCCTTGATATCTCTACCTGCTCCTCTCTCTCTGTAGATGAGGACGATAGTGCAGCCTCCAGAAAGCAGAAGCCCCTTGCTTTCCAGACCCTTCAGATCTGTGAGGTACTGCACAGGGTCATGGTCCATCAACACCAGACTGAAGCCCTCCTCATGAGAGCGCAAACGTCCAGGCAGCAACGGGACAGCATCACGTGAACTCAATACCAACACTTCGAACTACAAAATAAAACAAAAGACTGTCCATAACATAATGTACTTGGATGATAGTCACTTTTACTTTTAGCACTGATTTTGTAGAAACAGTTGTTTTACAGCAGCCATACCAATCATAAACAGTGCAGGTTATTATGATAATACGATGCGTTATTCTTACATTAACATCAAATTATGTTTAAAGCAAAAACACAAATATTTCCTGATTGTATTCAATGGTTCTTTTCAATTCCTGAGAGCAAATAAAAATGCAAATTTACTTTACTAAGAGCTAAGAAATATATTCAGAGTAGATGCAGCTCCTTTGCTGGTGTTCAATTGTGGAACAGTGATACCTTATGCATGAAGTTATTTTGTTATTTTCAAAAAAGTATTGTACACCTCTTTTGACTGAGAAATACATGTCTGTAAATTGATTTTGTATAGATTTGTTTTTTCTCGTTTTCATTCTTCTATTCATTATACTTTTTAGCCATAAAATATGGGCATTGATAAACTAAACTACAAAGCTTGTATTGTACGTTTTTCTCCTTTTGCTTTTCTTTTCATATAATTTTTTATTGCACTAAGTCCTTATCTTGTTAAAGTTTTATTTTTATTACATTAATCTTATTCATGATCACTTGACAACGATTATACATTAGTATGTAATTTTAAATACAGAAGGGTTTTAGGCTGTGTTCACACTTACACACACCCCACAACAGAACTTGGACCATGACTAAACCAGAACTAGAACAGGACTAAACCAGGAGCAAACCAACACCAAATTTAAGGTCACCTGGTGGGGTTTGAATCCTGCCACTAGAATGAGCTCCTCTCCATAATCTGCAGTTTGTGAGTCCTGCTCCACTGTGATCAGTCGGGCTCCAGGGGGCAGCAAACGCAGCACACGCACTGAACTGTAGCCACAGTGCATCCCCAGCTCCAGAGCCAAGGAGGGCTGCACCCGCCTCACCACCTCGTCCAACTGGGCACCTATGGGCGACATGGGTTATTATACAATATCAAATCATCCTTTGTAAAAGTGTTAAACCTATTCTCTTCTGTAATGGAAGATTTGTTTAAAGCATTTATTTGAATCTACAGTACAATTAAATATAAGATTAGAAGTTGATTTTAATAATTGTATCATTATTTTATATCATGTATATTATTACATATAATATTACAGTAGTGTAAATATATATTTTTGCTTAATATGATGGAAACACTATAGATAAGATAGATTTCTAAACTAAATTACAGCTGCCGGTTAGATGTTGTTAACTTTGGTGTAAAACATTAATTTGTGTACATTTTCTCTTGTGTATGTGTTTTTCGGGAACTCCAGTTGTAGGGCGTTTTGATGCCACTATTACATTTTTTGTTATTTGTCATTTATTTGTTATTTTTTAATTTTTCAAAATAAAAAAAAACACATCTAATCTTAAATCTCAGGTTTGTGCTGTTCGGCTTAAAAATTTAAGATTTTAACAACTTTGTTTAATTTATATGTTTTGCTTAGCTTTTTTCATGTTGTAAGCACAGATTTTACCCAGGGATTCTAAACTTCCTTCAAGTAACTCGGCCGTTTGTCATCTGCCAGTCAGGCCTGTACAAGGACCTCCGGCACAACATTACATTCTCACCCTGGACATGGTCTATTTGAACCACTCCCCTCAGGCAGGAGGCTACGGTCCATTCGGACCAGAACCTCCCCCCACAAGAATAGTTTCTTTCCCTCTGCCGTTGGACTCATGAACACTTCTAAACACCTGCCACTTTAACTGCAACTATTCAATCACTCACTGCACTGTCACTTTCTGCACTACAACTATAAATTTAACTGTAATTCTCGTGTACATAGTAATGCCTATTTCTATTTTTATTTCATACTATAGTAATTTTAAATTGTTTCTTAACATATATTCAATCAAAAAGGCATGCATTGTTTTATTATTGGTCAGTGTTTTATGTTGCACCTTAAGGCCGAGATAAGTTCCTATGTTTGTGAATTTTGTTCATTGACAGTGGCAATAACTCCTTTCTGATTCTGACATTCAATATTTTTTCAGTGAGCTTCATATTCTGGGGTCACACCAGCACAGCAAGGCTCTGATTTCCGCCAAAATAAATTACATTTTCAGACAAGGTAAACCCCATCCTCCATTTTCTTTTGGTAGTTGTTGGGTCTTAAATCGAATACAAGGTTTTTTACCATGCCATATAAATCTAGAGATTGTTTTATTCCTCTAATCAAATAGAATAGATAGAGAAATATGGGCAAAACATACATTTTAATTGTTTCAATTCTTGGGTTGGAATAAGGTTCCACCAAGTTTTTTCTTTATGGAGTTAAAAAGGGGGTATAGTATTTCTATAGTATAGTAAGTCTTTATGGAGAACCACACCTAAATATATTAGGGATTCTGTGAGCCATTTAAATGAGCAGGTCTTTCTAAAAGTCAGAGGGGGTCGCCATGCCAGTAAGAAATAATTTCAGTTTTTTGTATTTTTTTTCAATTGAAGCCACTCACCAATCTGTGCTCCGATGCAGAGAGAAGGGAACATGCTGTGGTAGAGGTCATACGTCTGCAGCACACTGTCCACTTTGCCATGCGTGGACTGGCAGAAGACAAAAGCATGGACGCTCTGTGTACACACCTCCTTTTTTATGAGCCATAGTGTCCAGGCTTGAGCTCTGCGGCACAGGGACACCACTTTCAACCGGTAACATTTGGAAAGCAGGAGAACGGCAGGAATCAGAGAAGCAGAAACAGCCAGCAGCCACATCTCTAATGCTGGAGGACCAAGAGGCTGGAAAATCTGAAATGAACAAAATAAGTATGTGATCAGTGGCTGGTTATAGGTTGGTGTTGTTACTTGGGCTTGATTGAGGAAAAAGAAACAAATAACATAGAAATATTAATACTCTATAAGGGTTAAGTCTTCAAAGGGTTGTCTTGAATCTAGACAGGATTCCCAGTATATTCTACACAGATGATCTCAGTCTGGTCACCACCTCCTCTGCTGCATCTTATTTCAGTGACCAGTGTTGAATTGCATTACTTTTAAAAAGTAACTCCTTACCTTACCTCGTTACCGCCCTGGAAAATAACGTATTACTTTACTCGCTACTGTGTTATAATAGTAACGGGAAGAGTACTCTTGTGTTACCAATAATTAACTGTTGTTGAACAGAGTAACGTAATGATTAAAATATCAAATAAACAAGCAGAGTAAATGCGTTTGACTGGGCTTTATTTTTCGTTATTTTATGTTGACAGATTCCCACAATACAATGCCATACAATAAGCATGTGTGGGCATGTCCTCAAGCAACGAAAAACATGCTAAAATAAAATGAGTGGATTAGCAAGAGCACCGACGCACAACAACAGAGCGCGCTTGTTTTAGGCCTGTAGTTTATTGAAATCAAACTCACCACATCACTGTTACCCTACATTTACTCCTCAGATTCAAAATAGTGTGGGAGAAATAACGAAGGAGAAAAATACGGAGCCCACAAAGTGACATGAGCAAAATTTTAAAATAAGAGGTATTTCTCAAGCTCCTGTGTTTTAAAGTCGCACTCCTAAGTTTTAAAGTCGCGCTCCTGAGTTTTAAAGTCGAGTTTTAAAGTCGCGCTCCTGAGTTTTAAAGTCGCTCTCCTGAGTTTTAAAGTCATGCTCCTGTGTTTTAAAGTCACACTCAATTTGCTCATCAATTGTCATGTTGTTATAAATACAAGCTCTCTCTTGAGGTACCACTGACTGGACTGTAGCCAACGCAGCTGCGCGTGTAGGGCCCACATGAGGCACGCAGTCATTTAAATATTAGATACTCGCGGGCGCGTCTTTCAAACTCAGGAGAGCAACTTTCTTACTCAGGAGCTCGAGAAATACCTCTTATTTTTTTATTTTGCTAATGTCACTTCGTGGACTCCATAGAACGTGCATCTGAAAGTTTATTTCTCTTTGGTGCCGAGACAAGTTCCTATGTTTGTGAATTTTGTTCATTGACAATGGCAATAAACCCCATTCTGATTCTGGCAAGACTCCCAGTCACTAGCTGCACTGTGCGCATGCTCACAACACCCCGAACTCTGGGACTGCGTGAAGGAATGAGACCTAACCAAAACTAACGAATTATTGATTTGAAATAGTAATTTGAGTACTAGATTACATGGGTACACAAAAATAACGCGTTACGTTTCTCGTTACTCTAAAAAAGTAATTTGAGTTAAGCGTTACCAGCTAACGCGTTACCTCCAACTCCATCAGTGGTTTATGGGAAACAAAGGAGCTCATTAGTCATTTGGAACTAAATCAAGCTTCTCTTAACTCAGATGATCATAATTGTACGTTTTGCTCATTGATTATGCAGAAATCCGCAATGTTTTCCAGTCTTTTGTGATATTTTGGCCTATCTTTTTTCCTCGTAAACAGCCATGTTTGTTTTGATATGTGTCCCTGATTGGCTAATCCACCTGTCAATCACGCCTATCTGAACCCGCGATGAAACCATACACCGTACCCACATATTCGTAGAAAATCAAAGGTTATAACACTCCGTAAAACTCTCAAGCGACTTTAACTTATTCTAAAACAGATGCAATCAGTTTAACAGCTCTCACAAACCTGTTTGATGGTTTCAGATCATGGTTCCAGATCAGCTTTTTCAGACGGAGAAGTGAATCAGCCAATCAGAGCGCTGCTTTCGGCCCTTACTTCCGGGTTTTATTATTCGCTCCAAACCACACCTGTATTTAACCAGGAAAGTCCCACTAAGATGTAGCCTCTCTTTTTACATGTTTGTAGTGGTAGGCGAAACCAGAACACACTGAGGAAACCTGCGCAGACACAGGGAGAATATGCAAACTCCACACCGAAAGGCCCCACGCCACCCGGAAATCAATCACAGGACCTTTTTGCTGCTAATACAAGATACTCTTTGGTGGAAACACTAAATGTACTCATTTACGACAAAAAAGTTTAGGTACCCTAGCTTTAAATGTTTTGTCAAAGGAAATGCTTGTGATGTTATGTCTAAATGTTAATTTTACATGGTCTTTTTCTTTGTGTTACCTGTATTAAATAAATACTAAGTAGATACGTTTAATGCCATACTGTGGGTCTTAGTTTATCTAAACCAGAAAAGCATAGCACCTTGAAATATAATTTGAATATGTAATCTTAAAATGAATGACGTTACTTTTCCCAGTACTCATTGAGCAATATTAAACGTAATAAACTGTTTGTCTTTTTTCTAAAGGCCTATATACACTAAAACTGAAATCACAAAGTATATATAAAACACACTGGAAACCTTACCCGAGTCATAAACTGATTTACAGTACTCAACTGTACCTTGTGAATGTGGGTGCTGCTAGTGCTGTGTCACAAACAGATGCTCCTCCAGTCCGCTAAATCGCTAAGGAAACAGGTGAAAAAGAGAGGAAAAAGGAATTAAAAAACGGTTATTATAAATTCAGTTTAATCTTTTTTTTGTCAGGGACCATGTACAAATGAATTAACCTATTAATCTTACAAAAGAAAAGATGATCTGCACCAGATTTAGCCACTGCTACGTTCCAACCTGCAGTCCCTGGGCCGGTGCACACAACAATAAAAAGTACAAAGTATAAAGATAAGATGTGTTAATTATGGCTGTATAGTAATGGAAGAGTTGGGTGCAGCAGGCAATGAATGAAGAAATAAGATCAGCAACATTTGAGTGACTAGACCTGAAGCATCCTTCAGTGCTCCTCCTCCAGTAATGCAACTTTGACACACTAGAGGGCAGCAATGATAAAACTATAGCAGCAACTTTCTATTTCCAACTCCTTTCCAGAACAAGAGCAGCACAATTTTGATTTTGACATATACAAACTTGCGTATATATATAGAGAGAGATTTTTTCTTTTCTTTTCTTTTCTTTTTTTTTAACAATTAGTTGCTTATCGTTTCTTGGATTATAACTATTGTTGCTTTTGCACCATATATGGGTTTTACATTCACGTATGCACTTTAATATTATATTCTTTCATCTTAAAATAGGACAGATTTCCCCAGTGTAGCCCTGTCCTGGTTGGCTGCTGTTTGGTTAGTATATTTTAAGCCACTGAATGAGCTACTGTGGAGTTTGCGTCGATTTGGAGTGCGAGTGCGTCAAGCGAGACAGCGCAACAACCGGAAACAGTCAATTTATATATAAAAAAAAAAGAAAACACACACACAAAAACACAAAATGCTACATCATAAGGACTCCAAAACGTGCAAACTCTCATCGTCAGTGTTGTTTAAAAAGCAAAATAATTTCTTCAAAATGTATCTAGCACCACAGTGGGTAACCCTGCTAATGCTAACACTCGGGAGACTAACGCAGCTAGCAGACAAAACATAGTCTGATAGTTAGTGTTTATAAATAGAAAGACAATAGACATAATTTCATTCATTCTGTTGTCGACTAAAGACATTTTTGGTCGATTAAAGACCTGTGACCTGTGCATGATTAGTCGGCTAAAAGGGGACGTGGATGTGGTACGGCGCTGGCAAGAGTTCTCAAATGTAATGGGATCTTGAGCAAAAATAGTAGCTATGTGATCCATAGAAACCTTTATAATCCGACTAATACACAATTTGGTCGACTAAAACACTGATCAATTGACTAAATGACTAAAGAACTACAGCCCTATGCTTATTAGGGCTGCAAGATAGAGCAATTGACAAATTGAAAAGCCTGCAATAAAAAAAGAAAAAAAAAAAGTGATGTAAACCAAAACCTTGAATTAGAATTAGCTTAGACTGCTGCAAATATGTTCTCAATCACATATCACATTTGTCTTCTGTCAAATGTAGAAAAAGATTCAGTTGTAGTCATCTGGACTCTGTTTTAGAAAAACAGAGTCCATTCTGTCAAATGTTAATGATCATGTTTAAAATGTGAACTTTGTCTAATCGCAATCTATCAAATCTATCAGTCCCAACGTTTATCAGTCAACCTAAAAAAAAAAATCCGCAACGCTTTTTGAACTTTTACTTTGAAAGCACTAACCGGATGTTGTGTGTGCCACAGCTTCTACCTTGCCGCTGTCTGTGGCCAAGTCTCCCAATGAGGAGAAGTGAAGAAACTGGCCCAGTGCTGTTGCTGCGAGACCCACTCAGCACCGAGAAGAAGCTGGCTACTGTCTGGCGCACTTTTGGCACAGTTAGGGTTTGGATACGTGCGCGCCGGGACGTTTGTGTTACGCACAAGCTTCCGTCCTTGTTTGGAGAGCACAGGTTTAATTCACGCCAATGGCAAGTCCGGTCGCACACATCGGACAGTCTCATCAGCAGCATCACCTCCTCCTTGACTCGGCCGCAGACGGTGCCATCCGGGAGGCGCGCAAATGGATAGAGGTGAGTGAGTGTGTGCCGCCAATGCGCATGTTTATTATGATAACAGCGCTTACTTCTCATAGCCTCTTGTTGCGCACGCGTTTGTTGACATTGTGCGTTCTTAGTAACCGTCTGGGTTGTCGTCTGCGCATGCACTGCACGCTTTTGATTTATAGTTTCGTAATCTGTAGAAAGATGACTCATTGATTGACTACTTTGCCCGTAAACAGACACTTATCGTTGCTTTTATCTCAACTGACAAAGCTGCATTGTAGTTTTGCCTTTTTTAAACTGGAGCCTATCAATTCAAGGAAAATAAAATAGGCAATATAGCATAAGGAGCCTATTAAACAGAAAAGGGTAAGGAATTTGCACAGCTACAGGTTGCTGTAGCTCTGTGACATTGACTTAATCAAATCCATCATTTGGCATGTATTTTTTGGTCTGTTAAGAATGTGGTCATTAAGACTTTGTTCTGGGAAAACTTCAGTCATGATATTTGGTTGGTTCCCCTTTCTTAAATATGACTTGTCTCGTTGCAAAAGGCTGCTAAAGTAACACCTTAAAAAAAAAAAAGCCATCTTCTTAACTTTACTATTTGTTTCTTTATGTTGTAATAAATGAGAGACTGTTGGGGTGTGCCAAAATGTCAAAATATCAATATATTGTAATACTCAATTTGGTGATACAGTATCAATATTGTGGGCTGCTGTATCGATATATCGCCATGAGTCATTTTTGGTATAATTTCCCGAATTATTTTGTAAATGTTGTTGCTTGTTTAAAGAAAGGAAACTTGTTAACGCAAAACATTTGACATTTTGACTGTTTTGATGATTAAAATGGGTGCATTTCTTTTTGAGTTAGGGCAGGTTGTGGTTTAACAAAGAAAAATGTTGTTAAAATGTATTGGGTTCTTTAAAAAAAAGAGATATATCCTAGAATATCATGAGAAATATATTGATTATCGCAGAAATTGTGATATTATCTTATCTCTAAGTATCGTGCATCGCATCGAATCGTAAGGGACACTGTGACTCCCAGCCCCAAGAAACAGGCATTAAAACGTTGTGGACAGTTCATAATTAAGACGCATTGAGTTGAGAAAACACAATATTTGCGAGTGAACATTGTAAAATCTAAGATGCTTCTTCCTACAAATTTCTGGCATCTATAAATGACGTCTCATGGAAGATTGACTGTAACGTAAGGTGTACAAGAGTCTGTGATGTCCTCTTTAACTCTTTTTGTAGTGCATTATTTATCTGACGCAGCATCTTCTAAAAATAGCAACACCACTTGTTAAATCAGTGCTCTGTATCGCTCCTCCATCACCAAAGGAGTGCTGAAGTGATGCGTTCACTGTACTAGCGGTAATAAAGACTCAGATCTATCGTATTCTATTCCACGTTTGGAATAGTGTAATGATCAGGACTACCTTGGTTGGGGGAGAATCTCTACACAAATCTGATCTCCTTTAAGATTGTCTCAGGCCTACTTAGCCTCACTGAACTCCCTGAGGTCCTGTATCACATCTTTAAAAAGCTCTTTTGGCCTAAATGAGGAAGAGCTGAGAAGGCAGAAGGAACTGAACACCTCTATTCTGCTGCTGCGGCTGCGGCCGCGGCTGCTGTTGTTTGTCTATCAGAGCCAGTCCACTGGGACTGATTCCATTACCTGCCCTCACCTGGAGACAGAGGCCTTAGGGACAGTGTGGAGGAGGTGGATGAATGAACAACATACAAAGGTTTAGTCTGACAAGTTTACATTACCTGCTGCGTTATATGATGCCGTTACCTGAGGTTTAGTTTAGTTTATATTTACTTGCAGATATGTCGTCTTTACTTGAGACGTGTCACAGTAAACTACAACTTGCTCACTACGTGAGTATCTATTTATTTCAACTGGACAGTTAAAAGTATCAAATTTGACAGAAAATGATGGCATCTACTGTATGTAGAATTGCATTGTAAGAAATACGTAAGTAAGTCACAATGTTTTATTGAATTTTACTTTCTTATTAAAAAACAGTAAAAATGGCTTTCAATACTATCCTGAACATATAGAATACAAACGTTTTAACGGTGGCCATACCACCTTGGGAATGCTTGATCTTTGGCAGGGCACAAACTATTGGGTCAAATGGAGGAAGTTAAGAATCCCTGGGTAAAATTTGTGCTTATGACCTGGAGGGAGCTGATCTAAACATACAAACTAAACAAAGATGTTTAGTTTGTATTTTAAAATCTTAAACTGGTTGGTTTTTAGCCAAGGTTTGTACCAGACAGCACCAAACTGAGGTTTATGGTCCCGATAACAAAAGGTATAAATGTTATTTACCAAGTTGTAAAAAAAAAAAAAAAAAAAAAAAAAAAAAAAAAAAAAATCACATGAGAAACTTTCATATGCCGAAAGAATCTTTTGACTTGGAAAAACAGGACTTTATAGCTATTTACAAATAAGGAATTATTATAACCTAGAAAATAAACAAAGCTATGACCATCATAACCCTCTGACTGAAATATTTATTAAGGCTTATAAATCAGAACTTTCATGGGGAATAATCTAAATTATATAAATGCATTTATTATCTGGTTAACCATTCTACTAAATATATAAAAAATAAATGGGAAAGAGAATGTAATTTGGTTTTGACAGACAAAGAATGGGAAAATGTATGTGCATCTCAATGGAGGATCACAAAATCACATGTTCAGAAGGAATTCTGTTGGAATAATGTCACAGGTTTTTTCATAACCATGTCAAAGTGTTCACTATCCAACAGCTAACTAATGGAGAAACTGTAGTTACCAGGAGGCCCACCATAATAAGTTCAATAAAGTGCTACAGACAGTTTTTGACATCATCATCACACTTTATTTCAGAACCATGTATTTGTGCCTCAAAACTTGTTGAAAAAAAAGGTTTTAATTCTTGGATGCCTTGATTTTGCTCGCTTGCTCTCTGTGTCATTTTCGAATCTTAAAAAATAGACATCTCTTGGAAGCTAAGCAGGCTTGGACCAGGTTAGTACTGGATGGGAGACCGTGTGAAATAGCAGATGCTGTAGTTTAGTGTGTTTAAGAGAGCACAAACTGCACTGAACAACAACAAAAGAAAATAGGAGATAGGAATTTTAAACCAAACTTGGGGCACTTAAAAGGGGCACTTTAGTAAATGTATTTAAGTTGTTTTTTTTTTTAATTCAGAAATTTTAAACGGTGAGGCTTTAACATGGTTCACCTGATCCCCACGTACAGACGGAGGCTGAAGCTCTCCAAACCTGCAGTGAGGAAATCTAAGAAGTGGACCAATGAGGCAGTGGAGGAGCTACGTGCGTGTTTGGACATCACAGACTGGGAGGTTTTCAGAGCTGCCACAGATAGTTTGGATGAGTACATGGACACTGTGACGTCATACATTCGATTCTGTGAGGACAGCATTATACCAACACACACCAAAGTCACTTTCAACAATGACAAACCCTGGTTCACTCCAAAACTGAGGCAGTTAAGGCAGCAGAAGGAGGCAGCGCACAGGGCTGGTGACAGAGCGCTACAGTTCAGAGCAGTTCTCTGACAACAACCCCGGCTCTGTGTGGCGGGGGCTCCGGCTTCTCACCAATCATAAGCCCCGAGCCCCCCCTGCTGCAGACAATTGAAAACTGGCTGAGCAACTTAACACCTTCTACTCCAGGTTTGATGTGACCACCCCCTCCCCCACGGTGGCCACCTCCGCCAACCAAAACCTGGCCCCCCCATCTCCCCCACCTTTCTCTCAGTTCAGGAACAGGATGTTCACAGGCTATTTCGGAAATCCAACCCCCGAAAAGCTGCTGGACCAGACAGTGTCTCTCCCGCCACATTAAGACACTGCGCAGGAGAGTTAACCCCGTCTTCACGGACATTTTTAACACCTCCCTGGTGTCATGCCATGTCCCAGCCTGCTTCAAGTCTGCCATCATTGTCCCTGTCCCCAAGAAGCCCCGGATCACTGGACTTAATGACTACAGGCCAGTGGCACTGAACGCCTGGTCTTGCTCCACCTCAAGTCCCTCACCTCCTCCCTGTTGGACCCCCTGCAGTTCGCCTACAGAGACACCATCAACCTGGCACTCCACTTCATCCTGCAGCATCTGGACTCCCCGGGAACCTACACCAGGATCCTGTTTGTGGACTTCAGCTCTGCATTCAACACCATCCTCCCTGCTCTGCTCCAGGACAAGCTCTCCCAGCTCAACGTGCCTGACTCCACCTGCAGGTGGATCACTGACTTCCTGACGGATCGGAGGCAGTGCGTGCGGCTGGGGAAGAATGTCTTAGACACTCGAACTATCAGCACAGGAGCTCCACAGGGCTGTGTACTTTCCCCTCTGCTCTTCTCCCTGTACACAAACTGCTGCACCTCCAGCCACGACTCCGTAAAACTGATCAAGTTTGCGGACGACACCACCCTCATCAGGCTCATCTCGGACGGGGATGAGTCTGTCTACAGGAGGGAGGTGGACCGGCTGGTGTCCTGGTGCAGCGGTCACAACCTGAAGTTCAACGCCCAGAAGACAGTAGAGATGATCATGGACTTCAGGAAAGTCACAGCCCCCCAGCCCCCCTCATCATGACCGGCTCCCCCATCACCACCGTAGACTCCTTCTGCTTCCTCGGCACCACCATCACCCAGGACCTCAAGTGGGAGCCCTCCATCAGCTCCCTCATCAAGAAGGCCCAGCAGAGGATACTTCGTGCAGCATTTGGATTGAATATATGTTGTTTTTATTATTGATCCGTGTTTTATGTTGCACCTTAATGCCGAGACAAGTTCCTATGTTTGTGAATTTTGTTCATTGACAATGGCAATAAACCCTTTCTGATTCTGATGCACTGTCCCGACCAAATCATAAACAAATAATCATTACAACCTCCAACTTTCTTTCCGCCAAAGTCTGATGCCAGCCACATGCTTTTACTAATAAAGGATTGGCTCTTGATATAAAAAAAAAAAAAAACTCAAGCTGATCATTGACGATTGAAAATAATTGGATTTCAACTGCACAGCCCTATTTATTCAGATCCACAGAATTGCATACACATTGGCATAAATTATACAAATTAGATCTCCACTCAAATACTTGAACAAGAATGTTAGGTTCCCATGCCTGTCATTCTGTGCCTAAGTGTGTGGAGCAGAGTGCCGTCCGGTCCAGCTCACGTCTTTGTTAAACCTAGAAATCCCATGCGTTGTAGTTTAGAAAGCAAATATTTGTCCTTCCGTTTTAACTTGAGCGTGCATTTAGATTTTTCAACCTTGTCACTATGTGTTAATCCATCACTTTCTATAATTAATTTCATCACAGTCTGGAGTTTTTATCCGTCACTTTGGTTTATTTGAGCATGGTGAAACTAACAATCCTTCTGTTCTGTGGAGTAACTTGACAGCGACCGCAAAAACTGCTGTTAAAGCTGTGATTTACGCTCGTCAGACTGAACCCTCTGGTGGTCCTGCCATTGTGGTCACTGTAGGATCGGATTTATTGGACTGGAGTGTGTAAAGTTGCTATAAAATGTGCGGATTTGGTCTTCATTCACTTCATAGTTTATAGACTCCCAAGGCTAATAGAGGAACATGTGTTTTGTATTGCTGTTGTAAAGTAAAGTGTTTGCCACCATTAGCACGTTTTATTGTGCATGTAAACTTCTGTTGTGGTATTTAGTGCACAAGTGGTGTTTGAGTTTCCTGTGGTCAGTAAATCATTAGTTTTAGACAAATTTCATGAGACAAATTTCACGATGAGGACAATAAAGTGTACCTTCGCCTTAACTATTGTTTTAGCTTTTAACCATGTTATATTGTTGTCCCTTTGATAACATATACCTGGAGTTTTATGTTGCTTTATTCACTTCATCTCGCTGGTTTAATAATCCTGTTTGTGAGGTTGTCTTCTCTGTGCCTCAGATTCTCCTCGGATTGTTGCGTCACTGGTTAAAATCCAGATTGCTCTTGCACATGTTGTCAAATTGTGTGGACAACCAATGTCTCACATGAATTAATATATTTATTTTTCATTGTTCATCCCAGCAGATGGTGCTAAAACGGCTAACTGCCTCATTAGAAATACAGTTTTTAGTTTTTTTCATACAGTGACAAGAATACAGAATATATATACATGAATACAAGAACTTTGAAAGTAAAAATCAGTTGCATAGATATTGAAGGCCTGTCACAGTGACACAACAGAAAAATATTACGATTAACAATAGCATTAACACCTGCCACAATAACAAAAAGCAATCCCAGTAAAAAAAACCCTTACTTAATGTAGGCTAAAGGATAATTAAAAGACAAACTAAATAGCAGAATGAAACGATAATTAGCCATAGAAGTTACTTTTTCATGCTTCTACAGCTGAACTCTTATCATCTTACAAATCTCTAAATACATATTGTTCCATCCATGAGTTATTGCACGATAAGTTAATTTAGTCATTGTTGTGACTGACCTTGATATTATCAATAAAGTACTCCCTCATTTCACTTACTTGCATCGAGTTTGAAATGGAAGGGCATCTGATGTAAAACCAGAACTTTTTTCTGATCAGAATGGCATGATCTCACCGAATGGCAATACCAAACATGTCACACAAATGGGAAACAAAAGTAAAACTATTCACGGTATGTTTTTGAAGTTCTCTCAACATTTTGCGTTTTCCGTCTCATTTGAACCTTAACCCTGTGTTCATTGCTTGAATGAGTGGTGTCTGCTGTCTGCCCTGTCGCTGACTCTGCTGCTAATGATGGGGCTCGCGTCTGTGTGCGGAGCGCTCCGGCCCGCTGCTCCGGGCTTTGATGAGGTGAGGATGGAACGCTCACTTCACAGATCATGATTGATTTGTGTCAGTGCAGCAGCCACAGGCACGGCACACCAAAGAGAGCCACCTTTCTTCTTTTTGCTGCGGGGAGGAAGAAGAAGGAACAGCAGAGTTAATCAAGGAGCATTTGAACTTTAAATGATTAAAGGCAGTGCTGGGGGACAGAATATGCAAAAGACCTCCCTGTTGGAATGTGTTTTCTGATATGGTTAAAAACACCTCAAACGTTGGAAGTTTGATTAAAACTTTTAGATTTGTTATTTTTTTTAGACAGGCTTTGTAATCCATTCCTGCTTATTTTATTCATTTGAGTGCTAATGTATGAAAGTATAATGGCGGAACATGAAATTTATGAAGATAAGTTTGTTATCTTAAATTTGGGGGCCGGACCACACCCCTTACACTCCCCTTCATGTGGCTACACTATTTAAGCATCCAGGTCACACACATCAGCGTTCGTGACTTCATGCCCCTCCCTCCAACCCTCTTCTGATTATTGTAATAACACCAGGGTTCTCCATCTGACAGAAATGTATTGTTTTTCAACCATGATTTTCCTCATTAAGTTTAAATAAGCCTTGATTTAGGTCACATTAAGCTTTTAATTCCAATCTGGATCTGTTTGCGTGGATAGTCAGATAGTTCGTTTGGGTAATTGTGAACGCGCAATTGAACTCTGATCAAGGCCAAAAGCATAAAAAAAACTCTGGGCCGATAGTTCAGCAAAACGTGTCTTGCCCCAGATATATTGTAAAAGCAGCTCTTGGGGTCAAAATGAGACCAACGTGTGCTGTCTGCATCTAATTATAAAGCATTTTTATAATTCAATAATGAGGAAGTGCTCTATTAACATGCCAGTTTTGTTCCCATTATTATGATGTCCAAACTCCGCTCTGCTCCTGAAAGTTGTGAAAAGTGCTTATAAAGACACGGTGAATAATTAAGATTACGAAATTAGTTCTATTTTTAACTTTAAAAAGAAAAAAAGAAAAAAATCAGTTACATCACCTTCTAATAATTGTTCTTCTAATTATTGTTCTCTTCGTGTCTAGAGTCACACCAACACGACACGTGCCTCCGCTCCACATTGCATGACATATTTTTCGGAGTTCATTTTTCCACAGCTTGTTTAATCTTGTTCACTGCATTGTCTGCGTAGATCACCTGACAACTCACACTCCTCTTCGTTTTATGCAAGTCCCCACAAGCCCAGGTGACACAAAGTACCAGTGCGATGTGTCTGCGAGGGAAAGTGAAGAGAATAACACTAGAATGTTTTAAATTAGCTTTACTCGTCATGCATTGCAGTCTTGCATCTGAGAAATTGACAATTTTCGATTTGATATTATCGCTACACTGTCAAAAGCAGTCTATAAGTCCATATAATGAGTTTGTTATCTCGAGTTTAGCTTTGACCTGATCACATTTTTTTGTTTGACTAAATGTTTATGTTTTTATGTAATTAAAAGTCTTCTTCTATTCTTTCTTCTTTTTTTTTTTTTTACTCGAATGATCTTACATTATTTCACTTACAAATGCAAATGTGTTACACCACAAAAGATGCTTTTCAGTGGTAGATTTATTTTTACTTTTCCAGGTAAACTCGAATCGAAACACTATGAATTCAAGTATTAGAATTTTCTTTTGTTATTGGTTTTTTCATTTCTTGATTGTGGCTGTGCAATTTATCGAAGTGATTATCAACTTGATCAGCTTGGTGGAAGACATTTTAATTTGATTTTGTTTGTTTTGACTGTCATATGTTAAAAGTCTGTCTTGGTTATGTACATGAAATAAATATTGAAAGCCATTTTTATTTGCTTGACAAAATACAGTTGAATCAAAAGTGTTATTATTTTGTCATATTGCACAATTCTAGCTAGCGGGCAACATCAAATAACCCCAAGTTAGGAAAAATAGTCGGTCTATAAATGCTTTCAGGCTGTGGAGTCAAGGACAGCTCTTATTGTTTGTTGTGGAAGCATCGAGCTTTAGCAGCAGCCAATGAACACTAGAATAAGCCAGGAACAGCAGGAGAGAAAGTGCACGTCCTTAAAGTAGCTTACGTTGAAATAAATGTTCTTCTTTTGTCATTTATTAAAGGGCACATATTGAGGAAAACTATTCAAATGAGCTTTTAACCAATGTTTCCTCATCATTAGTTTACGCAAATGTGCGTCTGAGTAATCCTGTATTTTCTGTAACTGAGGCTCAGAAAATTCCTGTTTTCACCTACCCCTTATCCCCGCCCACATCCCTGTACTTAGTTGTGATTAGTTAAAAATTCAGACTCAATACATGTTGGGTTCTACAATATCACATAGCCACAACATGTAAATGACAATCTTCTGCTTGTTACGGTCAAATGTCACTTTGAAAAGGCGGGGCTTATCAGTTTGGCAGTTGTGAACAGGAAGTCAATGAACCTGTTTCTATTAGTAAGCGGTTTCAGATCAATATTAAAGTTTTCAAGTGAACAAAATGTAAAACGATGATGTACTTATGTTATAGTTCATTACTAAGTACCCGGAAAAAAACAATATGTCTCCTTTAATACAACCAAATTGTGTGTATTATTACTGAGTTATTAAGAACTCTTAATGAATTGTTTTTTTGTAGTTTTCTTTTGTTGTATTGATAAGCTTTCTGTTTTTGTATACCGTCAATATTACCTTGTTGACATTATATTATGCACTTTATATTATGCAGGAAATGAAAGAATGACACCAACAAGGTAGTAAACATTTCTTTCTTTACGTATGCCATCAGCACTGTTTTTGCTCACTTACAAATGATCCGTGTCTGAAAAGTAAGATGCTAATCGCTAATCTTTTGGTTATGATCTCCTTAATCCCTCACGCAGCCTTCTGTCCTCTCCGTGATGCAGGTCCAAGGCAGAGTGCTGACAGACTAGAATCAGCCAAACACCAGTGTAGGATTAGCCTTTAGCTCACAAGGCATTTTCTGACTAAATAGATGTAATTTGATATAATTAACACCTCATTGTGATACAAGGAATTTGAGTGATGGTATGCTGTTTGTTTAGGTAGAAGAGTACAAGGTAGAGAGTGTGGATTGGAGGTCCAGATGGAGCTTCAGAATGCATGTTTGGGTGAAAGGTGATTACCGGTATATGGTGGATTACTGCACTTATGGTTAGTCCCTCTTAATGCACTCTGCACACAAACAAGACTAATGACCTGCTGTAAAACCCTAACCAGGTCTTTAATGGGAATGGATTGGACAAGAGCTGAGGGTTTGAGAAAAATATCTAGTAGTGTAATTGAACCGCAGGAGATTAAACAGACATGAATGTGAATGACGTGTGATGAACATTTGTTGAAATGAGAAACGTTGTCAAGTAGGCCCTGGCAGGTGTCATCTGATGAAGTGAGGGGAAAATTTTCTTTTCAGAACATCAACGCTGAAGATAGAAAAGAGGAGATGGAAAAGGTGAAGAGTTAGAGGATGAAGGTGGGTTGATACAAGTAACTTAAAGGTTGCATATTTTACATTATTTGTATTGTTATTAGCTTTTAAACATGTTCTTGATTACCTTTAGTTTGGCATCTAACAAACCAAATGACTTGTGGATCTCTGCTGTTTCCTTTTGAACTTACTGTGTAATTCCCTCTGCAGCCAGTAGTTGGCGCCACTCACGGTTGAAGATTAACATTTCAGCTCATGTTTCCAGTTGGCCTCTCAATTTTGCGTCTCAGAACGCAGTTGTAGTGATCGTGATGAGTCAGGAGAAATTCATAGAACGAGTCTGGTGATTATTTATGGACTTAAAAACAGCACAAAAGTTTCTCTGAGCCACATCACAGCTTCGAGAAAACGCGAGAGTGTTTTTGACACTCGGAGGGGAGAAGATTTTCTAACCTGGATTCCTCAAACTAGCATGAATGACGCAAAATGCTATTTCTGGTATGTTTTTGACGAGGGAACAATGTTAGAACATGTTTATATTTTGCATTATATTTGTCCTTTAATGAAAGGGAAGAAAGAGTGTATTCATGCATTTACATGAACAGCTTGTGCGATGATTGTATGTCAGTTGGGAAGTTGGCACAAAGGAAGACATACTTATTGTGTTACTTGTTGTATGTAGTACACATCAGCGTCATTTGTCTGAATAGCATTTATTCTATTTGTACGTTGTGATGTCAAAACGTTTGTACAAGCAAAACCAACTATAGTGAACTGTAGAAAAGAAATCTTTGTTCCGTGATAGACTTGTGACTATAGTAGAAAGAGATGCTCTTGTGTCACTGCCAGCCAAACATCAGCTGCAGCAGTGGTCTCATCCTCATGACTTTTGTCTTTGAGGATGTCAGGGCATGTCTGTGTGTGACAAGGAGAACTGATTCATCCTGTTCAAGTGTCAGGCCTGTTTTGTTCCTCTGCTGAAAGACAAACTGAAGTGTGTAGGAAAAAACCCAGGCACAGACGAGACGGCAATCAAGATGGAACGAGATAGAACTGGAATCTTTACTGTTTGTTATGTATGTTTGTCATGTGTTTGTTTGACCATCATTCACTGGACAAGAGGCACTTGTTGAGCTGAGCATGTAGTCTAATAGTGGTTAATAAAGTATCCTTTAGTACAAAAACAGTTGCCTGGAAAACCCAGAATGACATCTCTGTATTTGAATAGATCTATATCAATCTGGTCACAGTTTTCATTTCCGTGAGTTCAAAAGGTTAATGTCAATCAGGGACACACATGGTCTGTATACACAAAAAAGAAAACTGAAAAACATTGCATTTTTGCAACGAGCGAAGCATAAAACTTCCAATGAACTCCTTTGTTTCACACGCGTCACTGAAAAAAGTGAAGTCACTGGCTCCTCTGTGTTTTTAAAGTCCATACCATAACACGCCTCAGTCGGACCTTTTTATTAACATTTCAAACTTAAAGTGTTATTTTCAACACAAGATAATAGCACTGTCTTTATGTCGCCATATGATTTTATACTAGTTCTGAAAAAGCTCAAGATAATTCTAAAACTGCTCAGGAAGTGGTTAAATATTTAGTACAGATTTAAAGGATTTTTGAGACAATCCGAATGACATATGTTATCAAGAGTTCCAAAAGGTCTGAATGATTTTTAACAAAAGCCCTTTAGACAATAGTATTTTCCACTCTACATAAAATCCACACACATAAATAATATAAATGGTGTCGACTTAGCCACACATTTTCCTGTGTGGTCCTGGCTAAATTCCCATTTATGCTGGACCATGAGTCACGCCCCCTGCAGGCCCTCTGTTCGCTCTTGGAGAGCAGCTTCAGTGACAGACTGATCCACCCTCGCTGTGTGAAGGAGAGGTTTCACAGGTCTTTCCTTCTGCTGCTGTCAGAGACTTTACAACAAACACTGTTAGTCCTGAACGGGTCATTTAGCTTTCATCATGTGCAATACTGTTATACTCCTGTGCAATACTGTGACATAATGACAATCATCCCTGTGCAATATTTTCTGTCCATATGACAGCTGTAAATAAGAGTGTTCTTATAATCTTAATAAGAGTTTTCTTTTTTTTTTCTTTTTCTAAGTTATCTGTTTATCTGTTTTTATTATTATACTGTGCCTAATCTGTTTCTGTACCCTTTGTTGTAACACTGGAATTTCCCTACTGTGGGACAAATAAATAAATCTTATCTTATCTTTTGCCACTCTGTGCTGCCTGTTTACAAAAAGTAATTAGTGCTCTTTTGAACGTGCCATAGAATAAAATAAATAAGTCTTCTTTGGGTGCACATTTTCATTTGCTCTGACCACAAACAGGGGACAGATACTTTTCTCAACCGCTCCGTAATTGTTTCTCAACCATGAACAATGCCCCATTCTCCGACATGTGTGTCACTTTACAGGGATACTGAGCCATCATTGGGCCGTTAGGCAGAGGTCAGGGGTCAAGTCGCTATACACACAGAGCAGCACGAGTTTACTGAAGGGTCTACTATGTTAACACAAGTTAGCATTGCCTCCGTGTAAGATATATATATATATTTTTCTTGAAAGATTAGAGTTGTTGACGGTTGAATAAATAACTTGTGTGGCTCGTTATTGATACAAACTCACTAATGATTTTTGGAACAATGTTGTGCGTGTATAATTTGTTGTCGTGGTGTGTGGTTGTGTTTTAGGGTTATTGTGTCAGTGGAATAAATCTATTCTATTCTAGAATCTAATCTAATATTATATAGAATAATATATCACACTTGAGTATGTATTATTGACAGGCATAGTTCCGGGGGTTTGAGATTTCACCCATAATCTCAGATCCAACCACATTCCGTTTGCTTGATTATGGAAATAATTATTGAAACATGATGTGATTACTTGTGTGACAAATGACATGAGAGTTGTTTGTAACTAGGGTTGGATGATGATGATAAAAGTGTAATTGTGATCTGAGACCATGAGTCATGCGGAGATTCTCTTTCATGCAGCTCTAAACAGATTTCCATATCATTCAGAACAGATTTTTTTTCGTCTTCAGTTGTGAAGTCATTAGAGGCTCCTCTGTGTTTTTAAAGCCCATACCGTAACAATCCTCACTCTGTCCTTTTCAACATTATGTTCACTTTCTTTGCAGACTTTTTGACTGCGGTGGCCCAAGGATGGCAACATGTCTTTAAGTGTTTATGCAAAATTTGAATTGAGAATTTATCACTTAAAATTCAGCATTTTAATGTATATATAAGATCAAACTAAAAGGAGACTGTTATTTATTCCTAATACAGAACCTAAACTCATACATTTAGTGCTTGACTTTGTGTTTTTCTTCCACTGATGTGAGGTTTTGCCCAGGTTTTGTGCGGAAGAATGAGTCATTGTATCATTCAGAACTGATTTTCGTTTTTCCCCTCTCAACTTTACTAAAATGTGTGTGTGTGTGTGTGTGTGTGTGTTTTTTCACCACCCGTCATTAATGAAGGGTCTATTTATTAATCTCAACCTTCTCGTGAGCTCTTGTCGTACAGTGAACGTCTTGATGGGTGTGACGGTGAGCGAAGGTTCTTGTGTGAGTGAGTGTCTGGTTGTAATTGGGTCATGATGAAGGCTGAACTGGTTTTAGCATTTCATTGGGGAGCTGTCCTCTTTCTTTCAGGTTGTCCTGGGAGCTGGTGCCATCTGCACAAATGGCAGGCAGACTGACAGACAAGCTTTAGAGAGTCTAAAGTAAGAATCTACAAGGGCCAATATCTCTTTGTCCATCTAACGATCAATGAAGAGTCAATACTGCACAGGTTCAGTGTTCTGTTATTTACATCCTAATGTGTCGAGCATCTTACCATTTCAGAAGGTTTGCTTCCTATCATGGTTTAAAAACGAATTATTATTTAAATGTGTCTCTTTGTATATGTTTGTTTGTTTTAAGTTTGTTCTTTTTATGTTAAAAAAAAAAAAAAAATAATTAATAATGGGAAATATATCACTACAGATTCCCACTATATGTTTACTGAAAAAGTATCACAATTTATCTGCATTTTAATGTTCCACTTATGTAATTTGCGTTATAATTGTTTGACTATACTTGCTTAAAGGATGCCAAGTTTATTTAGTTATTCAAAAATCAAGATTATAGTCACAATTACTAATTGTCACATTATAATCGTAAAGACTGAAAAAAATAATACTCGTGACACTTTTATAAGCAAAATTCCTAATCAAACCAAAAAGTGTCCATTTATGTCATATTCACTTTTTGATTTCACAAACCTGGTCGCATAATCAGGAGTGATCAGTTTTTTGTCATGGTGTCAATAATCATGAATAATCTTTATATTGCAACGTTTCTTCTCACCATATCCGTTACTCTAAAATATATTTCTACAGTATATACTTGAGAATGTATAGTAACTGTAGATTATGCATGATGTCTTTCTCCAAAATGGTATCTCCTCGTTCCCATCATTGTACCATTATTTCACAACAGAATCATGCTTTTTCCATCATGACTCTCCATCTTTATAAATAGCTGTTATCATCGAGGACAAGTGAAAGCAGATGACTCAGGCATGTGTGAATGGAGCAGAGTTGGATGGCTTTTATTGTGTTGTTTGGAGGCCAGCATTCCTCAGCCCCCCATTACATCACCATCACATTCATACACATGCACAGACAGTCAGCCCCCTGCGCAACAATGACACTCTGGAAAGTCACCAGTCATCCCTCTGCTGCTGCTGACTGCCACTGACCTGCTCTGGACTGTGTGATGCCGCGTTCATGGCGTTTGTTGGTCTTGCCACAGTAATGACCGGGGCTGCGACTTGACTACAGACAAAACAAGTAGGATATATACATTTTCAAAGTACAGTAAAGTTCAGTACTTTTTTTGGTTTGTTTGTTTTTTGTTGCCGTTTTGGTGATGATGCCCCTCCAAGTAGGCACAAAAATGATTTAAAGGTCAAATAATATACAGCATCTTTATTATTTGAATTGTCGAGGATGGTTTGCTAAATTGTTTTCTTGTTCTAGACCCAGTATGAATTGCTGTTGTGTCAAATTACACCACTGTTTGTTATACTTGTGGAAATAAGTAACGTTTAAAGGAAATATTCTGCATTCACTGTATTGTTATTTACCTTTAAACATGCTCTGGAATACTTCTACTTTGGCATCATGTTTTAGAGCTTAAAGGACAAATATTATGCATTATTTGTGTTGTTATCAGCCTTTAAACATGTTCTTGAGTACCCTTTAGTTTGGAGTGTTTTTGATGCTCGAAGGGGAGAGGACTTCCAAACCAGGATTCATCAAACTATTGTGACTGAAGCTAAATGCGACTCCAGGTATGTTTTTGATGAGGTAACAATGTTAGAACATGGTTAAAAGTCTAAAAAGTCCATTTTGCATAGTACGTGTCCTTTAAAATAATGTATCTACTGAAAGAACACATGACCCTATATCATGCTTGCCCCCGACAAGCATGTGTGGCAGTATAGCCTGCAGGCGGGCTCTACCACTTGAAAGATTCTTTTTGATGTCAGCTGTCTGTCAATTTAAGCGCATCTCTCACGTCACTCTGACCCCACCTTCTTCCGGTCCCCTGGTTTGTTGTCCCTTGTCACACTTCGTCTCCAGGTAGTAAAGTAGTTTTGCCTGCAAGCTGCGCCTTCTAAATGTTTAAGGTGTTGCGGGGCTAGTTTGAGCCTGTGTGTGTTGTAAGCTCCGGGATGTTTGTGGCTGTGCTGGGTGTATCCGAGCCTTGTGTTTCAGTCTGGGGTGCACGCATCATGCAACCCTGACCTCAGATTCGTGATCAAAGCGCAGCCTAGACAAATCACTAATTCAACTTTATATTAGGTGCCACTGAGATGTCCCAGAGGTGTCATTGCCATCTTGTTTTTGGTTACCATGAGAAAATGTGCAACAACTTTGAACAAGATACACTTTGATTTGTTTCAACCTATGATGGCTGATGGATCCATGGAAACCAATTGGTACCAATTACCCAGGAAAACTAAGAGTTAAATTATTTCCAGCAAACTGGTTTAAATAAATGTTATCATTTGACAACTTCAAACTTGCCTCAGTCTACTCAACAACAATGGGTGTGCCTCATTCTGACTTGTCCTGAGCATATCTCAGGTGAAGTTGTTTGGTTATTTATGATGATTTATTACAGCTAATGTTAAAAATAACTACCACACCCTCCACTCTGCCACACATGCATGGCATTTGATGACAGAAAAGCTCAGAATGAGTTTGGCGATGATTTAGCAAACAAGCATGAATGAAGCTAAATACAACTCCAGGTATATTTTTGATGAGGACTATGTTAGAACATGGTTAAAAGCATATTTTGTGTTTTGTATTGGCCATTAGAACTTTGTGAAGACTGTGTAAATGCCCCAGTATGGATAGGCCCATCTTGTACTTTCTGCAAGAGGCAATTACTAAAAAGGCCCAATGATAGGAAGAGCACCAGTCCGTGCCCCTGTGTACTGCTCAATATAAAAAAGCAAATTAATCTAGTGAACTGCAAACATGAGTAGTAAAACCATTTTACAAAACAAGAGCTAGTTGTATGCATTCTGCGTAGGTGTTACAGGTAAGGCTGCATGATTTTAGAAAAAAATATCTTGTACGTGTAATTTTTCTCAAGTATTGAAGTAGGATTTTGCTCGGTGTGCGCATTGTTCACAATTCCAGAGGCATTCAAGTTTGAGAGAAGCCCCCGCTCGGACCTATTCAGTTCTTTTAGCTGTATGTGGTCTGGGATAACGGCGGTCTGACTAGTTTCAGGGCAAAGATGAATTGAGTTTGGTTGTTGGCGCACTCTAGGTTCTCTGTGCATTTGAACGTAGTCACTGTGAGCTGCTGGTGACAATCTCGATAGTATCACTCACAGTTTCCAGCCAGGCCTCCCTTGCACTGCTCTGAGTGTTTTTTGTCTTCTCCTGCACTTGGCCATCTATACTGAATCCTAGCCTCGCTGTAAAGTAATGAAAGCACGCCTTAATGTCGTGGCTTTGGCTTGCACAGTCAGAGTCCTGTTCTCCAGAGCACAAGAAGGTCAAGCCAGTTTGGAGACGACGGCAGCAGAGGTCCTCTCAGGCTGCGGCGGGCTTGGACCACCTCCAGATCGCCCATTCATTAAGGTTATTTGATAAAAGTGGACAGCAATACAATAGTGGCATGGTGTTCACAGCTCCACACTGTGTCCGGGCTAAATATAACAGAGGCTTAGGCAAATATATGTCACTCAACACAACAGCACTTACAGTACTTTCATACTGTTTAACAAATAAAGGAAGTGAATACTTAAGAAACAGAGTGTGCATTTGATTATTGAAGCAAATGTTTTGGCAAAGCAATAAAATGGAACAAAAAGATGCTGAGAGATTTTGTGAGTTAATTTAGCCATAAATCAATTTATGGCGAAAAATGTTTTGTTGTTGTTCTTGCACATGGATTTTGCAAAAACGAAAAAAAGGTGGATCATATGCCACCTCTTTGTCAGAGATAGTAATCTCAGACCCTAATGCTGACCCTAATACATAATGTATATCTAACTGAACCGGCATTCCCGTAGGCTTAATGGGGGTCTAATCCTGCTTAAGGCCCTAAACACACTGCACACGTTTTCACGCGTAAATTCACAAAACCACAGCCGTGCGTCAACGCCAGTCCCACGCCAATGCTTACGACAGGCTAAAAAAATGCGTCCAAAACTGGCCAATTTTATGCATGCGTATGGCAAAGTAGGCGTGCATTGAGTCGTAGGCCTAAGTGTTCAGGTGCAGTTCTCTCGTCTGGGGCGAGTGGGGCAGCTTCTCCCTGGCTCCTACTTCTGGCGTGCAATATATCTTGGTAAATAGTTTAATTTCTTGCAGCAGAATTGTTTTTAAATTGCAACTGAAACAGGGTCTTTACAGATTTTGAAATGTCAGACATACAGCACAGACCACAGACATGAGAATTGTAGCTAGCAGACATTCACTTCAGCTTTTTAGCATCGAGCTGTTGTTTGTTGGTTATTTAGACATTGGTACAAATGACCTTGAACAAAGTTATTGGATACTTTTTTTCTGGTTGATGCGTTGTTTTTTTTTCTTAAATCACACCACTGTATTCATGATTCTGCTTCTTCGCCCAACCCACAGATGTTACACAGAGTTCATGACCCCACTTCCTGTTAATGACAGTAGAGGAGGGCACTAATCTGCATATAAGAAGATTAGCATGACATCACACAGCATTCCTCCAAACATACATGCTTACCCATGTCAGTAGGCCAAAGGTCAACAGGTGGAGTACCTTGTTATCAACTGTTGAGAATAGACTAAAGAAGTTGTCATTTTGTGTGGCAGAAGCTTATAGAACTGCACCGCTTTCTTTTTTGCAATGTATGACAATATCCAAATCACAAGAAACTAAATATATTGCAATAACACTTTCCTACTTTCTTTTCCAAAGCATTGGCTCTCACTCCTTGCTGTAAGTCAGGGCACAAGCTCGGTGTCAAAACAGTTTCAAAACCAAGCTTTATTGCTTCCATTTTGGTGAGATTTTTGGAAATTATAGCCAGGAAAAAAAAGTTTTTATAAAGAGACTGGATAGTGGTCTCACCCCAATTCACCAGGAGCAGACTTCATCAAATACTAAACTATAGATAGGAAGCATACAGTGATAGTTGAGAGGAGATTTCTTCTTAATTTTACCAACTCAATGCAGAATAAATGGCTATATTTACTGATACAAAAAAAAAAAAAAAAAAATTGGGGGGGAAAAAACATGTTAAAAATTTAAAATATCTGAAACATGAAAACATTAATAGTTTTTGGTCCTCATATAATAATAATAATCAACATTCTATTACAAGCCGGTGGACATAAATTAAAATGCATGCATCTCTTTTATTCATTCATTTATTTATTTTTACCAATGAATCTAAAAAATCTGGCCCACTCTGAAGCTCGCCGCGGTTCTGGATGTAAATTTCCCATTCAGTTTCCCAGGCTTTTGAAGCATTCGAATTTAAAACAGATTTAAAGGCACAATGGAACCAACTAACCAGCTATGTTATAATGTCCATGCTTTTGTTTTGAGTGCAAAAAACACATTCTGTTAAATTCTGCAATCTGTTTTAATAACATACCGGTTTATAAAGTTTCAGAAACAGGCTCAAAGTAAAGATGTTGAGGTCATTAGTTACCACATACAGTAGCTGATTAGCCCCTGAACAAGGTTTCTTTTAATTTTCTAAAAGAATAAACACAGACACAACAGAACACAACAGAACTTGACCAGAGATTGAAAATAAAATACAAATAAACATCAACTGAACATACAAAGAAACAAAATCATGGCATATTTAAATTAAAATAATGGTCCCAATTAGACCAAAGTCTGTCAAATTTACCCATTTCCAAATTAATTAATGTAATTTTGTCCAATTGTTTGATGTCCATTACGATGTCAGTCCAGTCTTTGATCGTGGGGGGGTTGTGTCTTCTTTCCTGCTGCCAAAAGAATGTTCCAAAGGTATCCATTTATTGTGTCCATGGCCTGAGCTTTGAGGCCCAAGTACATAGTTCTAAAATTGAGAAGGATGGGGCTTCATTTAATATTCATTTTATTTAGAAAGTCTATGGGGTACGACGGAGTATAAGGGCCAACCCAAATTTTTAAAATTGCGGGGCACTACGAGAATAAACTTTTAAATTAACTAATTAATTATATTCACACATGCTCTGCTCCACTATTGCTTTGTTTCTCTACGTGGGACTTTGTGCACAATCACTGTTCTTACGAGCTCATTGTGGATGTTACTACGGCCCTTGTAGCGGCTCTAACCTTTTTGGCATCCCTTGGACAAACTTGGTAAAACACCCACACTTTACAGCTTAGTTGTGGTTGGTGGTGATTATTTTTTGGGGCATGCACCAATTGTCTAGCGGAAGAAGATGGATGGCCCTCATTGTGTTCATGTTTGTTATTTTTACGCACACGACATCATCCATACAAGCCTCTTACATCCAAATAACACAACTACAGCCTAACACACCCATGTAGCCCAGGCTGATACCTAGAATGAGAGGATACTATAGCCCATAAAGACATATAGTGCTCACATGGCAATAGATGAGCGCAGCTCCAACAACACACATGCACCCAACACCGGAGTTCGTCATTTTACACACATATCCCAACTGTGAGGTGGCTTAAATTTACCAAAAAATGAACACAAATGAAGTTCCCTGCTCTCCAGAGGACTAAGAGCATCCCCTAACTGCACACTGTTTGTCTCCAAATGTTTATAAGTTAGTCCAATACACAGAGTTTATGGGTTTAGTCCCTGATCCCGAATTCTGCCGAACCTGTCCACAACTCCCCCAGACCCGCGGTACAGGGTCTGGAGCACTGGCCTCAGGCCCGCGGTACAGGGTCTGGAGCACTGGCCCCAGGCCCGCGATACAGGGTCTGGAGCACTGGCCCCAGGCCCACAGTACAGGGTCTGGAGCGCGGCTGCGCAGTGCGCACGGCTCCACAGGCCCGTAGTGCTGTGTTGTAAAACCTATGCACACAAGTAACAAATATAAACGATAACTTCATACAAAGTTTAGAAGGGTGAAGCGGCCGAAGTCGAGGGAGCAGATAATTGGCGAAAATCGTCCAAGACTCTCTCACCTGCGGCTGTGGCTCTGAGCGCTCGCGGTCAGTGTCCTGCCCAGTGTCCAGGAGCTGAGCTCCGCATACAGGCCCTTAACCAGAAGGACATGGGAGCACTGCACGGGGAAATGATTGATTGTGATGTCTAAAAGGGCTGCATTATAAAGTTTCTACTGTGGGCTTTTGTGTTACATTGAACTCATCCAAGCCAATTTTAACTATGACTTATTCTCGTTAATTTACAAGTTTATTGTAGTAGTGCTCCGCATTTTTTTTAAAATTTGGGTTGGCCCTTATATTTTTGGTTGACTGGGTTGACTGGGAAATTAAGCAAGTGATGGGTGGTCACTGCTGTGCTCCATATCCTCTTTTACAACACACACATGGACATTTTTCTGAACTAGAAGAGTCAGGTGCAGGACCTTTAATTCCATGCCAATGTACTCTTTCCTGCACCTGACTAGGCCGTGTTTCAATGACATAATTACTTCTACTTTCTTAAGTAAATCATGCAACGGGAACAATACCTAAGCTTTGTAGCATTCCAGACCTCAGTGCTAATAGATGTTGTGAAAGCAAAGCAGCTCGGCGTTCCCCTTAAAAGCCTGGAGCTCTCCAGTTGCTGCGTGGTTGTGAGAGGCAGGCTTGTGTGCAGGTCTTGCAAGTAACAAGGAGAGCTGTGTTTCTAAGTGAAGGCTTTGTTTGTTGCTCTGCTGGGGTAGTTTCATGAAAAGATTCCTCTTAAAATTATGTGTGCTTAGGCGTTCGTTCACAAACCCCAATTATTTGTTTCCTTGACTTTGATACAGCTGATATGGTTTAGTTGCAAAATCTAAAATACTATAGCAACAGGGATGTTTGTTTGCCTGTATCCACATCTAAATTTATTCTGAACTCCACTATGAATTAGCTATAGCACCCATTTCAGACAAGTCACTTAGATGGACTCAGGATCCCAGCCGTTGCAGCCACTGAGGAGAAGCACAATGGCAGCCATGTGGCGAGGAAAACTCTTTCTTCAGGGTTACTCGGCTTGTAAACTAGCTTTAGAACACATTTATGTTTGAAATATACGTCGTATATCTTAAGACTTTGGTAACCAGGTCTCTTATATCATAAATGGTGGACTGTGGAGCACTCTGAATGTAAACTCACCGATGAAATTTACTGATTCTTTATTTAAATATAGTCGCGACGCTGTCCTATTTATGTAATTACGTTTAAATATAGGTCGCACCTGTCTATATTATGAAATACCCTAATCCTAACCTCTACTCTTTTCATGTCTCATGTCCTTTTGCTCAGTTTCTATTTGGAAATCACTGTTTCATTGTCCCCCTATTTAGTTTGTGTCATCCCCTTCCTCATTTGCTTGCAGTCTTTGTATTGAGTGTCTGTTCATTTTTTCCCTTCAGAATTAAATATTCTAAACTGCCTTTTTGACTCTGGGTCTGTTTTTGGAGCCACATCTTGTACTAGTCTGACAACTGTCCCTTCTGTCCTTGATTTCTCTGTGTAGGTTTTCCTCCACATCTGGCTTTGTTCCGAAGTCTTCTACAGTGTGTCAAACTCATGCGCTTTCTGCTAGAGCGCCCCTAGAGGCAGTTAGTCATCTATAAATAAGCCACATCGTTGTATAAGCCATAGTGTTCAAAGCGTGTGAAAAAGGTAGCGTTTTCTAGTCCTAATTTTACAGTAATGGGATTAGGTGTCTGCTGCCCTCTACTGGCAAATAAAAAGAACAAAGCATTTTGAATAGAAAATCGACAGCAAAGCTATTGAAAATATGATGTTAATAGATAGATGCTTCCTAAGGAGGGCAATTGCTTAAAAATATACCAAAATGATTATTTAACAGTTCAAAAGTATAGAATATATGGTGCATACATATACGCGCCAGCTCCTATAAATCTAGCAAATCAGTGTTACAGCTCTTAACCTCCCAAACAAAAACCTGCTCCAGCTCTCTCCTCACTATTTAAGATTCTGTCTGTTGCTTGGAAACGGCTGTACACTTCAGAAAGTTACTTTTCAAAAGCACAATACACACACAGAAATGTTTTAATATCCCTTCAGTTCATACTAACCATGTTACTCCCTCTCTGCTGCAGTATACCAAGGCTTTGACGTGTGTTGAATGGCAGATAATGATGTTGCAACCAAATTAAAATAACCAAAACAGCAACCAACCTAATCAAACAAAAGCAGTTATACTACTGCAAGTTATTACACAAAATGTACATTTTACTTTAAGATGTACTATGTATTATGCACCTGTTTATCTTTCTCTCCATGGAGCTTTTACTGCTCTGTATGTCCCACAATGTGCTTTTTAACATTTCAAGCTCCATGGAGACAGATGATGCCACCAAGCCAAATTACAGGCCATATCTGTGGAAAGGCGGAACCTCTCAATATGAAATTGATTATTTGAAATTAGTTTTTTTTATTAGTAATGAAAACAGATTGAATTGAATAAATGCAAAATAGGCAGGTTTAAGGCCATTCTTCTGGGCAAAGCCATAACATGTCCATGGAGCAAAGCGCAAGTCACGTTTAATTCTGCCCTAGTGTTTTGTGTCGAATCAGTATATAACCTTTATTAACACATGAATACATATAAATGAATGCAGTCTTTCACCTGATTCCTATGAGGTTATTCTATGTGATTTATACAGTGTGTGTCAAACATCCGTGTGAGCCATTCACTCAGTAGCTGGTAAGTCTCCTCAATCCACTGCTGTGCACATGCCAGTGAACTTGTGAACTCTTGTAAACTGACTATAGGAGCTCGCTGTTAGCTCTTGGGCGTCTGAGTGTCCGAGTGCAGGTCAGGGCTGGGGCTTTCCTCTCCCTCTCTGTCAGGATATTAGAGGAGGGGGCCCGGCCTGAGAAATCCCTGCTATTGAGAAAGCTTACCCAGGGGCCGGTAGACACATGGGCTCTCTTTGTTTAGGCCCAAAGCGGAGGGAGAGAGGCTGGGACTCAATATTACAGGGGAGGATGTGTGCTCTGATAGATATACATTTTCAGTAGGAAAGTGTAGTAGTACGACTACAACAACCGTAACAGTTTTGATATTGTGTTTGTTTTAGGCTGTTGTTGTTTGTTTGTTTTGAAAGGGGACATATTATGCAAAATCAACTTTAATGAGCTTTTAACCTTGTTGTACCAGTGTTTCCTCATCATTAGTTGACTCAAGTTGTGTTTTGATTCCTGCACGTTTGAGTCATCTTGTATCGTCATGTAACTGTGGTTCAAGTGCACAGAAAATTCACCTACCCTTATGTGATCATAATATGTCTCCTTTAATAATGTAGAAAGTATGTTATTGTGAAAGAATGTAAAAAAATATATATTTTATGATGAGGAGCAAGAACACAGATGGTTATCGTCAAGAGAAAGCTTTTGTCTATAGGGGGACTTGGAATGATTTCTGATTTGAAAAGAAGGGGAAATTGAATGGCATTTACATTAACATAACATTTGACTGCTTTGGGAATATTTTTATGGCATCATTTTGGACATAAATATCCTCAAAATGAAAAACAATGTAATGGTAATCATTGACAATAGACTGGTAAACAGATATTAGACCTAATAAATAATCACCATTACTCAATTTAGGGGGTTCACAGAGCGTGACAAAAACTTTATGAGTACTCGAGACAAAGAGTGTTGGGAACCACTGCTGCAGCCAAACTTGAGTGATTACAGACACGGAACTGGTGTGACGTTTTGAGTTCGATGGCATCCTGATTTTTAGACTCACAACGAGACTTGCATTTTAAAACAATTAAGTAAATCCCATTGCTGGAGAGTTCCCCATACATTTAGTGAACCAAAACAAGAGATTAAGATGAATACGGTGAATGGGTATTTCATTGGGGGCCTGCAATGGGTTAATCCCCTCCCCAAACACTGCCACTTCTGCTCTCAGAACATTCAGCAGGAAATGTGTCCTCAGACGTGTGTAATCAGACAGGCTTATCAAGAGCCAAGGGAAGCCCCAGACATGGAAACTAGCACCGGGTGTTAGAATTCAGTCATTTTAGATTCTTAACAAAATAAGCAATCTACTCAGGCGGTCTGGCCAGTGTTTGGTCTGAGAGGCAAAGGTTTGTGATTAGGCCTGTCACGATACTTACTATATTGACTTATCATTCAACGTATGATAAAAACAGTAGTATTAGGCCTATATGACAACATTTAGACTGTGGTTTGTCGCATAATTAACATCTACAACAAATTAGTTATTGAGTCGGTGGTATAAAGGAGTTTAAATGTTTAAATGTATCGTAATATACAGTATTTCTCTAGCAATACATACTTAAAAATTTGCCTTGGATAGTCCTTTATGTTTATTGTGTTGTGTAAATCTATTTCTATATTATCGTTTATAGTCTTTATTCCCTTCAGTAATATATCGCACTTCAAAATGTATTATCGTGACTGGCCTATATGTGGTGTTAGATTAATAATGCCAGAAAAATATGAATATAAAATACTTTCTGCAGCTAGCAACTGTTGCTATGGGACAAAATTGTGGATGTTGCAACATGCAACGTGTTAGAAACAAAGGCATTCATTGATATTAGATATTTTTTGCAGATGATTGACTGTGGCATATATATTACCTTGACAGTATTTGTTTGTTATTCCATTAGATTTCCAGATGACATAAGTCACACAGGCAACAATGAAGAAGCAGATGTCAGATGTGGCACTGACAACTTGTCTTACAGCACCAGTATGAGGTTTATTTGGTCTACTGAAAATGTATTCTAAAGGCTTATTATTTTTTTGATCAGTTTGTTTTTCATACCTGACGGACTTTGGACAGCTCCCTCGCTGTGACGTGATGTAGCTGAGTCGAGTCTTCTCAGTTGATTTAGACAGGTTTTGGCGCTGTCTTTCTACTGGTAGTTGCAGGACGACAGCGCCATCTGCAGTTTGACTTCTTTAGGACACTATCCCAAGTGTGAAGGAGTAAAAATGCCCACTCGTCCCGGTTTATAGTCTTGTAAGGGCTTGTTGTCCTTTGTCCTCATGATGTTCACTACATCCCAGTCCATAATGTGGTACATTATAGGGCTGTTTTTATCTTTGTGGAGGTACAATGCCATTTGTGGGAGTGGAGGGAAACTTTGAAACCTCTTATCCATGAACATTGGCAATTTATAAATGAAGGGTCACAGGCATATTCATATAATTTCAGTTGTTGGTTGGTTTTCAATCAAACGTTTCTTCTGTTTTCTTTTCTCAAGACTTTCTGTCCCAATGGGTTTATTTAACAAGGCAAGAATGTAGCAGAGAGAAGGTAGAGACATTCAGCAAGCAGTTGAAGCAAACGCCACACCAACAACACCGAAGTAGTTACAAGTTTATGTGCAACACCTTTAACCACCAAACCACCACGTTTTCATTTAAGGCTAGACACCACAGGCAAAAGTATATTTTGTTTGTTTTTTGGTTACTTGGCTCTCTCAACAAATAGCCACAAAACTGTCCAATCTGCTCCTAAAGATGTTTTATTCTATCATTGAATCCACTTCATCCATTGATTTATCTGGGACATTGTAACTTCAAAGGCTGTTTTCTTAAAATGCCCTTTTCTCGCACAGAGCCCTTAAAGTAGCACCTACACACCAAACAAGATGTTGATGGAATTTACACAAGGATTGGTTGCTATCTAATTCAAAGTGTCAGATTTATTCAAGTTTTAACCCAAAAAATTAGGTGAAATTTTACATTATATTATACTATAAATTTTTCATAAATTTCCTAAATATGTGATTTATTTTTTTGCAATTTTTACACATTCATTGCCTTATATTTATATGAAAACATGACATGATGAAAAACCTAAGATTTTTTGCTATCTATCTGCAGTATCTCTCCTTAGTACAAAAATCAAAGAGGTATTCAAAACAGTGTCCTAAATGAAAGATGTGTCCAAATGCGTTATTCGTTGGCATCTGGTTCTAGAACCAATGCAGTAGTAACATAGAAGCATCTGCACTAGTTGATGTTTTTACATGCTCGAGGGTGGCCCATGCTTTTACACTTGTTAACGGGTGGCCTCCTGACATCAGAAACATGTTCTCCATGCAAGCACCTGCAGACGGGACAGCTGTGGACCACTGTTGCAGGACCAAGCATAGGCAATTCATCCCAGCACGCAATGAATTCATGATTTATTATTTTATGGTCAATGTGCATTTCATGGTGCGTTTGTACAGCTGGTCAATTTGTTTAAAGGAGTGAGAGTGTGGGTTTTCATTGTCGGTAATATTTCATGATATGTAAATTATATACAGTATTTAGTGCATGTTATGAGCTGTGGGTGATTCAGCAGTGTTGTGTAAGGGTTCCCACGCTGCTCTCTCAGGACTCACTGCCACATTCAAGCTTTCCTCACACTCCAGCCAGAGCAGAGGGCTGTTTTTACCGTTAAACTGTGAAGGAAAGGAAATATACTGTATGATACTTATTCAGAATGTTTCTTAAGTCACACTGGGCATTTACACAAAATCTAAATCCTCACACCTAGCACAAGGCTTGGAGATGGGTCTCTGGGTGTTGCATCGCTGTTGCCCACTCTTCTCGATATGTTTCCTTAGTGACAGAGGTCGACCAATCTGTTTTTTTCATGACCAATGCCGTTACCGATTGCTTTGAATCCAAAGAAACAGAGCCAATAAGCTCTGCCGATGTTTTGGGCCGATATGTAAGACAGATTTTTATAAATTTCCTCAAATTATGTCATTTAATTGACTAAAAACTCATCCATAAACCCGTTTTACTCTAAACTGGATAACGGGTACATTAGTCATGTTTTGTGCACTAAAGTGTTCAAATAAAGCTTTATGTGTATATATTTCCATACAAAATATTGGCCTCTGTTTGAGAATTAAGGTTGATAGCCAAGTAGTCTATATATAGAATCCAGATGAATAAAAAAAACAAAATCAGTTTTGCAGAACATTGTGATAAGTACCATGTAAACACTGCACTGCAAGAGGGTGGGTGTACACAAGGTTGCACTTCTACCCACTCCTTTTTGAACAATTGGTCTCTACATACCTAACAATGATGATACAAATGTGCAGGCATGTTTTTATCAATGAATTTTTTTAATGTTCGAAATAAATATGTTCGAAATAAACTAAAACCTATTTTTGCCTAGTATATTTAGGAGTAAAGCAAACACAGACAAGTACAGTAATAAGTACGCACTGACATCCACCAACCACTGATTTTCTTTTTTTCCTACCTTCAAAATAAATATTGAATTAATTATTATATGGACACAAAGCAATTGAGTGTTGTTGTCTTTTTTCTATAAAACATAACAATGCCTGATATTGTTGAATGCATTTGGAAACTATAGCAGTGAGCATCTCCACACAGCTACAAACATGTGGCTAAACTACACTACCACTCACTTGTTTTCAGAGCCGTCATATAGCATTTCTTTCCATGCAATTATCCTGCGCTTCCGAAGTTGATCGTTTATTGCTGCTGCCTACTGCATGTGCGAAGCAGACTCTGTACAAAGGTTTTACATAACGCTGAGTCCCACACATTTCTGCTCATTTGCAAATGACACTTTTATAGTCTTGTTTGTAGATTGTCCTTCTGTACACATCAGGGGTGTCGTTGAAAAGGATATACAAGTTATAGTTTGCAAAACATCTTCATTTGTTACCACAGACATGATAAATTTGATAGTTGAGAAAGAAATTCCTTTCCGAATATGAAGTAGAGCTGCGGGATTGTCCTGCCACGGTCCATTGCTGATTCCACTGTATAATACCCTGCCAATTACTCCCCATTAACTGTCATTATGTGTGATAATCCACGTTTCGTAATAGGCACTTGTCCATTGTCTCCGAGCAGTGAATCCCGCTGCGTTTTGAGATTCTTCCTGTTCAAAGTTTGGCCTGGAACTGCTGTCATTTGCAATCAGCTTTCTCTAAACATGGCTCCACCAGCAGTCTGCACTGATGGTAGTTTAATTATGTGGTTAAACTGGTGAATGAGCTCTGGATTTGAGCTTGAAATAGTTGAATGATTGATGTAAATTTTGACGATTTGGTGAAACATTTGTGAAATTTACGTTGGATAATCCAGGGGTCTCCAATTATATTTTCCAGGGGGCCAGATTTTTCGGAGGATTAGGGTCCGGGGGCCGGACTACAAAACCACACCACGATTTAATGTTTGATCTCCATAAGATCCACAGACAACTCACAGTGGCACAATTCAACAACAGAAATGAACTTTCTTCACTTTCAGATAAGTAAAAATATCATAACAATATTACATTACTAAAAACAGGACAAAAGCGCCCAGGCAATGCAAACCCAGTGTTTACCAGAAACCTAGTGCAAAGCAGACCTGGGACAAGACCGGGTTTAAACCAAGACAAAACAAACCATATCTACCAGAAAAATGGATAAACTATAAAGCAGGTCCAAAGCAGGTCCAAAGCACGTCCAAAGCAAGTCCAAAGCAAGTCCAAAGCAAGTCCAAAGCAAGTCCAAAGCAAGTCCAAAGCAAGTCCAAAGCAGGTCTAAAAAGCACTAAAGAAGGACTAAAAATAAAAAATAAAAATAAATGTCATTAGAACATTTGGTTCATTATATTAAAGGCATAGTAGTTTACAGTAGGCTGCCAAAAACACAGCTGTCACTAGGCCACTCACAGTATAATGCATGTTGGAGTTCTCTGACCTGCAGCCGCCAAGTGCCACGGGATCTATTTTTTTGAACCCGCTAATCGTATTTCCTTCCAGATGTAAAATGATGTGTGTTTTATTACAATCCAACGCATGTTCACAGAGAAATTAGCCTATGAAGGTGTGAATTTAGACACAACACTAGATACTAAGGTGCAAAGGTCCCGGGACATTTTCACAACCCGACCCGTGGGACAACCTGCACATTGCGCACAGCTGTCTGTCTTACGTTGTACTGAAAAACACGCTGTAAAGTTCCTGTTTACAAGCAAATTACAAACACATGGCTGACACGGTCCTTACGTTACATTTACACCAAATCATCAATGAAGCTGTTATTTACTGTGTCTGCCGCATCACACGTTTGTGCTTTGACAGAGCAGTGTTTCCAAAGCTCTATGGCCCGCAGTGACCAGCAGGGGAGCTGCCGCAAAGCCGTGGCGCGCTGCAAAAAAATAATAATAATGAAATTATGGGAAAGTTTGGCTTTTGGAGACCCAGGGTGTAATCCAATCATTGTGTCCAGGTATGGTCATACATGATCAGAGTTGCCAGATTTCAAAAGGAAAAAATCCACCTAACCCGATACGATCAATATGGAACATTTAGCACAACTGAAATTTCCTTGGCATTTTTTTACTTTGCTTTCTACTTTGCTCTGGCTTTTATTTTTCAGGATTTTACACAATAATGATCGAATCAAATATAGATATAACTTCAGTTTGCGTCGTAAATCAGCAGTCTAATGTGGTTTTGAAAATGTACTGCTCTTACCCATTCATTACATTTGGATGTATTGCAAAACAATAAAGGTCTTCCAGATCTCTCTGTCCTGCATGGCAAGTTGTTCTAAAGACATTGTCAAATCAAGGCCCAAATGAGGACAAAAAGAGATAACGCACTGACATAGTTGCAGAAAATTATATAAAACTGTTTCTTTGCTTTTTTTTTTTACCCGTTTTTTCTTGAATTAAATTTATTCGGTAAAATGGAAAGAAGTAGTTTCTTTGATTTTTCTCCCATTTTTATCTTATACTTTTGTCATTTTTAATTGTTTCCTAATGCATGCCCTTTTTATTTCATACGTTTCATACATGTTGTTTTAATTATTGATCAGTGTTTTATGTTGCACCTTAATGCCGAAACAAGTTCCTTTGTGAATTTTGTTCATTGACAATGGCAATAAACCTTTTCTGATCTGATCTGATCTGAAATGTGAGCGTATCTGCGGTGTTCCTTTGGTCTTTTTCTACTACTGTTTACTTGATATTCTTTTTTAAGATGTCAGGGCTATATTCTTTCATTACTTTCCATTGACACCAATAATTTTCCCACTCACTGCAAAAAATCATAATGTTGTGAAGTCGTCCGAATTTTTTATTTTTTATTTTATTTCCTAAGGGGGCGCACCAGAAAAAGTTTGATGTCATTGTTTTGTCCTTTTTAGTTACGTTCAATCCCTCATAGTTGTGTGTTATGTTGTCTTTTGTGTATGAGGTGGCTTGCTGTCCCCACATGCCCAGTGTTTTGGAAGTCAACTCTGTGACTTGTTCTAAAGCTGTCGACTGCTGTAATTACCAGCGATTAGCACTTCTTTCATTTGTCACATTGTTACAGGGCTGACTCTAACGTCATGGAGATGACAGGCCTCAGACAGCCCATCTCCTCGTGCGACGCTGCTGTCTAAGGCGTTCATCACGTCGGAACAGCATTGAAAACATGGGATGAAAGCAGATCAGGCCTGTAAACGAGAGCTGTTCCTATGATTTCATACTCACTGATCGCTTATTTATAGTCATGGGTGTCAGCTTTGTGCTTATAGGCACCATTCATAAGTTATATTGTCTTTTGAAATGTTATCTGCTATAGCAACTGGGATTATTTTTATCACCCTGAAACCTATGGATAGCACATTTAATAAACAGTCAACAGTTTCCAAAGTGCTGCAGAGTATTTATAACTAAGATAAAACAATTTGTACGACAGATAATATATTTCAAATACATAAAAACAACAGGCAAAATCAGTAAAATGGTTGAGACTATTCCCATCCATGAAACAACATCCTCATCATCATCATATTAACTATATAATTTGGAAGAAAGTTTGTTGAAAAACACATATTAATGCTTCCAATTAAAGAAGAACATGTGTATCTTTTCTATTTTAGAACCTGCCACCAACTTGGCCCATGGAAATGTTATTGCTTTGCCTGGAATTTTCCACAGTATGGCATTAAACTCATCTGTATCGCATTTATTCAGTTTTATTGCTCAAAAATCCCTTTAAAATCTTGCATTATTACTGTCAACGTACTAACCCTAACGTAACTTGTCACTTGATTGTCTCCATGGAGATAGATAATGCCATACTGTGTAACATTGGAGGTAAATAATCCTCCACCAGAAAAGTTACGTAGTGCATCTTTAATTGCCGAGTAAGTCTACACCAAACTTTACGTCTCATCAGAAAGATTTGACTTAACCCTGACAAGATTACTTATACAACAAATACAAGTGAATGTCAAAACTGCAAAATTGAAGTTGTATCTTATTTGATCTTGTTTTGAGGGGCAGACAATATTTTAACATTAAAAAGAAGTATACTTGACCTTTAATGTCACTCCTTCACTGTTATTAACCTCAACTTTTACCAGTCCATGCAGGGGTGAGAAATGTGTCCGTGTTGAGCGTAAACAGTTGAGCCTCACAATAGAGAGAGCAGGGCTGTAGTGCTGGAGGCCGTGGCAGCTCCTGAATGCCCCCAGATGATGGATGGTCCTCAGATCTCATTCCTAACCCCGGGATGAACCAGTGTGCGGGGGTCCCTCACAGGAGCAGGGGCCAGAGTACAGTCACCAGTTTGATAGATATTCACTCTGATTTATCCAGTGTAGAAATGACAAAATGGAATTAGAGGATTTGAACTTCGAGATACCATTGTAATGGCCTATAAATATTGTGTTCAAGCAAAACATCTCTAACACAACCTTTTTTTAATTGGGCTTGGATTTATTTTAGGTTAGGTCAGGTTAGTTTAAGTTTAGGTTTAGGTTGGTTTGCAAGCAATACAAACAAATAAAAACTGTACTAATAGCAGGTAAATAAACATTTATCCATTAATTTATGGCTTACAATATTAATTTTGCTTGACTAGAGGTGGACAATATTGTCAATGAATATAATTTTATGTTTTTTAGTATCTCGTTAACAATATTCAGACGATATTTCCACAAAGCACCAGGAATGTGCTAAAATGTGGCTGTGGTTGAGGTTCAAGTATTGAAGAAAAGTGAATGGACCATAAAATTAACCAATAGCAATATCACTTCATACCCTTGGAAGACATTTCTGTGTCTTTTTTTGTCTTCTTAAATATTTTTAAAATTTTTGACGATACACTCCAAAACATCATCCATTTTCCGATAGCTCTCCCACCTATATGTTTGAGCGTAGCAACAACTAACAAAAGAACTTTGTTAATACAAGCTCAGACAAATCAAAAACTGTATTTTATAGCTTGTAAAAATGTCTTCCAGCACTTTGTAGAGGACGAAAAGTCAGAGCAACCACTTGAGTTTGAGTAAACACAATTTCTGGCTGCCATCCCAAGGACATGTTTAGTTTACATGCGGAATGGAACAGGATTATGCAATGCACTTCCCTCCACATCCTATAGGTGGAGTTTGGAGAGTGTGAGGAGGGGGGCGTTGATGTCAGGGTGGGAGCACATGTCTCTGTTTATGTTCTAACTGTTGTCAACTTTTTTAAGGGGCCATCACACCTCGCCCGGGGCCCTGACGTGAGTAGTGCTTTACGGCCTCCAAAAGCAGTCACGGAAGCAGGCGTGTCTCCCAACTGTGAGTTATGGCATGTTAATATAGGACAGGTAGTTGGCTTGTTGGGAGATTGCCTTCAGGCAATTTCAATGTATACTGGAGGCCACTCGGGATTGTGGGAAATGTAAAAAAGTGACCTTGACAGCTGTAATAGAGTGTAGTTCAAAGTCACGTCACATACCTTGCTATTTGGTGTCTTTATTAGCTGTACTTTGTTTTGTTTGTTAGGTTCATTAACTTGTTTGTGTTCTGTGGCCATTGTATTAGGTACAGTTAGTAGTTTTCCCGGTCACTATATTTGGTATTCAGTCACTTACAGTAGATTTATTTGGCTTCTTTTCTGGTGGATTCTTTGCTTTCTTTGTTCATGTTTTAAGTATAGTACGGTCCACACTCTCAAAGACCACTTTTTAAACAACTTTCTCAGTAAGTTCTCCAGTAACAGTTGGTCTACCTTTTTGACGCGGTTTCTCAGAAAGGCCAATATATCTGTGAATTGGTAGATATATTAAGTCGACATTTTCGCATTTTTGCATATCTGCTATGAAGCAGCAGGTTGATACCTAATTTGAGCCGGCCAAATTAACTGACTAAAGAACATAAAGATTTATTTGAAGACTTGAGTGCAATAAGAACTATCTGATATCAAAACTATCATATTACACATTGTTTGATCTCCAAGTTCCATTCATTATTTACCTAGATGAAAGAGCTGAGCACTCCTCCTCCAGTAAGACCTGCTTTACCAAAATGCTTGTTTACCTCGGCAACATCCTTCCATTCATCTCCAGACGTTGCGAGCGTATCGTTTTACTAATAGGGTCATAACTCTTTTGGTGTGACTGTAGTTTGGACAGGAAAGCTTTCAGACAAGGAAGTTAAAAGGACAGAGGACATCCAGCTGCTATTGTGTTTGTGAGACAGCACAAATGGCATTCCACAGAAAACAACAAAGAGGAGTCCAGTACTGTATGGGTCAGCCGCGCTTTTCAAAACTGTTCAGATCCAGATGTTTCTAGTGTCTTCCAGTGCAAGTTTTCAGTCTTAGTCAATGTGGAATTCGTAAATCAACCGTGAGGATTATTTACGCCGTATGCATTAACCTTAGCCAGGGTAACTCCCAAAGTAAGAAGCAGACATGGTGACGTTATTATTGGAAATTTTGGTCTGTACAAGATTCCAAACATTGTTCCACAGTATGGCATTAAAATGTTATCTCCATGAAGACAAGCAGGTCAGAAGTGTTGAGATGCGAGTCTGCTCACAGCATGTTTTTCATCAAGTTTTCTTATTTTAGCAATAAAACAAGCCTGTAACTGAATAAAGGCAAAATAGAGACGTTTAATGCCAATGTGGAACTTTTCAGGCAAAGCGATAACATCTCCATGGAGGCCAGCTGTTACCAGACCCACAAGAAAAGTTTCAACGTGCAACTTTAATATTAATATTACAAACACATTTTGAAGGGCACTCATCATGTAAACCTATATTTTAGCATCATAAAAATTGAAAGTGCAAATCATTGAACACACTTTGACTTCTGTATTTTATTATTGCAGAAATGTAAGTTGAATTCTGCTTATGTTGCATCCCAGCAGAAACACACAGACTGGTACTGATGTAGACATTCAATCCTATTCATTTTAGTGAGGCCTCAAAAGAAAAACATGAATTTTAATATTTCTAGACAGCACTGACAAATGGTTGTTATGTTTGTTTAGCAACGAGTATTACTTCCAGCTCCATTTTCTAAAGTTCCTTTATTACTGTAAGTTGTCAATCACCAAAACGGTTTTTCATAGTTTGTGATGTTTGGAGGCGAACGCTAACTCGCCGATTAAAAATGCATTAGAGCTAACTCGTGGAATGGTACCAGATTTTAGAATGCATTTGGTGTAGGGCTGGAATCACAGTGTCCCTCACAATTCGATGCGATACACGGCCCACGATACAATAACAACACAATTTTGCTATACATGCGATAATTGATATACTGCTCATGATATTTTACAATATTGCACTATTTTTTAAGAACCCAATACATTTTAACTGATTTTTTCTTTGTTAAATCACAACCTGCACCATCTCAAAATGAAATACACCCATTTTAATCATCAAAACAGTCAAAATGTCAAATGGTTTGCGTAAATAAGTTTCCTCTCTTTAAACAAGCAACAAAATTCTAGTGCGGTCACAAAATAATTCGGGAAATTATACCAAAAATGACTCAACAATAAGACTATCTGAAATTCCTTTTCTGGTCACCATAACTGTGCTTTTTCTGTATCCAGTCCACTCAAGCTATCTATTATTTTGTAGTCGGACACTCACATAGAATAAACAGATGTCTATGATTTACAACCAAACTTGACCTTGCCATGCTATTTCAATGTCAAGTTTGGCCTTAGATGTCCAATAGCATTCAACATCTGACTTACATTTTGAAGAGAACTTTGGATGTAATTTTACTGCTTGCATTTCGGAGTCAGCCTCGCCGCCATGGAAGGAGGCAACACTGACCTCCATCTGGATCTCTGGAGTTTTAGGGAGGACAGTGCAGCCATTCATCTGACACATTTACTGAGGAGGCGCTAAATCAGGCGCACATCTCGTTTTTAGAGCACAATCTATAAACGTATTCAGGCCAAGGAATCTAGAAAAGATGGTTAAAGAGCGTTGCTTTCAGGAAATGCAACTAAAGGCAAAATGGAAATATAGATTATTATTTGCACTATTAATAATTAATAATAATAATAATAATAATTAATTGACCATTGTATAAGGGTTTTTTATGAAAGCTGAAAAATCCTGACTTGTTTTAGCTGTCTGAAGCCAAAATGCTGTATTGGGTTTTTGAAATGTTTTGTGGGGTAACATTTGTGGAGAATGACTTTATCCTGAGAAAATGTACGCGTGATTGTTATTTTGGATACGTTTTGTTACATTTAACTTTCATCCATCTTTCATCCATCTTTCTTTGTAATGTTGATGTCATACAATGCCATGTGGGCTGGGCACCTGAGTACGTGACGCCTAAATCAAAAACATTCCCTACTGCTAGCGCTGCTACTACTACTTCTGCTGCTACTACTACCACTATGTAAAGTATTCTGACTCTTAAATAATTAATGTAACTGGAATTGATTGTTACCCTGCAAGAACCACACCGTCTACAGTTTTAAGCTTCATAGGTGCTCTCTTTGTAACTTTCTGGTGGAAGGTCTGCTACCTGCATAGCTTATTTTATCTTAGCTTAGCTTAATTTAATTTAGCTTGGTTTAGCTTAGTTTAGTTTATTTGAGCTACATTTAACTTGACTTAACTTAACATAAATGAGAGCAAAACTGAAATAGTAGTATTTGGTGAAGCTTGTTCAACTGTTCTTCTGCTAAAAGTCTTGGTGTTTTTGTGTTTTTGACAGTTCGTAAACTAATCAGATAAATGTAGCAGTTAAAACCAGCTTCTTAACACTTTTTTTTAAACAAATCTACTTGGCATATATTTTTACAATGTTTTTTGTTTTTTTTTACTATTATGGTGACATTGTGTATTTTGCACAGCACTTCGGGCAGTGATGGCTGCTTTGTAAATGTGCTTTATTGACCTTGACCTGCTTGCAGGTGACATTACCAGGCCAAGTAACAGGTCAGAGCCGTGAAGAGACGACCCACTGTAAGACCTCACTGTAAGAATGCATGTTTTTTATGGCAGTAACAGCACCTGTAATTACAAGATAGATACGGTTATTCCAATAAGTTGAACATTCTAGGCAAAGCGATTACACCAAGCAAGTGGCTACTCTCCACCAGAACAGAAAAGTGACATACTTTTGTCTTCACCAAAATGTGGCATCTCATCAGCTCATCATCAACATAGGGGACAGAGATTTTTTGCAGGATTTGCCTATCAGCTATCATGTGAAAATATCAGATTATCCCTTTACATATTGCCAGCTTTCAAACTGTTTCCATATTTCTCTTTGATGACTGCTCCCTTTATGCCGCATCCCTCATGTTATGTCTTCTCTGTACTGTAGGGGCATATTGGACTGGTGTATGCGGGGTTTGGACATGTGTTTGGAGTCCAGGAGCTCCAGCATCACTTTAAGATGGCAGACACAGGAATACAATGGCCTTTTCACTGTTCAACTGCTGTCCTACTGACCGTACATAGTCTGGTTAAATGTCAGCAGACTGGGATAAATCGGTCCACTTCCTGTCTTTCTCGGGGCATTGTCTGTGGTGAAAGTTCAAAAAAGGGCTTTTACATCCATGACCATGAGATGTAACTTCTCTTTCACTTCGTACTGTAGGATTTATGGTGCATTTATAGTGAAACAAAAGAAAATCGACAAACTTTTGTGGCCCGCTATGTTTTTGGTGCATTATGGTCCATCAAAACGTGAAGATTTAAGAAGACATTTTTATTACCGCTAATCACTAACAGTAACAATCTACACAAAACAATGCTACACGTGGTAATGTTTTCAGACGCCACAGCAGCCCTGGATTTTCAGAGATTGGAGGCTCACTCTAACTCTTCCGTCGAAGATGCATTAGCGCTAACTCGTGGAATGTCTACCAGCTAATGGAATGCCTAAATGTGTCTAAATGCAGCTTCCCTTGTTGGTAGAGATTTTGAACCAGCCATTTCAATGTGATGTTTATACAGGTGTGAACAATTTAGGGGTAGATTAGGTGACTTCTGGATACCATTGATGAAGTTTGTCATGTCTTTTTAAGTATTCTTTTGTTTGTTTCGTTTATAAAAGGCAAAATAGGTTGTTTTTTTCCCTTAACATGTTTCAGTGAGCGTCTGTCACCTCCCTCCGTTGTGTCATGTCAAGGTAAAAAAGAACAATCTATTTCTCTTTATAATCAAAAGAAACAAAATAATTACGTTTCAGCCACATCGACTAGGGCCAAATATAGAAGTCTGGAGTGTAAGTAAGTACTATTTTTTCCACCTTTTATAAGATTCCTATTTTTGGATATTTTATTGACTAGTTTGCACCTGTCCATTTAAATGTGTCCTTGTAGTTGTAAGTATAATTTGCTTGAGTCCCTTGTGGTAGTCTATACACTTGGAGTCACTGCCCATGTCGGTTCCATACAGCGTTCCTTTCACTTGTGTAACGGCCCCAGACTCCCCAGAGCCCCGAGGAGCTGACAGAAGCCTTCAGCCCCGCCAGAACCCTCTCCCTCACAGCTGTGCAAATAAATGTACAAGGAAAGTTAATCTGCTAATTGTTTTGGCTTTCCAAGCAGCAGTCTAAAGGGATTCCCCTCCAGTGCGGGCCAGTGTTAGTGTGAATAAATGGCTTTGAATGAGGAGCAGGTCTGGAAGCATGGCTTTACAGCAGAACAGACGTGCTCAGACTTTCCATGTAACTTAACATAAATGAGAGCAAAACTGAAATAGTAGTATTTGGTGAAGCTTGTTCAACTGTTCTTCTGCTAAAAGTCTTGGTGTTTTTGTCAGTTCGTAAACTAAACAGAATTAATTATTTTTATTGCCTTTACTTACTTTGGGTGATTTGCATTGTAGGCTGCTAATTATGAGATGTTAATTTCAAGGACTCAATGCCTTTTGATTATTAGTACAGTTCAATTTTCGTTCTCAAAATTTTGCTTAATTAAATGACTTTTTAAAAAGAAAAATATTTATACAAATGTATTTCTTTTCTCCAAATTGTTAAATTGATAGATGAATTTGGTTTGCCATATTTTGGCTTTTAAAACACAAAAAGCAAATACACAAATTTGAAACATATATATGACATCAGAAATATACTAGAATATATTGTTGTTGTTTTTTTTATTGTTATCAGTGTTTGTAGTGTGGTTTAAAAATTAAAATGGTATGTTTAATTTTTTTAACCACACCACAAACACTGCTAACAATGTGGTGTGGTTCAAAAATGTATGCATACTTATTCAATGATACAATAAAATGAAAATAAATTAAAGGCCAGAATTTTGTTTCTCTCTCTAAACTTTTCTATAAAGTAAAAGCAGAAGTTGAGGGGGAAAAAGCGCTCGTGACACTCACTAACCATCCGTGCATGTGAATACTTGTGATGTGCCAAAGTGTTTGTGAGAGTAAGGAACACGTTAGATAGATTTAAATATATACTTCCTCCTGTCATGTTTTGAAACTCAATACTCATAATGGTCAGTCCGCTACATGCACTGCCTGGCCAAAAAAAACGTAGCCACCTGGCTACAACTACGCAGATATTTACGAGTCTCCAATTGGATAATTGTTGCACGGGCGATTGTTTTTCACCCGACTGATGCAGTGAGTGTCTTCTCATTTCTGAAACAATGGATGGAAATAAATCTTTTAATATTGCAGAAGCCAAACAGCTTATATCCCAATTGCCTCCTGCCTGAATTACCCTCCCACATTCTAATAATACAGCAAAGTCATGCAAACCCATGCAAACCACTGCCTCTGCCCACTGTTATACCATAAATCCCCTGTCACGTCTCATTAGCCCCGCACTGCCGGTCACTGGGATGATGTCAGCTTATGTCAAGCTCATTAGTGTTTAGTGCTGTGAGCCCAGGGGGAGCAGATATACAACCGGCAACCTTTTACAGCGCTCCATTCTGTAAGATTTACTCTGGAAACGTGCCCGGGGGTGTGGATAGGCTGAGGATCATTGTGCGTTCCCAAGTGACCAATATGTGGATAAGAAGAGTGTTGCTTTGTGGTTTTAAATATATCTTTTGTTTCCTTGTGTTTTCTCTAGGCTGTGACAGGAAGATGCTTTGGTGAGAGGGATTTCCGAGGAGGCCTGGAGAACGGGATACTCCTATGCGAGTAAGTGAGCGCATTTTGTGTTTTAATGTGGTTACGTCACTCTGCCAACCAGGTTAATTCACTTTATGAGCGAAGTCATTAAATTTGAACTGCTTAAGAGCTTGTTTTATTCATATGATTCGACTTTTATCCTTAGCAATTACTTTGTGACCAAAGTTACTTCTCTAACTAAAGTTACCTTCATGTTGGTGTTGAGTGATATTGACAAACATGAATATCTCAATATATTTTTGGAGTATCCTGATAACAATAGTCAATCCAATAGTCAATCCAACAGAAATGTGTTCAAATGTGTCTTCAAACATATTCCAGTGAGGTTTAATTATCAGACAAATATGAAATGTCTGTCAGATTCATCACAAAAGAGCAGTTTACAACATAACTTTGTCCATTTTTAATCAACTTCTTTTTGTAGTATTTTTTACAATAATATTATAAACTTTAAAATTTTTGAAATGTACAAAAGATTAAAATAATAATACTTGAAAATAATAATAATAATAGCACAATATGATAAGACATAAATCAAATGACGGCACAAGTCAAACATACAAGTCCCGCCCAAAGTTTATCAAATTAGTGTGATTGTAAATTTTTCCATTTGTCTAATTTCAATATATTTCCTATCTCTATCTTCAGGTATGTGTTTTTTTATTTCATTATTTTTAGTTTCAGACAATATTTCGACTTAAAGATTCGCTTTTCTGGTGGATAAGATATTGCATTTATTGAATATTTAGTTTAATGCCATACTATGGAACATCAAGCAATAACATTACCATGGAGACAAGCAGGTGGCGAAAAAGTTATATAGTGTATAGTGTTTAGTTAACTACAATTTGTTGTAACCACTGTCGCAAATAATGTTTTGTCATTGTACTTTAAAAATGCTGGATTTGAAATGTTATTTTACTGATTTTCATCTCATATTTGTGACTTAAATATTCTACAAAAAACTGCAATCTTTCAGAAAATATAAGTGAATTGTTGGGCTGGTGAATAAGTTGTTTTGTTTCCTTATCTGTAGTGATATGATATACTTGTCTTGTGAGCTGCTTCCCTTGTGCAAGTCACAAGAAAGGCCTAGAAATTACACAATGCTAACCATACAAATATTTGTATTATCTTCACTATAACGCACCTAAAATTACATTCTTGTAGAGAGAGTTTGCGTCCCGCCTCTGACAGCATTTCTGACACTAATTCATTGCTGGGACATGCCTTTTGTCTTTGGAAAACCCCATTGGAAATAGATCTGATGAAATGTATCCTATCGTGGAAGAAAAAGTACAAATTGCTTACCCTCCAGCGACTTTGTCATGGAACATTTTTAATCAATCTTGGTGAAAAAAGTTCCAGGTACCACTTTCTCTGCACTGTTGTTTTAGCTAGTTACACACAACAATCATACTTTTTTATCTTGTTGTTACTATGTATTGCTGCAGATTGTATGCTTAGTTTGAATAAACATATAGTCCATCATGAATCTGATCACAAAAGCAATCAAATTCAACATTGGATCTCCCTTTTGGATATTTCTTTTGAAAACAATACCACATCATGTATTTGTTCCCCTTCTAAGACATTTTCAAACATCATAAACTATTTCTAAAGTTGCTGATGTCTTAAAAATAACTTTAAATTGAACAGACGGCCCACACTGGTTATCTAGGTCCCCCTTTTCCACTGTTTGTTGCCGTCTGTGGCCGTGTGTCATAATTGGTCGCTGTATTGTAAACATGCCAATTCACATCACCATCTGCCACCTCTTCACCAAAACACTCCACAAATTCCATACATTGTCCCACAGTAAATATTTAGTGAGAAAATTAGCGGTCCAGCATGTTCCTAATTAAGTCACTACACTATCTTTGATTTACGTTCCACTGCACTGGTTTGCACAGAGGCTCTGTTGTCATTGGAGACATCAAAACTCATTTAGCCGATCACCTGCTGCGTTGTGGGATTCTTCAGATTTGACAGTGTACTGAAAAAGGTTCAACAACTTCTGCTTATATTTACCCATATTTTTACCCACATTCCAACCCATTTTTTTTTATGGGTTGGAATGTGGGAATAATTATAATTGGCTCCCAGCCAGTGTGATGCTCCCTAGAGTGAAGGTTCCAAACGTGAGGCTCCCAAGGGTGAAGCTCCCAAGATTACTTAGAATACCGTGGTTGTGGATTGGAATGATTTGGTACTCTTTATGGTGGATATTATTAACTGCTCAAACTCAAAAGAAAACTGAACGGATCAGGATCATTGCTAAAGCTGCAGAAAAGTAAAATATTTTAATCGGGCAGAAATGGAAAACACTAAATGAGTATCAGAGTAAAGAAATTCCCTGCCCACTGTCATGTGCTGGTGGTTCTAATGTCTAAAGAACGGAGTCTAAAGAATTGGCGGTAATGTAACATTATGGATTCCAACCGCCATAAAACACCACCAAAGAGGATGCCACTGTGAACGCCACACTCCCGCGAGACGGTGCGTGGTCCAACATGGCAGTGCGCTGCCGCTAGGAAAAACGATCTTTCTATCGACTTTTTCTCTCTTTTCCTTTCATCCAAACATTTACCTATTTTTCCAATGGTTTTATGGTGGCTAAATTTAATTTGATTGTTCATTAAGAATTATAGTAGGAGGGAAAACAATGGTTAAAATGTTTGTTTTTTAAAGTGATTTGGGTTGATTGTGAGAGGTGGGTTTCCTGTAATAAACATATATCAGCTTGCATATTATCGAGGTAATTTTGTTATTTTTTGTCTGTGAGCCAACTCCTCGAATGTTCTAAAAGACTAATTTGGTGCATTTAGTGTACAGTGAGGGTGCAGGTGTAATGTGTGTGTGTGTGTGTGTGTGTGTGTGCGGGAGAGAGAGAGGGCAAGAGAAGCTACAGAAAGGAGATGGAGAATGCTATGGTTAAAGTGAGTGGAGCAAAGGTGTAATGTATATCATCATTGTAGTTAATAAAGCCGGTGTCTGTCTCTGAATAACCGTCCATCAATGTATAGTTATCTTACTGTAATGACTGCTTTTTTACCTTGATCAATTATTGTTTTGCGAATGGGAAAGAGTAACTTACGTCCGCGGATGATCTCTTGTGGAAATTGGTCGTCGAGTCCGTAATGAGTCCCTTTTAGCCGCCTGCCTCGTCACTGAACCTGTTCATTTTGTTTGAAATCGTCCAATTTGACGATGTCCTAAACGGTGTAAAACGGTGGAAGGTATGGGCTCGACAGTCTCTGGTGTAAGTTTGAGCAGGTTAACCATGAAGTCCTTAACAGATTTTTCGGGGTTGTCGGTGGATGATTCGGTGAAGATTAAATTGTCTCTCATACTGCGTGACTGTGAATCCAGGGTGGTTTCTTGCATTGCTTTGTTTTCTGCGGTGACGGCGGTGAGTTGAGTGTTACGGTGGAGAGTTTGGCGGTGAGTGTGTCAATGGAGCTTTTTATTGATTTGTTTTCTTGAGCGAGTATGTCTGAACAGTTTGTTTTTAGAAGAGTTGATGGTGATGGCGATTAACTGATTCCAGTTGTGGTGGGTGTGTCTGAAGTGCGCGGTTTTTGCTTTGCGTGGTCGGCCCATTGTACAGAGTCTATTGTAGTATTCGTCGATGTAATCCTCCAGGTGGTCCAAATTTGAGTGGTAATCCAGGTCTTGATCGGGTGACGTGTCGATGAAAAGAAAAAATAGGTAAACTTTTGGATGAAAGAAAAATAGTTTGATTGTTTTTCCAAGCAGCAGCGCTGCCATGTTGGATCACGCACCATCTCGCGAGAGCGGCATTCACAGCGGGATCCGGTATGATGTCACAAAGACATGTGATGTCATGAAGACAATGTGATGTCACAAAGCCGGAGCTGCCTTTAAATAGATTGAACGCTGCAGAATCACTTGTCTTGAAGCGACTGCCACAAACTAGAGGAGCAGAAACCAACAAGAGGAAGCCAAATGGATCTTTAATCAGTGGATAGACCTGGGAGCTTTTAAGAAGCTCCAAACCAACTGTGAGGAATGGCACAGGCATGCAAGGCTCCAAAATCTGCTCTGTCCACCAAAATGCAGCAGATGGAGGAATTGATGTCTGTGTTGGAACTGCTCACCATCCCTGACACCAGTCTAAAGAGCAGTGTCAAGGGCTACTGGAATGTGCTGAGCTGCCCGGAGATGGAGCAGAAAACACCAGCACAAAAACCTAACTGGTTCATGGAATCCCTGCTCCATCAAGGCTACATCCAAAAATGTCAGGCAAATCATCAGCTGCATAAGCAGGCAATTCATCAGCTGATGACCGAGCAGAGGCCTGTTGAGCAGCTGTGGACCGAGCCAAGGCAGGTTCAACCACAGAAGAGACACGTCGTGGAGCCGAGGACCGAGCCAAGGCAGGTTCAACCACAGCAAAGACACGTCGTGCAGCTGAGGACTGAGCCAAGGCAGGTTCAACCACAGCAGAGACACGTCGTGCAGCTGAGGACCGAGCCAAGGCAGGTTCCACAGCAGAGACACGTCCTGCAGCTGAGGACCGAGCCAAGGCAGGTTCAACGACAGACAAGACATGTTGGGCTCAAAGATATTGTCATCAAGATTGAGTACGGATGTAAGGAAGTGAGAATCCAGTCCGCGAATGGACAAGCTTTTCAAGGTCGCTATAGAAGTGGAAAAAGGCGGCGGAACAGGAAGGGCAGATTGAACCACCACCTGAGAGGAGTGATGCAGCGGCTCGGTTATAAACAGGACAACGCCTGGAGATTCAGGGAGGAGGAGCCTGGTTGGAACCAGAAGAGATACTTCAAGACATACTACTAACTCCATTTTGTCATAAATAAAAGTAAATAAAAGTATTTTGATGTTTTTTAAAACAAATAAGGAGTCAAATATTATTATTCATTTTAAAGAATTATTTAAATATCATATGTCATTTTCATGTAGCGCTGCAGTGTTGTTGTTTTTTGTATGTTTCTCTCAACTTCTCTACTAAACAAAATCATTATCATTAGCTATCAGTATGATAGTGTATCAGTGACAGAAAACGAACATCGAGGGGGCTACACTCAGCGGGGCGCTCAATCAGCCGCAGAGAACGTAAGCTGCAGCAGAGGAACACATGTGTACAGCAAAGTTCTGCAGCCCGGACCCCTTGGGCCTCAGGCACGCCCAGGCAGAGCAATGGACATTCAACTTTTAGGGTCCCCGAGAGACACTGTGGCTATTTTTTTTTATCATTATATTATATTATATTTTCAACTAGTTTACCTGAAAAATAACCCTAAAAAAAGAAATAAATACTGTAGTCAATATTTCAGATGTATTTGTCAAACAAATGTCCCCAAGCAATCAAATGTAGATGCATGTAGATTTAATCTTATGATTAAAAAACAATTCTAACATTCTAATGTGATTGAATATATTGAGCGGCACGGTGGGGCAGTAGTTAGCACACTCGCTAGGTCGATTCCCTAGCTAGCAAAAGACGTTGAATCAACATTGATTTATGGTCCGATTGGTTATTTTTGGTTGACATTGAAAAGTCAACGTTAATTCAATGTTGAATCACAGTTGAAATATCAATGATAGAAAAAAGGTTGTTAAATCCACATTGTTTTAACCTTGTATTTTAGGGTTAAAATTCCATTTTGATTCAACGTTGTTTCAATATACATGGACTTGATCATTCAGCTGGTGCGAAAAGAGCGGAAATGTAAGTCTCACGAGTCTGCTAAGCGTTAGCAGGATAATCTTACCCTCACTCAGTCAACTCGGACACAGAAAAGCCACGTCTGCCACTCTTCTTTCCAGGAGAAAAGAAGTGAGACAACTTGCGGTAAGTCATAATGATATTTGTATTATTGAGTTGTGAGTAGAAATCACACACAATCATTCAGCTACAATAATTTTGTAAACGTAAGCTTTTATTTTTAACCTTGTTTGTTAGCTAGCGTTTGCAAGCATTTAGCTTTACTGCTATAAAAATGGATTTTTACGACATCAGAGCATCACGTGTACTTTGGCCTTTAGATCCAGAAAGTTTCCAAATACTCAAATAAATATGTTTGGCATTATAACATTCAATTGTCAAGGTATTGTTTTCTGGAAGTACGAGTAGGAGTACCCTATGCTGGTAGTAATAACAGGGATTGAAAAAATCAAACAGTCCTGTGAAGTATTTTGCCATTGATATTATATTATGTTCTCTAGTTGATTTGGCATGTTTCCTTTTAAAATGTATGAATTGCCCAGTCTAAAGTGAAGACCAAATATTGGAAATTTAATGATTGCTCGATTTGGCTTTAAAAGAAAAATCTATATTATTTAGTCCTTTGCTATTCTCAATGAAATCCATTCATACAACAGTGCAAGCACACGGCCCTTCTCCAGGTGAAACCTTTGTGTGGTGTGTACATTTCTTGAGCTCTGCAGCTGTTAAACTAGTAGTGCCTTGCTGGTGTGTTGGCCTTTAGTTGGCAATGGTGTTTTGACCGATCAAAATAGGTAATAACTCACACTTTATTTTGATTATAAGGATTTCTACGAAACAACAACAACAACAACAGAAAGGAGAAGGTATGGATTTAGGGTTAGCTGAAGTTTGGAAGTTAATTGTAACTCATAAATCTTAATAAACATAAACAAAAACAGTTTCACGCTGCTGTCCACTTTAATCAACTAATAAAGTGGTGGGGCATGTAGTAGACACCCCTAGTGTATTGCATATTTTTTCATGTCCTGTTTTCTCATTACTCATTACTTGTGATGGTTCTGTTTTTGAACAGATCAAGTGTTTTTGTTTTATTGCTTATAGATTTACATCAATTAAATTTACACATGAAAATCTTTCAGAATATTTATTGCATGTACATTAAGAATTTAACTATTTCTTCCACTTTCAGGCTGTGTTGCAGCTGATTTGGAGGACAAAGACCATTCACCCCACTAAAGACAATCCAAGTATTACGGCACAGTTACCCTCACCACCTCAGTTTCCACTTCATCATGTCCTATTGGACTAAAAGGCGTAGGGTCAGGAGACTTGTCAGTGACACACAGAGGGATATTATTAAGGAATACAATGACTCACTTGAGCCTCAAACTAATAATGTCCAAACGATTGTGGATGCGGAACCACTGGTCACTAGTGTACACCAACAAGACACATCAGTAGCTCCTCATGTACAACTGGAACATGGTCATGCAGTGCTTACTGCAGCTCAGGAAGATGACTTTGCACAAATGGAAAACAGTGACATGGATTCCAGTGTTTCTGAAGAGGAATTTGAACAACATTTTTGTCCTGACTGTAGTAGTGAGGGTTGTAGTGATGATGAGGAGGGGCCAAATGAGGATCTACTAATGACAAGCTTAAGATACTGGGCAACATCTTACTCTGTCAGTTTAGTTGCACTGTCTGCTTTGCTCTCAATCCTGAAGGTATTTCATCCTAGGCTCCCAAAACATTGGAAGGACTCTTTTAGGGACACAGCCTCATGTAAAGTCTCACCAATAAAGTGCAGGGTGGCAAATACTACCATTTTGGCGCACGGATAACGGTATTCTTTCTAGACTTTTGTTTACCTGGTAACACCAAAAGTCTGTGTGTTCTTGTTTCCTGGCATGTGTGGTGAAATGAATTTGCATTAATGATGTTGTACGGCAGGATTGAGATTGTCTTCAGCATACATCAATTTATTTGGCTGAGGAATATAAAAGGCCCTCTGGATAATGTGTCTGGTTTTCCATTCGAAAATTATTTAAGCCCAATGAAACGCCTTTTGCGCAAACCCAAGGAAATCTTGTGAAAAACCATAACAGCGTGACAGTATTGGTGTTGGTAGGCTTAGTTGCAAAAGTGTGTTCTGTATCCACAATCAAACGGCCTAATAGCTATCCCTATTGTACATTTGCAGGAGTAAGACGTCTTTCGACTCAGATACTGAGGACATTTTAAAGCAGGAGTTAGAAAATCAAACCTATCTGCACCTTGGTTTGGTGAAAGATATACACAAACACAGTTTCTTTACTGGCTCTCCACTGTGTCTGTGAACCTGCGCCTGCGCTGCCTCTGAGCTTCTGCAGTTATAAATGCATGGTTATGATGATGTTGTCAGGAGCTAATGTAACAAAATGATTTTATATTGAAATGTAGTAACAATGTCCAGATCAATAAATGGCTGATATTTATGTAGTTATTTGTCTGATTAGTGCACTTTCCATGTTTTTATTGAGATGTTATTATAATATACTGATATTTGTTTTTCCGATTTGAGGACTTTTCTAAAGAAAATGTAACTACAAAGTTTGACTTCCGAAAAAAAAAGTTCAGATTTTCATCAATAAAGCCAATCATTTGGTTGAAAATGTATTTTAAAGTTTTCATTGTGCAGTAGATAGGGCTCAACCACAGTAATTATTATTTGCAACCCTACTATAATTTGCATGTGTTAAATTCATTACATTTTAATTAATTGTATATAAGATGGAAAGTGAGGTGGTGCAGTGGGCGGTTGTATCATTTTCAGATGGTGGAACTGTAACACTTCTTTCCAGCTGGTTAAATGCTAAAGAAAAAACAGTTATGTGGCCACCCAAAAGTATGAATGATTCAAAAGCCCTCAAAGCCAACATGCATCCGAAACAAGCATGGACCTCATATGAAGACGCCTTGTGGTAAGCATTTATAGCACTGGAATTCATATGTTTTATTGTAATGATATAAATCTCTCTCTACTCCAAACCTGGAGTAGGCCTGTATAAGTCCTGGTTTAGGTCTGCTTAAATCCTGGTTTTGGTCTGGTTCATCAGTCTGTAGTTTTTCTGCTTCCAGTTTTATCTGAATTTAGTATTACAAATGATGATTTTAGGTTACTTAAATTGCCTTTGGTATTCGCAATATATTTTCAAATCATTTTCAAAATGAAATAGCTGAACTCTAAAGGCAAATGCAACATGAACTGCGATATTAAATCATCATGCAGCAGGCTAAAAAACAATGCTTTAAACCTTCATGTCTGCTTCATAATATGTAGTTTTGGTAAGGCTCCAAAGAGGCTAGAGAACCACCAGAACCAGAATTTTGATATTGTTTATTTTTCCTCCTCAGCGGCTGTACGTCAGTTTGAACGCAACTTGCCAGAACTTGTTCAGTGATATAGTGAAGAAGAGGCTGCGCTATGCACCAGACTGCAAGGATGGTTTAAAAAGGAAAAACGTTAAAAAGGACTAGAGCTGGAAAACAGGTGAATACTTAACCAAAAAACAATTGTGAGTTTATAAAGGAATGTGTTTGTGTTTCTATGCTAACACTGATGTATTTTTTTCTTTTACAGTTTTGTATTATTGTTACATTGATATTGTACCTTGCCTAAAAATTGTTAAATGCAATAAAATTCCTCAAAAGGTAAATAATGGTCAGTGATATTTTTTGGGGAAAACTAACAATCATTTAAGGGCTTATCGTTTATTTTTTGTTCATTAAATTGTGTTTATATAGGCATTTTAAGTTAAACATTACTTCAATATAGAATCAGTTAAATATCTTTTGAAACAACGTTGAATTGAAATTTCAACATTGAAATTTAAATTCTGTATCAACATCACATCAACATCACATCAACATCATATTAACGTTGATCTGACGTTTCAATGTGCCTATCAGTACAGATTTCAATGCTGATCAGCACGAGCAACATGCACGTTGATTCAAAGTCACTTTGCTATCTGCTGTGTGTATAGTATATTATAATTGGTTTTCATTTGTTCTCAATTCTCTATGAACATTGTATTATTACATTTGCGGGACATAGTGTTTATACCCACAAACCTAAATTTGATTATCACGTTTGTGGTGAGAAATTGCTTTTAGGGTTGTGGGAAATTATTGTTTGTGGGTTTATTACTTTACATTTTATTACGTTTTTTGGGGGTTATTACGTTTGTGTGGATAATTTACATTTGTTGAACTAGCAAGGTATTAGGTTAATCAATTATTCAGATCACAGTATAATCGTAACAACTAAACAAATAATGATCTTGACCATTTTAGAGGCCAAATTATGTATTAATTATTCAATCCATAGTGTCAACGTAAAATACTTTATCTGGCTGTTTTACCATACATTACCAACTTTATTTATGAAGTACTTTAAAACTTTACTGCTGACCAAAATGATTTACACAAAACATAGAATAGACAAAGAGCAACCACAATTCAAATAGTAAACAAATAGGATTAATAAGACATGGAACAATATTAAAACAAACAAAAAAATCAAAAAAAAAAGAAAAAAGAATCTGAGCTCAAATTAAAAAAATTTTTTTTTGCTATTATGTGTATGTTATGAAAGGTCAAATCAAAAATAAAAATGAGCAGTCCAGAAAATAAAACGTCACCGTGGTATCCTTCTGTAACCATCCCATCTGTCCCAGTGTCTTGTAAATATGTCAATTTTTACTGTAAATTTCTAAATTAATTTCAGTCCAATCCATGATAGTCTGTCATCCATTTTTTTGTCACTGCCTTTTTTGCTGCAGCCAAAAGTACTTTCCACAGGTATCCATCAATCATTTCTATTGTTTTAGTTCTACGTCCGAGATACATTGTCTTAAAGTTAAATGTAATATCGGTCTTTTTCATTCTATAGGCCAATACTATTCTATACAGATGGGGGGGCAGCAGAAAATGAATATAGTGAAAGGCTGATTTTACTAATACCGTGAGTTCTAGGATGCAGTTGCTAAGAAAGGATTAGGTTCAACAATTGTGAATTTACCTTTTAGATACATGGAAATGTACAGTGTAATCAATATGAAAATCATGCTCCTGCTCCGCATCTGGGAGTATGACATCACATTCAAGAATCTGAAAATAAGCAATTTATGAATAATAGGGCTGTTTCAAAACACATGATAGCAATGATACCACTTGATAACCAATAACCAAAGCAATGATAACCACAGTCTCTCCAACCAGCCTGTCTAATATCTGAAGGCAACTGGTCCACAGCCTTTGGGCAGCAACAGAAAGGGCACGTTCCCCACAAAGCTTGCGTTTTCTTTTAGGGACAGCAAATGACTGCTAACCTAAGACTGCAAGTGGGAGTATAAGATCAGAGAGGTTTTGTCACATTAATTTTATATTTAACATTAACTTTAGGCTGACCGCTGACAGCGGGCGGCCATGGGACTACAGATGGAAAATAGCTTTTTTGGCAATAACTCTGGCATATTTACAGAAATGTTTATTAATTTGCACTGTCCCTGGAAAAAAAAGAAATCAACTTTATCTTGTCATTCAGAAAGTTTGATTCCATAACTGGTCACAAACTAGCAATGTGTTGGGAATGAAAGGAAATTAAAATATTTCAATTTTTTTTGGTTTAGGCCACAGTAATTGGTAATATATATAATCATGTTGTTTTTTTGCACAAAAGTTGTAAAGCAAACATTTTATATATTGTGACATCTCTAATTCTGATACTGATAAAAATCCAGTCAACATCTATATATACTTTTTATCATTTGTTTTCACACTTCAATGCATCAGCAAACCAAACTGATTAAGGCAGCGCATTCACTGAATCAAAAGTTGTTCATTCAATCTCTGCTCCAGTGCATACTATCCTTGTCTCATTGGACAAAACACTCGTTCATCTTTTCTCCACTGTTTACAAAGCAGCCTGAATAAGAGAGAGTTCATATGTTGCAGGATGTTAAGGCCAGCTTGTTTCCCCGCCCATATTGTTTGTTTTCACATCTTTGCACATTGACAGGTAAGCGTTGACTTGCTGAAAATAGAGTAGATTTCATGTCAGGATATGTAAAACTGTAAAGTAACCCAACCACTTCAAAAATCTTGAAGTACGACCTTGGCTTCGCTTTGTGTATTCAATACTCAACTTCATATTGCTAACTACTTTCGACTGAACCATATATATACAGCTCAGAAAACACCCACCCCTCAAGGCTTAAACTGTGTGTCTAACAAAAATACAGTTTCTGGCTCCACCAAAACTGAGATAATTGTGACAGTTTATCACAGAATACCACTAAACCACGGGCAGATCACAGACCAGCTGATATTCAACACCGTAACAGTATCCAGGCGTGGGTTTCCTCTACAGGGCTAAGTCACGGCACTATTTCCTCTGATGAAAACATGCACAAAGGATGAAAATGGAGACGCAGTGAGAGAGCGAGGAAGAGAGAGAGTGAACTTCACGTCTGACAGTCAATCCCAGCCTGGGGGAATGTGTTAAAGTTCTCAGTCTAGAGCTGTGAGAGCCACTTAGTTGATTAGCAGAAGAAAATGCAAAACATTTGTCAAATCCTGTACATTTAGATAGATTCAAAGTGAAGTAATGAGAAATGTGTCTTCTACATTTGATCCATCATTCAGTGCCGTTGGGTTAACCTGTCAGGTGCCACATTCTTCTTTGGATCCTGGACTTTGCTGGGGGATTTCAACATTCATTCAACGACTTCTTCATAGTTTAGTTGCACTTTGGAAAGCAAAAAACTTTTAGGCAAAGCCGTTTCCAGCTTGTCTGAAAATCGAATGCTCAATGTTGCTTATCTGTGTTCGCCAAAAGTGCGGTTATGATGTTTGATAGCCATTTTTATTAGCTACAACTTTTTATTGCTAATGCTAAATTACTTGACGTCCCTGAACTCCCAGCTCTCATTTGCACGTAATTGGTTCTTTGACCTGCACTTAGACTGGACAAGAATGTCTGACCGGTTCTCTGGAGAAGCGAGACAAAAGTCAAATCTAGAGCGTACTCTTGAGTGACTTGTGCATGTAAACTTGGTGAATGAGAAGTATAGGCTCATTCTATATAATTTATTTATTCAGTCTGCCTATGAATTTTCCTTTGACGTGAATCCCAGCGGTTTCTAAAGTCCATTGAATGTCATGTTTTTGTGTGAACTATGCAGACACAGGCATGCCGTGTCTGTTTAGACGGTGTACATGTTTTTCTCACACTCCCAAGTCCATTTTGTCTGGAGGTAGCGTTCTTAGTTTTGACAACAGTAATGGGTAAATGGGATAGTGTTGGAATTCATAAGTGACAGTATGTTCCTTGTGTTTTTTCAGGTTGCTGAGTTCCATTAAACCTGGCTTGGTGAAGAAAATCAACAGACTTCCGACTCCCGTAGCTGGTCTGGTAAGTTCACTTTATCAAATGCTATAGCAAAGGATTAGATACAAGAACCAAGCTTTGAGACCTTTTTGTCACTTCTCTACATTGAACAATTTGGTATTTCCTAGCAGTTAAGGAGAGGCACATCTGGGACCTTTGTCATAATGATTGTATGTCTTTTTGTTCCCTAATTGTGGTTGGATGTATACTACAGCACTTTTCCATGCGCCACTTTTCCTCGCCAGCTCCTCAGTGATGTTTCATCTGGCCAGGTCATCAGAAATCCCAATTGTGCTTTTTTTGTCTTCCCTGCAGGTCATCTGCTCCAAATTTCTATTTTATTTTATTCTCTCTCTCAGTGGTTCTCAAACTGAGCTTATTCTGGTAGTCATTTGTATGTACATTTTTCTCTTAGTTTGAGTTAGTCCTTGTTTAGACCTTCTGTTGCAACGGCGTAGTCCTATTTTATACCTGGTATTAATGGGTTTCAGTCACATGACTTATTTGTTTTCACCACCATTTTGAAGACCTCACCGCACGCTGTTGTCAATCTCCGCTGTTAGATAGTCATGAAAAACGGTGCATAAAACTTTTGCGGACATTTACATCTAAGCTTCCTCGTTCACAAGCCCTCTGCACCGGACAAGCCCTAAAGAGCCCTCAAGAGCATGGACTTTGTGTCTGATCCTAAAATATAACCTGGACAGTTGGAAATTAGGCTTGTTAAACAGGTCAGCGCTCAGTCTGGAGTGATTTCTATAAGACCACTGGTCCCCCCCTGACCACTGTAATCCATTTCTGGTCAAACAAGGTCTTTGGGGATGTTGCAGAAGAGGAATCCTTTGTTATGAGACACTGCCCACAATTCAACATGTGGCTTTCGTCATCAAGATGGCAGTAAAAACGAGCGTGTCACGTCACTTCGTACCCACGAGTAGTACTTTTATAGATCTTGTTTAGATCTGGTGGTACTGAAGGCTAAATGTTTTTTTAGTTGGTACTTTGTGTGGAGAGTTGGAAACACACCGGTCTAGCTTTTATTATAATGAGTTGTAACGGGTACATATACAGTATTTGCTTCATACTTGTACTTACTAGCCACTATCACCCGTCTTCTATACAGACAATTTACTAAAAGTTTTCACTCATGTTTCTTTGTCTGCTCCTTCTATTTACAACAGGCTTTAATTTCACCTAACTGACTGATTCCAATTCTCAGTTTCAGTCTCCAGGGGCCAAACTGCCAGTCAGGACAGGAGCCATTTATGACAACACCTCCTGCACGTTTTTATTCTACAAGTGAAATAAAACTCCAAGCTTCTCCTATATCAAAACATGGCTAAATAAACCGTTATTCTATAAACCATTCTCCATCAAAGGAAAGGCCATATCCCGCTGACTGCATCCACATCCTGCTTATAAAATGTCTTACGCAAACCATTTCAAGTGATCTACAGTGAAGCTCTTTCATGACAAATTAAGACGCTGATGTGAATGAAGTAGCCTTTCAGAACCTCAGGCTTACATGTAAACACAGGCTTTTCCTCCAGCAGTGAACTTCTCAGGCCCCGTCTCAGAGCAGACACACTAATGTGAAGTAGAGGGCTTTATGGCAAGAGTTTGGGGAGGAGTTCCGGACAGGATTGGAAGGGAGTCGAGCTAATACAGGGCTCACAGGCTTGACTATAGGAAGAATGGGCAGGGTAGAAAAATAGACTTATCTTAGGGTGTCACTAGAGCTGTCTGACAAGCTGTTTTTTGTAGCATTCAATCTCAATCCTACATACAACTTAAATAAACCATAATTTAACGCATTCCTTTCCTGGAGTCTAACCCTAACTTGCCTAAGCTTATCCTAAACCGTAACCTCAGTCAAACCCAAATTTTAACTTTAAACCATGCACTTGATATAAGGATTCCTCACAAAGCATATGGAAAAAGCAGAAGAGCCCCATGAAGTTTTAGGTTATGAAGTTTGCGCACGGCTCTATATTGTATTGCATATTATTGTAAAAGTATTCACACAAAAACTAGCTTTAGAATACAAAATGTAATTTTTGAATGAATATGGTTCCGGTAATATAAAAAACAAGGGCTGTAGTTAGCTAAAGAAATGTTTTGCCATCTAATGCAGAAAAGTGTGCGTAAACAGTAAAAACGCAGATTAAATTGTCCAGTCACTCGAAAACGTCCTATAACAAGCATTCTCATTTCTCCTGGGGTCCATATAAATCCTAATAAAATAATTACTCAATTAATTAAAAAAAATTACCACTTAAAACCAATTAATGGACTAAACGTATAAGCCTAAAAAATACCCACAAGAGCATGCTAACGGCAATTTAAATTGTGTTAACCTGGTATTCATTCAAAAATAATTTAGCCAATTTTGGCAATTATACAAGATTTAAAATGTGAAAAACAAATGTAAAAGTACAGTATGTAGGCAGACTCAAGCATAATATGAATTACCCTATAACCTTAAATGCAATGGGGAGAATGTTGTACTACAAGCACTTTAAATACTTAAATGTCTTAGCGTGTAATTTTTAAGCATTATTGGAAATGCTATAAATGTTGAGTCATTGGGAATAATTACAAAAGACACTTGTGTATTGCTGATACATAGCCTGTTTAAAATGTTGATCTCACAACATGGACCCCATAGACCAGCTGTAATTGGCTTGAGGTTATTTTGACTGGGTTTGTCCACTCCAAAAGAAGAAGTGACCACTGCTAATTGGTCCGCAGGGGCACTGAGTCATCGCGGCAAGTTTGTTTGTCTTACATAATGAGGAAACATGTAAAAGCAATGAAAGTGCATGCACTTTTTGGCATACAACACATCCCTTTCAACACTGTAAGTTGCATAATTTTGTCAGATCCTTCATGGAGTTGGTGTTGCTGAGTGTCACCATGGCAGCAATTAAGGAGGTGAGAATGCATACACAAGGAATTTGTTGTTATCTGGATTGTAATAAAACACTACAGGCAACTCCCTGCTTCCTCTTCCTGTTTTCGGTGCAAACAGCAGTAGAGCTTTCTGACTGATTAGGCTGTGCAGATGCATTGGGCACAACTTGGCACTGGGCCTCCCGAAAAGTAGACTGGCCAATACTTCTGTCTATTTTTGCAGAAATACAGACTTTTTTGTTTTTTAGAAACATGCTTTGTGCATTTGTGGACGGAATTATATCTGTGCTTTTCTCTAGATTTATCTAAACTCTGATTTCTCGGCTCGAACCACAGTTGAACGCTTTGACCAATCAGTTGCAAATGTTCATTTTGACGTTCCACCTTTTCCCGACAGCGTTCAGTGATAGCCTTTACAGGTTGATAAAGGGGTGAAACTTAATTCAGAGAGCTTCACATATCAATCTGCCTTAGTATGTCTTAAAATTTCTAGTAGTTAACTTGGTTGACTTTTAGACTAACTATTCTGATACTGAATTGCAAGCGCTACATGCTATTTCAAAGGTAAGATAAATGTCATGGTACTTTATTCAGACCTTTATAGATTTGAACCAGTTTAGTCTACCGAATCTCTGTCATTTTAAAATAAGGGCCCCCTTTTCCACATAAAAAAAATAAAATGTATGTAAATATGTATGTAAATAAACAAACAAACAAAAAAGAAAAAACCCAACATATATATATATATATATATATATATATATATATATATATATATATATATATATATAATCTCCGGCTATATTAAATATATATATATATATATATATATATATATATATATGCCGAGTTTTACTGTGTGCAAACTTAATACTTTGAGATCAAGTTGATGAAAACAAGAGTAATTCATCTGTGTTGTTTGTGGGACTGGTGAGAGGAATGTGTTAGCGACATGTTTGTTATAGAACCGTAACATTAGCTTTGAGGAATTAGAAAGGATTTATTTTCACGTTAATGTTGTTTTTATACTCAGGAATGTGGTGAGGTTGGATTGAAAGCATTTCCGACTAAACCAAATGGCCAAGGGAAAGATTATGGTTCATTAAAACTAAGAATTTTCAGATTATTATATAACAAGGAAACACCCCATTTTTAGCTCTGATATACGATTAGATTTAGTAGATATTTTATCCCTTTGTAACATCTAAATAAATTGCTATGTAGGAAATTAATACAAAAGTCATGAGGAGCTGTGCTTGTGCTAAATTGTGTAAGTAGAAACTGGAAACTGGAAAAATAATAATAGTAATTGGTATTGTATTTTATGTCTGGGCTTTGAGCAAAATCCAATCCATCTTGTTTACTTCCATGCTGGCCAAAAAATTCTCCACTTTATCAAAGTTATTAGTATATGTTTATGACAATGAGCATTACAAAGTGTGATTTTGTGTGAGATAATGGGGAAGAATTTTAGACTATGTGGACCACAGTCCTCAAGTAAAGGGCCTCACTGGGATAAAAGCATTACGATTCACGCATGGGGCTGCAGTACAGTTTGTTTTTTATCCATCACTATCAATTTCCCCTCATAAATATAAAATAACTGAACTGAAAACAATATCTGCTATTGCGAAACTTAATTATTTGCATAATGAAGACAATTGTAGCACTTAAACGATCAGAAAGAGTCCGGGAAACTCATGTGAACTAAAAAAACATGGAGGAGCTTAGATCATGTTTATCAGTGAGGGTGAGTGTATTGAGATGTGGCAAAACAGATGGACTCAGATTTGTCTAGGCCAGTCCACATGAAACAAAAACTGGCACAAAGTTCAATGACTTCTCATACATAAACAAAAGTGAAATTATTTGTTTACAATTGCCCCAGAAAGTGGTCCCATTATTTCAACTTTAGAGACGTGATCGTTGTCATTTGAAAGGACTTTAAACCATAAAATTAATATGATAACTTTGTGGACCCAATCCCAAACAAATTATAAGAAAGTTCAACATGTACGGATTTCGGTTTTGAATATTTCTTTCAAAAACAGTAAATCCCCTATAGAGATATTAAGGCTCTTGCCCACCATCTGAGATTAACAAAAGTAAGTTTGGTTTGAGGAGCTTCACTGTCCAGATCACATAAAAGAGTTATCAGCTGTTTAAAGAAGACCGCCCTGATATATGCAATGTCCTATTTCCCCTTTGTGTGGAAGGCTGTGTCCTGTGTATTCAGTCCAGTGTACCTAATCCGGCTGTAGGTGTATCCACAGTCCCAGGAGTCACGTGGGGGACAGTACAGTGTTGTGAAGAAGAGTATGTGAGCTAAACTTGTCTTGGTGGATCTCTGGGGGAGAGAGGGAGTGCCCAGAAAAGACCGGAAGCCATATGGAGGGTTCTGATCAACTGCTCTTCCAGATGATTGTGAGAACAACGATGTTTTGGTTATTTGTACTCAAACTTACATTACCAAAACACCCAAGTGCGTAGAGCTTCAGTAGCTTGAGGTACTCCCACACACATAAAGTACACAAAGAGTTGGCTCACAACCATAGACATGTTTCCACCAGAATGCTATTGCACGTGTCAGGTGCTGTCAAGGTTTGCCAACAGGCTTTTAATAACTTGCAAGTCTGTTGTTTCAACATTACATTATCATTACTCTTTTATTTATTTCATTTAACAGGGAAAATGTTTGAGAATTAATTTGCTAACCCTAGCAAGACCACATATTATTTTTATTGTTATTTTATACTATAGTAATTTTAAATTGTCCCTTAAATGCGTTCCCTTTTGTTTGATTGAATATATGTTGTTTTATTATTGCTCAGTGTTTTGTGTTGCACCTTCATGCCGAGACAAGTTCCTATGTCTGTGAAGTTTGTTCATTGACAATGGCAATAAACACCCCTTTCTGATTTCTGATTCTGATTATTCTGATACAGATAAAACTATAGATAATGCACAATAAAACCAACCTGTCCAGCCAGATGAATTTCACGATATGTGTGTGTTCACAAACTCTTGAGAATCTCTCTGGCCCGTCTCCCACTCTTGGGTTTGAACCACCAGTGTGTCGGACCCATCGAGTGGTTTAGGAGGAAGTCAAAGGGACAAACCTAAAGAAACATGGCGACAACGACAGACGTACTTTGATGAGACGTAGCATTTGATCTAAATTTTTAACATTATTACATTTTGAATGGACTGGCCCTGATCCCCCATGCGAGTTTACCTTTCGAGCACTTTAGAACAGTTCTTTTCATGGGTGCGTGTCTATATTCCCCGGTACCTATGTTCCCCCTTTACTATGAACGGGGGAATTACGCATATACTAGCATAGGCAAATGGTTCAGGTTCCACATCCCCGATAGTTGTGCATAAATGTATGGTTTTACAGCTTATAATATAGCAGCATATAACCCTAACCCAGGTACCGGGGAACATAGCCCCCCTACAAGCTGCCATCACTGGAAATATGGCGGTTTATCACAAGATCAAGTCAGCGTTTAGTGAGAAATCCTTATTGTTTTGTGTTTATATCTGCTTTATGCTTTCTTGTTTTCACCTGAGTCTGCCTTCTTTCTTATCCTATCATCTCTCTCGAAAGCGTACCAGGAGCCTAATGCGCGCCAGAAACTACAACCTTGCATGGTCCGCTTTGGAACGCTTAAACGGGCCAGTATATTTCACTTTAGACAATGGAGACACATTCAGACCGTCCCGATCCACTCCAAAGTGAACCAGTGTAAACATGGCTGTAGTGAATTGCGAGTTTGCTAAATATGAACGAATTCTAGTTTGAACTTATGAATGTTGCAAAACCATTTCATTGTGTTTGGACAACATTTCATGTATATCCAAATATTGCAACGGATTACGCAATACCTCTCTTTTTGTGTACTTAAGCTCACAGTGTTTTGTTTTGGTGTGAGAGAGATAGTGCAGCCGCGGCAATCTGGGTGGAGAGGAAACGGTGACACCCAGAGAGCGAGCGAGAGTAGGAACGACTCCATGTGAACCACCGAGAGAGAAAGAGAGAGAGAAAAGCAGAGCAGAAGGAGGCTGGGAACAGGAGCGCACCTCGGCTCAAGTTCCATCTGACAAAGACCAGCACAGAGCAGAGAAGAGAGAGCAGAGGAGGAGGACAGACGCACGGACAAACGGACAGGGGAAAACAGGTGGAATGCTGAAGGAATATGTAAAGGAATAGTGTCTTTTTTAACAGTCTATAGAGAAAGTGGAGAAGTAGAGTTTGAACCAGCTGCTGTCATGTTTCAGAAGACCAGGTACAGTGGATGAATGTAGAGGGAAGTGTAGTTAACAGAATTGTAGATTGAAATAACAGGTTGATTGTGGGTGTTAACTGAATTACGCCATAATTTAACAGATTGTGGCGTTGTAATCGGTGCTAATTTTGGCAGTTAGAAGTTGTTTCACATTTTCACATGTTGATTTTCGTAGGATAATAAACTTGCTGTGGTTTTCCATATTTGCAAAGAATAGGAGGAAGTTAGTGGCAAATCTAGAGAAATGTCTAATCCACATGCATGCAAAATGTGAAGTATATATTAAGTTTATTTGCAAAAACAGATTTCTCTGATTTAAAAATTTACATAAATAACTGGTTTATTTGTTTTTCTATATAGAGAATATCAGTAATAATAAAGTGGATTTATTACTTTATTACTACTGGTACAGACAAGGTAAATTACATAGGTTTTAGGACTTTTTTTTCTTTTTAATGAATGCTCAAAACATTAAATAAAAACATTATTTTACATTTGTTTTTTAACTGAAGTTAAGTGGATTTGATCAAGAATGAAAGAATCAAGAAAGATTGTATGAACTTTTTTTTCCGAATTTGCACTGCTGTTACAAAAAAGCAGTAAATTACAAATGTGTATATACATTTTTTTATTAAATCCCAAAACTTTACAAAAACATAATGCCTTACATATATTACGGGTTGATATTTTCTTCTAATACAGCGCCAATGGCAATGCAGTATTGTTCACTTGAAATCTTACTTATTTAATCTTTATAAGATACAGTCATTATACCTGTGTACTTACTGTATAATCATGTGCTTACTATTTGACCTGTTGCATTTATTCTTAGTCAACACTATCACCTCTTTATTGGCTTAAACTGAATTAATGAGATCAAGGCTATAGCCCCAATCTTAGCACTAATCCTTAATCGAGTGAATTAGTCTAATTTTGTCTAAAGAAGCCAATGCTGATGTAGTTTTAGTTCAAACTGTATGTGTTTTGTGTTTGTAGGACAACCTGAATGTTTTCCTGTGTGGCTGTGAGGACTTAGGACTGAAAGGATCTCAGCTCTTTGACCCTGGAGACCTTCTGGACACGTCAACTCCACCAACTCACAAGTAAGATTAGCACTACGCTGATGTTTGTGTGTGCATTTGTGGGTATGAGTACAAAAGAAAATGCAGTAATTATGGAAAACGGTCGTGCAAATAACTTCAGATGGTTGCCAATACGGCTGAGAATACAGAACCAGCCTCTCGTTTTTGTAATATTTTGGGGAGGTTCACAGTCATTATTATTTTGTAAATTAGTACATTTTGTGATTTCCCTCAAAGAGTTTCTTGTAGCAGCAGCACTTTGTGACAAAAATGTGACAGCTGTCTGCATAAAGTATTTTATGTCTTGTCAAACCAGATGTAAGAGCTGAAAGCAGTGCTCTGATTGGCTGCACTCTGGTGGTCCAACCCAGTGTCACTTTGCTGTTTTAAAGCTGGGCACAAGCCCGAAAATACATTCTTATGAATACTGACAATGTACCAGTGGGTTTTATTAGAGCTGGGGACGAGATACACACATTTAAAAATGTCTGGATTCGTGGTATGAAAATAAGGTACCCCAGCTTTAAGTACAGTACTTTTACTTTTGTACTTTGTTACTTTTCACCACTGGTTTTTGGCACTATAAATATAGAAGACTTTGGATATCAAAATAATATATTACATAGTTGTCACAAAATGTAGTTTTGCCACGAACCAATTTCTGAAACTATTTATTCTTGGTATTATTTGGTAGTTACTTGGTAGTATTTTCTTTTTCTTTTTTTTGTTCCTGTCATTTTCTACACTTATTAGTAGTAGACTCGTTACAATAATTATATGGTAATGACATGGCATTATAAATATTGACTGTTTATTTTGATAATTCATTTAATTAATTTAATAAATCAATAACAAGTCCTGTATTGTGTCATTGTTTCTACATCAGCTTGTGCTAGTGACAACCTTGTCATTCTCTGCTGTAGACAATCAGTGCACTTCGCTGCCAATACAAATAAGTGAATGGAAGTTTATACAGGTCTGAGTCCTTAGAGCAACAATGACATATTTGTCCAACACAACAGACCTCTGTCCAAGCCTTGCCTCTCACACTCTACCACTTTGTTGCTTGGTAACAGTTGATTTTGAATGTGAATAGTTGGTATCATGAGTGGGTGGGGGTGGGTATCCTCTGCAATGGCAGAATGGTTTGTTTATTTGATTTTAGATTTGAACCATGTTGGGAAAGAGTTCTGTTTGCATCTCCAATGCTTTTATTCAATCATTAAAGTGGCTCTAGGTTTTGTCCCATTACAGCTATAGTGTAAAAGCAGCTCTTAGGTCAAAATGGGTCTGCTGTGTGCTGTCTGCATCCAATAAAAGTGTTTTATATTGCGCGAGAAGCAGGAATGCGCTGTTAGCATCCTAGTTGTTGTTAGCTTTACCTTGACGGCAAAAAACTCTGCTTTGGTCTTTGAAGGTTGTGAAAAGCATTCATAAAATTATTGTAGGGAATAATTGGAATGCTTGGAATGCGTCAAGAAAGTGAGGAATAAGTTGAGAGTTTAAAATGAACTAGTTCTGTTTTTTTAAGTTTTTAAGACTTAAAATAATAGCTGTGAATCTTAAACAAAAACACATGCATTTCTTGGGCTTTCACAACAACAATTCACAAGTAACCACAATTAATTACATTGAAGAATTGTGCCACATTAGCTATAATAACCATACACAACCAGAATATTTGTATATGTTGCAGTACCAATGAACTGACCACTAGTCCTAATGGTACCAGTTTAAGCTAGCAATGCCTTATCCAGATTTTTAATAGATCCGTGGCCTCAACTCACCTTAAGGAAAGGAGCTCTTGCACTGAGTAAACTCTGAAAACAAATGTGGGCAGCAGATATTTAGCTACGAGAGTGATTTGTACTGTAAACACCTGAGCGCTATATGATACTTTCCACTAAAACATTGCCAACATTACCTTCAATGCAAATATATGCGCTATTGGGGGCCCTCTAGTGACCTCAGGGCCCTAAGCAGCTATATTATAAGTCCCCTTTAAAGTTGCAATTTTATTAAGTTCATGACCAGTGGAGATGTTTACAGCAGCAGGAGGAGTAGATCAGAGCAGATCAGAGCGCTCATGGCAGTGAGGATGATGGAACATCGGGCTCATCCACGTGCCTGAGTGAGAACTGCAGGATGTTTAGACAGACTGGTTTGGTTTGCCTCCTGCAAGATCAGATCTGCAGAGATGACACCAAACGTTTGCTCTGCATAAAACGGGAGCTTTCACCAAAGACTAACTGAGCTGAGATCAATTAAAGAGCCAGAGGCGATTCATGAATTGGTTAAATGCATATGACAATAACTGACAATGAGAAAAGCATTGATTCTTCTTCGCAATTGTTGAAAAACACTGTTTATTGATCAGACAAGCTAGCTATCCAATATCGACAAATACACAACCAAAGGGTTAGATCAGAAACATTTAATTAACTATACCTAAAAAAAAAAATCTTTAAAGGGGCTGTACCTGATTTTTACAGCCTGAAAAACAGAAGTCATAATTTTCTAGTTATTCATTTCCACTTGCATTGCTCACTTTCGTAATGCATTTCTAGCATCTTAATTTTTCACTGCAATGAGTTTCTAAACCCCTGAGTGAGTTTTGCCGTCACAGTAAAGCTAACAACTAGCATGCAAACAGCGCACCTCTTGCTTCATGGAGAAAAAACACGCTCTAGAACTATATGCAGACAGCACACGATGGACACATTTTGACCCTTTTACAATATATATCTGAACTGGTGCAAAACAGATTTTACTTTATTATATTAAAAAAAAAACACACACAGAATGGCCTCTTTAAGTATTTTCTTGTCTCAATTATTCTAATATTTATAGCAAATGAATAGGTGATTTGCAATAGCGTGAGCAAAAATGTGTTAAAAACTGTTCATTTGTTTCTGTCACTAACTGCCCCAACGCTGCCCCAAAGTTATTTTTGATCCACTTCATGCATTAAAAAAAAACCTGAAAACATTGTTTTTGAAAAGATGTTTAACTCAACCATGCTTCTGATTTTAAAAAGTAAGTAAGTTAAAACTTTTGCTAAAATGACGGATAAAGTTGAAATTGTGGCGTAACCGATATGAAAGATTGATCTGATTTTGGTCTTTTGCTTGAGAGTTATCAGAGAGGAAACATTGGCTTCATTGTTCTGTACTATTTGGGGTGCTTATGTAAGAGCTGTTTGGGACGTTCCTCTGGTGGAGCTCTTGAATGGAAGTGCCTCTCCCTCTGCCGACTTCAGACAGGTGCTCATTCATCCACATGACAGCCTTTGACCTGAGGTGGCTTCTGGGACACTGTGAACTACGGCAACAAACATCTACTGCTCCTTAGGGGGGAAGGAAGGAACACTTTTTTTGTGTTTGCACAGACTTTTAGTTTACTTACTTTTTTCAAGTCAAGGTTTAAAGGTACACTATGTATGTTTTTATGTGGAGTGTACAAACCTTTTTTAATGGAGATGTTATTGCTTTGCCTGGAAGGTTCCACAAAATGACATAAAACAATCACCATGGAGAGTACATATTTATTTATTTGTTGTTCTTTATTTGCAATAAAGAAATGCCTTTAATTGCAAGGTCCATGTTCCCCTTGCATTTAAATCTTTTTTACTTTTTTAAGATAAGATAAGATCAGATCACCTTTATTTGTCCCACAATGGGGAAATTCCAGAGTTGCAACAAATATTAGGCACAGAAACAGATTAGGCACAGAAGTATAATAATTTCAAAAACATAATATTTAGTTTTGATTCTATTGAAGCTAACTAGGGATGTGCGATACCAGCTTTTTCACTTTTGATTTGATTCCTATCACTTCCAAGACTAAAATTGACAATGCCAACATTGATTACAAATATAATATAAATATATATATATATATATATATATATATATAATATATGTATATATTCAATAATTTCCTTTTTGTAGGGCATTTTATTTACAAAGTGACGCACACAATTAATTAATGTCAACATTGTTGGGAATGTTATGGATGTTAATGGTACTTTTCGTTTGCCATGTCAAATTTTGCTGTGTTTTCCAATATTTTACGATGCAGCTTCAACATGTCAAAAGTCTATTTGTTGTTTTTCCAGAAGTATTTTCAATTATTTAACAGCAGTATTGACACCATAAATTAGAACAACTGATATAAATGTATCAATACTTAGAATTGAGTCGCACATGCCTTACCTTAAATTAACTAACCAATGCCTATTTAGATACATCAATGTTAGTGATATAAATCTTGTATTAATAAGTGTTAATACGAGTATGAAAGATGCCTCTGAAAGATGATCTGACAGCTTTCCATTCTCTCGCCCCCTGAATATGATCTAATACAGGTGGAATCTGCCATATCTGTCAGTTTGTCCACAGTGGAAAGAGTTGTGTGTTTATTCAGTCTGACAGAGAGAGAGAGACAGAGAGAGGGAGAAAGGGAATGAGAGAAAGAGAGGAGATGAGGGCCAGTTTACATAGCGGCCCCTCCAGCCACTCTCACCTCAGCCTGGGGACTCACTAACTCATCACATTGAAGAGCTGTCATGTCAAACCCACTCCTACACCATCTGTGTGTCACCAGGCCAGAGAGAGAGAGACAGGGAAGAGAGGGAAGGGAAGTGAGAGAGAGGCATGACCCTGGGGTTTGGAAGGAAGTTTAACAAGTCAGGTCAAAGAGTGTTCTAGTGCGTTTTGTGCCTCAGTAAATAAAATAAATAAAAAAGAAAGAACTATACTGTAGAAAGTGAGCGTGTTAGGGGGGCAATGTTATGTAATAAATGTGATATTTGTGTAAAATCTTTACTTGTTAGTTCTCTAAGCTCCAATGTCAATAACGGCTGCACAAATTAATCGGAATAATCGTGACTAGTCGAGTACTGTAATCAATAGTTATTATAGACTGTACAGACTCTAAGGGTGGCATTCACACTTTGTTAGCCTCATAGCATAATGGCCTAAGTGTGTGTGTGAGTGTGTGTGTGCGTGCGCGGTGGTGTGTGTGTGTGCAGGTGTGGGAAGTTGCGTGACAGAGAGGGAGAGAGTGAGAGGAAAAGGATGGTAGACACAGGTTCTGTAGGGGTAGTTGGGAGAGGTGTCGTGTGCATGGTAACAACAGTATCTGTGGTAATTGAAGGAGGTTGTTAAACTGAAGTTTGGACTTGACATAGGTGAAATATGATGGATGAAAGTCCAGGCTTCCTTGCTGGTTGTTGACTTTTTCAGTGTATATAATTATTGTGTAAACTCCCACTTGTTTTTGTGTGACATTAAACTAGTTTTATTTATATATTCATTTTATTGAATGGTAATCCAGAATTTAATTTGTAGTTGGAATAATTGAGTAACTCACCTGTAGGGGTAGTGTTTTTTGAACAAACCCAATGCTGAGGGAAAAGCTTGTTGGTGTTAGCATAAGATTTATTTTTATTTTTTTTAAGATAAAGATGTCTTCTTTAAAAGTCTCTTTGTGTTTGTGAATACTGCTCCTTTTTGCCTTGAATGTAAGTAAACCACCCTTAGGTGATATGTGTTGACAGAGAAGATGTAGAACTTTAGCCAGTTTCATGAGGAGAGGCTCATATTTACAGATTAGGCTTTAGAAACCTTGACAACAGCACATTCTACCATATAATCCTGCACTGTCAATTTCAAACAATGCGTCGTTTAGAATGTTTACGACATCACATGAACCCAGCCTTTTGTGCTATTATTGGTGTCAAGTATCTCGTATCAAGTTTTTCCCAGCAAAAATTCAAGTGTGATTGTGCATTTCCTTTTGAATAAAAACCTATTTTATGACTGACAGTACACCTCCTCTCTGTTTTTCCTACAGGGGAAGCGACTGCAGCCGAAAACTCAAGAATGTAAGTACAGCTTTTGGGTTGCCCTGTGATAAATCTAAATGCAGGCTAGCACGGAAGCTATTATTATATCGCAGTTTTTCACTTCAACGCTCCTCCTCTTTCCACCTTTGTCTGTCACACTGTCACAAATTGTGTTTTTTCCACTTTGATTCCTTTCCACGGCGCCAATTTTTTTGCGCTTCTTTTTTGTGCCAGTGCCTACTTTGCATCTTAAACTTGTATGATATGGTTTTCTAATATTAGATTTCTGAAAATGTCATACAACTGGCATAAGAAGGGTTTTGCAATGCTTCCCACTGATGCTTTTGTAAACAAGCGTTGTCAACAGAGCATTTATGGCACATATGGCACAGATTGCGTGTGGCTAGTGTTACAGCCTTTTGTTTGTCTGCTGGGATGACATGTTGCTGTTACGTTATTTACCTCATGTGAGCAAGGTTTCAACACAAATATTTCAATAAATACTATAACCAAAGCTAAACATATGTAATAGACAGTATGCTATATCATTGTGGTTGAATATTTAGTCATATTTATAAAATGTATTCTAAGATGCATTTGTTTGGTGAATAGTTAAGAGATGTATAGCTTTATATGTAGAGAATAAGAAACAGTTTACACCCAAAATTAATGAATGCATGCATACTATATACACTGAAGCTGTTTTTTGGTTTTTTTAACAATCTGATTCGCTTTATTAGGTCTTTCTGAAGAACAGGCCTATGTTTTGATCATATCTTGACAGTTTCGGCTGCATTCTTCTCCCGCGTTCCTCAGAAGTGTCACGTGATGTTGCAGTGCCGTGTCTGGTCAGTGATTTAAACAGATTCTGGCGCTGAACAAGGCAGCAGAGTGCAGCCGAAACTGCCAAGGTACGATCAAAAACTGAGGTCTGTTCATAAGGAACTATTGTATCATTATTTTGGTAGCACGTCATACACACAAAGCATGAACAAAGACGTCATAATGAGCAACTAGTTTATTAAGAATGATTCATGTTTATTCTTTAGGATTTAAAGTCTGTTCATGCTTTAGTGTAGTTATAAAATGGAAACCGAATACTTTTTTGCATAACTCTAGTTAGCCTATTACATCTTTCAGACTTTGGCATTGCAAGTTTTTGTTTCAATAACAATTCTAATGTTATCTAAATGAAGACTTACATTTTACATTGTATTTACATTTTATTTTTCAGCATTGTTTAACACTTATTTAACACTTAATACTACAATACATTTATAATAATCTTAATAAAGCATGAACAAAAACGTAAGACTTATTAAAGCAAAAAAAAAAAGTAATGGATTTAGCCAAAATATTAACAGCTTTTATTCATTCGGCCAAAAGTTAAGTTTCTTCTTTTTTTTTTTTTACTTTAATAGACTTCGATCCCAAAACTGAAGAGCACCAGGGTAGAACATATTTCAAAACACTCGTGCAGCACTCCAGTAGCTTCTAACTCTCTGTGAACTTATACTTCTTATGTTATTATGAATATGGATGGTGTGAAAAGAAACAGTTCCACAATAATGGCTTGAATTTATCTTCTTCTTTACAGAATATGTGGTGCCACTTCATAATAACTAGACCTTAGTAATCAATTATCAATAAAGCATAAATAAATACTATGATGAACAAATAGTTTATTAAGAATGATTCAGGATTAGTAAGTACTTATTTTATTAATAATTGCTCATTATTAACAGCGTATAACCAGTTTAATGTCATTTCTGGTTTCGATTTTACTCTCCACATTGAACGTCCTTTACCAACCCATTCTGTTGCCTCCTCTCAAAAGTGGACCAGCGACTAGCCTGGCCCACTCTGCAGCTCCAGCCGTTTTCTCCTCCTCTTCCTCGCTCTCTGTCTCTCTCACTGATGCTGCTGTGCCGACTGATGGATCACACTACACCAGCTCTAGCTCATCTAGCCGACTCTACAACCGGTACCACTGTAGGCTAAGCAGCAGTGCCAAAATTAGCATGCAACTTCTTATGTTTTATACTGTTTTGGCTTGCACTTTATGCCTAGCTTTGGGTTAGCTTTCCTTTAGCATCCTTTTTCTGCAGCATTTTCAAAGGAGACTGCACCTTGAAGAATCTGCTGATGTGGTAACTATGGCGATCTTGCTAAACGATCACATATTGGAGTAATGATGAATCGAAATATGCTAACGCTAAATAGCTTTTGCACGTAGAGAAAATGCTGACATGCACATTGTATATTTGCGGTTTTGGGTTAGCAATTTAAAGCTTTTGAGTCTACGGGTGCCTGCATGGGAATTCTTTTTTGCATCGTGTTTGTAGTACACTCATACACTTAAGCTTAGGTCAAACAAAGAGGCAATTCTTTTTTTTCTTTTTTTCTTCCGTGCAACTTCAAAAACTGGTCGGAGCACAAACTTTGCACGTTACTTAATACAACATAACTTAGGTGTTGGGGAATTGCTAGTGGCTTTGTCAAAATCGGATGCCTGGCTGTTTGGTCGGTTTGTTGTTGGTCTGGTCTTGCGTTTGGAGTCACAGAAGCAGGTCTGTCAATGAGGTCAATAAAAGAGTGACATAGTAGTAGCAGCAGGGACTGGACTTTCATGTGTAGAGTACTGACCCACTTTGTGAAAAAAGATCTGATCGTTAAATAGGATGGAAGAACGGGTTTGTATTCATGGGTTTCAGCGTCCTGTTTTATGGGTGAGAGTTGGAGGATTTTTACCCATTCAAAAGATGTAATATTTTGTTTTGAATTGTTAATCACTCTAGCACTGATTCACACATGCTTCAGTCCCAGAGCATTCCAGGGTTTGCTCTGTTCATACTTAACCTGGCATTTGTCTCTCTGTATTCTATCACTTTACATCATTAAATTGAATTAAAATGGAACATAACTGTACAGTGTAATGCAGGAAATCAAGCTCGTAACCAAAGAAACAAGCTGTAGTCCCGGCAATATTCTGGCTTTGTTCACACGTACGTTTTTCCTGCATTAGTCCTGGCAATTTACCAGGGAAATTCCCAGGTAAGTCTGTTTGGGTACTGAAATAGTTTTTTACAATCAAGATCAGAGTGGTTCCAATGGAGTCAAGAGATTGGTTCAGAAGTGGACAATATGCAAAAATAGAGACATATTTAAAATTGACTAAAATGACAGTGATTTCAATATAAAACAGAAAGTCAATATGCATTTGAAACCTGATCATTTAAGTGTGTGTGTTAAAGGTGCACTGTAGAACTTTTCTGGTGGTGTCCGCTGCCTGCTTGTCTCCATGGAAATGGCATTGCTTTAAAATGATCTGTATCTCCATGGAAACAAGTAGATGACGCCATAAAGCCAAGTTACAGGTCATACCTGTGGAGAGGCGATCCTTCTCACAGTGTTTTCCAAGGTATTTTGGGCAATAAAACACCTATAATTGAATAAATTCAACATGGATATGTTTATTGCCACACTGTGAAACCTTTTAGGTAAAGCAATATTATCTCAATGGAGGCATGCTAGTTACACCTTTAATTGATAAATTGGTATTTCTAAAGAGAATTAGCCAATATGCCTATCATAAAATGTGAAGAAAAGGTCTTTTTGATGTAACTCTGGTTAGCATCGGCCAAGTGATCGAGTTGGAACAACAGGCAGGGATAGAGAATTTGTGCATCTATGAATGTCTATGGCACCTGCCACCTGCTTGTCTCCATGGCGATATATAGCCTTGAAGTTTCATTTCAAACTGCGGAACATTCCAGGTAAAGCAATAACATCTCCATGGAGACAAGCATGTTATGTACGACCCACCAGAAAACTTAGAGCACTTTTAACCTTAACAATATCTGTTACAATTCTCTTTTTGTCTTGCCACTATAAAGTACAATGTACAAAGTGTGGTCCAACAAGCATTCACAAATTACTAGAGTCACAATATGTATTTTTTCTTCAGCCTTTTTTAGAAATGTTTGAAATCGCAGAGTTGTTTCAGTATGTGCTTGAATTTGACCTGGTTTTGTATGCAGTACCATCAATCACAGTGTGCAGAGAACAGAGTGCCCTAGCCGGAGTGTAGGGACCCAACAATGGCCATTTCTTGTCTTATTTATTCAGGATCCTAGTGCTAACATGCTATCCTTCCAAGTAGTGGATGGATTAGAGTAGGCAGGGAAGTATGGAGTATTGAATTTTGCCGAAGAGGAAAGGAAAAACACTTGTATTGTGTGGCAACTTTTCAACAATAGAACTACCGGTACTAATGAGACATATTATTTAGGTATTTGAGAAACCCTTTTGCAAACTAAGAATAGAATTAGATGTTTATAATCAAGGTTCCTTAAGCACAGAATGAAAGTCACTACTGCTGCCAACTTTATTTCATTGGTTGAATCCTGAAAACGTTGTTTATTGTGCTTGTAGGTTCTGATCACTATCTACTGGCTGGGTCGAGCTGCCAACTGCTGTACCTCCTACAACGGGCCCACGCTGGACCTGGCAGGGTTTGAAGGCCTGCTGTCACAGATGCGAAAGGTGGGCTCATAACACGCAACATCTTCTACATCTACAAAATGACATTCAGCCATTATTGACAGAAAGAATATTAGTATCAGTCCAAAAAATGTGAGAAGCATTCTATCCGATTCAGTTTAATAGGACAGCAAAATAAAAACTTGTAACATAGATAGTTTCTTGACTGTGCAGACAAATTATTGTTATTTAACTTGCAGGCAAACACAAATGTCCTTGTCAAACTGCTGTGGCCCTAATTTAGGTACAGACTGCAAGGTCAATAAACCAAACAGGTTCTGGTGTTACTCATGTGTGGTCGAGTGGTTGTCAGCCGCTAAAACAGTGCTGGTTTTTCGACGTTTGTAGGCTAGAATGCAGGTGTTCTGTCTACAAAACACTGGATTGGGCAGGTGCGTGATCAGGATACAACAGTAAAAGACATTTTAAGCCAAATTTAAAGTATTCCAATCTGTATTTTCAGAAAGAGAGATTGTGAATGCATCTTTTCCTGTTCTGTAAAGCACTTTGAATTACTCTGCGTACGGATTGCGCTTTACAAATAAACTTGCCTTGCCTTAAGTAGTTGGACCTTAATGCCAGCAAGTCTTCAAAACTGCAACACAGGGTTACACATACTTGTAAGGATTCTAGTGTCGATAGTAATCCCAATATACGCACACAAAACACTAGAATCTCCACTGCCAGTGTTTAAAAGTGACCCTGCTTATTTGGTTCACAGCCTCGCAGACACCTCCCAGCACATGCTCCTGTCATCCCTGCTTTGTTCTACCCATTTAGACAGCGCTGTACAAAAACGCAGTAGTCAGCATTGGCCTGCTTCCAACGCACACAAACACTATCCATGACAACCAGTCTAACCATGATATCACCTCTATGATATTAATCTGATTTTTACTGCCTGCTCAGCAAAACAAAAATCCCCAGATGTTGGAATGTTGAAACCAAAAGCTGAATATAAAAATATATTGTGGATAGTGTGATAAAAGCCATTGCAGGTGGGTTTGGGTGGAGGTTTAAAGAACAGAGAAATCCCATTGTAGCAGAGCTGGAGTCAGGACAATATTTCAAGGACTTAGTCGCATAAGAATGGTAAAGATCAGGAAGCTATTCTGCAGACAGGAAAGGGCCCTACTCCACCTTGTATCAGTTATAAGCATGTGTTCTAACCACAGACAGAAGACAGAGGGTCAATGTGGTCGAAGTAGCAGAAAATGAATCTTACTATATATTTATGGGGCTGTTTTCATAGGCTTTATACAGGGAGGTTTTTTTATGAATGGAGTTATGAATGGTAGAGTTTGTAGGGTTTAAAGGAGATTTGAGTAGATAGGGTGAAAGTATGGCTTGAGGAGGAAGGACTTTGGATTCCTGTTTGGTCTGTTTGGAAAGAGGCGCTTAAAGGAATACAGTCCAGTTTATGTGCAAATTTAACTGTTGAAGGAAAGGTTTCAAAAGTAGTCAACTGGACGCCGTTTTGTGGTGATCAAAATGTTTTGACTTCCATCCGAGAGTCATTTTCTGTCTGAAGGAAATGAATGAACATAGAGAAGATGTGGCGTAGAACTCTTTCACACATGCTCAGTTAAAGAATCTGAAAGAACAACGTCAACAACGATAATCCAAAGAATAGTCGAATTTATGTTATGTTTGTCTACTTGATGTTTGGAGGTGTAACGCCTTTCTTTCTGTCCTGTGGTGGGTTTTTGTAGCAAAATAGAAACATATATTTTTTTAAGTTCTACACCAAGCATTACAACATTTTGATTGTAACTATTTTAATTGTAGGTCTTTCAAAAAATATCATAATTTACCAAATTAGTGTTTGTTGTTTATGTCGCATTTAAGCTGTCACACACACATCAACCTGATGCATGTTCAAAGTTTTTCAATAGAATATGATAACTTTTCAAATCCTGAACCCAGAGTTTGTCCTGGAGCATAAATATCAGATGAGCTCCTCTTTTGAATCTGTGATTTTTCATCATTAATCTAATCTTGTGATATATTTTATAGATTTAAACTAGATTTAAATGTGTAAAAATTATATATATATATATATATATATATATATATATATATATATATATATATATATATATATATATATATATATATATATATATATATATATATATATATATATATATATATCTTAACAGCAGGTTACTCATTCTAGAGAAGAAAAGTTAGTCGCACCACAGGAAGTAATGAAGCACAACTTAATTCTTAAAAACAATTATGTACTACTTTTGCACACTGTTGAGTTGAATTTTCGAGGAAGAAAAATATTATTTTGAAAAATGAATGTCACGTCAATACTCATTTATCCTCTGCAAGTGTATTTTCATTTTTAATTTTCTTAGCCCATTTTACATAGGTATGCTGTTGTCCAGGAGGCGGAGGAGGCGACAGCCCCGGGACAGCAGCGTCAGGGGACAGTGGCTACATCGACAGCTGGGACTCGGAGCGCAGTGACTCTCTCTCTCCCCTGCACACGCCGGAGGAACTCACTCGACAGTCTGGACTCCCTCGGCTCTCGCTCCAGACACACACGCCGTCCCTTGACGCCGCTGGGCCCCCGCGCCAACAGCGATGGTAGCCCCTCGCACACACAGTGATGATTACCATATTTTCCGGGCTATTAAGTCGCTCCCGAGTATGTTGCCACAAGCCCAAAAAATGCATAATAGAGAAGAAAAAAAACATAATTGTTGCACCGGAGTATAACTCGTTTTTGGGGGAAAATTATTCATCTTGACATTTCATGTTGAAATGCAATTTCAAATAATAACAGAGAAGAACATGGTAAATAGGTGCACGTATGCTAATGTACCACCTTCAGCTACATGACACATAGACATACCAAACTGTCGTAGTGTCCCTGGTATTAAAAGCAGGTCTTCACCAAGGTCTAAAACAGGACTAAAACAAGACTAAAGCAGGTCTTCACCAAGGTCTAAAACAGGACTAAAACAAGACTAAAGCAGGTCTTCACCAAGGATTAAAACAGGACTAAAACGAGACTAAAGTAGGTCTTCACCCAGGTCTAAAACAGGACTAAAACAAGACTAAAGCAGGTCTTCACCAAGGTCTAAAACAGGACTAAAACAAGACTAAAGTAGGTCTTCACCCAGGTCTAAAACAGGACTAAAACAAGACTAAACTAGATCTTCACCAAGGACTAAAATAGGACTAAAACCAGACTAAACCAGGTCTTAACTAAGGACTAAAACAGGACTAAAGCAAGACTAAAGCAAAACTAAAACAGGACTAGACCAGGGACAAAACCATGACTAATATCATAAATAATATAATCCGAATATGATTATTGTGATACTCCAAAAAACTAAGGAGATCTTAATTTTTGTTAATACCATCATGTATTACACTGAGGGTGAGTTTATACACACCACATCAAAACGAGGACAAAACTTTGACTAATCCTGGACCAAATCAAAAACACTAAATGTGTTCTACCTTGGACTAAACTGTACTAAAGTGGAAGAAGATTGAACTGAACTTAACAGATTTGTAAGTTTTTGTTTTGAATATGTATAAAATAATGAATGTGGCAGACATTACAGCAATTTGCAAAATGGAAAGACAGTTTTCAGTGTTTATTCTAGCCTGGCCAGCCATTGGAATAGTTTTGTTTCTATTCTGTACCAATAACTACATAGTCTAGGTGGATAATGACAGCAACATAAATTAGTGTATCACTAAAGAAAAAAACATTTAAATATTTGGATTGAAACAGAATAAATGCCTATTTCCAGTAAACAATGCAGAATAAACAGTTGATTGTCAACTAGCTTCTTATGCACTTTGCTATGAATATGAACGTATGATCATTGTTTTCTGTGGTCATTGATGAGCCTCTTTGGATGTTTATCTTACATAATACATAGCATAATGTGCCCCGTAAACATACTTCAATGATTTCTGATTGTGTGCTTTCCATCAAACTACTGAAGACTTCTCTGTTCCACAGCACAATTTCATTCCCAGTCTAAAATATGACGTATAAAATGAGAGATTAGCAGACACATGCACTTCTGTGACAGGAGATGTGTGGTGTGTGTTACATGATCCACATGAATGTGGCACATTGTGGACAGTGCTACTACTGTAGAGGAGACTGCCCAGAGCCTCTCAGACAGAATACACAATATCTGTGCTCTCTCATGTTGGAAACCGATATCTGGCTGTAGCAATATTACATACAGGCTTGTTTCCTGAAATGGTTGATTTACAAAATTACACACATTTTTAAAGGGGACATACATTCTTTTTCAGGCACTTTAGTATTGAACTATAACATAAGTAGCACAATATTGATCTACAACGGCTTAGTAATAGAAACAAATCTATTGAAACTGCCGAACTGCTAAGCCCGCCTCTTCATAGCAACATTCACTGTAACAAGCAGCAGATTTCCTATTTACATGTTTTTATTTCATTTTTATTCTTAATCGACTCCTTTACTACACTGCCCATAACCAAAATCTATATAATGCCTCTCTCTAGTGCTAAACAGGGTTTTTTTGTTTTTTTTTGCCTGTTTTTGTCATACCTGTATTCATTGGTTAATTGCATAAAAGCACATAATACAAGTTCCTCTTCACATTCACAACATGCTTTAATACAACACAAATCTACATTTAAAGAACAGGACACTTTTAGTCTCCGCTTTCGTTTGTGTCATCAGAGCCAAACATGTATGAAGTCTACTGCAGAAACACATGCATTTTAAGTCTCATTCATAACAAAACATGCAACAAAGCTTGCAACTATTTTGTCATGACCAGTCTGCAAACCACAATTCCAACAAGCTAACATCACATGTTTTCATAATATTTTCCACACCTTTCTTATTGCTCTGGTAGAACTTATTTCCAAATAGCATGTTGTCAAAGCGCTGCTGATTTGAACCTAAGTACTGTATGACGGCATCTCCACTTTGTCACTTGCTGAATCTTGCATCATGGTCATATTGTTTGTGGTAATCTTTCAATGGGGATTTCCACACAAAAGTAGCTCTGTTGAAACTAAGCATCTTCAGCTAACAGCAGCGTGCCTGTTTTAAGCGAGTGTCGATGGAATTGACGCACAACTGCTAGAGGCAGATTAAGTCGTTACGTAAGACACTCGGGGTTGTTTGTACAATGAGGTGTTTACAGAGTTGACACTTGACTGATTTGAAGTAATGGGAACCAAATACTTTAGTGATGATTAAAGTAGTGATATAAACAAGTCATGAAGAAATATATTGGCGAATGTGTCCAATCTGTTTTCTAGTACTTTAAATAACATGGTTTATCGTATAAAGAGTGTGCTCTCAATTTTATAGTGTTGGGTTGGTTAATTACTTAAAACCAAAGTTAAACTGAAATGCGTGATGGCTATAATTTGTTAGAAAATGATGCCAAATGACAAACGATTGTATTTTGGGTTAGGGTTGGGGGGTTAGGGGGTTAGAGGGTTCTGGTTAGTAGAGTAGTAGTAGTAGTGTAGGGCAAGATTCTTCCAAAAAGTGTATTATTGAGTGATGATGATTACCATAAAGTACTAAATTACAAACAAAAAATCATATTCAGTTATATTCAGCCTTATAACTCCCTTTTCTGCAGCAGACCCTGGTCACACAGTTCATTTACCAAACACACACGCTGATATCAGAACGTGACAAACCTATGCACGCTACATAACAGCGCTTGTGCACTTGTAAAAACAGAGGTTAAAACCAAATAGACATTAAGATAACTACGTTACGAGAAGATGGCTGTATCAACACTTGCCAGGCTCATGTATTTCTAGCAATTTAAACTGGGACTGCCTCTGTTTCTCATCTGTGTTTGCTTCCATCACAAAGAGATACAAAATAATAATGGTATATCAATAAAATCCTCTCGCATGCTGCAGAATTCCTTGTGCGTTTTGCAAAGAGAAGAGTGTGTCTCGCTTGCTAAACCAATTAAATGTCAAGAAATTGGTTTAGCAATTTCTTGACATTGCTAAACCAATTAGCCTAACTCTGCTTCTGATTAGTCACATTTACAGACAATCGATTTTTTTGCCAATCACTCTCTCTAATTCTTTCTTGCTCCTTCACTTCTCATTCAGAAGAGTTGAAGATCTTCTGAATGAAAGGAGAGAGCAGAGTTTAATCAATCAGAGGAAAAAGTAATTCATGATCAACATTGTAGTCATTTCTGCTAGTGTAGAGAATAATGGTGATCCTTAAACAAACAAATAAATAAACAAAAACTAGAGATAAGAAGGTGGATTACATGGTGGTTACATTGTCCACCTCTTGTATGTCCAGCCGAGAGTTTATTATGTAAAAGTGACCAATAAGCTCTAACAAAACAGTGAAAATATAGACATTTTGTTCAACGTTGACATTCCATTTTCAATGTATGTACGACATGAAACACCAACAATGGAATTGATTGATGAATACCTGTGGAAAATACTTTTGGCTGCAGCAAAATAAATTGCAATAACAAAGAAATGTATGACTGGACTAAACTTTGGATATTTGCAAAATTGTAAAAATTTCACTTTGAACTTAAATACAGACACATTTACCAGACACTGAGACAAATGGGATTTGCATACGTCTGTTATAGTTTATTCTTGTTCTGTTTCTTTGTAAATGAAAAGTTTTAAAAAGAAAATTGAGATAAAGAAAACAGACGTTTTGTTCAACATCGGCATTCCATTTGATTTTAAAAATATTCATCTTGGACATAAAACTCCAACAATGGTAAACAAAAACAATAGATGGGTACCTGTGGAATGCAGTTACGTGCCTGACTGACTTTTGAATGTTTTATTTGGAATATGGCTTAAACTGCGCTTTTTGATTTTGTTTTTTCCCTCTGGTGATTTTCTGTTTGTTTTTATGATATGAAATAAATGAAAGAACATTGAGGGGGAAAAAAGAAGAAAAGAATAGAATAGACAATTCTTTTCATTACCTTTCATAATAAATCTCAAGGTCCTTATGTTCCAGATGTCACTTGATATTTGTTGACTTTTTGAATACAGTATTGGCGTTCACATGAGCCTCAGGTGGAACAGTCCGAAGAGGTGATAGAAAACCTTACAACAATACCCTTATCAGTCCATCTCTCTAATGCCAGAACAAAAGCTTCCATTTACCAATATGCACTTTGCCAACTAGACTGTCCCGCCCTGACCTTTGAACAAGCTCTTTCACTCTTCTGCTTTAACCTCCCGACTTCACCGGCCCGCAATTAAGAGACAGAAGAGCAGTTTAATCCAAGCTGAGAAAGAAACCCGATATCGGCATTGCTCTTTTGTTTGGTCCAAGTTTTGCTGATGGATGCGGTGTTGATAAATGAGTCCATAGAAAACTTCTCCTCTCAGTTTTCTAGATGATCCTGGACCACGCCTCACTGCCGGCTACGGGCCAAAACTAGAGGGAATCATATCAAACACATATTTTTAGAGAGAGCTGCCCTTGGATTACAGCTTTGAAGGATTTCTTGCTAAAATATGACTTTGTTTTTGTCAGTAAGCTCCTCGCACACATGGAATAATATCTGTTGGCGCTAGATTTCTGTCCAGTCACTTTATTAATTCTCAATGGGGATATTTAAAATATTTTATCAATCAAATTCATGACAGTGCCGAAGCAAATTTCACAATATCTTCCCTCGAATGGCTCCTGGAAATGAGAATGTTCGGATGGTTTATGCTGCTCCTTATCTGTTAAATACGTACCTTTGTTTGTAATAGTGCTTTGCCAGGTAATAATTGTCAAATTGAAAAATTGTAAAAAGCATGGTTTATGCTTTACTTGATACTAACTTGCATGTGTTTTTCCAAACCGCTGACCCTTTCAATCATTTTTATATTCTCATCTTTATGCCCAAATAAGTTATTATGTTATTATTATAATTTTAGTATTAGTAATTGTCTAGTCAGCGATTAATTTTTGGATTCAAAGGATTATTTTTGGGATTATTTGAATACATACAATCAAACAAAGATTTAAATATTGAGCATAGTTACAAAGAAAGTCTATTATTGATCTTTTTTTACATATTGATTAAATAACGTCGCTGTCTTTTTGTATGCGTTTTAGAGTTTGTAAAGTCCAGATAATTATTACAATTATTAAAATGAGTTTGATCAAATGTGCTGATCACTGCATGCTACACAGCTTTAGAGCGAGAAATACTGCACGTGATATGAAAGGGTCTACTACTCCACTTGATATGTGTACCGTAACATACTGCTTCTTGTTTACTTGGTTGAAATACTCGGCATCACGTTTGGCTTGTATCCCTCCACTTTGAAACCACTTACAGTCAATTTCTGTAACATTTTACATCACCGCTCCCATATGTGCGCTGGTACAGTCATTCATGTTTTCTCTTCATGGGTTTGTAGATCATTCTGTATCTTTAATATAGTCCTTCAACTGCCAATCTTTTCCTCTTGCTCAAGTTCAATTTTTCCATTGCATCTTTACTTTTATTTCTAAGTAAAGGTTTAGAGCTTGGAAAAGTAACCCAGTTAGATCATAAATTCAATGGATTTATTTGAAGTGCCCAGGAAGGAAAGGGGGAATTCCAGTAGCACATGTGCGGACCATCTCGCGGAGGAATTTTTAAAGACCTTGACGAAAACCGAGGAAAAAAAGAAATAAATACCGAAGTGAAGCTTGAAGATCATTGATGTTTGAGAATTGTAAACAACATGAAGCGTATCAATGTTTCTTGTGAAAGGGGAGCGGGCTGCAGTGGAATTTAAGACCCACAACGAGGAAAGTCCTTGAGACGTGCACTTTGGCAGAACCAGCTGTTGCCGTCTACGTTCTAAAGATTTGATAGACTCCCCAGCGAATTCTTCCATGTTGTAGGCTAGTATTTACTCCGCACCGCCCCCCTAATGTAAATCCACACCTGATTTATGACTTGTTCCATGGAATCAAGTTATTATCTTGTTACGTTGGTTTATGGAATGTGTGTTATTTTAATGCTTTTAAGGCTGTTTTATTGCCTTAGTCCTTTAACATAACTTTTGGTTTTGGACATTGTCATATGAGGTTACTTGCAAGAGTGCCTGTTTAGTCTACATTACAGGGCAGGGAAATATGGCCTAAAACTTGTATATTTTATATGCAATAACAAAATAATTGGCTAAATAACTGACGCTAAATCCAATACTTAATGGTGCCATCTAAAATATTTATACTAACTTGTTTAAGAACATGTAAGTGATAGTTATTCCCTTTTTTTTCACTCCTCGCAGCCTTTTTCAGTCTTGATTAGTGTTTTTTAAGTTCTGCAGCGCCTCCACAGTCAGCGTTATCAAGGTGTTGGCAATTAGCTGCAATCTCTGTCTGCCTCCCCTTCTCAACTGCGAGGATAATCAGTTGCAGTACACACACAATTTTATATTGTCTGAAAGCAAATGATGATATGACATGAGCGATCAGATACAGTCCTACTATTATTTACTTAGGTATATTGTTACACTAAACCAATATCCAATGTGCGAATAAGCTTTTTTTTTTTATCATTGGTGCTTTACATTTACTCTTTGTATAATTGTTTTTGCAAAGTTGGGTCTATATTAGTCTCATAAAAATATCAAATTCACTCAACTATGTTTTCATTGATAATATTATGTAGAAGATGGTACTGAAAATGGGGGAAATAATGAACAAATTGTTTGTTAAGAAAGATTCAGTCTTAGTAACTACTTTTTTAAGAGATTAGGGTTGGGGTTAGGGAATTAAAACTAATTCTCAATAAACTTTATTATTTTCTTTTTTCAAGCTTTATTAAGGGAATAAAACGTGTATTTATTATAAAGTGTTACCAAAAAATGGAGCTATCTGTTTTTGCAAATGAATTTACCACTGTGATTTATTTATTTAAGCGTCAATAGTGTTTATTGGATCCACTTCCTGGAATCTAACATTATTTTTTTCATTTTGCCCTGATTATTGAAAGCATCGCACTGTGACTTTGGGTCTAACTTTTCCTCTCTCTTCCCCAGGCCGCGGCAGTGACTCAGAGTCGGACGGCCCTTTCCACAGGAGGATGCCGGACGTGCGTAAAGACGACATGTTGGCGCGCCGGACCTCTGTGAGCGAACCCAAAGCCGCCATGCCATTCAACCAGTACCTCCCCAACAAGAGCAACCAGAGCGGTTACGTGCCCCTGCCCCTGCGCAAGAAGAGGTGCGAAAGCACCGACGGCAGCCGCAAGAGCTGGAGCACGGCCACCTCGCCTGTAGGGGGCGACCGGCCACTCAGGTGAGACGCACAGTCCAAGTTATAACCTGTGTTTGTGTGACTTAGTACAGAGACAGAATGTGCATTAGTGCGATGTATGCAGTAACAGTGACTTGGTAGTTTATCATTGAAAAGATAGCTACATTTTCATACGGAATGCTAAATTACTGCAGTGTTTTTGGAAGTTGGTTACACTTGCCTGTTCATGGGTATTAGCTTCCTTTTACAATTTAAACATTTAAAAGATACACTGCCTGTCCAAAAAAAGAAAAAAAAAGGGGGCACACGCTCTAATATTTCATTGGAGCGCTTTTAGCTTTGATTATAGCACACGTTTACTGTGGCATAGTTTCAATGAAAAGATTGATTTCCATCCAGTGTGTCATTATTTTTCACATTGATCTTGTATTGATGATGGAGAGAGTGGCCGCTGCACAAAGCCTTCTCCAGCTCGTCCCAAAACACTCTCACTGGGGTTCAGATCTATAGTAGATTAGTTTCTGCTTCTCCTCAGATGTTTTCTCTGCTGGATGCCAATGATTTGACCCTTCTCAAACACACTGACATCTTTTCAGAATTTGTCTTTCCACAAGAAGACACTCACTGCATCAGTTGGGTTTAAATACCGTGTTGCAGCTGAAAGATCATCACCCATGCAGGCGTAGGAGGTGACACTTTTGGGGGGCAGGCAGTGTATAAAATGTTGGTTATGAAGATGAGTGCTTCAATGGGTTCTCTTAGTGTCAGATCAGGTGCTCCTCAGGATCACAGTGGATAACACTCAGAGACGACAAAAGAGAAAAATCTTTTGTCTGCAGCAAAAAGGCAATTTACAATATGGAAAAACTTACATTTACACTGAATTTATAATGGATATATATAACAAACACTGGGACAGATGGGACCAGTACATTGGGGGACATGTGCCTGACTAACATTTTACCCTCTGGATTTGTCCTTGGGCTACTCTTTTTCTTATTTGATAGACTGGTTTAAATACTTCTCTGAGGAGACATAGTTAGCTTACTTCCTATAGGTGTATAGTGCATCATAGATCGATATTTTATTGATCCCGAAGGAAATTCAAGGTTTGGCAGGAGCAAAACAAAAAATGTATTTAAAGTTGACAGTCCATTCTCTCGTTTTATAGAGTAATCTCTTTTGCCATCTTGAATTCCACTGACACTGTTAAACAGCCATAGATGTCAGGTCTAGATTCCCTGCGGTAGTAAATTTGGGAAGATAGACATTGTTATTGAGTGAACCTTTTGCTCTGCTGCTTCCGCTCACTCCTTCATTGCACCAGGGGTGGATCTGATGGAGCCCAGATGTTAGTCCGCTCTGACAGAAGACAATGTGTGAAATATACTGTGCAGGACAAAAACAAAGTAGATTTACTTCGAGAGGTGAGAGGTCATTCTGTTTGGACTCTTGGCTCCTCCACACGAGTTTGAAATCTGTACTCCTGGGGATTGTCAAGGATCAGTGAAATACAATAGTCGCACTGTTATTTTATAAATTAGGGTAAATTACGAATCAAGAAAACTTTGTTCATCCCAGGGGAGAATTAGAAATATTCTGTTGCAGTCGTGTAGTTGGAGTTAGACTGAACTGATATGCAACTTTATGTAGACCAGGAAGTACGATCATTGACCACTTTTTTCCTATAATAGCATATATTTGTAGAATTTTAAGATGTCCTGTTGTGGCTGGAATTCTGTTGAAAAATGCATTACATATTTTCAATAATAATAATAATACTTATGCTTAACAGTTGTATAGTCCTCTCATGACACTCAAAGACTCTTCACAGTTCAGGGCAGAGAAAAACACAAGTGAAACATAGTCAAATGTAATATTTTATTAGTAGATTAGGCATTTTCATTTGCATACCAAACTAATACATAGAGTAAGTTTTCATTTCTTGATTAAAATGTTTGTTTTTTCAAGTACAACATATTATTTGTCATATACTTTCATTTTTATCATAGACTGTCCAAAAATATAATTTTAAAACTCGCTGGGAGCTAATATTAAATAATATTATTTGAAATAGGTTTCGTAAACTTTATAAATTGCAAAGTTAGTAAAACTTTTTTAAATATGTTTTTTGGAGGTTTCTTCTTGTCTTTTTTCTTTCTTTCTTTTTTTTCTCAAGTCATTCTCAAATGTTGATGCTCCTGGATGTGTTTAAAATATCAAAACAATTTATCGAATCGTTGTCAGGAATCACACAATTATATATTTATTTATTTAATATTTATATATATTATATATGTTCAGCCCTGCTATACCTCCGTTGCACCTTAACACACATTTTCAAAAGTCTATGGTGAAAATAAACGGGAAATTGACTTCCAGAAAGTCAAAAAAATGAACATGTTTAATATTACTGGAAAATATAGCTATTAAATCCATTTCATACGGTTTGCATTGTTCAATAACCCATGTTCATTTACTGATCAAGCGCTATTTACATGTTATTTTCTTTTTCTTTTTTGACCATCCTAACCTCCCATATACTAATATTCCACTGCCTCATATTCATACCACCTTATAGTCTGTATGAGCAGCCTAGTTTAGCGCTCTCCTTCAGAAACAGCCCCTGCGTTTCCCCCGTCCTGCCCTCTAAACCTCAGCTCCAGACCAGGGAGGAGCAGCTCAGCGACAGGCCCAGAGAGGATGAGCGGAGCTGGGCCAGAGCGAGCAGTGTGACCCCTCCTCTCACCCAGAGCCCCAGTGAGACGCCCCCCATTCACCTGACTGTCACCTCGGATACAAGGTCTATATTCTAGTTAGGAAATCGTGGTTGTTCTACTAGTAAATTCAGAAAACGCTTCTTTTAAAAATCAAAGCAGTTTGTTAATTTGGAATTTAGTATGTAGATGATTGTAGTTTGCTTAGTTTTGAAGAAGAAAAACAATTTGGGTACCACTTTATAAAAACTACACTTTAATTAGTCTTAATAAAAGCTTGAACAATTCATATAATCAAATTGTTTACTAAGAATGATCCAGGCTTACATACTACTTTATTATTACCCTTACCCTTAATGAAGTAATTACTAAGCATAAATCATTCTTAATAAACGATTTGTTCATTATGAATTATGTCTTTGTCCATGCTTTATAAAGCCTAATTATTATAAAGTGTTACCTATTTTTGTTTATTTGTAGAAAAGGGAACAATTAATCTGTAACACTGTCTTGTATAATGTTGGCAAAACTGTAATTTGATTGAATCCGATTGAAGAAGAAAAAAGATTGTATACATTGACAAATTATGGAAGGGATATTAAGGATTTCATCAGAATGTTTTCTTATGAATTTGGAAAGGAAACTATTTGTGGTTGGCTAGTAAATTGGGAAAAAATACAGTTTTTACTAAATAATATTAAGACAGTTTTGACTTAGTTTGAGCTGGATGTGCAATGCTTGGAAGTTTCTTTTCTCTACACAGGAAATGGCTAATGCTAGGTGGGCTAGCTTTGTTAGCAAACCACTTTTAGCCTATATCGTTGTAAAGTGTGCGTGTCAGACTGCACTTGAGTCTCATTAGATTTGAAATATTATACAATTCTATGAGTTTTTGTCTCACGTTTAAAGTTGGGTAACAATCCCATTTGTTAAAGTTGGATAAAAATCCAGTTTAAAAATTGGGGCATTCCTTAAGAGGCAATGTGTTCTATAGTTAATACGGTACTCACCAACATAGGACTAACTATGAAATAGTTAGTCCTATGTTGGTGAGTACCGTAACTATGAAATAGTTAGTCCTATGTTGGTCTTGAATTTTGGCATAGTAGATGTAGAATAATTATATTTTGTTGATGTTTCCCGAGCGCTGTGTTTTGTGTATTGATTTGGTTGTCAACCGCAATGAAGGAATTATTCGCAGATTTGTGCATTGTTCCAGGAAAACTTCTGCCATCATTGGCTTTGATGGAGTACAGCTTACTTTTTCCAGGTCTGGACTTTTGGCACTTTTTTGTTGCCAGAAGCATAGGAAAGGTTTATTGTTTATTGTATTGCCTCCCTCCCTCTGCTTGACCTGCAAAACTCATAAATAAAACAGTCCATCTAAAAATAACTTCTTGCACCAAAATTTACTGAAACTTCGAGGCGTAAAATTGCAGAACTCGCTACCCACCCTCAGGATATCAGAGGATATCTATTTGATATCAGAGGATATGCTGACTAGTTACGATCAATCATTGCAGCCGTAAAGGAAAGTTTTAAAAACGTAAATCTTTCAACTAGCTAAAAACAAGATAGAGATTATTTATTTGTGAGTAGACGTAGACATAAAGTCATGAAACTAATATTAAAAATGAATAATTTAAAGCTTTTCACGCCACAAAATCTCTGTTGGTCAATATCCAATTGTGAAAAATCGACTGTTGGTGTTTGAATGCAACTTTGACCGAAAGATAATTGTGACATTGTGACAATTCACATTGTATCATTCCATTAGTTCTTCAAGCGGTTTGTCATATTTATAGCAGAATATATGTTTGATAGGATTTTCATTTAGGCTCTTCAAAGGTCGACAATCTGTAGTCTGCTTTACTGTCCATTCTCCAGTTCTCCAGCTCGCTCCTGCTCCGAGGAACTCTTCAACCGTTCGACCGTATCACTTAAACTTAGTGCCACACCTGAACGCCACATTGTCGCTGTAAAAGCGGACCAGCTTACCGCCAGTACCAGCCTGTCTGTGCCTGCTTCCCTGGCTGCCTCTCCATCGGCTGAACCAGGGCGCGTTAAAAACAGGGCCCTGAGCGAAAGTGACGACCCCCAAGGAGCTGCTGCTTGGCTGGACAGCAGCAGTCTTCCAACAATGTGAGACATAAGAACTATAGAATTATGGACTGACTGCATGAAATGTGCAATTCATGATAATGCCGCTCGGATGATGAAGGCTAAGGCTGCAACGCTACATTTGCTCAATTATTTTTTATTTGCTGGACCACCGTTTGAATTTAGTTTTTACTTTCATGCACTTGATTCTGCTGATGTAAAGAGATCGGGATTGTTTTGTCACTGCAACATTCTAGTATGCATATTATATTTCAGTAAAAATTGAAAGCTACTAGAGTTAGCATTTATTCAGATGTATTTTGACACTACAGTGTTTTAGATGTGCAGTGATCCGGCAGCTCTTTTGATCTAAAATAGTTTTGGCTAATAAGTTCAGGGTTCTTAAAGCAGACCTCTATTTTAGTGCTGTACCTTGACTTGTTTGGGCTGCATTTGGCTGCCTTCCTCAAAATCGTCATCAGTGTTACTGTGACGTGTTTGCTCAGCTGATTTAAACAGATTCTGGCGCTGTCGTCCTGCTGCTCCCATCTGCAGTCCGACTTCTACAGAACTGTATGCCAGGTGTGAGAGAATCGCTATGCCCCTCATCCTGATTCACAGTCTGGTGGGGGCGTTTCCATATCGCGATGTTATTTGGTTCTCTCTGTGCCTATGACCTTGGCGTTGTCCCAGTCCATCATGCAGTGGTCAGAAATGGTGGACTTGAGCTGTTGGTATTTAAATCATCTGAGCAGGCACGTAACATCATGTCACCCGAAATATGTCAAGATATAAAAACACAGGCCTGACTATAAGAATCCTAAACGTATTAAATCTTGGAGACCTAATGAACCTAATCTACTACTAACTTTTGGCTAATATTTATGAAGTTTCTGCCTACTTTCAACAAAGATGGGGGATTTTTCCAATATAATTTGATTGATTACATTTGATCCCGATCTCTTTTGGAAGGAAATACTAATGATCAACATAGCACGTTTTTATTCATCAAGCATTTAAAGGAGAAATGTGTATTTTGGCAGCAAGTAATCTAATAGTCCCTTCTCAGAGCTGCGCACAAAGCCTGGGACTGAAAGTTCTAACCCATTCATTTTAAAAGGATAGCAAAATAATTATTTACCCCAATGCTTTTACGCTTTCCTCAATTTTCGGAGGCCAAACATTAGCATGCTAAAAGAATAAAACGATATAATCAAACGCACACAGCACACCATTAGCATGCTGACAGAATAAAACGATATAATTAAACGCTAACAGCACACAGCGGTCTCATTTTCACACTGCTTTTACAATAGATCTGTACTGGGGCAAAACAGACTTTATTACAGGAACAAAAATGTCTGTAATGGTACCTGTCAGAAGGGCCTATTGAACATTCCCAATAGCACTTGACAGACGGACAATGCATGAATGTATCTCTCAACGCAACCATCAAAATAAATGATGATTCTTTATTGTTGCCTGGTACACACAATTCTGCAAAAAAAATATGTAAAATTTAACACCAGCGCTCATGCGACTGACTGTATCTATGCACTCATCTCTCACCGTATGGCCAGCAGGCCCACAGTAAAAAGGCCTTTACTGTGTGCAGTGTGTGTAGAGACATGTGCTCTTCATGTGGGGGCCACCGCAGACCACAGGGGCCCCTCACATCACAGGACCAGGGCTCTGTGTTCAGTCCTCTTCACTCACTTGACGTTGACGCCTTTGTGGGCTCTAATAAAAGAGGCATGTCCGCTTTAATGGATATGTTTCAGATTGCAGAGATGACTTCCATGTGCATCTATCCTGCAGAATCATGTTTGTGAGGCCTGATGGGGAGACATTTAACTCAAATAAAGAGGGTTTCTATGACCGCATACTTCATTGGTCCTCCGCTGTGGAAAGTCTGCCCCCTTGTGTTGAGATTTAAAGCGTGGCAGCAGAACTACATGAGGAGCAATGTGAACATATAATTTGTCGCATCTAAAGTATTTATTAAATTCTTAATTTTTTCTCACTTTGATGAGAAGCCTGCATGCCTTAAATTTTAAGCTGTATGTGATTTATACATTCAAATTGTACTATGTAAGTTTTCTGAGGGAAAGTCCTTCACCTGCTCGTTTTATGAAAAAGTTATTGTTTGCCTGGAGTGTTCCACAAAAATCTTTCTTTATTTCATCTATTCAGTTAATGATATTTTTATTGCCTACAAACACTTGGTTTAGTGGAGTTACTTGCTTGCTTTCATGGAATTAGTAAAATATTTTGCCGTTCTGTGGAACATTCCAGGCAAAAAAACAACATCTCCATTGAGACTAGAAGGTTTCGGACCGTCCCCCAAAAAACTTACATTTTAACGCTGTAATTTGTGACTGGTTTATTTAATTTATCACTTCTGTACTTCGTCAAGCTGTAATATATCTGAAATTCATATTAAGTTAAGCAAATATTGTCATTTTTAGCCTTCTCTTTATACTTCTTTTTCTGTTTTTCCCACGTTCTCTGTAGATTCAGCCGCACAGACATTGTGGCAGATGAGCCGCAGTAAGTTGCCCGTGCTGCTAGGCTCAGTCCTAATAATGATATGAATTGCAATTGTTACTGTAATTTCATGTGTAAATGTCAGTTGTCTCTCACCAACATTTTGCTGTAAACAAATGGCTCCAATGTTGCAGCTTTGACCACTCAAACATATCGACGTAGCTGCTTGTGTTATGCAATAATCATATCTAACAATAACTAAAATGCTGTGTGTACCTTTGCATGAGAACGGCTTTGAAAAGCACCTGGTTAACATATTAGAAGTGCAATGCGTTGTCACAGTGAATAAAGGAATGTAACGATATGCTATTAGGATATTAAAGTGTCACAACATACGCCTAAAATGATTGGTGCACCATTTTTCGTATTTATCTTAGCCCTTTAAATGTGGCAGTAATGATTACACTAAAAGTTTTGAAAATATGGAGTATGTATTTTGAATTTTTTATCATTCACTAGCCTCCATCATTTAGATATTGTTACATCCCTACTGAGCACAAATAGTGTACAATGGCAAAGATAAATGGAACACCAAAGCACAGTAAATATCTATGCAACAACCTGAATATTTGTATTTAATGCATCTTATTATTTTTGAAACACTCTTCTGTCTAATCCCACTCACAATTTGAAACGCTTTCTTAGCAAGTTTGCATTGCTTTGCTCGTCTGTTTTATGCCGTTTGTGGTAACATGAGCTCGTCCATGTAAAGCGTAAGTGAAAGTATGTAAATCCCATGCAAACTAAAGTGTATCTGTGTCTTCCACTAGGAGCGTGAGCATGATTGACATGCGAGACAGAGAGGACCCCCTGCTCCCGCCCCACAGCCAGGCCCGACACGAGCTCATGCACAACCAGTACAACAGCTTGAAGGAGGACGAGAGCCACTGGCAGGATGTGAGTATGGAAAACATGTCATCCTCTCTTAGATTGACAGGGTTCTAACTGTGCTCCGGGTCATTCTGAGATATTTAGGTTTAATTACAACAATAAAGCATCAAATATTATCCAGCTAGTAATGTAGAAACTTTTTTTTTTATTATTGTTATTGTAAATTATTATTTATTTCAACTTTTTTGTTTTCTAGGCTGTCTAGACTTAAAACAGTCTTCTTTATTTATTTAGTTAGCAAACTAACAATTTGATGTTATGTTTGTCAGACATTTACTAACAGATTTATTTTAAATTAAGTCTGAAATTTCCTCAAAATGGTTCACTCCCTAATGTTCCCAGACACTAGATATTAGAATTGTCTGTGACACAAGGAGCAAAAATAAATACATTTTCACTCACATTTACCAATTGTTTTAAAGTTAGAAAACAGAATTCTAATTTTGTTCAGAAGTAAACAACAATATTGTACACATAGCTGGTCGTATGTGTTGAAATGGTGTGTGTGTGTGTGTTGCTGCCTTGTCAGGACCTGGCGCGTTGGAAGAACCGGAGGAGGAGCATCTCTCAGGACCTGATCAAGAAGGAGGAGGAGAGGAAGATGATGGAGCAGCTGCTGACTGGTGGCCCAATCATCACACACAGGCGCAGGAGCATCAAGACCTACAGGGAGATCGTGGAGGACAAGTGAGGGACAAATATTATAAATGAAACTCATGTATTTCAAAATATCTATCATTGTTAACGCCATTTTTATGTTGTTATTATGACCATATTATTTTATAATTTAAAAAGACTTTTTTTTTTTTAGTTCTTAGTAGTAAACTATAACATACTTACATCATCACTTACATTTTGTTCATCTTAAACTGCTGTATTGATCTAAATCAGCTTAATAATTTAAACAAGTCTATTGACTTCCTGTTAAAATCTGCAGAACTGATAAGCCCCGCCTCTTCGTTGTGACATTTCCACTGAACAAGCAGTTAATTTGGGTGTTTTTATTGTTGAAAATGTGACATTTTTGTGCCCTACATGTATGACCCGGAGTTGTTTTTTGTGGAGTTTTTTGGGGGGTTTTAACTAATAATCGTAATGGAGGTTTAAGATTCAACCTTCCGGTTGTTTATAATGGTTTGCTGAAACCCTGGAGACGCCCGAGGCATTCTGATGATAATCAGGTACTGATTAATGAGGAGGGAGCCAAAGTCAGGTCACAATAGGATGTAGATGGCCCATCTCAGTTAGTTACAATTGCCATTATCAGGAGGTCCCGCCCTGTGGGCAGGGCTTTCACAGAGTAGGATATAAATCTGAGTTCTCAGACTTGTTTCACAGATTGAGAATGACTCTTGGATGAGAGTCGAAACGTTTTTTCTAAAACAGAATCCAGATGACTACAACTGAATCTTTTTCTCAAATAAAGTAAGGAAAGGGCAGTAGTTGGTGAAAACAGGAATTTTCAGCGCACTACAATACAGTATGAACATGTATAAACCAATCAAAATTACAACTGTGTAAACTAATGAGTAGGGAAAACTATTGGAACATGGATAAAAGCTCATAAAAGTAGATTTCTGCCTAATAATAATAAGTATCCTTTACGCTGAAATAATTGTTGTGTTAATTTAAATGTGTTGACATCAAAATGAAATATCTCACTTGTCAAACTAATAACGAATGAATGGAAATGACCATATACACACACACATGCTAATGCTTTGCCAGGAACATTCAACATTAAATTATAGGTGATTTATATCAATAGCATTTCCATGGAAACAAGCAGGTGGCAGACTCTCCACCAGAAAAATGGCATTGTCTGCAAAGCAGAAATATTTAAATTATATATTTTGATTGATTTAAAAAATATTCACATGAATATACCATCACTTTTATAATATGCCCCATGTGACTAATACTGTGTATCTCCCTGTGTCACAAGTAGAGGTGGAATTTTGATAATGTGAATGTTTTTTTAAGGATATGCAAATATACAAAGTATATTGTTTATAGTAAAATAAAAAATGCTGCAAAAAGAGCTGATTAAAAATAAAATAGAAAAAAAAAAGTAATAGACTTTCAAAGAAGGGTCTATGGGTATATTTGTGCTCTTTTGTGATTAATCTTACATTTCACATTTGCCTGATAATTAAACCTCCACTAAAATGTTTCAAGTCATGTTTTAACACCTTTCTGTTGGAAGTGTAATTTGTAAATTCTCTTTCTCTATTCTTTCCCAGAGAGCGTCGAGAGGAGGAGCTTCGCATCGCCTACAAAAACGCCAGGACCCAGGATGAGGCCTCTGCCATCCTGCAGAGATACGCCCAGCGCTTCTCCATCAGCGAGGCCATTCTAGAACGACTCCAGCTCCCCAAACTGTTAGACCACAGCGTCTCAGCCGACCCCTCCTGCCCCTTCCCCCTGTCCATCTCCCTGTCCCCCACCTCTCCAGAGCCCCCCAACACCGACCCCAACGGCCCCCTGCGATACCTGCGCCAGCAGTCCGCCCCCACGCCCAAGTTCACATCCACACTGAGGCACGGGGGATAGGAGTATCCCAAAGAATGGCTCACACGCCCAGATCAGGTCGCGGTCGTCTGAGCCCCCTCGTCCAGAGCGCTGTCCCCCAACCTGTGCCTTTGCTGAACGCCCAAGCCTTACTTCCACTCACGCAGCCTCCACCGACTCATGGAGCGGCAAGGTGAGATTATTTACTATTTCAATTATGATTTGTTTTCTGCATTTGACTCCTTCAGATCACTGGGTCAAACTGTATCAATACGTGATCTATCCAGTTGGAGAAAAGAGATGTCATAATGTCAAATGAAAAGAAACAAAACATTTTCTATTGTGTGATGAACTAAGTAGGAACCGTCCTGGGACTTTAGATAGTACTGACTCTAGGCTATCGTTAATAGACCTGATCTGTGAAAAAGTTCCTACTGTGTGAAAATGGCTTTTCATTTAACTGTTGATTGTTCAACCCCTGACAAGTAGCTCCCTAAAGGTTTAGGAATTATACATACCGTATTACTCAGGAATAATGCCATTTAAGTCATCACATGTCTATTATGATTGTAAATCTATACTTTGTTCTAAATTAGCTGTCACTGGATATATTGACTTAATTTCTTGCTACCACTAACAGGAATTCCTCTCATTTTTGTTTTTGTGGGTAAAACAGATTTGAAGACCCTTTACTACCAGAAACAAGAATAAAGTAGATGGTCTTATTCATTAAGCCATACTTTTGACAATATAAAATATAAAAGCAATTAAAAGCTGTGACAGGTTAATGGTTGCATTTCCTTTTTGTGTTTCTATCTTATTATTACATATTAAATTTAAACATGTATTCTTAAAAGTTTTACTTAATGCGATGCCTATGATGACAACTGATAAGCCCTTACACTCTAACTGCAAGTTGCTCTATGTATTCACATTTCCTACTTTGCATGTGCACTTTCCTGTGCCGCCTCCCTCCTCTCCTCCTCCCTCCCAGGCCTCATGGGTAAATCCTCTTTGCTCACTGGTTTTACATTCAAATGCCCACTCTACACCATGGTGATGAGGAGAGTCTTTAAACGCGTGGAACATAAACTTCTCTAACCAATGTTTCATTTAACCCTGGTGCTCTCAAAGGCTCTGTTCACCATCCTGAGTTTGACAAATGGGAAAAGTGGTTTTGACATGATGTTTGGCATAATAAGGTGGTGAGATGTAAGGACAGACATAAGAACCTGAACCAGCCCCAATTGAACTAGACCAGGACTTGGTAAAATGGGACCAAATTGGAACTCAGCCAGTAAAAAACCAGGATGTAAGGACTAGATTGGGACCCTGACCACGCAAAAACCAACTTGGACCAAGTCAGTATAATTGAAGATTAAAAGCAGGAGTTTATACCCCAACAAATCATGGACTAAACCAAAGCCAAAACCAACACATTTTTAGTATAAACTAAGACTAACTAACTAAACTAGTATTAAACAAAGACCAGACAAGGACTAAACGCAGACCTGAACTAATACAAATCCTGTGCAACTAGGATTAAGTCTGGTAAATTGGACAAAACCAAGACAAAACCAGAACTTCACCCGATCAAAACCAAGATCTAGAACATTTGCACATCTGAGACTGAATCTGAGAATAAATCTGAGCAAAAACTCGCACTAGACTAAAACAGACCAGAAGGAGACAGAAGCCAGCGAACAAGTGTACATCAGACTAAACCAAAACTTAAACCTGGAACTGCCGAGGTCAGAAAGAAACAAAGACAAAGGAACAAGCAAAAGTCTTCCACATTTAAGGACTAAAAATGGGTGGTTACAATTTAGCTTAGCACCATACAGTACAGTTCGGATAGAGTTACACCCTCCTATCGATCCACTAATCGACCTGCGTCCACGGTGAGTCCGTCAAAGAGCGAACTCCCATCAGAGGGAATCCCTCTCATGCATATCCATGCATGGGCTTGTAACTGAATCGCGCTATACCGTAAGTGCATGAGACCGAATCAACTAGATCCGGCGCACTCCAAAACATGGTTCTGTGCCGCATTCTCCGTATAAAAGTATAACCGTAAGCCCTTTCTTCTGTCCACTATTTGAAGATATACGTTCTTCCGTCCGTGGGTGTCTGCGCTATCATGCACAGTCTACAGAAAAAATTGTCACCCGCAGGCAGGAGATCTATTCATATTCCAAGAAGAGCTTTCACAACCCTAACGCTGCCCTCGCCGTTGCCCTGCCCTGATATAACGCGTTTACATTCATAAGGCTATTCGTGTCGCGCTAGTCTTACCGCGCTCATCCTGCGTATGAAAAACCCCACGGAAAAGCTGCTTCGCTGGGGTATACCACGCCACCACTAGAAAATAGCCTGACTAGGAGTCTGAAACGCAAATACTAAATTGCCAAACGTCGCTCATTTCCCTTCTAAAACGCCATCCTAAACCAACGTAGAAAACGTAGCTAGGACCTTAGTCAGAAAACCATCACCCAAATCCTGTCTGAAGTTAGAAACCATATGAACCCAGCTATGACCTTACCACCTGTACTACAAATACCCACCAGGAACCTAAAATGTGGCTCCGCGTCCAATCATCTTTGACAAATTCCACTAGCTCTAGCTTCTGTCTCAGTATACTCTATTCCACTGCTCTTCATCGATACAGGCCTGAACGCACGAAGGTGCTTATTGAGTCCATCATTATCGCGAGCTCGTACAGCCACTCCGACAAGTACGTTCGCGTTTGTCCTGAACCAATTCCCAGCAAGACGGATAGACATACTGCTAGTCTGATAGGAATTATACACTAAATTTCGAAGCTCGGATAGTAGGTTCCTCTTGGAGCTTGTTGGAATGCTCTCTACCGTTAAGGAGCCCTAGAGAAGAGGCGGCTCGGGCCTTCTCAATGCCCCGAAGCCCTCCTTGATTCCCTAGCGGGTCCCTTATTTGAGTGCCTGTTAAACGTAGTCGCCTGACACGAAGTAGGCGTCGCTCTCAATGACGTACATCCGTTTTTCTTGGCTAAACCAGCAGAAAAATGCCCGGCAGCCTCAACTCCTTTATCCCGAATATAAACACCCAGATGCAGACTTAATGGTTTGGAGGAGGGGGAGGAGCTGGGGGGTTAGTTACACAGAAGCGGTTTGGGGGGTCGGGCTGGGATAACGGGCGCGCGAACAACAAAGAAATGCCAGGAAATCAAAGGTGCCCAGCCACAGACAGCATGGGAGATCCCTAGAGGAAGTGGACAAAAGGAACAATCGGGTGTAGAGAGATACTTTACAACAAAAGTAGTCACAGACTGGAGTACATCCAGTCCCTAAACAGTAAACCTTGGGTGTTGCGTTACCGTCCCGCCATCTTACCGACACTAAAGGCTGCTACGCCAGCGTACTATTGATGCTTTCGCTGTAAACGTTGCACTAACCACTTTGATCTGTTTACGGGTTGGCTAACCTCACAATTTTTCAGGTGTCGAATACGTTTTCTAGGTCCAAAATGAAATTTGGACATATCAGATGTGACAGATATGCGGGAGCGGATTAGTTGATTACGAGATAGTTATTCAGTTCAAATTCCTAATATTGACGGCACCAGCCCAAATAAATCATCATGTATTCTTTGAGCTCTGAATATTGGTGCGGGGTATAATATTAGACGACGATCTTACGTAATTAGCTCCTATAATCATTGCATTTTGGGAAAAAAAATTCTGAATTAACTTACTAGTGTTGTACCACAAATTAGAGAATGTTAAGGCAAACACCAAAAGCAACAATAATAACCAAATAAGCGACAGTCCCACACATCCTTCTTCTGAGACTCTGTTTTATATTTACTTCTTTTAGTTATTTTTTTTATCTATTAATTTCGAGTTTTTATCTAATTATTTATCTACGGCTTTATTATCTTCAAGAATTGGCGTAGATCCACAGAACCTCCCTATTTTAATACTGTACTTGCAGTAAGAGCTATATGATTCATTTAACTTTTTTTCTTTTCTAATTAGATTACTTTAAAATTAAATGTGTTATGAATAACTTTATCTCTGCAATGTGGCGATTAAGTGACCAGTCTGTGGTTGAACATTGGATGAATAATTGTGCATTGTGTCCTGGAATGATTATAAATTTGCATTAGTTAATCCACCTGTAAAAAAATATAAGGCATCTATTCACATTAATCAATCAACTAAATCCACCATTTAATCTATGTGTTTTTAGTACTACGTTTGACCAAGGAGGTGGAAGTGAAAACACTTGGATAAAAAACCTGCTGAAAATGTGGCTAGATTAATTCTTTACCCCCAAATCACTTAGTATTAGCTCCCTAGTTCACTTATGCGTGTCCATAAGATTGTGGATTCCATACTGCATATTATTTAATAAATGTGTAAATGGGAAGCGTTTCTAGGGCAACGATAAATTCATTTGTAAAAATTTTTTAAATCCCCGACTCCCCAAGAACATTCCAATTCCATTAAATTCTAACAAAATATACTAAGTATTATCAGAAAACTGTCTTAAGCAGGACAATTGCCCCCAATGTTTTCTATTTGCCCGCGTGTTGGCAACGGTGAAGACGAAGAATTCATAATCCTAGACACCTGCTTGTTTCCCACATTGGAAAACTATTCGCCTTTCCCATGTGAAAAATCAGCCGATAAATAAATTTATTAGAATGTTGAATATTGCGTAACCCTGCGAGATAACAACATGAATAAATAAAATAAAATAAGAGCATGCAAGAAATTAAGATTTTTTCTTTTTTTTTTTTTTACACAAGAGCACATTTAAAAACAATGACAGCCAGTTATTAAATTGCCAAGGCCAATAAGCTGTTTTCAGCTCTGACGACCGTTTGCACAAATTAGACAGGTGCGATGTCGCGTCTTCTCGTCTCGTGTGCTGTATATGTCATTTCCCATTATTCCCTTTCATTCAGTTCGAAACCACGTGAGAGAGCTGATTCCTTTGATTGTCAGCATGTCTGTGATGGCTCTTGTCAGTAACCCCGCAATTTCTACGACGAGATTAGAGCACCAACAATTATATTCAGGCCGTATAAGTCGGTACTTATCCTTTAATAGCAGAAATTTACCTTTTATGACTTGTATCCCCATGTATGCCCGAAAGGTATGTCTCTTTCCACCCAACTAAGGTTACTGCCATAGTTCCACGTCTGTCAATCTTAATCTGAATACAAGGCATTATCGGTTTTACTTACACTAATCCTAGAGTGATCTCATTAACGGTTCAGTGTTGTTACTTATAATAGTGCGATGCCCGTAGAAAATTCTGTTTTCCTCTCACCTACTGTACCCTAGTCTTTTCCTTATTACATATAAATTTATTTCTTGCAGACTAAAAGGATGAATTGTAACCGGAGTATGTGGTCTCTCCCATCTTGTATTTGAATTAGCATGCTTTTAGAAACCGTTTTCGACATGCCTCACTCAGGATAGCCTCAGCTGAAATGAAGATATGAATCCAGAGTCCTGGATTTGTTCCCAATGTCTCTATGTTTACAATACCAAGACCCTGCGCACAGCAAATCCCCAACAATCACCGCACAAGGAGTTTATATCCAACTTCTCTCTCGACGACAAGGCCCCTCGTGAAAGCAGCAAATAACCTGCCCAAGGGCGAGACCCTTACCGATGGGCGCCGGATCCCCACTGCTCCTTTACTTTACTTCATTGTTCGATAGGTTATTTATAATGGCCCAATTGTAAACTAACTTAGTTATATAAGCGCTTTTCAAATTCACCCGCATCTAACACACACCCTTTGTTTTTGTTGACTGACCTGAGTACCTCCTCATTAATCAGTAATGTACCCAAGATAAGAAGTATAGATCACCTGTTATTTTTGTCCCACAATTGGGCAAATTCTCAATTAGTGTTGCACCAACGAATCAGGAAATGCCCGTCGGGCGCTCCCCAGGTGACAGATTTCAAGCAGCAATTTCAACCTATCACATGAGTGAAACAACCTCGGTCAGCTTAATTTAATTAAAAACCCAGATAAAAGCTTGAGAAAAAGAAAAGACTAAGAGAAACTCTCAGTTATAAATAAAGATGAATTCTTAATAAAAAAAATTTTGCTTTATAAAAACTCTTAAATTAAAATATAAAAAAACAGGGAATTCTTAACCTCCGATAAATCTTCTCAGAGATATATTAGTTAAAAGGGAAGACCGCACCACAAAACATACCTCCTCAACCACTAAAAAAATAACTAACATTAACTACCTCCTGTATTTACAGGTACCTAGTACATGTAGGCCACATAGAAACAAACGCTCAAAACCATTAAAAAATTCAACAATAAGCAAACAACAACACCAACATCAACTCATAAGCTGCATAACCAGGTTGGTATGTCCGAGTCGGGAAATGTCCACAACGAAGTAGGCGCGGTGGGTGTTGTATCGGTGATGTTGACTCGCCATGAGATTTAAGTAAAACAGGAATTGCACAGTGTGAGGCCTAGACTGTGAGTTGGTAAAAATTATTGAAGAATACCTGAATTACATAGATAATCTCCCAATAAAGAAGTGTACCAGCTCCCAGTTTAATACATTTGCATGAATCCAAAACTAATGGTGCGAAATAGGTGATGATGTACATATAGTAGCTAATTAGTTTCTACTCTAAGAGAACTAAATAAAAAATAAGACAGTCTTGTGTTTAACTATGCTCTATAGCACCAATACTAATACCTGGGATTATCGTATCGGCAGTTCCATATAAATCACCATATCTTTCTTAAAAGATCCTTGGTGCTGTCTGATGGGTGCACTTGTGTATGTAATTCAGTAGATATGGAGGTTGTAAAAGAGATCACATTGTGTTCTAATAGCGTAAATAACTACAATATGTGCTTAGATTGATCGCATTATATGTATTATGATTCTTCCACAATACGATCTGATCTTGATCATACTCCATCTCAAGAGCTTTCTGTTTGCTCAGCCGTCTCTTTCGATTTCATGGCGTTGCACCTATGGTTCTGTCCCCCTTGTCGTAGGGTGAACGGTTGATCGATATGCGCGGGCACGTGACACCCGAGTGTCCCTGTTCCAACACTCCGGACAGCCCCCATGGGACTGGACTCTCCCGGTGCTCCCTGTTCCCAAGTCCTTTCCCCATCCTCTACCTACTCCACCTTGCCTCCCACTCGTGTGTCACCCCCCGATAGCCACCTCCCCTCCGCCCCGCGTCTGCTTGTTCATCCCCCCCGCACACCCTCCACACGCCTCCACACTCTGACACAACAGGCCCGGAGAAAACCAACCACACACACCAACGCACCCCATAGTTTGCCATACCCAACATACCTTAACCAGCGCAGCCGAGACGATGCCAATGATACCCACAATTAGTCTATAGGGTTGGTACTCTCAACAAAAAGGCCCATAGTAGCGAGACACATTAAGAATTTCCGTTTCTAAATATAACAAATTTAGGCTACGAGAGCGTCGAGACTAAACGTTCTTAGTGTGTAGTATGCTCCTTTTGACAGTTTACTTTTTGTAAACTAAAAGAAAACGAAAGGATGCCCACAGACAATTCTATTTGTCCTCTGGTGTTCTGGGAACATTAGCGGGATTCTCCATTTGAGGAACTTTCAGACTTAATTTAAAAAATCCTGTTAGTGAGATGTGTAATTTTCTACAAACTAACAATACCCAAATATGCAGTTTTAGTTATGTCTAACCTAAATAAATATAACGACTAGGGATTATTTATGCGATGCAACTCAGAAACAGAGCACTAGAAAACTAACACTTAATAAGGGTGTTGACAACAGAGAATAAACAATAACTATACGATCTCCCGAATACACTATACTAACCAAAAATCAACACATAAGTTGGGATATCGATGAACTGTGTGCTGGTTAGTCAATATATGGCTATCCATCCTATATATTAAGTTAGTTTGTACATTGTTTAATACCTGCCTCATAAAATTATGTCTACAGTGATGATGTGCAAATCCAGCCACTGGCCAAGAGACCACCACGTATGTAAGAATAGTGGCTGTGCTCAAGTCTTAAGCCGATCGAGAAAACACTGTACTCTCAGATCAGAGCCAATCAGCAAGCATGACCTACGTCGACAGGCATGTCGTCCTCTCTCCTACTCCTTCGACGTGCAGAGTGCTTTGTTATAACAGAAGGTTATGTGGTGCAGCTTTAAATGAGTTCTTCTGTCGGTCCAAAAGCGGGCCTGGCTGTGAGTTAGGTAGCTGGTAGGTGCAGTCGGAGACGACGGACAGCCAGGTCCTCTATCTTGGAAATCTAGTGTTCGTATATACATGTATCCAGCTCATGCTTCCTACATCCCTATAATGTCTAAGAATCTCATCAACCTGTCGGTTTGCCTGGGTGTTTGGTAGGGTATTCATATAACTTTCAATTTGTACCTGTCTTAAGTGCGGATTGCCACAGAAATTGAAAGATCAGAGTAACAAGCAAGCTCCTTAAAGCGACTACTAACTAAGACTGTGCAGATAAAACAAGTGTACGTGTTGAACGAGAACAAAACCAACTGCAGAAGTTAGCTAGAATACGAGCCAGTTGTTAAAATAGTTTGTGATGTGGTGAATCTATCAACGACCAGAACAGAGCGATACTGTTATCTACATTTTAGAATGTTAGATTGTGAAATAGAGTACAAAAAATTAATATCCATATCGTTTGTATGCGAATGTGGATACAGATATACTGTGTAATATATGCTAATTAGGCCTTTATTTTGTTCCATCAATTTATATTACTCTTCTTCCTAATTTGTCATACTCTAGTGTTTCATTGTGAGCAACATCAAGGGTGAGGCGGAATGTAAACTTATCCTTAAATATCTAAAATGCTGAGGAAGTAGGACTGCAACAGATTCCAGTAACACGAATCACGACTCAAAGTGCTTCACACAATCAGACCCAAAAAAATAATAATGTCCACATAATATAAATTCTTCACACAAATAGTTTAGACGTTACAATAAACTCCCTAAACTACGCACAGCATCAAAAAGGACTATAGAAAGAATAGAATATAAACGAAAAAAAATGAAGGTATTAGAAAGTAACGATAAAAGTAATAGTATTTATAAAAAACTATTTATTATTATGTATTATTATTATTATTATTATTATTATTATTATTATTATTATTATTGTATTATTATTATTATTATTATTATTATTATTATTATTATTATTATTATTATTATTATTATTATTATTATTATACTCTAATCCCATTCCGTTCCTTACTTCTGCAGACTAGTGTGTCTGTATCTCAGGAGTGGAGGAAAGAGTCTGTACCCACAAGTCTGTCTGCTCCAGGCTCGTTTGGATGTCCGTCCTCGACAGACACAACCACAGGTAAAAGTGTGAAGTACAAGAGGAATGCTCGTGTCTCTTCTCTGGCTTTGTCTTGTGAACCCTGATCTGGCACCTTTTATTCTCTGCTGGTAGTTTTACATTGATTGACAGCTGACATTTTGCACAAATCCTTGCTTTGTATTACACTGTCTGGCCATAAAAAAGGTCACCACAGAAAAAAAGGGTCACACGCTCTAATGTTTGTTTGGACCACCTTTAGCTTTAATTACAGCACACATTCGCTGTGTCGTGGTTTCAATAAGCTTCTGCAATTTTAAAATCTTTATTTCCATCCAGCATTGCATTATTTTTCACACAAATCTTGTAATACTAATGAGAGAGTGGCCGCTGCACAAAGCCTTCTCCAGCTCGTCCCAAACACTCCCACTGGGGTTCAGATCTGTAGTAGTTATAGTTTCTGCTTCTCCTTAGATGTTTTCTCTGCTCGATGACAATGATTTGACCCTTCTCAAACACACCGACATCTTTTCCATGACCGCGGGATTTGTCTTTCCACATGGTTGATTCAGAAATGAGAAGCCTCTCACTGCATCAGTTGGGTTTAAATACCGTGCTGCAGCTGAAAGATCATCACCTGCAGCAGTTATCCCATAAGAGGAGAGGACCTTCTGTATTTGCTTAGTTGAATCCAAGTGGTGACCTTTTTTTTGGACCAATACCGCACCCATAGGAGGCAACTTTTTTTGGACAGGCAGTGTATCACCAACAAATTAATACGTGATTTATTAATGATGATTACATTTGAAATGTAATATAGCAATGAAAATATTCAAGTAAGAGTAAAATCATGTATTTTTACTCATCTGTTTTCATGTATTCATGTATATAGAATGATAAAGTAAAAAGAAAAAGAAAGACACAATTGTTTATGAACTTAGTGGCAAATGCAAATTCATAAACATTTCTGTAAAAGTATTAGCTATGCTGCTACTGTATAGCTAATACTGTTTGAGGTGTAAGATACAAGAAGTATACAGAACATTTACATTACTTACATTAAGGTCAGTGAAAAGTTATTGACCTAATTAAAGTTTTTTTATACTGCTGCCTTCAGTATTAAAAAAACACATTCTCAGCCATGTTCTCATCATTACACTAAAAAGACTAATATAATGATTGTTTCCCCATTGCATCGGCCCCTTATCACTCCAAACCTCTGCCCTCCCTCATTTCCATCTTACATCTTTACGTAGACTTTACAAACAGTGTCAGACCTCCACTTTCCTGTAGCAACCCTAAGTTACGCTGGGAGTTCTTCGCTCAGTCAGGTAAAGACATTTATCTATGAGAAAAAATCTGTAGATGTACAAACAGTGTTGACTGTCTACATAGTATTCCATACTATTATAAGGAACTGTTGCATGCATGCAATGATGTACGGATATGAGCTGAAATCTATTTTCTTCTTTGCATACGTACGTTTACATAGGTTTGGGCTCTTATAATTTTCCTTTTTCTGTGGCTGCATTTTCCTCATTTTCAGTATTAAAATACATAGGTATTTGTTTGTATAAAAATAAATTACAACAATCTAATTTTATCATTACCATTTTATTTCTCTCCACAGAAGAAGCAGAGAAGGATCCTCGTGGCAACGTGAGTAGATTTGTCTTTTATTCAGTCTGGTTATCAGAGGGCTAGTGTAGCCTAGGCCTTCGTTTAGCACTTCCAAACATTCTGATCATGAAGTTTAGGATTTGTATGGAACATTGCACATGATAGATAAGATAAATGCCTAAATTTAACATATGGAAACACAATTTGAGCATATCTTGCTATTCATGCGTTGGCACCCGCATTGCTCTGTTGTTTTCCTGAATGATTTGCACAGCTGCTGTTGATATAGCATGCCAGCAGAGGGTGCTGTAAACATGGTTTCTCTCTGTCTTCTCTTTAGTAGGGGCCCTTTGGCTAGCATTGGAGTAGTGCTGTTGTGGTAGACCGACTGTCTCCTCTTCTTCTTTTTCTCTGTGATGTGTGCATGGATGTGAATCTGGCATGATGTGTGGGTTGTCCTTGTGTGTGTGGTCATCGTGCGTGTGGTCCCATAGGTGTCAGTTGCGGGGCCGTCCCAGGGCAGGCGGAGCGACCGCTGGTCCTGGGACCAGGATGAGGAGCGAAAGCGTCAGGAGAGGTGGCAGCAGGAGCAGGAGCGCATGCTGCAGGTACTAGAGCCATACTGAGAGCACAGCATGGAGCATGATGCCAAGGCTCACCAAAGTGATCCAAGCTTCTTTAAATGACATGGAAGACACAGGATGTTTGGTTTTTCTATATTTGATCAAATTTAGTGTGTATGAAGTTGATGGTGAGTTGATTGCTTGCTTCAGCAGTGTGCGGACACGTACTTGTGTGTCATCCTCAGCCCAATGTCTGATGAAGACATGCTTACTGCAAAGCTGAGCTTTGCTTTTGCTTATCAGCTGTGTTGTGGCACTAGAGGGTGCTCTTGTACAGCAGATGAGACTGAAGGTGTCCATCATATAGGAGGACCAGAGGCTGCTGCTCCCCACATCCCACTGTCTCTCCTCAGGCTCGCTCACGTGCATCTTAAGTCCACTCCCACATATGATACAACAGACAGTTAAAGTGTTCTGTTCCCGGGATAACGACTTGAGATGCACTAGTATTTGTGTGTCTGCTGCTTGTGCACTTTGCATTCCAGATATGGGTCTGGTTCTTTGCTTTGTTGTCTCATGTCTCTACTTCTCTTTTTCTTGCTTGCTTTGAGTGCTTGTGCTTCTACACCACACCCACTTGAGCACAATACACTGCGGCTAAAATTCATTTTGCTGTTATACTTATGTTATAAATTACTGACAACATCTTCTTTATGATACATTTTTGAGCAATGGTGTTGTGCAGAAATCCATCTGCATGTTCTTCCCTGAGTTCATGCCTGATTTGATGCTTTGCTTACTGTAAGCTAGTAAATGACCTTACACTCAATCTTAAAGTTAGTTATAATTGTACCGATAGAACATTTCTTTGTCAAATCCTCATCTTTATCTCATTTTTATTTGTAATACTTGAGGCTTGATGTAGCTTATGGTGTGTCTGTTGCCATGGTGACAGGAGAAGTACCGTCTGGAGCAGGAGAAGCTGAAAGAGGAGTGGGAGCGAGCCCAGAGGGAGGTGGCAGAGGAGGAGCGCAAGTACCATGAGGAGGTGGGGCAACGTGTATGGCACATTTCCACTGGTCCAGTTTATTCGTGTTGTGTTTTTGTGCCAACGTGTGCATTAGCAGCAAGTAACATGGCCAAAAATGTACAGTTCAATACCGTCACTGTTGTGGGGTAAGACAACTTTAGCTTTATACTCACTGGGTTTCTTAAAGGGGCGCTATGTAACATTTCTGGTAGGGTCTCTATGGAGATATCATTGTCATGGCATTAAAGTGCATATGACACGTGATCACGATTAGATTCAAGATTTTACCATGGAATTTGCCAATTTTTCCCCAGTTTGGTAAAATTTATAAGGTTACTTCCTGGTTGGACATGAGACGCAGCTGTGGCATAGGCAGAGGTCATTTCATTACTGTTACCTTGCAACCTTATTGTGAACAAAAAACAAACTTCATATCAATTACACATTGGTTAGGATTTGGCAAATAATAATACCTTTATTTTGTTAAATTATTGTTTAAACTGTCCAAAAAAAAATGCAATTGCGTTTACATTTTCTCTGCATTTTTGTTGGAACGTCGCTTATTCTGTTTTAGAACTCAGTGCTACTTATTGTGACATTTACTTTTTAATTTTTTCTTCAAATTGCAAATTGAAAACTATGATAAATATCCCACCAAACAAGTAATCCTTTGAAAAACATGAGAACCTGTCATATGAACTTTAAACGTATCTATCTTACATCAATTCCATTGCATTTGTGTTTTTGTTGCTCAAAAATACTTGCAGAACGTGCATTCCAGCTCGCCTCTCCACAGATCTGACCTATAACTTTAACTGGTGGTCCCCTTCTTGTCTTCTTGGAGGTAGATGTGTATCATGCCATTACATGTAAAGCAATAATATCTCCATGGAGACAAGCAGATGGGCGAACACTCCACCAGATGGGTTACATAGTAGAGCTGCAAAATATATCGATTTTATGTCTGTATTTATTGTTTTTATAATTCATCCTACTCCAACTGCAAACCAATTCTACCTCTGGGTATAAATAAAGTTACCTGAACCTTAACCTGAGGCATAGCAGACATCTAATTCACTCAAGTTGGAGCCCTGAAGCTAAATAAACAAAAATATGTTGGAAATGTCCTGGTTAATTTTTTTCTCCATGTTCTGTTGTTGTACCAGTTTCATTGACTGTCTCCTTGTTCCTCACCAGGAGCAGAAGATCCTGGAGGAGACCGTGGCCCCTCTGACCCCTCTGTCCTCTGTCCAGCTGTCCCCCAGCAGAGGAGACATGTCCTTCAGCTCCGCGCCCAAGGGCACCAACGTCCGCTCTCTGGCCGACTGGGAACGCAAACAGGAGCTTTTGGAGAGACAGGCAGCGGTAAATATCCACATGCTGCTTCATGACTCAGCATAAGTCCTCCTCAGGACTAAGTAGCAGCGATAAAAAGTGGTATTGTTTACACACCTTGAGTTATTATTGCTGGGTTTTAGATGACATCACAACATTCTATAGACCAATCATATTTAAAGGCACTGTACCTAATTTTCTGTGTAATCTAAAATGAACTAGTTCCGTTTTTCATGTTAAGTCTTTGCTGCTCCACATGTATCGCTCACTTACCTAATGTATGCTGAGCGTCCTAAATGTTCACAGTTTATAAGCACTTTCCAAGCCAACAAACATTAGCATGCTAACAGCGCACTTTCAGCTTCTCAGAGAATAAAACTCTTTATATTTGGATACAGAGAAAGCCCAAATAAAGGTTTTTATAATATATCTGTGCTGGGGAGATTTTACTTCATTACATGCCAAAATATCAGGTACAAGCTTTTTAATACGGACGGGGAGCAGCGAAAAGGAATATTGTTAAAATTCAGATTTTTGTTGTAACATAGAATTTACATTCATTCATTCATTCATTCATTTATTTATTTATTGCTCTTTTTATAGGTCTGCAATATTAGGTTTAAGTCCTTTCAACTGACTACAATCTCACCCGTCTGTTTCAATAATGGCACCACTTTTTAATAATAGTAAAAATATAGTGTGTGTGTTTTTTTTAATGTGGATTGGCCCAGCAATTTACAGAGATATTGACCATAAACCATGTCAAAGCATCTGCATTTTAACAGTTAAAAGTTAGTTTTTACTATAGAATTCTGACCTGTCCTCCACCTTATAATATGGGTAAGTTATAGTGTCACATGAGCGCAACTTATTGGAATGTGATATTTGGTCATAATATAATTGTAAGAACTAAAAATGAATAATCATAGCTAAAATTTGACATGCAAAATTAAATCTGTTGCCCCAACATAGTAAACCTAAATCTAGTGCTTTTCATACTAGAGGATTAGTTACATATAGAGCACTGGAATTAGTGTATTATGGATTTCACTGTTGTCAAGGTGTCGATAATCATGAATAATCGTCAAATTGTGATTTTTCCTGACACAATAACACAAACATTTCATATCGAGACATTCCTAACTATAAGTAATTTGCGTATGGCCTACAACATATCATTTAATACTGTGTGTGTAATGTGTATTCTCGGCTCTCACTTTGCTGCCACAGAAAGGGAATCCCGAAGAATACAAGCGCAGAGAGAATGACCGCACCAGTGACATCAGCACTGCAGACGACAGCATGAAAACTGCAAGAAGGTCTGTTGATATTGCTGTGTATTACGCGCTATTCATTAACGCTGTATTCCAAATATATGTGTGTTTTTGTCATCAGTTCGTTCAGTCACAGCATGAGCCAAGCCGACACACTGGCTCACAGTTTGCAGAACGGCCAAAAGCCTCCGTCTGTTCAAAACAAAATGACGTCTTCAGCCAGCAAACCCCAGGAAGCCCCTTCGGAGAGACAGAGCAGGAGGTGAGTGTTTTTTGAGTCAGAATACTGCAGAATATACCCTAAAACATCCCAAAATCTTCAGGTACCACTGTCAAATGTTATTAGCATTTGTGTTACTTTCAAGCATCTGGCTCAGTTCACATCTAACTGAACCAGTTTCACATCTGGTTCAGTTAGATGTATTCAATTTGACCTACTTTTGGTTACAGTTTGTGATTTGCAATGTTTTATATTTATTTATATTATTATTATCATTATTTTCTCATTCTTAAAGTTGTTTCTCTGGTGTAAACTAAGGGCTTACACTGCCTTTCAGTGACTTAAATCGCCTACACTTCATTTGTATAGGACTCATAGCATTCATACAGATTTTATTCAAAGTAGTGCTTTAAAAAACATCTAAAATATTATTATAGTATTATTATATTATTGTTAGTATCATTTTATTCTTATATATTTCATATTATTATTATTATATTATTATTTATGCAAACAGCATATGCTTGAGTAGTTGTCAGTGCCTTTTTTTCTTTTCTCTTTTCGGGCCTTAGCTCAAATACGCTGGCCCAGACAGAAATGACTTCTTTTAAACCATTATTTTTAATTGTACTGTTTATTTTTGTTGATATTTATGTAAATATCTCACAAGACTTTGCCAACCGTTAGCAGTAGCAGCTAGCTTACTCGTGTATTTACCGCCGTGAAATCGATTGCTTGGTGAAAACATGTCGGGGATTTGTGTGATTTTTTTTCTCTCTTTCCTATCGTTAAAGGAGACACATTATGCTTTTTTCAATTAGTTAGTATTGAACTAACATAGCATAAGTTGATTGTCATTTTACATTTTGTTCATTGTATACTGCAATATTGATTTAAAATGACTTAGTAATAGAATCTGGTTCATTGACTTCCGGTTCAAAACTGCAGAATTGATAAGCGCCGCCTCTTCAAAGTGACATTTCACTGTAACAAGCAGCAGATTGTGTTTTTATTTTTATAGTGTCTATGTTACATTTTAGAACCCTACACGTGTCACTCAGAGTCTTCCTTTTTCAAATAATCATAACTAAGTGCAGGAATGTGGGCGGGGATAGGGGGTAGGTGAAAACAGGAATTTTCTGAGCAGTGGAACATCAGTTACAGGACAATGCAGGATTACTGAAACATGCAGGAATCAATCAAAATACAACTTTGAGTAAACTAATGACGGGGAAACACTGTTCAACAAGTTCATTTAAGTTGTTTTGCGTAATATAATACAAATTCCCAAACTAATAAAACACTATAAGAGAGGTAAAGCTAAAGATACAAAAAGGATTTTCAGTACAAAAGGGACACAGACAAAAAAAATTCAAATTGAAGGTGCATATTGTATTGTCATTTGTGTCAGTTTCATCGTTAACCATGCATCCGTCCATACTGTTAACGGAAAAGACAAATCTACGCAAAAACAGTGTAATTCTGACCACAGTAGTTCCCCTGTTTCTCCAGCAGGGGGCGTGTGTTGCCCGTATTCTCCCCAGTGTTAATGGCTGCCCAGTATTCAGTGACAGGACCAGAGCATTTAACACATGGATCACATTCTGAATCACATCTGCTGTAACAACACATAAACCACACTTTAAAAGAACTTGGACCGCATTTCCCAAACATTACCCCACGCATACGACGCTGTCTCCGGGGCCCCGATTGGTTCAGGCTCCGGCCAATCGCGTCCCTGTATCCGTGTCCTCATTGCGTGTTGCATGTTGCTGTCCATTTTCAGGAGTGGCCCTCTCGATAATAACAGAAGCTCATCAAAGCCCCCCGCGTCGCCCCATCCTCCATCAGACACTGCGCCTCCAGCCCCAAACAGGTACTGCATCACAAACAGGGTGCAGGGGGGGTCCCGCACTGTCATTTTCTGCTTAACTCCCCCCCCACCACACACAACACACACACACACCACACACACACTACACTCCATCTCATATCATCTCGCAGCGCTGCAGAGACCTGACTGGAATAAGCAATCGTCCAAGGCAAAACAAATAAACCAGCAGATGGATTTGAAACTTGCCTTAGGTCTTTTAGAGCCTTTTACTGTCATCAAAGAATCCGCATGTTTAAGGTCCAAATTATGGAGTTAGTGTCTGTACGTTATAACATTCAAGAATTTTATTTTTAGACATGTTAATTTTCCAATCCCAAATTTCTTTTCTTTAGTTCTGATAAGCTTAAGATCATTCTAAAACTGTTCTGGAAAGGTCAAATATTGTCCTGTTGATGTGGGCCGGCGCCATTAATAAAAAAAGCAGGCAAATTAGGTCAGTCCAAAAAAATTCGTTTTAAATGTTTCGTTGAGTTTTATTATCAGACAAACGGGAAATGTCTGTAAAAAAAATAATTCCAAAAGTGCAGAAATATCCACTGTATACCTTGAATTTACACATTTTTTATTTGTGTTTTTAATAACTTTAAGTAGTTTTTTTTTATCTACTAAAATGATATTACCCAATGGTTCACCCTTTTCATATCTTGCAACACAACATTCTCAATATGATCTAAATGTTTAAATTGGCCCACCTCTACCAGTTTTGTATTGATAGTACTGATTTTTATATTTTTGACAATTCTTTAATTACAGTAAAAATTCATTCGTTCTTGACATATTAGAGTTTTATTGTTTAATTTCATAGACGCATAGCGTCAATATAGCCCAATACATGTTGGAAAGAATAACCTAACTGAAAACCTTATCATTATTTATTAAGGATTGGTTGACAATTTGCCTTATTAACTAAACTCCTTTCAACTGACATAGAATTAAGACTTTAAAGTATTAAACTGCCACCACTTTATCACCGTTAGTTCATTTTTTGCGACAAGAAGTTCCACCAAAGAACCCAAATGTAGGTCATATTAAAATACAGAATAACTTTGCATGTTGAAGTTGTCTGTGCTCTAATATGTGTCCCTTGTTGTTTTCCTTGTTTGTGTTTCCCTTGTTGTGTCCCTGTTGTGTCGCTTGTGTTCCTTTTTTGTCCCTTGTTGTGTCCCTTTTGTCCGTTGTCCCTGTTTGTCCTTGTTGTGTCCCTTGTTGTGTTCCTTGTTGTGTCCCTTGTGTCCCTTGTTGTGTTCCTTGTTGTGTCACTTGTTGTGTCACTTGTTGTGTCCCTTTTGTGCTTGTTTGTTCCTTGTTGTTGTCCCTGTTGTGTTCCTTTTTTTCCTTGTGTCCCTTTTGTGTCCACTGTTTGTTCGTTGTTGGCCTTGTTGTTGTCACTTCTTGTGTTCTTTGTGTGTTCACTTGTGTTCCTTGTGTCCCTTGTTGTGTCCCTGTGTTCGTTGTGTCCCTTGTCACTTCTTGTGTTCCTTGTGTGTCCCTTTTTGTGTCTCTTGTTGTGCCCTTTGTTCCTTGTTATGCCATGTTGTGTCCCATGTTTTCCTTTGTGTCCTTGTGGTCCTTTTGTGTCCCTTGTTGTGTCCCGTGTGTGTCCCATGTTGTGTTCCTTTTATGTTCCTTGTTGTGTCCCTTGTTGTGTCCCTTGTGTGTCCCATGTTGTGTCCTCTGTTGTGTCCCTGTTGTTCCCTTGTGTGTCCGTGTTGTGTCCCATGTGTTCCTTGTTGTGTCCCGTGTTGTGTCCCATGTTGTGTTCCTTTTATGGTCCTTGTTGTGTCCCTGTGTTGTGCTCCCTTGTTGTGTGCCATGGTCCTTGTTGTGTCCCTGTTGTGTCCCTTGGTGTCCCGTGTTGTCCCATGTTGGTTTCCTTGTTGTGTCCCATGTTGTCCCATGTGTGTTCCTTGGTTTGTTCCCGTGTTGTGTCCCATGTTGTGTTCCTGTGTCCTGCAGGTCTGTGATGTGGAAGAAAGCTGTGCTTCGAGCTGTGGAACAAGCTTTGGGGAAAGGAGCCGCCATGATCATCAGAACCCTCAGCCTCTACTTCCACATTCACTGCTTCAAGGTAAATTCTCTCATACTCTGATGTCGTGTGAAGTCAGTTTCACCGCGAGAAAATATTAGATGTAGTATTTGAAGGCACACTTAATGTACACCTTCTAAATATCCCACAATGATCTAAGATATTATCAGTTCAGACCAAAAAACAAGTCCAGTTGTGTGTTTTGATGAGGAAAAAGACCCAGGTCACTTTTCATGTACACGTCAGCTGACCTTCTGTTTGCTCCTCAGTGCGCGTGTGCAAGGGCCAGCTGGGAGACACCACCACTGGGACGATGTCGGGATCCGGAACGCCTGTTGAACTGTCACCAGTGCTACGTCCGCTCCCGCTGTCAGTATCTCCTCTGACTCCTCCTGTCTCCTCACCTGTCTCCTGTCTCCTCACCTGTCTCCTCACCTGTCTCCTGTCTCCTCACCTGTCTCTTGTCTCCTCACCTGTCTCCTGTCCCTCACCTGTCTCTGTCTCCTCACCTGTCTCCTGTCTCCTCACCTGTCTCTTGTCTCCTCACCTGTCTCCTGTCTCCTCACCTGTCTTGTCTTCCTCACCTGTCTCTGTTCTCCTCACCTGTCTCATTCCTCCCGTCTCTGTCTCCTCACCTGTCTCCTGTCCCCTCACCTGTCTCTTGTCTCCTCACCTGTCTCTTGTCTCCCTCACCTGTCTCCTTTCTCCTCAACCGTCTCGTCTCCGACCGGCTCCTACCTCTCCTTCCCCTCACCGCTCTTGTCCTCTCACGTGTCTCCTATCCTGTCCCCTCACCTGTCTCTTGTCTCCTCACCTGTCTCCACTCCTGTCCTTCTCCTCTTCTGTCCTGTCTCCTCGTCTGTCCTGTCGCCTGTCTGTTCTGTCTCCTCTTCTTCCTGTGGCCTCTTCTTCTGTCTCCTCTACTGTCCTGTCTCTTCTGTTCCTGTCTCCTCTACTTCCTGTCTCTCTTCCTGTCTCCTCGTCTCCTGTCTCCTCGTCTTCCTGCTCCTCTTCTGTCCTGTCTCCTCTGTCCTGTCTCCTCGTTTGTCCTGTCTCCTCTTCTGTCCTGTCTCCTCTTCTGTCCTGTCTCCTCTCCTGACCTGTCTCCTCTCCTGTTCCTGTCTGTCTCTTCACCTGTCTCTTGTCTCCTCTTTTGACTTGTCTCCTCTCCTTCCTGTCTCCTCTTCTTCCTGTCTCCTCTCCTGTCCTGTCTCCTCTTCTGTCCTGTTCTCCTCTCCTGACCTGTTTCTGTCTGTCCTGTCTCCTCTCCTGACCTGTGCTCCTCTCCTGTCCTGTCCTGGTGCTCCTCTCCTGGCTTGTCTCCCTCTCCTGTCCTGTCTTCTTCTGTTCCTGTTCTCCTCTCCTGTCCTGTCTTTTCTCTGCCCTGTCTCCTCTCCTGACCTGTCTCCTCTCCTGTCCTGTCTCCTCTTCTGTCCTGTCTCCTCTCCTGGCTTGTCTCCTCTCCTGCCCTGTCTCCTCTCCTGCCCTGTCTCCTCTCCTGCCCTGTCCCCTCGTCTGTCCTGTCTCTGTGTCTGAGTGCCTTTAAAGTATCCATCCATCACTGGGCCTGACTCCATATTACTGCCTCACTTAACAAAAAGGCTATGGTTATATATGTTGAGAAAATAATTCAGAAAGGGACAGGGCATCTTGATTTTTGAGGGTTTCGCTGGATTAGAAGTTAGTCTTTTTGTTTATTTACTTGTTGTTTTTTGTGTTTGTTTCTTTGTTGTCTTGTCTCATCTGTTTCTTTCTTCATTTCTTTTTTGTTTTCTCTGTTAGCATTATATTTAAAATGTAAAAAAACGTTAAAACTGTAACGTAATAATGTTTCTCTGATGCAAAAAGTAGTTGTCACGCGTAACATGAAATATAACAAAGCCAAATAAAGTATAATTAAATGAATCTAATGAATTTGACTTTAAATATAGCGTTATAATGTTGGAGATTTGACTCCAAATTCCCACAGTGATTTCTTATTGACAGCCACTGATACTGTGACTGGAGCAGGTCATGTGGGTGAAGTGTCTTGCTCAAGGACACAACAACAGTAAGTGCTCAGAAGAAAAGGTCTGACCTCGTTTTTTTTTCTCCATTTGGTGGGCAAACTCTCAACCAGCTTTCGCCCCAATTATATTCAAGATTAATATACTGAATCTGAAAGTCTATTTATTTTTTGCTGTGTATTTACCTCTCGAATCTCAACCAGAGAGCCATTTTCGAATCCCAAAATGTGAACACAACAACTTTTCATAAAACTCGACTTAAATATGACAAAGTATTGAGCCGTTTCATCCCTTATTGTCTGCTAATGCGGGTCATTTATCATATCTTGGCTAATAAGTGCACTTTTAATGGTGGCATATGCTGGCGAAAAACAAAAGTCTGTTAGATTTATAGTTGTGAAAGGCGCAGTGACAGTGTTTTGTAATAAAGATTTAGGGCGCGGTTCTGAAGTTACAATCTTTATTGCAGCCCTGCTCCTAAGCTGGTGATTTTAATATAAGACTCAAGCTAGTGCTGCTTTAATAAAGAAGTCTGCTACGGACGAGGAAAGAAAGTCAACCTTTATGAGCTGAAGGAAGCTGAGGTACGGTAAAAGTAGCAACATGTTTTTATAGATTTTCTCGATTGCAAAGTACGTTTGGTGCAAACAATTTTGTTTGTCGCAAAGGTTATTGTTTTTAAATTCCATTCCTTTTCCACAATTTATACATTTTTGAGACGTTACTATTGAACTTGTATAGGATATAACCGACAGATGTCTCTACACCAAACTACAAAAACATAACATTGGTTTGTCAATATTACATATAACAACTTGTCAATATTACACATAATAACTTGTCTAGGTATTTGTAGTAACATTTCAGTGCATTCTTCACAATAGTTTCTACACCTACGTTTGGTGTTCGGGTCATAGAAATCCTGAATTCTGTTTTAATAGAAACTGTCACTCCATGATATCACACTTTTAATAGTTACTTAGCCTGAATCATTCTTAATAAACTATTTGCTTATTATGAATTTAGTCTTTGTTCATGTGTTATTAAGGCTAATTAAGGTGTAGTTCATATAAATTGTTACCGAAGGGAGAGCTTAAAATATAAACTATTTGAGTGGGCCTTCACTGACGATGGACCCAGCAGATGAAGAAGTTGATCCATCCTTGTTTGTTTCAGAATGGCAGAGTCGCTATCACTCTTGCCTCACAGCAAGAAGGTTTCAGGTTCCACTCCCAGGCTTTTCTGTGTAGCGTTTTCATGTTTCTCCCAGTGTCTGGTTTGGTTTATCCCATCAACCCCAGTTCATGCACCACAGGTAAAATCCTCCAGATAAGTCGGACGTGTCATTGAAGGATGGGTCAAATGCAAAGGACACATTTACTTACGGAGAAAACAAAGTTCACCTTACCATAACCTTATCTTTACAAAAAACAAAAAATATTTGAGTTAGTTTTGCTGCAAACAACAAAGTAGGCAGATCTGATCTGTAGAGGACAAAACACATTTTCGCTTGGAGTCATTACAAACACATTTTCCTTTTATTCTCACCAAGGAAATTCAATTTTAAGACAAATGTATTATTTTAATCACTACTTCTGCATTTGGTTCAATGACCATACTCTTCTTACAGTCTTCTTAATAGGCCTTGTACCTAAGGCAGCATTTCATCCAGACTGTGTTATGTTTAGGCTCAACCATATAAGACAACATGCTTATGCTTCAGGAAGACAACTGCACTAACCAGCTCCCACTCAACATATAGAAGTCTGCACCATTGACATCATGACCTTGATAAGATAACCTAAGATAATTTAGAGTTAACAAATAAATGCATTCTTTTCCCTTTCTGTTGTGTTCCCAGCTGCCGGTCAGCCCACCATGTTGTGATGCTGCACAATGGAGCACACGGAAGAGCTCTCATCCATTTTAACACAATTACCCACAAACCACGTCGGATCTCCGCATCCTCCACAAGCTCGGGAACCAATCAGGATCCATCGCCGTGCAGAATCTGGAGACAGTCAAAATAATATCCTCCCTGTATATGTCATCTGATTTGTCCGTGAAATCAATCTGGACGGATTTGATTGGTCGACTGCTCCGTGAGGGGCGACTGTGCTGCCGCAGCGTCGGCCATGTTGGATACGGCCCTCCAAGCAACAAAGTACAAAAATAAAGAATTGTACGGTTTTATGGTTGAAAACAATGTTGGTATTCACCATTCAGTTCCATGTTACGGGAATGCAGTAAATCACAAAGTCTTAATTTATCCGTGCAGAACATTTTTAGCTTTTTTAATTTGGAAAAAACATCAACAGGCAGCGTCAATCGGATTAGTTTATCCGTCAACAGGCGGGCTTCGGAAATATATTTACCCCTTTGCAAAAATCAATGTTTATGTAAAAAAAGTGCAATAACGGTCACCACAAAAACTATTATTTAGAGCCTCAGCAACAAAGGAGACGTTTGTTTTCGATTTTTAAGGTTGAATTCTATTATGTAAAGCGATATGGATGTAAAGTGGAGTATTTAGGGCAATAAGACGACTCCCGAAAGTCATTGTAACGTGCCTTAGGAAAACGAGACGATTCAAAGATGCAGGCCGACCACCAGCATTTTGGTGATTGGCTCTGAGGGAGAAATGTGGCCGAACAGAAGCTGAAACCATGCGCTTCCCTCTGACGATTCTCACTCATACTTTTCTTTTTAATGTAATTTTACCATTTTATATCCCTCCTCGGTGATTTGCAGTGGTATGGAAAAGCCGAAAACCTTTGAATTCTGAATGTTTTAGACGCTACGCTGTGCTGTTATTATGAAATCAACATATTGCTTGACGTTAAGATTGCTTTATAAACTGCTAAAGCGTTTTATGAACAAGAACCAGCAATGAATTGTTGGGTTAAGCAGCTGACATGCGGTGTGGCCTGACATTTTGAGTCACTTACTTTTATTTTTGCGTATTGTGGATGTTAAAATGCATGTTGAAAACCAAATGATTTGCTGTACAGAAGCTACTAGCAAGTCTCTAATGGCTCACATCCACAGTGCTAAGCTTCTATCCGAGCGTTATATATTTGAGTTTTCTTTTCAAGGCAGAAGAATAAACTTGGGCTGGTCTCGGGGAGGAAACTCTCCTTCTGTATTTATTGTATCCATACTGTTACGAACACTATCCCAAAACATAGATGGAGATTATGTTTAAATGCAAAATGTACTGTACTGTTTATAAATAAAATGTTATATTCAGCATTGGGGTTTTGTTGTCGTTTCAACCTCGCCGGAAGCTAAAGCTCAAAGCGTAGTTGGTATTAACCACATTATTCCGAAAATAAATGAATATATGAATGAATTAAACAGAATTTTAACTCATAAAATTATGTAACTAAATAAAACTTTAAACAGAGACAAAAAAGATAATCATGAAAAAGTAAAATTGGTGTACTAATTTACTATGATCAGAAAACAGGAATGTGTGTAGGTGTAGCAAAAAGGTTAAAATAGAATAATTTATATAATATTCCGAACTTGATTCATGATTGGCAAATTTTGAAGAAAGGACAAGATGTTACGCCATAAGAGCAGGAATGGTAACTAATTACAAATACTTTTGTTTCTGTAACTAAGATTTTTTTATTTTTTTTTTGAGTAATTGTACTGTTTTGAGTAGATTTTTGTACTTTAAACATGTACAGCTGTCGAGTTACCAGTTACATTTCAAATCAGAGGAGTTATTGAGTACATATATTAGGTTTGCCTTCAAAGCAACTTAATTCAGCTTTCATTTATTTATTTATTTATTTATTTTTGCTTGATCACGTTTTGTATAAAAGGCTGATCTAAAATTCTAAAACCTTGTACATCTAAAACTCATACTTTTTACTTTTGCTCAAGTAGTCTACTCTTGTGGCATGTTTTTAACTGTACTTTTACTTTTAAGTACATCACTTTCCACCACTGCTTAGTAGAAAAAAGAAATGCGGAGAAACCCACGAGCTTCGGTGGCTCTGTCCGTGGTGCTGAAACCACCGTGACGCGCAACTACTACGATCATCTATTTCATCGTTTTAAACTCTTCTGAAATGTGTCTCTAAACCCCAATGAAAACGTGACAAAAGAGATTTGTACTGTTCATTTTTTATCATCAACAACCATTCGAATGGTACACCTGGAAAACTATGTGCACATGTAGAAATATTTCCTTCTTAAATATAAGCATTCATTAGCTACATATAAATAACTTTCAAATCCTGGACAAAACATGTTACATAATGCTCACGAAATGAGAAGTTGTCAAATCAGACAAAAAGACAACATGCAAATTATATCCCAAATAAATACAACATGTTTGCATCGTTCCCTTCTTTTAGACAAAATAAAATCTTGGGAGGGACTCGAGAAGAACATCCACAGACGGCTCCGGTGTGGGTCTACAGGGATGGTCTATATGCTTCAACTAGAGACGAGAATACGTATTAACACTATACAATCTGAGCCACAAAACACAGCCGTAGAAAGACACACAAAACATAGAGAATCCTGTCAGGAACATCGGGGGTTTGTGCCTTTTATCGAGAAAATCATTGTCCTTCTGCGTACTCCATTAGAGCATGGAACCAAAGACTGGGCGCGCATTGGAGTCAAAATAGTGACATCGGTTACAGTAATAACTTGCATAATGATCAAACTATAGCAGATCGGTGGCTAACAGTTGAGCAGTAAAAATCCACAACAACAGCAGTCTTTTCTTTCTCCTTAAAACTGCGCACCGTGTCTTGAGTTACATGTCTATGAAGAATCTACAGACAATTGAAAGAAACTAAACTCTGGAGACAAACACACAGCGTCCACAGCGGCCCTCAGTTCAGGATCAGTCACAGTCACTGCTCCACAGTCATGGTCCTTATCCTTGTCCCGTCTCTGCAGGAGCGGTGTGACAGAGGCTGACAGGCGGACAAATGAGAGAACACAGAGTCATATTGTAGAGTTCTTATTGTCCACACGGTGCGCTCGGACTCAGAACATGCTGGTCTTTACTAGTGTGGCTTTGGCTCCGTTCTGTCTTTGCAAAGACGACAGCACACTGGCGAAGGGCCCGCCCAAAGAGTCCGGGATAGAGGTGATGGTCCCGGGGGCACTGGCCCAGCCCTGGCCTGGGGCCGTCACGCCCACCATGCCGCCGCTGGACACCGTCTTGACCGGGTCCACTTGGCCACTGCCGGACGTGATGACCTGTCCTCCGGTGGGGCTGGGGCCTCCACAGTTAGACGTGGGCACAGGGTTAGGACCTGGGCCTCCCGTGCTGTCTGGGTCTGTGGCTTTGTTGTCTTTACTGTCCTCGTCTCTGGAGTCGGATTTCTTGCCGGAGTTGGACTTGGCAGCTGCGGCTGCAGCGGCAGCAGCGCGCTCCTGCTTACGGAATTTGGCACGTCTGTTTTGGAACCACACCTGACGAAAAAAGACATAACAACATGTCAGATCACAGCCCAAAATCATTTGACAAAAATGTATAATTTTTTCAAAAATCGTCAAAATACGTTCAACGCATCCGTTTAGATTGTTGGCTTTCGGTCTGAGGAACCTAACAAATATAACTTGTTTGTATTGTGTAAAATGGCCTCTTAACCAGTGGTTTCAGAGTAAAGAAAAATGAACACCGTTGCCATAACAATTAACAATTCAAAGCTAAATATCTCAAAAGTCCTAAGAGTGTTGCCATTTGGAAGCTGAAAGCCATGAATTTAAATAAAATGCCTCGCGTTTTATCAACTGTAATGTGCATAATACATGATGGCCAGTGTTTGTTTGTTTGTTTGTTTCATTTCTATTGGAAGTGGATAGGAAGAGCCAAATAACAAATGTTGATATGCCTTTCAAATCTGTCACTAGTTGAAAAAAAAAATGAAAATATAAATAAAATGTTATTGGTGGATATTGACTTGTGACGCTAATTATTTATTTACTTTGTGAAACTATTACTTAAATGTCTGCAAAAGTCGAAATTGAATATATATTCCAGCCTAAACTAGTATGACAGATGTTCCTGTCACTGTTGGTCCAAAACTGTTACATCTAAATTGGAGAGCAACTTTGAAATGACATTATTTTGTGTAAAGTCAAAGTTCTGAAAAGTGAAATATTGTTTCAGCGCTCCAAACTCTCCTCTGCAGACTGTGATCTACATGTCCTCATATGTCGCCTCTCTTCACGTGCCTGGAGCTGTAGACCGCACGTACCTGGACTCGTGCCTCCGTCAGGTCGATCTTCAGCGCCAGCTCCTCGCGCGTGTAGATGTCCGGGTAGTGCGTCTCCGCGAACACGCGCTCCAGCTCCTTCAGCTGCGCGCTGGTGAACGTGGTGCGGATGCGTCGCTGCTTCCGCTTCTCGTTGAGGCCGCCGTGGTCCGTGAAGAGCTTGTACGGCACTGCGGGGTGGAAAGAAGTGACTTTTTTAGAATGGCGCGGGGCTTAAAAAGTGCATCCGTGTGAAAAGGCACCGAGCTCGGATTGAGTTACGCGCTGATTGGCTGTGGAGCGGATCGGCGTTGACCCGTGATGTGTTTAATTGTTCTAATTGTTGCGTAGATTGGGGCTCAACTTCGCAAAACTTGTCATAATGCGGCTGTCGCGTGTTGCCACTGTAACTCCAATTCAATAATGAGCTTTAGTCTTTGGTTATCTAATTATTCGCCAAGCTTTATGTCTCATCGCAAAGTAAATAAATTACGCCTATCATTTTGGCAGCTTAAGATAATTCTGTTGGCGGTTTTGGGTGTGACTGGGATACTATAACCCCATAACCGAATTACCTCTTGCCTGCAATCGCTTCTAACGTGATAAATTCTTTCATTTGTGTAAGCAAATTTCGTTTGGTAAATACTAAACACATTTCCATTTTCAAATGCAATCAAGGCGCGCTATAATACTACTGCTGCGCGCTGCGGATGAGACCTGCGCTTACCTGCGGCGTACGGGCTGCTCTGGTGGTCCCGCAGCGTCCCCAGGCTGCAAGAGCCCGGCGTGAGCGACGGGCAGCCCGAGGTGGCACCGAACGTGGTCCTGATGGGGTTGTACTGGAATCCGCTGGCCTGGCTGCACGAGCTGAAGTCCGCGTAGGCCGACGCCAGGCTCGACGTGTCCATCCCGGCCATACATGACTCGTAGGCAGAGGAGTTCAGGTAAGAATACTCCATCTTATACATTGGAGAAGGCAAGTGGAGACCGAAATCTGCACCTCAGAAATGAACACAAGGGGAAAAACACCCGGGATTGAAAAGGGGAGGAAAAAAAACCACGCAGGAGACGCAAACGCGGACGCTCCCTTCTACTTCTGCTGCTGCTGCGTCGGAAGTGTCGCTTTGGAGTATTTGCTGTGGACTTTTGAAAGGAGGCTGGACCGTGATGAGATGTGCACTGCTCGGCGCCTGCTCCCAAACTGGCCTGCTTTATAGGAACCTAGCCCTGTTTTATGAAAAGCCCCCTAAGAGCCGCCTAGCCCGAGGTCTCTAGAGCATATAGTCCTCATAATAAACTTGGCTCTTTCCGCTTGGACAATAGCAAAGCGTTTGGTCTTATTGCTAGCGCTTTTTTACATGACAATAACTCATCAGTCTATTGGGCTGGCACTGGGGGCCCGGGCTGTCCAACCTCCCTATCATTGATCCCCCCCCATCCCTCCCCCCCCTGCATCTCTAATTTAGAATTTAATACCACGCCATTACGCAGCCCCCCTCTCTCCCTCCTCGCGCGCACCCCGCACTCCTCCTCTCCAACCACCATCTTGCCCTTTAATTCAATCACACCACTTGGAAATAATGAAAGTTGGGTGACGATTCTCCCTGATCCAATTTGCTCCGAGCTTTTAAGCCTTTTAAGCGAGCGTATACCTTGGGCCGGGTTTCACAGAGAGTAGAATTCCCCCCGCTGCCCGTGCGCGCTCGGTCTCATGCCCCCTTTTTTCTGCTCCAGATGCATCCAAAGCGCGCTACTGTCGTTTCTTCATTGGCACCGCGGCGCACTCGGCTTTGAATCAAAACACAGGCTTGTCAATGCTCTTATTGCGTTTAGAATAAGAGTATTCAATATGGTGGCCAAATGTGGGCAGTAAATTATGTGTGCCTCATATTCAACTTGTCTTTCCAAAGCTCCAGAAAACAAGATTTGACCGCGCAATCTGCGATATTACGCACAGATTACGTTACGGTGCAACAATTGCTTTCTTTGTCACGTTTGCTCACTGGAAATATCACTTTTACGTTATGTTTGTTTATGTTTACGCACGGTGTTTATCTATTTCTTGGTAGTTCCTTATGCTTGGAAAGTGTCCCCTCAATGCACTTGAAATGTTATGTATTTATTATTTATTTTTTCGCACAATGTTTTTCTTTTTGTTTTGTCAGTTCCTTGTGCGTAAAAGCTTGTACCCCAAGAATATGCTTCATGTCAACGTTACTCACCAATAATTGAATACATTCACGCGCAATGTTCATCCGTGTCTTGGCAGTCACTCGTGCGTAAAATCCTTCGCACCTTAAGAATGTGCGTTATGTCTCCTTTACGCACTGAAAATGTAATATACTTTTTACACATTCATACACATTTTTTTTTACCTATTTCTTGGCAGCTCCTTGTGCGTGAAAGCCTTTCAGCCCAAGAATGTGCTTCATGTCACCTTCACGCACATGTATTTACGTTTACGCACAATGTTTATCAATGTCTTGGCAGTTCCCTGTGCGTAAACGCTTGCCTCGCGACCGTGGTTTAATTCAATCTGTCAGTGCCAATATTTGAAACGTTTAAGATTTATTTTTATTTTGTTTTTATTGACAATTGATGTACTTTTAAACATACTACCGTTGTTAGTTTATAGAGTGGGTTTCAAAATGGTTCCAAAGTGCAATATTTCCTTGTAAAGTGAATGGATTTGCAAAGAACCCAACCCCATTTTCACCCTGCTCCAGCACATTCCTCTCTAAACTTCCTCGCGCGCGTGTGTGTGTGTTTTTTATGATTCAAATGAGTGCGTAATCGTCTTTATTACGTTCATTATTCCGTTTATTTGCCAAATAACATCTCGGTAATGAAAGTAACGAAGTAGCAAGGCACTGGTCGGACCTCTCAGGCTCTGTATTGGCTCAGCGCGTAATTCGGTTTGGGGTGTAATCAGGTGAAGCGCGCTCCTCGGCTTTTACGCACACTTCCTTTCTCCTCGCCGAGTTCAAGTCCTGCTGCTGCTGCTGCTGCTGCTGCTGCTGCTGCTGCTGCTGCTGCTGCTGCTGCTGCTGCTGCTGCTGCTGCTGCTGCACACACTCCGAGCAGAGACAATTAGAGACGACACGAAAAGGCGTAATAGGAATAAAAGTAATGACATTTTATCAGGAGAGCTCCGAGCCTTGTTTGTCCCACTGGAGTGATGGATCTTTAATGGCATTTTATCACAAGTATTATACCACTCAAAATGCATTTACAGTGGGAGTAATTAGACTTTTCCCTTTTCATATCATACACTATGTGTCCAGTATTATATCATAGAAATGTATTAACGACGACACAATTCATTCAAACCGTGTTTATTGGTCAAGTTTCAATTACAATACAGTGCAGATGGAGCAATACATTTGAGCAGTGCAAAAATAGATATCTCCGTTTGGAAAATTTGGCACAAAGTTATTGCGATTTATTTATTTATCTTTTATTTATTTCTTTTATACCATATTTGCAAATATTGTTTTACTGCACTAAAACTGGCTTGTATTTAGAAAACAAAGAGTGAATTGTAAATCTGACCTTTTAAAAAAATAAATAAAGGGGACTGTTTATTTATTTCTCTACCTCTAGTTAATGCTTGTGTTATACAATACAATTTTAATAATGTAATATTTTGACAGGCATTTTGAAAGCATTCAGTGTCATGCTCAAAAATGACGGAAGTTTGATCAACACCAGTAAATCTCTTTTTTTTTGTTTTTGCAAATGGGCCCTTCACTTATTTCCCTTCCTCTAATTAGCCTACAAATCCCCTTTTTTTTTTTTTTTTTTTTTTTTACATTCTACTAGAACTCATATCAATTTTAATAATGTTAATATGCTTCATGGCATCGAGCAAGGAATCCAATTTCATGCTCAAAAATATTAAGTTTGAGACATTTTGGAACAGCAATTTTCAACAATAATATGTTTACAAGTAATGTTAAGGATTTTCTTTTAAACACATCGTATTTTTGCACCTCACCAACAAACAATTATAAATATTAAAACTATTCTTTTTTCTCATATATATATATATATACTTGTTTGAAATGGATAATGCGTCTTTATTGTATTTCTCAAACGCTTGCAGTAGTCGCAGTTCTCATGTTCCGCGGCCTTTATGCTAAAGCCAAATATTTACCATTTCAACTTTTGATACATTCGGATTTAAAAAACGTGCCGCGAGCGCATTTATTAAACTCCCGTATGTTTTGTGCTCGGGTCCGTCAGGTCGGCGCACCTCTAAATGATTTGTTAAAATAAAGCGCAACCTCCATCAATTTCCCCACACATATCGCTGCCGTGCGCGCGCTGTTGTTTCTCCCTTTTCTTTTCTGTGTACATTGTCTTCTTCTCACAGATCAAACCTGCTCCCTATTATGTAAAGTCTTTCTCTCTTCTTTCTTTCTTTTCTTTTCTTTTTTTTTTTCTCTCGTCGGTTTTGTTTCTTCTATACACACACACACACACACACACACACGAGCTGGACCCAAAAGTTGTAGCGTAATTCGATTATTGGAAGCAAAAGAGCCAAATGGCGCAGCGTCCTCCTTCCACGCGTCGGCGGCGAGAAAAAAGCCACATCTCTGACCAATAATCTAATAATGCTCAAAAGGAACGAGCAGCCTTTTCTGATATTTCGCCGAGGCAAATACAATTAAAGCTTTTAGCCACCGGCTTCTTTCACTCTTTCTTCTGGTGCTCTATAGCGCCTTGACTAAAGCGCACCAGCCATTCACACGAGCGTTCAACATCTCATTCATTTCACCTGCCTCCTCTCTGCGTCATGTTTATGTCGTGTGTGTGTGTGTGTGTGTGTGTGTGTGTGTGTGTGTGTGTGTGTGTGTGTGTGCGTAACGCTGCACCGCAATCCAGCTGGTACCATTTTTTCTTCAATTTATAAAAGTAAATAGGGAGTAAATACGCCATGAAATGAACAGGTTTACAAGATTTTTACTGAAAAATCTAGAAAGAATACCGTAATTCATCAATTCTGTGGTTGAAATTTGGCTTTGTGTTTGATATTTGTAACTTGCTGTTTGAAAGCCACATTGGAAAAACATGTGCAAAAAGAGGGCACACATGCAGCCACATAAGCAAACAAAAAGGAACGTTTTGACCCTGTGAAGTAAACAAGCCAAAAATATGAAGTTAAGTTCAAAGTGCATTGTTCAAGCGATAAATTAAAACAAATTTAAACCTGTCCAAATGCTGCGCTGAACGTAAACATTACTGCCACTTATGTAAGAGTGTAATTGCCTTGTATTTCTGCTCTACTTGCTCAATGTTATTATTTCAAATTAGTTATTTATTATGTTTCCTTTTTTCCTGCTGTTTTGGAAACTGTGCGCGGCAATTTCCCCATTTTGGTAAAAGATGACGTGCCCATTTTGTGTCTTTGTGTACGTGTGTGTGTGTGGTGTGTGTTTGTGTGCTAAAATAAAAGCTTGGATGATGACGAAGACATAAGAGTTTTCTCATTTTATATTAGAAGATTATTACGCATAAAGACACCAACACCAATAGACACAGGATTCATTTTTATTTTATATTTATTATTATTATTATTATTATTATTATTATTATTATTATTATTATTATTATTATTATTATTATTTTAAAGTGTTCTTGTTTTTATGTGTGGTTTGTTTTGTTTGTTTTAACTGCTTTGTTTTATTTATTTGTTTTTTATGTGTGTCATACCTGTTTGCTTGCACATTCTGCTTGTGTCTGTTGTTCTATGTTGTATTCGTGTCTTGTTTTCAATGCGACTGTGTTTTTGTATTTTTTTTCAAGTAATATTTCATTATTATATACACAAAACGTATACATTCTAATATCTATACAAGGATTACAGCTGATGAAGTTTTTGGATTATGTTTCTTTATTAGTATTTCATTTTATTAACGCTTAAAACATGTATACCATAGAATTCATTTCATTTAAATGTATATTTTCTATTCCTATATTTGGACACACATGCTAAACCAGGATATCTGACATTTTAACTGCTCTCGGCCCGTGCGTAAAACTTCACCTACAGCGTGATTTACAGTAACATAATGGCCCCCCAATTCAACTCAAGCGCCCGTTAATCCCTAATTATGTGCCAAATAAAGGCTCCAACCGTACGCAGTCACTTAAATAAATCAGAACACGTTTAAAGGCGCGGGGTAAACTGCTTCTGTGGTACTTTACTCCTCTCCGTCGTTGCTCGGCGCTGTCGGAATGCGGCTCGACAGCGCGGACAAAACGGGAGGAACAAAATGCCATTGTCTCTGGATGGATTGGATGAATTGGGTAAATACACTGCACCCCCTTCAAAAAAAAAAAAAAAAAAGGAGGAGAGACTGAGGAGGAAGGATGGATGGGGAGGGTCCCGCTGTCACGTTTCTGTCACGTTTCAACACCGACGTCTCTCTCAGCAGCGGCGCGTTTACGTAGCCCGAGGAAATCCTGTTGTACGCTTATCAAAACGGGTATTAATAAGCAAGAAAGGGGGGAGGGAGGGAGAGAGGGTGGGAGCGACATCAAAAATTCATTTTCTAAGGGATGCTCACGTGGTGGTTTAGGCTGATGTCTCAATCTGGCAGTGGCACGAGACTCCAGTGCGTTTCCAAGTTAATAATTCACGCTCCTATTGAGATTTTGCACCCGACGTGAACGGCGTGTTGGCCTGAATGTGGAAACGCATTCGTCTTTACGCGCAGGGGTTTTGTTCCATTTGCTGAAGCTTCAAACTGTCCTCTGACCCACACAGAATGTGCCTTGGGAAAATATGAATTACACGTGGGTAAAAACAGGACAGTCAGACAAGTTTGAGCTTTTCTATTTTAAAATCCATCCATGCATTCAATCATTGACTTGTGCAGACTTAAAAAAAAACCAAAAAAAACATTCTCAGCCTGCAGACTCAAACATCACACGTTTTTTGTTCAAATTATGAATTTAATTTAGCATTTTCTTTGAATTTAGCATTTTTCTTTCCTTTTACTAATAGTAAATACACTTGCTGCTTTTATATTTGTCAGTGTTTCACAACAACAAAAAGTATCAAAAAAAATCTAGAACGTTTAAAAAATGAATTAAATTAATAAAGACTTTTGCATTTGCTTTAAAACAAAAAATAACAAAGTGACCCACTTAACCCAATGTCACAGGGTTTAAAGGTCAATGTATCGGTGGACAATGGTAAAGATGCATGTGGTCGAATTCAAAATGAACCAGGGCTGGGTTCAAATGTGTTGATGGTGTGAGAGATAGGTGTTATACTCAAAAACAACCCACTTTCAACAATGAATGGACAATTTATTAATATAAAAATATGTTAAAAATTATGAAAATAAAGAGCTAATAGGCTAAAATATCTTTAAAATGTGACAAAGGATAAATGAGCAGCCGCTTTTAAAACGTTAAAGACAATCATTTGACGGACTCATATCATTCCAATAGCTATAAATACACCGATCATGCCGTTTGAAATAATATTTACCACTAATGTGATTTTCATGTCGAATAGGCTACATAAAGTACAATTCAAGTTTGTATGATTGTTGTTTACATGAATATTTTGAAAACATATGTCCAAACACAATTTTCAAATAAAAACCCACTGTCTAAACGTAACCATTTCAATCGACATTGGAAGTTTCCATTTGACGTTTTTCCCATTCAAATGATTTTACATCTCGTTTGAAATTGTTTATCGCTATGGCAATGTTAGATTCTCATCATTCTGAAACTTGGAAAGTGAACAGTCTGTGAAGCACCATAACCACAGAAACATAAGGTGAAATGGAGCTGGATAAATCTGGACGTTGTTCCGGGACGCCCGTCAAAAGGCACGCTGCATTTCCCCGGCGCGCAGATGGAAAGTGACATCTGGAGAAAAAGGAAATTCAATTATGAGCTGGTGTCTCTCTCAGTCTGCGCGAAGACCCACACACAGGTCACGTGTGTGTATGTGTGTGTGTGTGTGTGCGTGTGTGTGTGCAAGTCTGCCGCCACCCTGCTCTCAGCCTTCACCTGTGCGTAATGGCGGCACAGGGCCGTGTGTCCACGTCCTCTGGTCAAATATGATCCGAGCATATGTCCATCATCAATTTACAAAAAAAGTTACAGCGTTAGATTTTTGCTGCCAGTTTAACAAGCTTTCTTTAGTCTATTAGGGAATAATAGGATTCATTTACAAATTGTGCAGTGCGCCTTGACTGCCTTTATCTGCTCTTCCCCAGTGACCAAAGAGCAGCCTGTGGATTAACATAAAAATCTTATTCCGGCGGATAAGATTAGGAAACATATTACCCTCAAACGCGGCCTTGGCACGAGCACGAGCCAGGCAAGGAATCAATTACTAAATTACTTCAACCTCTAAGTCGACATTAACGCAGAGAAAATGCCATCGAAATGCCATCGACCGCTCGTGAAATAA